>JARFIW010000858.1:16607000-17241000 GCA_036346225.1 Platerodrilus igneus
TCAAAAATAAGAAGCACGGAAGAAAGCGAGTCAATACCGTCAAAATTTAGTGTGAAAACACTCACATTCGATGGTAAAACACCTTGGCCGACATATTTGAAACAATTTGAGGTTAAGAACCGCTCGCAAAAGACAAATGAAAGCCTGGAAGAATTCGAAGCTGACATCGCCAGATTAGTTAAATTGGCATACCCAACGGTACTAGATAGCTTCCTCGAACAACTGGCTGTTTAAACATTTGTGAATGGCGTTAAAGACGGTGTGATACATCAACCGCTAAGATTAGCACGATCAAAAATGTTAGATGACGCACTGGCTCATGCGCTTGAATTTAAAGCAGCTAAGCAGATATCACTCAAGGTGAGTCACAAAGTACGGTGTGCCTTAGGAGAACCTGGTCAATCGCAGAACAGCATAGAAGAAATAATCCGCCGTGTGGCGGAAAGGCTGGAAAGTCACCGACCTAGGAGATAGGGTCTGCAATGCTGGATTTGTGGAAAATTTGGCCCTATACAGAGATGCTGTACTCAACGAAAAAAACAACCGTTTGAGCAGCAAAAATATGATTTTGACAGAGAACATCGTGTAGGAACTAACCATCGGAATGCAGACGCTGTGTCAGGGAGACCTTGTCCGGTAGACTGCAATCATTGCTCCAAGATGGAAAAGAAAATAAGTGTCATCCATAGAATGACGATAACCGATGATACTTAGCAACCTGCAAGAATACGAGAAGACCAGGAGAATGACGCCAAATTGGGACGTATTATTTAGTGGAAAAGTAGAGGACAACGACCAGCTTGGGAAGAAATTAGTATTTCAAGTAGGAGCCTGAAGGCATACTGTGCAGACTGGGACTCCTTGGTGATTGAAAATAGAATCTTGAAACGACGCCTGGAGTGTGAAAATGACACAGGGAGACGACTTCAAGTGATAGTGCCAAGCAGCAGAGTGCCGGAAGTGTTGCAGCACTTGCACGATGGTATTTCCGGAAGGCACTTTGGCGTGAAAAAAACTCTCGAAAGAGTGAGAGAAAGATTCTATTGGGGGAACTGCAAAGAAGATGTGAAGGAGTGGTGCCATAAATGTGAGCTGTGTGCCTCTGGAAATGGTTCGGTTACAAAATAGAAAGCTCTAATGAGACAGTATAACGTGGGGAATCCTTTTGAGAGGGTGGCCAGTGATATAGCTGGTTCGTTTCCTAAATCAGAGAAATGAAATAAATACATCTTGGATGCAAGGGATTATTTTACTTCGAATCAACGTTGTTTAGAACGTCTGCAAACATCTTGAAATCAGGAAGACTAGAACTACGCCACTTCATCCTCAATCGGATGGAATGGTTGAAAGAATGAATAGGAAAAACGTTAAGAAAATACCTAGCCAAAATTGTTTCTGAACATCAACGAGACTGGGACCAATATTTACATTTGTTCCTGTTTGCGTACCGATCTTCGGTACATGACCGCACACCAAAAGGTGTCTTGTGGCGAAGTAACTTCGCCACAAGACTCCTTTTGGCTTTGAATGGGCTAGTGAGTCTGCTAGTTCAGGAATAACTCTTCTCTTTACACTTTAACTTGTATACTTAATATTATCTTTTTTATAATTTTAATATTTTTATTTTATAACTTATATCTTTTCTTGTCCTGATGAAGCCCCTTACAAAAGTGGGCGAAACGTCGACCTTAATTTATAAAATGGCACGGTCCCAACTCGGAACCATAAATATTTATAATGATTTACGAACTACAAGGTAAAAACGTAGACACGAAAAATCTAACAGTGACTAAACTACGAAAAATTTTTAAAAAATTATTAAGACACAAAGGTAGAGGAATTCGAATATCCTTTTTAATTTATAAATGACATTACAGAGGCAAAGACGATATTAGTACAAATTAAAGACAGTGTTTAGGATAACCCAAAACATTTTCAATTAGTTATGAAAGAAATAGAATCTAAAGTAGTATATTGTTCTTCTCGATTATCGCGGACTATTCCCAATAAAAAAAATTGATGACAAATGTAGAGTGTTACATGTCGAAAATCGGCATGTAAACATTTCTAATTTTAGTTTTGAATTTGTAAGTGAATTCGCGCCAATAATTTAAAAGACGTGCGTGCATTTCCGTCACTTTAGATAGTTGCGTTGGCGTTCGAGATTGCGCAGACGCAGAGTGAAAAGAAAGTGGTGACTTCCGTCACGTCGGGACTGGGCAACGAAACGTCGAACGGCGTGGTTATCTGTGGTGTGCCTTTGTCTTCGTTTTTTCAGGTAATGTAGGTTCCTTTGTCGTATCTCTGCCCTGTATCGTTCCTCACCTTATTCCTGTTGTTCCGCTACAAAACAAGAAGAGAGAAAACAAATTGAATTTGGTTTCGACGAGGGCGCAAAGGACGGCCCACGCCCACAACGCCCAACTAACGCGCGAATAGCTGCAATGTTGTGAAGAGCTCTACATTTTACGCGAGTACCTTTATCTTTTTTCTTTGTATGTGATAATAATTTGTGGCGTATTTATTGCGTATTTATTGCGCATTATTAGTCAAATGTTCATTAGTTCATTAGTCAAATGTTCTTATAATTACGCACCGGGACTTTAAAAGTATACCTTAGAGTATAGAACCATAAGTTATAACAAGAGATCGATTACAGGTAAAGCTAGAAAATCTAATTGAAATTTATAAAAATTAAAAAAATTATATTTTTAAAGTTAGGGAAGAAACAAGAAGTAAAATTAAAGAAAATTCCATCTTAGATGTAGATATTGATAATAAGATACGTTTTAAATGAAGCACACAAAATCAAAAAATTTTGAGGAAAAATGAAATCTTCAACCACGCTAAATAAAACCAGAGCAAGTTATTTTGAAAATCCAGAGACAGAACCAAATCTAACACCAATTTAAATTATTCAGTAATATATAAAGTTACACCTGTTGCTAAATAGGAAATTACATTTCAAGCAGATACGTCTGTAAACGCATTTCTAGAAAGAGTAGAAGAAATGTATGATGGCCAATTATTTTCAGATGCATGTGATTTTTTTCTGATAATGTATTAATTTGGTAAAGCGCAAATAAAAATGTAGTAAATAACTAGGACGAGTTAAAAATTGCTCTAAAAGATAAATTTCTTCCACCAGATTATGATGAAAAATTGTCGACTGAAATCAAGGCACGTGCTCAAGGACAAAATGAAACCATAGGTCAATATGCTGCGATTATGACCAATATGTTTTCTAACTACACCGTTAAGCGTGAAAAATCAACTTAAAATTTTACGGAAAGATATGTTAACATTTAACCAATCATCATTACGCTTAGTAAAAATAAGTTCCATACATGAATTAATAAAGTTAGGGAAAAATTAGGGGAACATAAAGTATCAATAGAAAATTTTGCTCCTCCGACTAAAAAATCAAATACTATAAAAACAGATTTAGCATATCAGGAACCTCAAAATTTACAAAATCACAGTCGAATGAACATTAAGTTTCTGAAATTCAAAAGGTAAACCACAACCAGAGTTCTTCAAACCCAACAAATAGACAAGGTTGTTATAAATATGATCAAACAGCACATTACCGAGCTGAATGTAGGAAAGCACAAAGGAAATTATATCGTTATAATAGTAGATTGGAGCACATGACATTTAACCGAAGTCCATGTTGTCTGCAAAATAATAAGAACCATTTAAATTTACGAAAGAGGTTTTAGCTGGTCGTGTAAGGTCTCGTAGCTTTTACAATGCGACCAGGAAAATAAAAGGTTTGATTCAAGAAAGAAATCTTTCAAAAGGATAAAGTAATGCTTGATTTTGTGATAGACCGATCAAAGGAAGACGAACGTCTTCATGTAACAATAAATATATTAGAATTTGAGTTTTTGGCATTATTAAACACAGGAGCAGCCAATGCTGTTTTGGGACTTTACGCCTGGGAAATATTAACAAAATTAGAGCTTAAATTAATATGTAAAACTGAAGAACAATGTCCATTATCAAAACGGACAATTTTTAGGTGCTTTAGAAATTGTTTCAGTACCAAAAAACTAAAAATAATTAGTTTAAAAGCTTTAGTTGGACCCGATGTTCAACATTCAGTAGTATTAGACGTAGATTTTTTGAAATACATATCTGGGAACATTTCCAACATACTTAAAGGAAAATTTACTTTTTCAAAAGAATTTAAAGAAAAATCAAAATTAGGTAGCACTGTTACAAATTATTTACAAGAGTTAGAACGAACCCACTTAGTAGAATGTAATACTAAAGTTTATGGTGACCTAATCAAACTAAGATATTATCCAGTGTCACCCGTTATGCAAAAACATATCGACCAAGGATTAGACCGAATTATTGAAATTAGAGATTGTTCAAAAAAGTATTTCTGCATGGAATAATCCAATTTTGCTATTTAAAAAAGAAGATAATAATAGTTATCGTTTTATAATGCATTTTCGTAAATTAAATAAAGCAACAGAAAAACATACATATCCCATTCCGTACGTATCTTCCATTTTGGAAAAGTTACGGGATGCCAAATATATTTCGACATTAAACATTAACACCGCATTCAAATTTCACTTGATAAAGAATATATAAATATACTGCATTTACTGTATCAAATCGAGGACATTTTGAATTTACACATTTACCTAACGGACTCTCAAATTCACCAAGCACCGGATCAACACTTATTGATACTGTTTTAGGCCCAATTTTAATTGATGGAAATGCTATCAAACTTGGTTGGTTCACAGGAAAAAGCATAAAGATCTTCAATAGAAATGTTTTTAAAAGTAAGAAGAAGTTATTGTTCTCAATTGTTTTTTTTATCGATCTTTATTCCAAAATTTTGGCACCATTCCACACCCTTACTGTGCATATCGAATGTTTAAATTTATTTTTTCAATGACAGTTTCAGTTTTTTGTTCATGAAAGTGAACAACCGTTAATTATGAAAAATGATCAAACAATAAAAGTAATAGAAATGAAAATACAAAATTCAATATTTTATATACCCTAATGTCAGGAAGAAATCTTAAAACCGGTGTTAAGACATAATTCTACTGATTCGAATTGTAAATTTAGTTCTAGTGGTGTAATCTGAAAAAGGGATTAAATACCAGAACCATATTTGTCAGATTAATGGTATCCCCCCAGGCATCTAAGAAATTGACGAAATGTAAAGTGTTAGGAAATAATTCTATTGACTCGAATTAAGACAGAAATTGTTAGTCTAATTTTAGTAGTGTAATATGGAAAAGAGAGTATCAGGCAATAGCATTTCATTCCCCCGGGCATCCAGGGAAATGACGAAATGTAAAGTTTACCAAAGAGAACAAGTATAAGGAACAAAAGTACCAGCAGTTGCGAGGTATATGATTCAGTAAAGGAAGAATTTAATAGTCCGATGTATTTATTGGACTTTCAAGTATATGCAATTGTTGAATTTCCCTTAAAATTAGAAAAAAGTTTTTTGAATATTATAGAATTTAGGTAGCTATAAGGAACAGAGATTTTCCTTCATGATGTGTAGGAAAAGCGCCAATAAGAGAAATCTAATACATAAATTCCCATTTACATCAATTTCGAGACAGTTCCTCGTATATCAAATGGTAATGAATAAGATAATGTTTATAAACATTTTACCAGATATCAATAAACCAAATAAATACAGCGTTTGCAAAAGGTTCTACTTTACAAACACTTGACCAGGACGGAGCGCGTGGAGGGTGTCAATAAATCAAAAAGAAGTAGTGGTTAAACATACAATGCGGTTTTCAAAGTATATGTCATAAGAACTTGTACAAGAAGAAACAACGAACTCAAGAAGTAAAATTCCTACAAGGGTAAAAATCTAAACGAAGTAAATTTTTATAACTGAAAGTGTCTTCGACCAAATTAAATTTAAAATTCAAAACCAAAAAAGATACAAGAACTGCAGTACCTATAAGATGAAAATAGGAATGATTATGACCTTCATTTAGCTGAAGCAGATTTAATTGAAAAAAAATTATGTCGGAGCAAAGCACACGTCTTAACCAGGCTTTACCACTTCCAATACTTTTACCAAAGACGCTACATTTAATTTTCCAATGCTCCACCAAAAGATAGTATATTGAGCATCAAACGAGTTTTTTTTACCCGAAAGTTTTGAATCTTTAACGTGCGTGATAACACCCACACGCAGGACCTACATTTTTACCTCTCATCTGAACGAAGGCGAATTTTTGTGAAAAATGCTCGCGAAACATTTTTCAAGCGCAACGTGTCGGGATTCGAACACGGGATCTTGAGCATAGTAGTAGTAGTAGGCATACTACTCGTTGTTACTCCACGGAACCGCCTTCTACAAAATACATTACATTTTGATTTCCAATGCTCCACCCGAAGGTACTACATTGGCCAGGAAGCGAGTTTTTTTTTACCTGGAAAATTCGGAATTTTGCCGAACCCTTGCTGTTCCAAGCAAGGTAGGGATCTTTAACGTGCGTGACAACACTCACACACGAGACCTCCATTTTACCTCTCATCCAAACGAGGGTGTATTTTTGTGAAAAATGCTCGCCTAACATTTTTCAAGCGGACCGTGTCGGGATTCGAACCCGGGACCTTGGGCGTAGTAGTCACACACATACCACTACGCCACGGAGCCACCTTCTACAAAATACAACTGCAGTTACATAATCTCGATTTAGCGCTAGAATAAACTATGCAAACATTTGTAATTTTTGGATAAAAGCGAGGTTAAAGCATGGAGCGCAAGACGTTCGAGTCGCATTTGAAAAAATTTAAAAATATTCCCTTTAAAGGTCAAATCGTTTGTATTAACTTTGCTAAGGGCAAAATAGAAACATGCAATTTGTACTTTTACTTAAATGTTTGAATTTTTTATAAATATTCAGCACAAGTTTTTATTATGAAGATAGTTTCCTACTCAACGATAGCAACTATGAGGGTGTAAAATGTGACGTTAGAAAACAAAGGCAATAATTTTTTCGTAAAGGTTGATTAAAAAGTTATAAAAGAAGAAACTTCTTGGAGCAACTAAAATGAAGACGGAGATTTTGTCTGTAACAAAAGTGTAGAAAACGAAATTGTAAATAAAAAAACTTTTATTAAAAACTGAATTGATTTACGAATTACACGGTAAAAACGCAGACAGGGAAAATTTAGCAGTGACTAAATTACGAAAAATTTTTAAAAAATTATTAAGACACAAAGGTAGAAGACGAATTTGAAATACTTTTGAATTTATAGATGACATTACAGCGGCAAAAACGATATTAGTACAAATTAAGGACAGTGTTTAGATTAACCCAAAATTTGAATCTAAAGTATCATGTTGTTATTCTCGATTATCGCGGACTATTCCCAATGAAAAAAAATGATGACAAATATAGAAATCGGTTACAGGTAGAGCAAGAAAATCCAATTGAAATTTAGAAAAATTGAAAAGATAATGTTTTTAAGGTTAGGGAAGAAACAAAAAATAAAATTTCAGAAAATTTCCTCTTAGATGTAGATATTGATAATAAGATATATATTTTAAATGAAACATACAAGATCAAAAAAATTTGAGGAAAATTAAATGATCGCAATAAACTTATTAGGTCCTTCACCTAGGACTCCTAACGGACACACTTGTCTTTTAACAGTAATTAACAGTTTCACTAAATTTCCATAATTTTTCCGGTTAAAAAAGGCTATGGCCTCAACGATAGTTCAAAAAATTGATGAATTTATTATTTCACCTTTCGGAGCACCTCAATATGTATTCATAAATAACATAGTTCCATTTCATAGTACTTTGTTTAATAGTAAAATGCAGAAATATATATCAAAAATTATTTTTAATGCATATTATCATCCACAAGCAAATCCTGTAGTAAGAATAAATCGAGTTTTAAAAACCGTTAGCTTTATACGCGTCTGAAACCCAAAGAAATTGAGACGAGGTCGTACCGATGGTTTCTTGTGCTGTTCGCACAGCTGTACACGAAGTCATAGGTATGTCGCATTATTTTGCAAATTTTGACACGGAAATAATATTAAAAGGTACTTTTTTTGGTGAAAGTTTAGACTCTGGAAATTTAAACGATACTCAATTTACAGATAGGAAACCGTTAAATAACCGTAATCCCCAGTTAGAAAAATTTTATTAAGATATTTTGAAAACTAGAAATAGTATATAAAAAATCAAACTGTAATTATGATTTAGGACGACGCAAAGTAACTCATTCAGTTGGAAATAAAATCTGAAGAAAGAAATTTTGCTATCCAGATGCAGCAAAAAATTTTAACGCTAAACTATCAACGAAATTTATTAACCTATTTACAATTGTTGACAAAGTTTTTACCAATACATATGAGTTAACTCATGACACGGGTCAATCCAGAGGGATTTGGCACGTAAAAGATTTAAGAGAAAGAGAAACTTAGTTTAAAAATTGACATTTATTCAATACATAGCTCAATTATTTACTATTTTCTCAAGTTTTTAAACAATTGTTGAAAAGAATAACGTGCTTTATTTTCGTGGAAGTATAAATTCATGGATAAAATGACATAGACCAAGTCTGAAGATATAAATATTAAAACAAATAATTAAATCATACTATTACGTATGCAAGATTAAAGAATTAAATTTGTAAGAATATTGTAATTGTATCATTCTATTCGAGTATAATCTTTCTTAAGGGTGGAAAAATGAATTATTTTTAAACAAGAAGTAAAGAATAAATGTATCGTTTATTTCCGAAAGGTTTTAACCGTTTTTATCTAAAGACAGTAAATTGTTTGTAGACAATCCTTATGACTTGGTACATAAGGTACTGAAATAAGGTTCCTATTCAGTCTTTCACACCTATATGACAGCTTTTGTGCAGAAAAAGTTAAAACTTACATACTTCCTGTATGTTTGTTGAGGTTCATTGTATATTCTCCTTTCTCTTTTTTTTTTAATGAAACCACATAGACTTTTTAACTCTATATTTATTGAAGTTTCTATCCATGACCTAAGATCGTTGTCAGAAAAGAGAAACAATAATTAAAACCAACTTTCATTCTGCACCGACTTTTACAAACATCCGAATTTCTAGTAATACCTAAATATTTCTTTATTTGTTATTCGAAGTAAGTAGGGTAGAGTATGGTAAAATTGAAAACGGGGTAAGATCATAAACGTTTTGTATTTATTCCATTATAAAATGAATTCGCATGCTAAAAGACAGAAAACTGTAAAATGTAAGTACAAGCTGAATAACATAAAAATCTGTTCTTATTTAGGGAAATTCCTCTATATCAACTAAAAAGTGCAACCACTTGTACGCATTGAAACTTGAGTTGTCCAACAAAGCACTGTTATTTTTTAAAAAATTTTGTACCATTAACATTTATTTTTGGTAAGCATAAAAACATTGCATAAAGTTTATAATAAATAAATGCTTTAGTATCTTTGAAAAATACAACTCCGGTCTTGCCCCGAAAAATCAGCTCGTGGGGCAAGACCGGAGCATGAATGTGTTAAGATCGTAGTTGTCTACACTCTAAACATTCTCGCACTCTTTTCTGGCTTCTTACTTTAATACTTAAATAATATATTTATGGTTTACAATTACGTTAGGAAAACAAAGCGACGAGCGTATACCGCAGAAACATTTGAAGAAGCTTTAAGAGAAATTAAAGCAGGGCGCACAAATGCCTACAGAGCTAGCAAAAAATATAAAATACTTCTTAGCGCAATAGCCGATAACTTAAAAAGAAAACAGAGCATAATTAGTAAAACACTTGGGAAAAAATCGTGCTTTCAATGGAACATGAAAAGCGCCTTGTAGATTGCCTCAAAACAATGGAAAAAAGGGATTTGGATTGTCTAGAAAAGTGGTGTTAGAGATTGTTGTGCAAACAAACTCAAAACGCCATTTAAAAAGGTCTCCCTGGAAAAGATTGGTAATTAGTTTTTAAGAGAAGAAACAATTTATCGTTAAAAACCACAAAGGGTAGAAATAGCCGTAAACAAAGTTGTAACCCTTTCGTCATCCAGTTACTGGAAAAATTTTAAAAGATCTAAAACTAGAAAACAACCTTTTCAGAATTTAGAACCTAGATGAAACAAGCTTCTGCACTGACCCTTCCAAAGCGAAAGTAGTTGGTAGTAAGAGCGCACCTTGCACTCGAACACTATGCACTCCTAGTCGAAATAATATAAAACTGCTACTAGGAGCTTCTGTATCAGGTGACAAAGTTCCAGTCTTCGTAGTTTTTAAGGAAAAAGACATCTGGAATCAGTGGTATGCTCCAGAAAATACCTCCCGGAACCACGTATGCAGCGACTGCCAACAGTCGAATGGAAACAACCGTTTTGGATAATTATTTCGAGAAACAATTTGAAATCGATTGAACCAAACCGTCCAATCTTATGAATAATGATGGGCATTCAACCCATAATAGAATTCGATTATTGGAAAAGCATGTGAATCTAATAAAACAATTTTAAAGCTATCACCACGTACAAGCCTTAGACCTAAGCGTCTTCAAACCATTAAAAATTTCGAGGGATCAAAAATTAGTCAGTTGGAAAAGGAAGAATTTTGAACTGAAACTGCCAAAAACAATTTTCAATAATAACTGGAGAAGTTTGGCTGGATTTAAATCCAATATACTAATTAATGGTTTCAGGAAAGGTGGTATTTATCCATTTTCCAGTAACGTAGTTTCTGACTCTGCGTTCAGCTCAGTTCTATTGCCTTAAAACAATGGAAAAAAGCAAACGCCAAAACTACTGAACGAGGCGCAATATATTATTAAAGAAGCTTATATTCACTTATGACTGTCTAGACCGCCTTAGTTTTCTTGTTGAGGAAATTTCTACAATAATTACAGACAGATCTGATGCAAAAATAACGCAATCTTCAAGAAACAGATCTCCTATTAAATTCTGTAATAATGTTCAATCGTCAACATCAGTCTCATACGAAAATTTACTATTAGAAACTAAAACCAAATTTTACATCAAATATTCAAAAAAGAATGGGTTGCTAAAGTGACAGAGGTGATTACCGCCGAAGACGTAAAAAATAAATTCAGTAGGTAACAAAAGAATCTGTAAGTTAATCAAGTACAGCGAGTACTTCTTGAAAAAATGACAACTTATGTACAATATGCAAGTGTGATTTTAAATATTATTTCGAAAAGAAAACTGTAAAATGTAAGTACAAGCTGAATAACATAAAAATCTGTTCTTATTTAGGGGAATTCCTTACTTCTATATCAACTATAAAGTGCAACCACTTGTACTCATTGAAACTTGAGTTGTCCAACAAAGCACTGTTATTTTTTAAAAAATTTTGTATCGTTAACATTTATTTTTGGTAAGCATAAAAACATTGCACAAAGTTTATAATAAATAACTGTTTTAGTGTCTTTGAAAAATACAACTCCGGTCTTGCCCCGAAAAACCAGCTCGTGGGGCAAGACCGGAGCATGAATGTGTTAAGATCGCAGTTGTCTACACTCTAAACATTCTCGCACTCTTTTCTGGTTTCTTACTTTAATATTTAAATAATATATTTATGGTTTGAAATTACGTTAGGAAAACAAAGCGACGAGCGTATACCGCAGAAACATTTGAAGAAGCTTTAAGAGAAATTAAGGCAGGGCGCATAAATTCCTACAGAGCTAGCAATAACTATAAAATACTTCTTAGCACAATAGCCGATAACTTAAAAAGAAAACATGGCATAATTAGTAAAACATTTGAGAGAAAATCGTCCTTTCGATGGAACATGAAAAACGCCTTGTATATTGCCTCAAGACAATGGAAAAATAGGAATTTGGATTGTCTAGAAAAGTGGTGTTAGAGATTGTTGTGCAAGCAAACTCAAAACGCCATCTAAATAGGTTTCACTGGAAAAGATTGGTTTTTAGTTTTTAAAAAAGAAACAATTTATCATTAAAAATCGCAAAGGGTAGAAATATCCGTAAACAAAGTTGTAATTCTTTCGTCATCCAGGAATAATTCACTTTACTGGAAAAACTCTAAGAGATGGAAAACTAGAAAACGGGCCTTTCAGAATTTAGAACCTAGATGAAACAAGTTTCTGCACTGACCCTTCCAAAGCGAAAGTAGTTAGTGGTAAGAACGTGCCTTGCACTCGAACAATAAGCGTTCCCAGTCGAGATAATATAAAACTGCTACTAGCATCCGATGATAAAGTTCCAGTCTTCGCAGTTTTTAAGGAAAAAGGCATCTGGGATCAATGGTGTGCTCCAGAAAATACTTCCTGGAACCATTACCAACTGTCAAATGGAAACAACCATTTTCGATGATTTTTTCGAGACACAATTTTTGAAATCAATTGGACAAAACCGTCCAATCTTATTAATATATAATGGGTATTTAATCCATATTAGAATTCGATTATTGGAAAAGCATGTGAATCTAATAACACAATTTTAAAACTATCACCATATACAAGCCATATGCTCCAGCCCTTGAACCTAAGCGTCTTCAAACCATTAAAAACTTCGAGGGATCAAAAGTTTGTTTGGCGGAAAAGGAAAAATTCTGAGATGAAACTCCCAAAGAGAAACAATTCTCAATAATGACTGGAGAAGTTGGGCTGGATTTAAATCCAATATACTAATTAATGGTTTCCGAAAAGCTGATATTTATCCATTTTCCAGTAACGTAGTTTCTGACTCTGCGTTCAGTTCAGTTCAGTTCAGAATTTCCTATTGAATTTAACCTTTAGAGAGTAACATACAAAATTGTAACACCCAAATTAACAAATTTAACCGAAGAAGTAGAAAAATAAAGAGAAGTAGCTTCCAAATCATAACGCAGAAGAATTTTTAAAAAATCCCTGATGAAGTCAACGCCGATCATTTAGGTATTTTTAAGACATATGAACGCATAGCTAAAGAACATTTTGGCACAAATTACGAGCGGATGCTCGTAAATCAATTTAAAACCTGCATCGCCAATAAACCTGAACAAAAACTTCTAGCAGAAAGAAAATATCACGACCTCCCATAGTACCGAAATCCTGGTAGATGATCGCAATAAACTTAGTAGGTCCTTCACCTAGGACTACTAAAGAACACACTTGTAATTGACACTTTCACTAAATTTCCATTATTTTTCCGGTTAAAATTGGCTATGGCCTCAACGATAGTTCAAACAATTGAAGAATTTATTATTTCACCTTTCGAGGTACCTCAATTAATAGATAACCGAGTTCAATTTCACAGTACTTTGTTTAAATATAAATCAAAAATTATTTTTAATGCATATTATCATTCACAAGCAAATCCTGTAGAAAAAGTAAATCAAGTTTTAAAAACCGTTAGCTTCATACGCGTCTGAAAACTAAAGAAATTGAGACGAGGTCTTACCGATGGTTTCTTGTACTGATCGCACAGCTGTACACGAAGTCATAGGTATATCGCATTATTTTGCAAATTTTGACACAAAAATAATATTAAAAGGTACTTTTTTTGGAGAAAGTTTAGACTCTGAAAATTTAAAAGATATTCAATTTACAGATAGGAAACCGTTAAATAACCGTAATCCCCAGTTAGAAAATTTTTATTAAAATATTTTGAAAACTAGAAATAGTATATGAAAAATCAAAATATAATTATGATTTAGGACGACGCAAAGTAACTTATTCAGTTGGAAATAAAATCTAAAGAAGGAATTTTGCTATCCAGACTCAACAAAATATTTTAACACTAGACTAGCAACGAAATTTATTGACCCATTTACAATTGTTGACAAAATTTCTACCAATTAATTAACAGTAATTGACACTTTCACTAAATTTCCATTATTTTTCCTGTTAAAAAAGAATTTGCCCCCAACGATAGTTCAAAAAATTGAAGAATTTATTCTTTTACTTTTCGGAGCACTTCAATATGTTTTAATAGATAACCAAGTTCAATTTCATAGTACTTTGTTTAATAGATAAATGCAAAAATATAGATCAAAAATTATTTTTGATGCATATTATCATCCACAAGCAACTCCTGTAGAAAAAGTAAATCGAGTTTTAAAAACCGTTAGCTTCATACACGTCTGAAACCAAAGAAATTGAGAGGAGGTTCTTGTGCTGTTTGCACAGTTGTGCACGAAGTCATAGGTATGTCACATTATTTTGCAAATTTTGACACAGAAATAATATTAGAAGGTACTTTTTTTGGAGAAAGTTTATACTCTGAAAATTTAAAAGATATTCAAATTACAGATAGGAAACCGCTAACTAACCGTAATCCCTAGTTAAAAAAAGTTTATTAAGATATTTTGAAAACCAGAAATAGTATATAAAAAATTAAAATACGAGTATAATTATCATTTAGGACGACGCAAAGTAACTTATTCAGTTGGAAATAAAATCTGAGGAAGGAATTTTGCTATCCAGACGCAACAAAACATTTTAACGCTAAACTAGCAACGAAATTTATTGACCCATTTACAATTGTTGACAAAGTTTTTACCGATACATATGAGTTAACTTATGACACAGGTCAATCCAGATGGATTTGGCACGTAAAAGATTTAAGGATGCGACATACGATGAACAGAAAGAGAAACCTAGTTTAAAAATCAATACATGTAGGCCTATTATTTACTATTTTCTTAAGTTTTTAAACAATTATTGAAAAGAATAAAATGCTATATTTTCGTGGAAGTGTAAATTCATGGATAAAATGACATAGAACAAATCCTATTACGTATGCAAGATTAAATAATTAAATTTATTAGAATATTGTAATAGTATCATTATTATTGGAGTATATTCCTTCATACGGATGGACAAATGAATTACTTTTAAACAAGAACTAAAGAATAAAAATATCGTTTATTTCCGAAAGGTTTTAACCGTTTTTATTTAGAGATTGTAAATTGTTTATGGGCAATCCTTATGATTTGGTACATAAGGTACTAAAATAAGGTTCCCATTCAGTCTTTCATACCTATATGACAGCTTTTGTGCTGAAACAGTTAAAACCTACATACTTCCTGTACGTTTGTTGTGGTCGATTATGAATTCTTCTTTCTCTTTTTTTGAATGAAACCATAGACCTAAGATCGTTGTCAGAAAAGAGAAACAAGAATAAAAACCAACTTAGTTTCGTTCTGCGCCGACTTTTACAAACCTCGAATTTCTAATGACACTTAAATATTTCTTTATTTATTATTCAAAGTAAGTAGGGTAGAGTGTGGTAAAATTGAAAACGGGGTAAGATCATAAACCCTTTGTATTTATTCTATTATAAAATAAATTCTGCATGCTAAGAGACAGAAAACTGTAAAATGTAAGTATAAGCTGAATAACATAAAAATCTGTTATTATTTAAGGGAAATCCCTACATCTATATCAATTATAAAGTGCAACCACTTGTAAAGTACACATCGAAACTTAAGTTGTCCAACAAAGCACTGTTATTTTTTAGAAAATTTGGTATCGTTAACATTTATTTTTGGTAAGCATAAAAACATTGCATAAAATTTATAATAAATAAATGCTTTAGTTTCTTTAAAAAATACTATTCCGGTCTTGCTCCGAAAAATCAGCTCGTGGGGCAAGACCGGAAGTAGAAGCTGTTAAGATCGCAGTTGTCTACACTCTAAACATTCTCGCACTTTTTTCTGGTTTCTTACTTTAATACTTAAATCATCTATTTATGGTTTACAATTACGGTACGAAAACAAAGCGATGAGCGTATACCGCAGAAACATTTGAAGAAGCTTTAAGCGGATAAATGCCTATAGAGCTAGCAAAAAGTATAAAATATTTCTTAGCTCAATAGCCGATAACTTTAAAAGAAAACAGGGCATAATTAGTAAAACACTTGGGAAAAAATCGTCCTTTCAATGGAACATGAAAAACGCCTTGCAGATTGCCTCAAGACAATGTAAAAATATGGATTGGAGATTGTCTGGAAAAGTGGCGTTAGAGATTGTTGTGCAGTATATAAAATCAAACAAACTCAGAACGCCATTGAAAAAGATCTTCATGGAGAAGATTGGTTATTAGTTTTTAAGAGACGAAATAATTTAACATTGAAAAACTGCAAAGGGTAGAAATAGACGTAAACATCTTTTCGTCATCCAGCAATATTTTCACTTTACTGGAAAAACTCTAAATGGTAGTAAGAACGTGCCATGCACTCGATCAATAAGCACTTCTAGTCGAAATAATATAAAACTGCTACTAGCAGCTTGCATCAGGTGACAAAGTTCTAGTCCTCGTACTTTTTAAGGAAAAAGACATCTGGAATCAATGGTATGCTCCAGAAAATACCTCCTGGAACCACGTATGCAGCGACTGCCAACGGTCGAATGGAAACAATCGTTTTCGATGATTTTTTCGAGAAACAATTTTTGAAATCAATTGGGCCAAACTGTCCAATCTTATTAATTATGATGGACATTCAACCATATTAGAATTCGATTATTGCAAAAGCATGCGAATCTAGTAATACAATTTTAAAGCTATCACTACGTACAAGCCTTAGACCTAAGTGTCTTCAAACCATTAAAAATTTCGAGGGATCAAAAATTAGTCACGTGGAAAAGTAAAAATATGGAGATGAAACTGCCAAAAAGAACAATTCTCAATAATGACTAGAGAAGTTTGGCTGGATTTAAATCCAATGTACTAATTAATTATTTCAGGAAAGCTGGAATTTATCCATTTTCCAATAACGTAGTTTCTGACTGCGTTTAGTTCAGTTCTATTGCCTTGAAACAATGGAAGGAAGCAAACGCCAAAACTACGGAAATTAACGAGGCACAATATATTATTAAAACAGCTTATATTCACTGATGACTTTCAAGACCGCCTTATTTTTCTTGTTGAGGAAATGTCTACTATAATTACAGATCTGACGCAATCTTCAAGAAACAGTTCTCCTATAAAATTCTGTAATAATGTTCAATTGTAACCATCAGTCTCATACGAAAATTTGCTATTGGAAACTAAGAACAAATTCTACATCAAATATTCAAAAGAAAAAAAGAGTTGCTAAAGTGATAGAGGTGATTACCGCAGAAGAAGTTCATTTGGGAATTAAAAAAAAATCTGTAAGTTTATCAAGCACAGCGAGCACTTCTAGAAAAAATGACAACTTATGTACAATACGCAAATGTGATTTTAAATATTATTTCGAAAAAAGAGCATGGATTCAATGCATAGCTTGTATGAAATGGGTGTGTGGAATATGCAACAAAGGATCAACGAAGAGACAATAAGATTTATGAAGATATGTTAAAATTTTACCAATCATCATTAAGCTTATTAAAAATCAGCTGCAGACAAGAATTAATAAGGTTAAGGAAAAATTAGAGAAACAAAGTATCAATAGAATATTTTTCTTCTCCGACTAGAAAATCAAACACTATAGAAACAGATTTAGCATATCAGGAACCTCAAAGTTTACAAAATCACAGTCAAATAGACATTAAATTTCTGAAATTCAAAAGGTAAACCACAATCAGAGTACTTCAAATCCAACAAATCGACAACATTATTATCAATGTGATCAAGCAGGACATTACCAAGCTGAGTGTAGAAATGGACGAAAGAAATTATATTGTTATAATAGTGGATTGGAGCACGTGACATTTAACCGAAGTCCATGTTGTCAGCGAAATAATCAGAACCATTTCTACTTACGTAAAAGGTTTTACCTGGTCGTTTAAATTAATATGTAAAACTGAAGAACAATGTCAATTAGCAAAACGAACAATTTTTAGGTGTTTTAGAAATTGTTTCAGTACCAAAAAATTAAAAATAATTAGTTTAGAAGCTTTAGTTAGACCCGATGTTCAACTTTCAGTAGAATTAGACATAGAGTTTTGGAAATGTCTGGAAACATTTCCAACATATTTAAAGAAAAATTTACTTTTTTAAAATTAGATGGTATAGAGCAAAAAGAATCTAAAAAAAATCAAAATTAGGTTACAGTGTTACAAATTATTTTCATAATTTAATAGAGTTAGGACGAACCAACTTAGTAGAATGTAAGACTAAAGTTAATGGTGACCCAATCAAACGAAGATATTATCCAGTGTCACCCGTTATGCAAAAACATCTCGACTAAGGATTAGACCAATTATCGAAATTAAAGATTGTTAAAAAAGTATTTCTGCATGGAATAATCCCATTTTGCTACTTAAAAAGGAAGATAATAGTTATCGTTTTATAATGCATTTTCGTAAATTAAATAAAGTAACAGAAAAAGATACATATCCCATTCCGTACGTATCTTCCATTTTGGATAAGTTAAGGGATGCTAAATGTATTTCGACATTAAACATTAACGCAGCATATTTTCAAATTTCACTTGATAAAGATTTATATAAATATACTGCATTTACTGTACCAAATCGAGAACTTTTTGAAATTACACATTTACCTAACGGACACCCAAATTCACCAAGCACCGGGTCAAAACTTATTGATACTGTTTTAGTCCCAGAATTAGAACCATTTGTATTTTATTATTTAGATGACGTAATAATCGTAACAAATTCGTTTGAAAACTATTTAAAAATTTTAGAAGAAGTTTTTGCAAGATTATTAAAAGCTGGTTTAACTTTAAGTAAAGATAAATGCCTTTTTGGTAGAAAGGAATTGAAACATTTAGGTTACTTTGTTAATGAGATTGGATTATTAGTAGATCCCCGAAAAATCAAAGTCATTTTAGAAATGCCTACACCAAAAACCATTAAAGACATTCAAAGACATATTGAAGTGGTAGCTTGGTATTATAAATTTCTTCCTATAGGGTGTTGCACCATTGACAGTATTATTAAAGAAAAATAAAAATTTTATTTGGAATAAATGCTGCAAAGCAGCTTCTTCACTTATTTAAAATTATCTTATTTCTGCACCGATTTTGACTTGTCCGCTTTGCAATCATGAATTTATTCTACAATGTGATAACTCGAAATACTATATCTCGGGAGTTTTAACTCAAAATATAAACGGAAATAAAAAAATTATTTGTTATAATTCTAGTCCGCCTAAACCTATTGAATGAAAATTTACAGTCACTGGAAAAGAATGTTTAGCTGTATTATTCAGTTTTGCAAAATTAAGACCATATATTGAAGGAACTAATTTTACCGTAAATACCGATCATTATTCTTTATTTTTGTTAAATACGTTACAAAACCCTAGTGGCACATTATACCTTTGGATTATTAAACACTCCAAAATTGTGCATAATAAAGGTAAAGATAATGTTATTGCCGACGCTTTATCTCGCGCTGTTCCGACATTAGGTAATATAAAATTTAGTAATAAAACGGCAGTTCTTCAGACGAAACCTCACAAACTTGAAAACAGATACGGAAAATATTTTAGATCAACGAGATCAATTAAATAATGAACCAAATTTAGACACTAATTTTAAATATAAAAAGTGGTGTGAAAAAAATTATTAAAACGTTGAATTTAACCGTTTGAGTAACATAAAAAATTGTAGCACCCAAATTTCAAAATTTAACCGAAGTAGAAAAATGAAGAGAAGTAGCTTCCAAATCACAACGCAGAAAAATTTTTAAAAAATCCTTGATGAGTCAACGCCGATCATTTAGCTATTTTAAGACACATGACCGCATAACTAAAAAACATTTTTGGCGGAAATTACGAGTCGATGTTGCTAAGTACGTAAATCAATGTAAAACCTGCATCGCCAATAATCTTGAACAAAAACTTCCAGCAGAAAGAAAATATCACGACCTCCTATAATACCAAAATCCTGGTAGATGATCGCAATATACATAGTAGGTCCTTTACCTAGAACTGCTAACGGACACACTTGTCTTTTAACAGTAATTGACACTTTCACTAAATTTCCATTATTTTTCCGTTTAAAAAAGATTATGGCCTCAACGATAGTTCAAAAAATTAAAGAATTTATTATTTCACCTTTCGGGGTACTTCAATTAATAGATAACAGAATTCAATTTCATATCCATAGTACTTTGTTTAAATATAAATAAAAAATTATTTTTAATGCATATCATTCACAAGCAAATCCTGTAGAAAAAATAAATGGAGCTTTAAAAACCGTTAGCTTCATACACGTCTGAAAACCAAAGAAATTGAGACGAGGTTCTACCGATGGTTTCTTGTGCTGTTCGCACAGCTATACACGAAGTCATAGGTATGTCGCATTATTTTGTAAAGTTTGACGCAGAAATAATATAAAAGGTTTTTTTTTTGGAGAAAGTTTAGACTATGAAAATTTAAAAGATATTCAATTTACAGATAGGAAACCGATAAATAACTGTAATTCCCAGTTAGAAAAATTTTATTAACATATTTTGAAAACTAGAAATAGTATATGAAAAATCAAAATATAATTATGATTTAGGACGACGCAAAGTAACTTATTCAGTTGGAAATAAAATCTGAAGAAGGAATTTTGCTATCCAGATGCAACAAAAAATTTAGCGCTAAACTAGCAACAAAATTTATTGACCCGTTTACAATTGTTGATAAAGTTTCTACCAATACATATGAGTTAACTCATGACACAGGTTAATCCAGAGGGATTTGACATGTAAAAGATTTAAGGATGCGACATATGATGAAGAGAAAGAGAAACTTAGATTAAAAATTGTCAACTATTCAATACATTTATTATTATCTCAAGTTTTTAAACAATTATTGAAAAGAATAGAGTGCTTCATTTCAGTAGAAGTATAAATTCATGCATAAAATGGCATAAAACAAGTCCGTAGACATAAATATTAAAACAAATAATTAAATCAAACTATTACGTATGCAAGATTATATTATTAAATTTATAAGAATATTGTAATTGTATCATTATTATTGGAGTATATTCTTCCTTAAGCGTGGAAAAATGAATTACTTTTAAACAAGAAGTAAAGAATAAATATATCGTTTATTTCCGAGAGGTTTTAACCGTTTTCATTTAGAGATTGTAAATTGTTTGTGGGGAATCCTTATGACTTGGTACATAAGGTACTGAAATAAGCTTCCCATTCAGTCTTCCATACCTATATGACAGCTTTTGTGCTGACAAAGTTAAAACCTACATACTTCCTGTATGTTTGTTGTGGTTGATTATGTATTCTTCTTTCTCTTTTTTTTTGAATGAAACCACATAGACTTTTTAACTCTATATGTATTGAGGTTTCTATCCATGACCTAAGATCCTTGTCAGAAAAGAGAAACAAGACTAAAAACAAACTTAGTTTCGTTCTGCACCGACTTTTACCAACCTAGAATTTCTAATAATACCTAAATATTTCTTTATTTGTTATTCAAAGTAAGTAGGGTAGAGTATGGTAAAATTGAAAACGAGGTAAGATCATAAACGTATTGTATTTATTCCATTATAAAATGAATTCGCATGCTAAAAGACAGAAAACTGTAAAATGTAAGTACAAGCTGAATAACATAAAAATCTGTTCTTATTTAGGGGAATTCCTTACTTCTATATCAACTATAAAGTGCAACCACTTGTAAAGTACGCATTGAAATTTGATTTGTCCAACAAAGCACTGTTATTTTTTTTAAAATTTTGTATCGTTAACATTTATTTTTGGTAAGCATAAAAACATTGCATAAAGTTTATAATAAATAAATGTTTTAGTATCTTTGAAAAATACAACTCCGGTCTTGCCCCGAAAAATCAGCTCGTGGGGCAAGACCAGAGCATGAATGTGTTAAGATCGCAGTTGTCTACACTCTAAACATTCTCGCACTCTTTTCTGGTTTCATACTTTAATATCTAAATAATATATTTATGGTTTGAAATTACGTTAGGAAAACAAAGCGACGAGCGTATATCGCAGAAACATTTGAAGAAGCTTTAAGAGAAATTAAGGCAGGGCGCATAAATACTTACAGAGCTAGCAAAAACTATAAAATACTTATTAGCACAATAGCCGATAACTTAAAAAGAAAACATGGCATAATTAGTAAAACACTTGAGAGAAAATCGTCCTTTCGATGGAACATGAAAAACGCCTTGTATATTGCCTCAAGACAATTGAAAAATAGGAATTTGGATTGTCTAGAAAAGTGGTGTTGGAGATTGTTGTGCAAACAAACTTAGAACGCCATCTAAAAAGGTTTCACTGGAAAAGATTGGTTTTTAGTTTTTAAGAGAAGACACAATTTATCATTAAAAATCGCAAAGGGTAGAAATATCCGTAAACAAAGTTGTAATTCTTTCGTCATCCAGCAATATTTCACTTTACTGGAAAAACTCTAAAAGATGGAAAACTAGAAAACGGTTCTTTCAGAATTTAGAACCTAGATGAAACAAGTTTCTACACTGACCCTTCCAAAGCGAAAGTAGTTAGTGGTAAGAACGTGCCTTGCACTCGAACAATAAGCGTTCCCAGTCGAGATAATATAAAACTGCTACTAGCATCAGATGATAAAGTTTCAGTCTTCGTAGTTTTTAAGGAAAAAGAAATCTGGGATCAATGGTGTGCTCCAGAAAATACTTCCTTTTAACCACTACCAACGGTCAAATAGAAACAACCGTTTTCGATGATTTTTTCGAGACACAATTTTTGAAATCAATTGGACAAAACCGTCCAATCTTATTAATATATAATGGGTATTTAATCCATATTAGAATTCGATTATTGGAAAAGCATGTGAATCTAATAATACAATTTTAAAACTATCACCATATACAAGCCATATGCTCCAGCCCTTGAACCTAAGCGTCTTCAAACCATTAAAAACTTCGAAGGATTAAAAGTTCGTCAGGCGGAAAAGGAAAAATTCTGAGATGAAACTCCCAAAAAGAAACAATTCTCAATAATGACTGGAGAAGTTGGGCTGGATTTAAATCCAATATACTAATTAATGGTTTCCGGAAAGCTGGTATTTATCCATTTTCCAGTAACGTAGTTTCTGACTCTGCGTTCAGTTCAGTTCAGTTCAGAATTTCCTATTGAATTTAACCGTTAGAGAGTAACATACAAAATTGTAACACCCAAATTTACAAATTTAACCGAAGAAGTAGAAAAATAAAGAGAAGTAGCTTCCAAATCATAACGCAGAAGAATTTTTAAAAAATACCTGATGAAGTCAACGCCGATCATTTAGGTATTTTTAAGACATATGAACGCATAGCTAAAAACATTTTGGCACAAATTACGAGCGGATGTTGCTAAGTACGTAAATCAATGTAAAACCTGCATCGCCAATAAACCTGAACAAAAACTTCTAGCAGAAAGAAAATCTCACGACCTCCCATAGTACCGAAATCCTGGTAGATGATTGCAATAAACTTAGTAGGTCTTTCACCTAGGACTACTAAAGAACACACTTGTAATTGACACTTTCACTAAATTTCCATTATTTTTCCGGTTAAAATTGGCTATGGCCTCAACGATAGTTCAAAAAATTGAAGAATTTATTATTTCACCTTTCGAGGTACCTCAATAAATAGATAACCGAGTTCAATTTCACAGTATTTTGTTTAAATATAAATCAAAAATTATTTTTAATGCATATTATCATTTACAAGCAAATCCTGTAGAAAGAGTAAATCAAGTTTTAAAAACCGTTAGCTTCATACGCGTCTGAAAACCAAAGAAATTGAGACGAGGTCTTACCGATGGTTTCTTGTGCTCTTCGCACAGCTGTACACGAAGTCATAGGTATATCGCATTATTTTGCAAATTTTGACACAAAAATAATATTAAAAGGTACTTTTTTTTGGAGAAAGTTTAAACTCTGAAAATTTAAAAGATCTTCAATTTACAGATAGGAAACCGTTAAATAACCGTAATCCCTAGTTAGAAAATTTTTATTAAAATATTTTGAAAACTAGAAATAGTATATGAAAAATCAAAATATAATTATGATTTAGGATGCGACATATAATGATGAAGAGAAAAAAACCTAGTTTAAAAATTGACAACTTTCAATACATGTACGTCAATTATTTACTATTTTCTCAAGTTTTTAAACAATTATTGAAAAGAGAGCGTGCTTTATTTCCGTAAAAATATAAATTCATGGATTAAATGACATAGAACAAGTCCGAAGGCATAAATATTAAAACAAATTATTAAATCATACTATTACGTATTAAAGAATTAAATTTATAAGAATATTGTAATTGTATCATTATTATTGGAGTATATTCTTTCTTAAAGATGAAAAAATAAATTATTTTTAAACAAGAAGTAAAGAATAAATTTAGGGTTTATTTCCGAAAGGCAATCCTTATACTTGGTACAAATGGTACTGAAATAAGGTACTCATTCAGTCTTCCATACTCATATGACAGCTTTTGTGCTGAAAAAGTTAAAACCTACATACTTCCTGTATGTTTGCTTTCTCTTTTTTTTGAATGAAACTACATATACTTTTTAACTCTATATTTATTGAGGTTTCTATCCATGACCTAAGATCGTTGTCAGAAAAAAGAAACAAGAATAAAAACCAACTTAGTTTCGTTCTGCACCGACTTTTAACAACCTAGAATTTCTAATAATACCTAAATATTTCTTTATTTGTTATTCAAAGTAAGTAGGGTAGAGTGTGGTAAAATTGAAAACGGGGTAAGATCATAAACGCTTTGTATTGAAAATGAATTCTGCATGCTCAGAGACAGAAAACTGTAATATGTAAGTATAAACTGAATAACATAAAAATCTGTTATTACTTAGGGGAATTCCCTACTTCTATATCAACTATAAAGTGCAACCACTTGTAAAGTACACATCGAAACTTGAGTTGCCCAATAAAGCCCTGTTATTTTTTAGAAAATTTTGTATCGTCAACATTCATTTTTGGTAAGCATAAAAACAATGCATAAAGTTAATAATAAATAAATGCTTTAGTTTCTTTCAAAAATACTACTCCGGTCTTGTCCCGAAAAATCAACTCGTGGGGCAAGACTGAAACAAGGTGTTAAGATCACAGTTGTCTACACTCTAAACATTCTCGCACTTTTTTCTGGTTTTTACTTTAATACTTAAATATTTATGGTTTGCAATTACGTTAGGAAAACAAAGCGACGAGCGTATACCGCAGAAACATTTGAAGAAGCTTTAAGAGCAATTAAGACAGCGCGCACAAATGCCTACAGAGCTAGCAAAAAATATAAAATACTTCTGTGTGCAATAGCCGATAACTTAAAAAGAAAACAGGGCATAATTAGTAAAACACTTGGGGAAAAATCGTGCTTTCAATGGAACATGAAAATCGCCTTGTAGATTGCCTCAAAACAATGGAAAAATAAGGATTTGGATGTCTAAAAAAGTGGTGTTAGAGATTGTTGTGCTAGAAAAGAAAAATAAACTCAAAACGTCATTTAAAAAGATCTTCCTGGAGATGATTGGTTTCTAGTTTTTAAGAGAAGAAACAATTTATCAATAAAAATCGCAAAGGGTAGAAATATCCGTAAACAAAGTTGTAATCCTTTCGTCATCCAGCAATAATTCACTTTACTGGAAAAACTCTAAGAGATGGAAAACTAGAAAACGGGCCTTTCAGAATTTAGCACCTGGATGAAACAAGTTTCTGCACTGACCCTTCCAAAGCGAAAGTAGTTGGTGGTATGAACGTGTCTTGCACCTAGTCGAGATAATATAAAACTGCTACTAGCAGCTTGCATCAAGTGACAAAGTTCGTCTTCGTAATTTTTAAGGAAAAGATATCTGGGATCAATGGTATGCTCCATCCTGGAACCACGTATGCAGCGCTGCCAACGGTCGAATAGAAACAATCGTTGTCGATAATTATTTCGAGAAACAATTTGAAATCGATTGGACCAAACCGTCTAATCTTATTAATCTATGGTGGGCATTCAACCCATATTAGAATTCGATTATTGGAAAAGCATGTGAATCTAATAAAACAATTTTAAAACTGTTACCACATACAAGCCATCTGCTCCAGCCCTTAGACATAAGCGTCTTCAAACCATTAAAAACTTCGAGGGATCAAAAATTGGTCAGGTGGAAAAGGAAAAATATCGATATGAAACTGCCAAAAAAAACAATTCTCAATAATGACTGGAGAAGATTGGATGGATTTAAATCCAATGTACTAATTAATGGTTTCATGAAAGCTGGTATTTATCCATTTTTCAATAACGTAGTTTTTGACTCTGCGTTCAGTTCAGTTCTATTGCCTTGAAACAATGGAAGCAAACGCCAAAACTACTGAAATGAACGAGACGCAATATATTATTAAAGAAGCTTATATTTATTGATGACTTTCTAGACCGCCTTATTTTTCTTGTTGAGGAAATGTCTACTATAATTACAGACAGATCTGATGCGAAAGTAAAGTAATCTTCAAGAAACAGTTTTCCTATTAAAATATGTAATAATGTTCAATCGTCAATATCAGTCTCATACGAAAATTTACTATTGGAAACTAAGAACAAATTCTACATCAAATATTCAAGCGAAAAAAAGAGTTGCTAAAGTTACAGAGGTGATTATCGCCGAAGAAGTATAAAATAAGTTCAGTAGGGAACAAAAGAAAAATCTGTAAGTTCAACAAGTATAGCAAGCACTTCTAGAACAATATGCAAGTGTGATTATAAATATTATTTCGATACGGGAACATGGATTCAATGCATAGCTTGTACGGAATGGGTGTGTGGAATATGCAAGAAAGGGTCAAAGAAGAGACTATATGATTTGTGAAGGATGTTAGAATATTTTTTAATTAAAATATAAAAATAGAATTTTGCAATTATGCATAGTTTTTGTTTACTTACTTATTTCTTTTGATAAATTTCTAGCATTTATTAAAAACATTAAGCAAATTTAAGGTTCTTTTATTTCAATAAACCATTTCTATCTTTATAAATGTGAACCTTTAAAACCAAGGAACTTATTTTAATGTGGTAAAAAGGATTTTACAAATAATTTATGAATAGTTCTAACGTTACCTTATAAAATAGGAACATAGATTTTAAAGCGTTTTAAACAGTCGTTTCCGATTTTGCCCCGTATGCGGGGTAATATCGAAGTAGTTGCCATTTTTTACAATTTGCTATAAAAATTGATATTTATGTCAATACAGAGCATTGAAACCAATATATGCTAATTATTTAAAAAAAGAACTTAAAATAAAAATGGTTAAATCCGAACTTACAAAAAGTTAGTCCGTACTAACCCCACTTCACCTTATAAAATTTTATGTAACAAGTTATGAATTTAATAAAAATGTTCAACAGACGATGCACAGATCATCAAGCAAAACTATACTGCTAGAAAAGGATATAAACCGGAGACGATAATTATATGCGACACAGAACAAAGAACAAGGGTGCACAAAGCTGCTTATAGTATTTAAAGTTAGTCTTAAAGTAAATGAATTTTGATTAAGATTGATTATGGTTGTTGCATATACTCGATGTCTTGATAAATTACCTAATCAAGAACAATCGTCTTAATAAATTTCAGGATTTGCAAAATACAGATTTAATTAGTTTCTGATCATTGAAAGCGTAAAAGAAATTAAAATAAAGGTTATTTTCGTATCACCATTTTGTAACTATTACGCCAAAGAATTAAAGTTCGACATTTTGTAACTATTATGTCCAAGAAATTAAAATCCAACCATACTTCTTAAGTATCTGAACTACCAAACAAATCGTATTGAATCAAAAATTTCTTAAATAAATATTTAACTTCTTGGGGACAACCTTAAAATTACGATCATAGAAGAGGATAACTATCTTATGCTTATATGCTTAAGCATATTCAAAATTACCCAGACCTAAAACTAGATTAGTATTTTAACTCAGATGCACAAATCGAATGCAGTTGTTGATCCAAAATTTTCTACGAAAATTTTGTTCAGAAGTTTAAATGGCCGCTAATTTGTACATACAATGCGAAACACGCAATAGAAACGCTAAGTTGAAGTTTAGAAATTCAACAATAAGGGTAGTAATGGAAGCTTTTGGTTACAAAAGAAAAGGCAAAAGATTTTACACTGTCCTGAAAGAAAGTACTGAAATAAATGTCTTAAGCTGATATTTAACTAAATGCAAAATTTACATCTTTCTAGCATTACGGTACGAGGGTTTTATACAACGCATGTATTTTATATACATATTTTGAGGAATGGCCGATCTGAGTTTGAAACGAAATTTGCACCTTTCAATACGACTTTAGAAGACACGTTAAGCCTATTAATAACAATACCAAGATATTTTAGGACCGTGGTCTAAGACAAAATAAAAATCATTGATTCTATGATTCTTGACAGTTACTGGACAAATTGATACCTTATACTTTTTTCCAATAAGAAAATTCGTTTCTGCCCTGTGATAAAATAGCATTAAGAGTTTCAAAAAAGTTTTGCTTAGGCGAAGTTGTTTTTAAATCCAGTTCAAAAGATTTGTTTGCGGTTAAAAAGATCCACCCGTTAACTTACTAAACCTCAAAGCAGTCTAAAAAGAAATCCGCATATCTCAAAAAAGGATAAAACTTTGCTTTACGGTTTCAACATTCCATCATTTTGTATATGAAAACTATTCTTCTATACTTGACAGCCTTCGGGTTTATTTATGGATTTTGCTTTTATCATTTTAAATTTTCTTTACCTAAAGAAAAATAGAACAATAGAAATTCCGAAGAGTGTAGCAAATGTTGATGAACAAGTGCAAACTTTGGAAATAACAAACATTTGGCCGATATCGTTCATGGGTTCCATGTGTGTGGCGTACGGTATCTTAAACAATTCAAGAACTAAGTCTCATAATATTATTTCTTTGTAAAATGCTCAATAAAACTTTCGATTATAATATAAAGGTTTTTCTTTAGTGGCAAAGTTCTTAAATTATACAGAATATTAATTCCTGAAAAGACGTCGTTTTTTCTAATTTTAATTATACAAAATCTAATACGAGTAGAAAAATTGTAAGCATTTTCTGTCACAAACACACCAACCACAACAAGTTGTATAATGTAATTGTAACAAACAATTTTTTTTAATATATCAAAACCCCAAAAATGATGTAATTCGTTATGGTAAAGAAAAATACCTGCAGTTATGTGAATTAAACTTTTCAACTAATAAGACAACGTCCAAAAGAGCCACATGCTATGAATGCTGGACCTCATTTGGTTAAAAATAAATTTTTGGATTTTTATAAACTATATCTTGTTGCTCGTGAATTATGGCACAAAGCGAATGTTCAACACACGACTACCCGGCTAAAATAACACATAGGGTCATTTTTTCAAATTTCTGAGATTACTAGGTACTAAATCTAGATTTTAGTGTTTTTTTTTAACTAGGCATTTTAGGATAAAACAAAATATACAAATTAATTCCCCTTTTACATCAAAAACGCCGAATTTCGGAATTTGGTACATTTTTAACCCGAAGTTTAATCACTCAAGGATTTCAGGACAAAGTTGATATCCCCGTAGGATATCGACTTCCAAAACCTACATAAAATCACTTTCCGAAGCTCAAAACTCTAAAATATGAAATTTAATTAATTTTGATCAAAATTTTATTCGCTTCTAGTTGACTGGTCGAACCTAAACCGACCATTTTCGTGACCCACGCTAGGTCTACAAAGCTAAATTTTATTTCGATCCATTAACCGGTTTCGCTGTCTAAAAGCGTCGTTCGACTAAAAACCGAAAAGCTGAAAACGCCCAATATTTATGAACTAAAACTATTTTTAAAATCATCACAGGGTTCGAAATATCCCAAAAATATTACCAATTACTTCTGCTACGTACAAAATGTTCATCTTTATTTGTTCTCAAGATATCTTGATTTGTCCGAATATTTCAGTTAAAAAAACAGGGTATCACTTGAATGAATAATCAATTTTGAAAAAATTGGGATTAGATGTAGGTAAATTATAGAAAAATAAAAAGATTTTGAAATCATTTTTTACGGTGCCGATGCAAATTTATCACAAATGGTATTATTAAACCGGTCAAAATCGTCCTAATAATTTTGTTAAGCATCCAAAAAAACAAAATAAATGGGGTGGTCACCATTTTCAAGACGCGAAAATGCAACTTAAATGTTAAAAAGCAAAGCTGAATAGAAAAAATTCCATGAAAGTTAATTTATACGTATGAAAATGTATAAAGACTTTCAAGGAATGTAATTCATAATTCAAAATATTTCTATAGTTGGTAATTCTAAAATTTTATCACCTCCTCTTGCTAAACATTTCTACTTATTTTTAAAAATGAGCGTTTCGTTCTCTTATTCGTGAAAATGCACAAACATTAACAATTAAAAATTATTAAAAATAAATGCAAAATAAATTAAAAATAAAAATAAAGTTAACAGAAATCAAATATAAATTGTACTTACCTTTACGACACTAAACACAACCAAACTTAAAAACAGATAGTTAAACATTTTGAAGCTTTGTACTTGCTTGTTCGATACTTAAACCACAAATGACATTATTTCGAGCGCTTATGTATAAAATCACGTTTGTTTTCGCTTATCAAAAATATGTGCATTTAGGAAAGAGAAAACAATGTTTTGTGTCAATATGGACTATAATTATTATTTCAACCTTTGTACTTAATTTATATTTGTAGTTTTAGCTAAAAGTCCAAAATTGTTAACGCCTTATCAAAGTTCAGTCAATAATATATGGAGGAACGATTATTTGCTAGAAATACACAAGTGTTTATTCAAATAAATATGTTTAAAGAGTTTGTAGATAAATTTCAAAATGTTAGCTCTAAAACGTGTATTCCATAATAATCTATACATATATTTGTTTATACAGTTTGAAGTTCTTTTATAAAAATGGAATTTTTGGTAATCAAAAATTAACAAACCAGTGACATATGTATGCCCTTTGTGCAAATTTGGCTCTGATGCTTTAAATTTACATTAAATATATAATACGTAGCCGTACGTAATTAATAAAAAATACACAAAAATTATGTCTGTTTAAGACACTATAAAATTTAAAGAAAGCTGTAAAAATCGGATTTGCCGACAACTTTTCCGACGTTTTGTTTATTATTCTATTTTTTTTTTGTACGCTATTCTTGGGTGTGTGCGAAAAAGAATGAACTGGTTAAATTTTTGAAAATGCCCCGTTGGCATTCACAATACTATTCCCACAGAAAAAAGCGTTCTTCAAAAATAGTACACTGAAAATATTTGGGCAGCCAGGGCATCTTCAAAAATTCAGCCTGTCCGTTCTCTCTAGACACGCACAAAAACACGATACAAAAAGATTTAGGATAATAAACAATACGCAAAGAAGTTACAGCGCCCGCACGAAAGAAAGTATTCCTCAAAAACTTGTCCAATATGCATAAATACACACAGTCGCCAAATTAAAACATTTTTCAAAAGTTCAGCGTGTTCATCCTCATCTACACACACACAGAAACGCAATACAAAAAGCATGAAGATAAAGAATAATACACAAAAAAAAGAAGACCCGCGCGGAAAAAATCAGTCTAAGAATGTTTTCTCACTTGCGAGCACTGTAACTTTTTTGTGCTTTGTTTTTCTTCTAATTTTTTTTGTGTTGTGTTCCTGGATGTGCAAAAATGAAGATATATAGGCTAAATTTTTGAGAATCCCCTTGGCAGCAAAAATACTGTTCCGCAGAAAATATAGCTTTCCCAGCGGGTTCTGCAGCTTTTTTGGTATATCGTTTTTGTTCTAATTCCTTCTGAGCATTTATAAAAAATAACTCATCTACACACGCTTAGGAATACTATAAAAAGAATTAGAATAATGAACAGTACACAAAAAAGATCCAGCGCCCGAAAAGTAAAATTTCCTCAACAACATGCAGAAATTAACACAGACAACAAAATAAAACATTATTCAAAACCTAGCCTGTCCATCCTCAGCCACACAGACCCGGTAACACAATACAAAAAGAATCAGACCAACAAAGAGTATGCAAAAAGTTACAGAGCCCAAACTGAGAAAGTCAGTCTAATAAAAAATGGACAGGCTGAATTTTTGAAAATGTCACTCGGAAGTCAAAATACTGTTCGACACAGAAGTAAGCTTTATTAAAAAGTAATAAAATTACAGTATTTTGCCTCCCAAAGGCATTTTCAAAAAATTCAGCATTTGCATTCACATCTGCACACACCCAGAAGCACAATATCAAAACAGTCACAAAAGGAACAGTACACAAAAAGTTACAATGCCGGCAGCGTAGACTTCAGTCCAGTAAAGTATGCTTTCTCAAAAACGGGCTCTGTAACTTTTTTGATGTATCGTGTTTTTAAATTCATTTGTATCATATCCAGAGCACAATATCAAAAGAATCAGAAGAGGAACAGTGCACAAAAAAGTTACAATGCCGGCAGCGAAAGCTTCAGTCCAGTAAAGATTGTTTTCTCAAATACGCGTTCTGTAACTTTTTTGGTGTATCGTTTTTTTGTTCTAATTTATCTGTATCATCTTTGTGGGTGTGTGCCAATTAGAATGGACAGGCTGAATTTTTGAGAATGTCCACTCGGAAGTCCAAATACTATTCCACGCAGAAATAAGCACTATTAAAAGATAATAAACTGACAGTAATTTGCCTACCAAAGGTATTTTCAAAAAATTCAGCATTAGTATTCACATCTGCACACAACCAGGAGCACAATATCAAAAGAATCAGAAAAGGAGCAGTGCACAATAATGTTACAATGCCGGCGGCGAAGGCTTCTGTTTAGTAAAGAATGTTTTCTCAAATACGCGCTCTGTAACTTTTTTGGTGTATTGTTTTTTTGTTCTAATTTATCTGTATCATTTTCGTGGGTGTGTGCCGATTAGAATAGATAGGCCGAATTTTTGAAAATGTATACTCGGTAATCAAAAACTGTTCCGTGCAGAAGTAAGCAATATTAAAAGATAATAAAATGACAGTATCTTGCCTGCCAAAGGCATTTTCAACAAATTCAGCAATTGCATTTACATCTGCACACACCCAGGAGCACAATATCTAAATAATCTGAAAAGGAACAGTGCACAAAAAAGTTACAATGCCGGCAGAGGATTCTTCAGTCCATTAAGGAATGTTTTCTCAAGTGCGCGCTCTGTAACTCTTTTGGTGTAATTTTTTGTTCTAATTTGTCTCTATCATCTTCGTAGGTGTGTGCCGATTAGAACGGACAGACTGAATTTTTGTGAATGTCCGTTCGGAGGTCGAACTACTGTTCCGTGCAGAAGTAAGCATTATTAGAAAATAATAAAATGACAGTATTTTGCCTGCCAAACGCATTTTCAAAAAATTCAGCATTTGCATTTACATCTGCACACACCCAGGAGCACAATATCAAAAGAATCAGAAAACGAACAGTGCACAAAAACATTACAAAGCCGGCAGCGGAGGCTTCAGTCCAGTAAAGAATATTTTCACAAATGCGCACTCTGTAACTTTTTTGGTGTATCGTTTTTTTGTTCTAGTTTATCTGTTTCATCTTCGTGTGTGTGTGCCGATTAGAATGGACAGGCGGAATTTTTGAGAATGTCCACTCGGAAGTCAAAATACTGTTCCGCGCAGAAGTAAGCATTACTAAAAGATAATAAAATGACAATATTTTGCTTACCAAAAACATTTTCAACATATTCAGCATTTGCATTCACATCTGCACACATCCAAGAGCACAATATCAAAAGAATCAGAAAAGGAGCAGTGCACAAAAAAGTTACAATGCCGGCAGCGGGATCTTCAGTGCAGTAAAAATTGTTTTCTCAAATACGCGCTCTGTAACTTGTTTGGTGTATCGTTTTCTTTGTTGTAATTTATCTTTTTCATCTTCGTGGGTGTGTGCCGATTAGAATAGATGGGCTGAATTTTTGAAAATGTACACTCGGTAGTCAAAATACTGTTCCGTGCAGAAGTAAGCAATATTAAAAGATAATAAAATGACAGTATTTTGCCTGCCAAAGACATTTTTAAAAAATTCAGCATTTGCATTCTCATCTGCACACACCAAGGAGCACAATATCAAAATAATCAGAAAAGGAACAGTGCACAAAAAACCCTAACATACAAGCAACCACAATACAAAGATACACGAACGAACACAACGTCTGTCTAGAAATATCCGGACAAAACATACACAACTGGATACTGACCAACACATACTTCCAATTTCGGTTGGACCCCGATCCATACATCACCAACATTAAAAACATTGCACGTATATACTCAAACCAGCCCGCACTTTTTATGGCAGATGTAAACAGAAAATCTCCAATGTCGCACTGTAGCAACACTGATGCGCGTGGGGAGAGGGTAGAGGACATGATCAACGAGCTACACCTTGAAGTGATGAACTGTCCCTTCAATCCACCCACCCACAGAAACCATCGGGCAGGAACAGAGAGTAACATTGACGTCACAATAGCAAACGGACTGGCGCACCCCCACATACAAAACTGGAAGGTACATGACAACTTAAAAATAAGCGATCACAACTTCATAACTTTTGACATAAACAAGGATAACATACCATTACATGCGGAAACGGGCAAAAAAAGACTAAAATACAATATACAAAATGCCAACTGGCAAAGACTACTGGATATCCAACGCAACGACAGCGTACACCCTTACGCCCAAGCCATAACAAGAACAATTAAAGACACTATGAAACAAACATTAAAAACAGTAAGACAAACTGCGCCACAAAAACCGCTAAAATGGACCACAGAGATCCAGATACTGAAAAGCAAAGCTCGCAAGGCAAGGAAACACTATCAAGCCGCCCTAACACCGGCAGAAAGGGCCTTCCAGCTGAACAACTACAGACAACGCAAGGCGACATACAAACAGGAACTATACAACATGAAACGAAAATCCTGGGACACTTTCGTCGATAGACATTTGCAGACGGATGCTTGGAGGGTACCGTACAAGATAGTATCAGGAAAAATTGCACCACCGACAACGTTCTCGACTTTAACCAAACCCGACGGAACAGAAACCAAAGACTGGATTGAAACCGCGACATTACTACTACATACACTCCTCCCTGATGACAACTGGGAAGAGGACACACAAGAACAAATACGCAAACGACAAAGAGTCACCGAACAAAACGCGAATGGGAATACACCATGGAATAGAACACAGGACGACGTAACAGCTTTCACTGAGGACGATATTAGACACGCTATTCGTTCAAGTAAAAACAAAAAAGCTCATGGGCCAGACGGGATCCAGGCAGAAATCACAAAGGCACCAAACTCACACCGAAACTTACTAAACTGTACAACGAATGTCTAAGACAAACAAGGTTTCCACACTGCTGGAAGCAAGCAGACGTAATCATACTCTCTAAAAACCGAGAAAAAGACCCGAAAAATCCGGGTTCGTATCGCCCCATCTGCCTTCTAGACTCGCTCGGGAAAACTTTCGAGCGACTACTGTGTACGAGAATGCAAGAACATCGGAAGACGAAAGGCATGCACCCGGCGCAGTACGGATTTAGACAAGGACGATCAACCGAAGACGCCGTAAACAAAGCCATAAACTCTGCAACCACTTTAAATAAAAATACGTGGCCTTAATCATGATAGACATAGAAGGAGCCTTCAACAACTTATGGTGGTCAACACTGTTCCATAGGCTAATCGAAATACAATGTCCAAAACAACTACATCATACCTTCAGAAGCTATTGCCAGGATAGATTTGTAACATTGTCTGGTACTAAAAACATCACAAAATCAATCACCAAAGGATGCCCACAGGGGTCAGTCTGCGGCCCCATATTTTGGGACGTTGCGACTGAGGAGCTTTTGGAGAAGCTGGAAACCGCATATGAGGTGAGGTCCGTAGTAGCTTATGAGGACGACATCTTGTTGGTGGTGGAAGGAGGTTCCAGAAATGAACTAGAACACAATCCAAACACCGCATTGAACAAAGTCCTAGAATGGTGCAACGCAAATAAGATGACAATAGCACATGACAAAACAACTTATATGATAGTTAAAGGTTCTCTAGAAAGAGACCCTATCATTAAACTGAACACAGGCAGAATACGAAGAACACGGGAGACCAAATACCTAGGGCTAACCCTTGATGAAAAACTAAACTACGAAAAACACATTGCCACAGTGACTGCAGGTGCCAGTAAAGCTATGCAATGCATAGCAACTCTTGCACAACCTACGTACAATATTCCCCTAAACTGTGTAAGATTATACTTATCCAGCGTACTTGCAGCAATAATAAGCCATGCCACGAGCGCCTGGGCAACCAGATTACATCTAGTAAAACCCAAACAAAAAGTCAACAGTATCCAAAGGGGGGTACTAATAAGACTTACTGGAGCATACCGGACCGTATCACACGACGCCCTCTATGTGATATTAGGAGTCCTCCCTCTTGATCTGTATATCAGGAAGAGAGCGGCGACATACTGGTTAAAAAACAACGAACCAGAAAAAGTCCGGGAAATCCTAAAAGTAACATCAGAAATTCGGATAAAAAAGGAAATTCAGGACACAATACTAACCGAGTGGCAAGATAGATGGAACCAGGGCACAAATGGGAGGAGGGTTTACGCACTAGTCCCAAACATCCGAGACATACTAAACTGTCACCACTTGGTCCCCTCACAAGGGCTCATTCATTTTCTCACGGGGCATGGTCCTTATCCAACCTACAGGAACCGCTTCGACTTCAAAGACAACAACAACTGCACATGTGGTGAGGTGGGGACACCGGAACATCTGGTGTTCCACTGCGCCGAACTGCAACAGGACCTAGAAATGGACAGGACAATCCTACGGGACATACCCCTCTCGGACATGCTCTGGAACGAAAACATATTTCCTTACCTAAACAGAATCACTCACCAAACTACTACTATACTACACCAAAGGTGCACAAACGGACTCTGACAGGACACACACAAACACCATACAAACCCCACACATCACAAATACCACAAACACAGATCACACGAAACACAGAAGTTTGACGTAACGCATCGAACGTGCAATACAAAAGCACAATCCACCCAACACACATGGGAACCGACAACAAACAAGCGGCATTCTCCCAAGGACTATTACGATTAATTTTTACGTATTACGTATTACAATTCAATTGGTGAGTTCTTACCATTTAAATGTCGATAAAACAGTTTACGAACTACGTCGATAAATACAGTTACAAAGTCGGTAATACAGTTTAAGAGTTCATAAATACATCGCACAAGCGCAATGAGTAAAGCGGGCTACGCCTCTGGCGGATGAAAGCGCGAACCTTATACAGATTTGGGGCGCGGTCATCTACCAATGGCGTCACCAATGTATAAATTTCATTGCGTAATAATCGGAAAATTTACAAAAAGTCAAATAAACAGGTAACACATAAATTACTCACATGGATATGTCCCTGCGTTGAAGTTGGCTTCTATTCCAAGTCCATCAGGGCCTCCATCTCGGAGGGATTAAAGATGTAACTCGTTCATCTCGGGTCGTGGAGTCCGGTTAGCCGAAGGTTGCAAATTACCTACCTATGCAGGGATCGGGCAGGAATACTAGGTAAAGGTAGACAAACAAAAGATAATCAAGCAGGGAAATCTACATAGGTAAAGATAAGCACGATACGATACCTCAAAGCGACTACTTCACTCGAAGAACAAAGGCAAACCCCCGTTTTAGAGCGTCACGGAAAAACCTCTCACCACTTTTCCCCACTCTTTGTCTTTTTCACATCGGCGCGAACTTATTCGTCCAACCCTCTAGAGTCGCACGATCTGCGCAAATGCACTATGACGTAACGGAAGTACACGCCTAGTCTATTAAAATTCCACGCGCCGCGTCTTTTGAAATTATGGCGCGAAACTTCCGTACATCAAAACTAACCTAAATACAATGTTTAAAGGGCCACTTTGGCACGTAACAGGACATACCAGGAACCACGTGTCTCCTAAAGATCTACCAGAAGGCTCGTGAATCCTGACGACCGGGAGTGATACCAGTGAAAACGAAGTGAAAATAGTGAAAACGGAAAAAGTACGGCAAACGTACCTAAAACACAAGTTTCCCCCAGAACACTTATTAGCATTAGAATACTAACACTAGTAGGATAAGGACTTAATACTAACCATCTAAAATAAAAAATACAACTAACTAAAATAAACAAGAGAAAATACTAACCAAATTCGTAATTGCTTTAAGAAATCTAACCCTAGCTTCAGTAACGTAATGTTAATATATCCAATGTTGTAGCGCAACTAAAAATTACTACAGGGGAAATATTCTGACAACATAATTACAACACATCAGCACGACAAAATACACACAAACACACACACGCACAAGCAAACACACACACACACACACACAACAGAGACTGTACGTGGCCTCCCTGGTTTCCGGTTGCCGATAGCCAGGACACGTACAGGAATGCGAACTTCTCGGTTTCTGATTTCCGGCTGCCGACGGTCGGAAGCCGTGAAGGAAAGCAGTCCCAAGGACATTACCACAGACAGAAACACACACACTCACGTACCCACACGCGCGCACAGACACAAACACACACACACACACACGAATATTTCCAAACGCAAATAATATAAAACTAACTAATATAATTTAAGGTAGCAAATAATTCTGTTAGATTTCTTAGGAGTAACAGGTTTGCTGTAATTTTTAGGTAGCAGACTAATTGTAATGTTGGAATAAATAATAAAAAAAAATAAAGTACACAAAAAAGTTACAAAGCGGGCAGAGGATTCTTCAGTCCAGTAAAGAATGTTTTCTCAAATGCGCGCTCTGTAACTTTTTTGGTGTACTGTTTTTTTGTTCTAATCTATCTGTATCATCTACGTGGGTGTGTGCCGATTAGAATGGACAGACCGAATTTTTGGGAATGTCCACTCGGGAGTCAAAATACTGTTCCGTGAAGAAGTAAGCATTATTAAAAGATAATAAAATGATAGTATTTTCCCTGCCAAAAACATTTTTAAAAAATTCAGCATTTGCATTCTCATCTGCACACACCAAGGAGCACAATATCAAAATAATCAGAAAAGGAACAGTGCACAAAAAAGTTACAAAGCGGGCAGAGGATTCTTCAGTCCAGTAAAGAATGTTTTCTCAAATGCGCGTTCTGTAACTTTTTTGGTGTATTGTTTCTTTGTTCTAATCTATCTGTATCATCTTCGTGGGTGTGTACCGATTAGAATGGACAGACTGAAATTTGAGAATGTCAACTCGGAAGTCAAAATATTGTTCCGCGCAGAAGTAAGCATTATTAAAAGATAACAAATTGACAGTATTTTGCCTGCCAAAGGCATTTTCAACAAATTCAGCATTTGCATTCACATCTGTACACATCCAGTAGCACAATATCAAAATAATCAGAAAAGGAGCAGTGCACAAAAAAGATACAATGCCGGCAGCGGAGGCTTCAATCCAGTAAAGAAAATTTTCTCAAATTCGCACTCTGTAATTTTTTTGGTGTATCTTTTTTTTGTTCTAATTTATTTTTATCATCTTCGTGGGTGTGTGCCGATTGGAATGAACAGGCTGAATTTTTGAAAATGTCCGTTCGGAGGTCAAAATACTGTTCCGCGCAGAAGTAAGCTTTAAAAAGATAATAAAATGACAGTATTATGCCTGTCAAAGACATTTTCAAAAAATTCAGCATTTGCATTCACATCTGCACTCTACCAGGAGCACAATATCAAAAGAATCAGAAAAGGAACAGTGCACAAAAAAGTGGAGGCGGCAAAGGCATTTTTGAAAATGCTCCGTTGGCATTCACAATACTATTTCCCACAGAAAAAAGCATTCTTAAAAATAATACACTGAAAATATTTTGGCTACCAAGGCATTTTCAAAAATTTAGTCCGTTCCCTCTAGACACGCACCAAACACGATACAAAAAGAATTAGAACACTAAACAATGCGCAAAAAATTACAGCGCCCGCATGAAAAAAAGTAGTCCTCAAAAACTTGTCCAATATGCATAAATACACAGTCACCAAATTAAAACATTTTTCAAAAATTCAGCGTGTTTATCCTCATTCACACACGCCCAGAAAACAATACAAAAAGCATCAAAATAAAGAACAGTACACAAAAAATATTAGAGGACCCGCACGGAACAAATCAGTCTAAGAATGTTTTCTCACTTGCGAGCACTGTAACTTTTTTGTGCTTTGTTTTTCTTCTAATTCTTTTTTGTGTGCTCCAGGATGTGTAAGGATGCAGATATATAGGCTAAATTTTTGAGAATCCCTCTTGGCTTAGCGCAGAAAAGATAACATTTTCAGAGGGCACTGTAACTTTTTTGGTGTATCGTTTTAGTTCTAATTCCTTCTGAGCATTCTTAAAAAATAATAAAAGGACAATATTTTGGATGTCAAAGACATTTTCACATATTTAACCGGTCCATTCTCATTTACACACGCACGGGAACTAGATACAAAAAGAATTAGGACAATGAACATTACACCAAAAAGATACAGCGCCCGAAAGGAAAAAAATTCCTCAAAAACTTGTACAACATGCAAAAATTAACACAGACAACAAAATGAAACATTAATCAAAAATCTAGCCATCTCTCCTCAGCCACACAGACCCGGTAACACAATACAAAAGGAATCAGACCAAAGAAGAGTACGCAAAAAGTTGCATAGCCCAAACTGAGGAAGTCAGTCTAATAAAAAATGTTTTTTCCCTTGCAGGCCCTGTCATCCTTTGTGTTTTGTTTTTTCTTCTAATTTTTTGTACTGTATTACTTGATATGTGCAGATAAGAAAGGGCAGGCTGAATTTTTGAAAATGTCCATTTAGCAGCCAAAATACTGCTCCGCACAGAAATAAACATTATTAGAAGATAAAAAGAATAATAGTGTTACGGCTGCCAACGTGCATTTATAAAAATTCAGCCTATACATTCTCAACTACACTCACAGAAATACAATACAAAATAATCAAAACAAAATCAGTACATACAACAGTTACAGTTCCTGCAGCAAAGAAATCAGTCCAGTAAAGCCTATTTCTCAATGGCGAACGCTGTAACTTTTTCGTGTTTTATTTTTCTACTGATTTCTTTTTAGTATGAACAGATGAGAACGGATAGGTTGAATTTTTTTAAATGTTCACTCCGTGTACAAAAAAATTACAGTGTCCGTAACGAAGAAGTCAGTCCAGTAAAGCATGCTTTCTCAAGTGCAAGCGCTGTAACCTCTTTAGTGTATCGTTTGTTTCTTTTGTATCATATTCATGTGTGTATGCCGATGAATATGGACAGGCTGAATTTTTTAACAACTCCACTCGGCAACCAAAATACTGTTCGGCACAAAAGTATTCATTATTAAAAAATAATAATTTGAGAGTATTTTGGATGCCAAAAACATTTTCAAAAAATTCAGCATATCCAATCCCATCTATGCACCCAGGGGCACAATACCAAAGAAAGGATGTGTGCCGATTATAATGGACAGGCTGAATTTTTGAATATGTCCACTTGGTAGTTAAAACACTGTTCCGCGCAGAATTAAGCATTATTAAAAGATAATAAAATGACAGTATTTTGTCTGCCAAAGGCATTTTTTAAAAATTCAGCATTTGCATTCACATCTGCACACACCCAGGACCACAATATCAAAAGAATCAGAACAAGGAACAGTGCACAAAAAAGGTTACAATGCCGTCAGCGAAAACTTCAGTCCAGTAAAAAGTGTTTTCTTAAATGCGCGCTCTGTAACTTTTTTGGTGTATCGTTTTTTTGTTCTAATTTATCTGTATCATCTTCGTGGGTGTGTGTCGATTAGAATGGACAGGCTGAATTTTTGAATATGTCCACTCGGCAGTCAAAACACTGTTCCGCGCAGACGGAAGCATTATTGAAAAATAATAAAATGACAGTATTTTGCCTGCCAAGGTATTTTCAAAAAATTCAGCACTTGCATTCACATCCGCACACACCCAGGAGCACAATATCAAAGGAATCAGAAAAGGAACAGTGCACAGAAAAGTTACAATGCCGGCAGCGAAAACTTCAGTCCAGTAAAGAACGTTTTCTTAAATGCGCGCCTTGTAACTTTTTTGGTGTATCGTTTTTTTGTTTTAATTTATCTGTATTGTATCATTTTCTTGGGTGTGTGCCGACTAGAACGCATAGGCTAAATTTTTGAAAATGTTCACTCGGCAGTCACAACACTGTTCCGCGCAGAAGTATTCATTATTAAAAAATAATGAAATAAGAGTATTTTGGCTGCCACAGGCATTTTCAGAAAATTTAGCCTTTGCATTCAAATCTGCACACACCCAAGAATGCGATACAAAAAAAAAATGGGAACAAACAACAGTACACTAAAAAAGTTACAATGCCGGCAGGGGAGAATGTTTTCTCAAATGCGGGCACTGTAACTTTGATGGTGAATTGTTTTTGTTCTAATACATTTGTATCATATTCAAGGAATGTTTACTCAACTGCGGGCGCTGTACCTTTTTGGTGTGCGTTTTTTGTTCTAATTGATTTGTTTCATCTTCGTGGGTGTGTGCCGATTGCAACAGAAAGGCTGAATTGTTGAAAATGTTTACTCGGTGGTTCTGCTCAGAAGTAAGCATTATTAGAAAATGATGAAATGACAATATTTTGACTGCCAAAGGCAGTTTCAATAATTCAGCATTCCCGTCATCTGCACAGACACCCAGGAATACGATACGAAAAGAATCAGAACAAAGAAAACTTCACAAAAAAAATTGTCATACCCGCAGCGAAGAAATCAGTTCAGTGAAGATTGTTTTCTCAACCGCGAGCGTGTAACTTTTTTGGTGTTTCGTTTTCTGCTCTAATTCATTGTGTCATATTCGTGAGTGTGTGCCGATGATAATAGATAGGATAAATTTTTGAAAATCTCCACTCAGCAACCAAAATTGTTTTCCGCGCAGAAGTATTCAATATTGAAAAATAATAGAATGGCAGTATTTTGGCTGCCAACGGCATTTGCAAAAAATTCAGCATATTCATTCTCATATACACACACCGAGGAATACGATCTAAAAAAAATCGGAACAAACAATAGTACACTGAAAAAGTTACAATGACGGTAGCGAAGACTTCAGTCTAGTAAAGAATGTTTTTTCAAATTCGGGCACTGTAACTTTTTTGGTGAATCCTTTTTGTTCTAGTTCATTTGCACCATATTTGTGGATGTGTGCCGATGAAAATGGACAGGCTAAATTTTATAAAATGTCCACTCGGTAGTCAAAATAGTGTTCCGCGCAGTATCTATGAAATTCCTACCTGTTCTGTTGCCGATTTTAAATTTTGTAGGTCAGCAACGAAAGTCGCTGCAATTTGCTGATTAAAGTACAATAAACTATCCGACCCCGGACTTACGTTTAGATTAGCAGCAGCCGGAATCCAATGATCGAGTACTTGGCTCTCTTTTAACATCACTATTTTGATTAAATAAAGGTAAGCTGTTTTATGTTGCTAATTAATATTCCTTTTGTATTAAAAATATGCGCAACATTATTACGCTCTCCGTATAACGACGCTAGGAACTAAAGTAGGTTTACCTATGTTACCTATACCTGTCAAATTGATGAGTAATAAGTTACGTTCAACTATGTATTGTACAAAAATTATTGCTATGGTTTTGTTGTTTAAATTTCTTGCCTGAATTCACTTTATAGAACTAAAGGATATCAAAATATCATGCTTAATTTACCCTACTATTCGTGAAATCATACTATACATGGTACATCCGTACTTATTCTGCCCATTTAAAAATAATGTTTTCCTTTCCTATACGGTTTCTGTCTAAAGTAACGCGAACGCGAGTTACGTTTTGAGCCTTGGGAGCTGCCTTTTTAGAAAGTCTTTTTCCAAAATTTTTTGTGACAAATATTTATTTAAGAGAAATTACATTTGGAATTTTGACAAACTGTATAAAATTATACTACGTCGAAATTACTAATAATTGAAGTTCAATTAGGGCGAGTAGCTTCAGCAACTAACAATGTAAAATCTGAGAGGCTCAAGACTGACTGACTGGTTTGGGGCTCCCGGGGTATTTATGTTGTCTTTGCCCCTCACATTTCTGTAGAAACTGCAGAGCTCATGTCTGCTTATTTCTTTATTCAATTATATTATACAATGTAACAATCTTAATTCTAATAATTGCGGCATCTTAACCATCTGTGACCCGCATCTGCAGTATCACTTACGTCTGGAATACAATGTATTTACATCCGTTCTCACAACTTGCTTGTGAACTCTTATTAACCTTTTCTTTATTTATCCTTGAATTACAATGTTGCATCTAACATAAGTTTCTTAATTATTTCTATTTAATTATACATATATGAATTGGGGGATATGTAACTCGCGTTAAAGGCCATTAAATATATATCCATAATTTTTTTCTTTTTAAAATGTCCTTGAAGTGGACCTTTTTTCATACTACACACGGGCTTGAGTTGCAGTGGTCTAGAATTCCATTGTAATCTTATTTATTTTTTTACTTAATAACAAAACTCGATACTGTTCAAATTAGAAAGAAAGAAGCACTAGATTATGCTAATGTTTTGACTGTCAAAACTGTTTTCGAAGAATCAACTGCAAACACGACTAAGTTGTTGTTAATGAAGGTGTTGATCTGTTACTTTTGACAGGACGCAGTTTCATTTATCCAAATTTCTACCTTTCTACCTTTTAAAACCTGGAAAAAGAAAGATTGAAAATTAAATTGATAAACCCAGGAGGATTCTAAAGTACGCCGACTGTAGTGATAACATTTTATTCATGCGCGTTTTAAATGCTTGTGACACGCCAAGTGCTTTTTTCCGGAAAGGTAAAATAAGTGGATTCAAATTACTGCAAGAAGACCAGATTTAGGGAAAGCAACGGAATTATTAAAAGGAAAAAACTGTTCGTCAAACACTCTAATAAATCCTGGAACATCTTATTATAATAGAAAAAATTTACAGTACAAATTCTAGTTATCAGCGCTTGCAATAGAAAAGAAATAACATATTGCAGCGAATTTTACAAAAGCATATGATCATTCACATTGTAAATTGCTTAATCACTCGTTTTATTTCTACTGCATAACAGCAAGATGGAATACCACTGATTAAATTTATCTATGTAAGTTACGTTTCGGGCCTTGGGATATATTCGTATCCAATTATAACTTTTTATAACGTTGCGATGGGTGAATGATGTTTTATTCACTGCTGTTTGTCAGTAATAATGCGTATCAGAGTCGCGTTTTAGATTTGCGTTTTGTTTCAATTTGTAATGAGTTAATTTAATAATAATTGCAAAGTGCGTTCCATAATTTATACACTAGGAGTGTTTAATTTATAGAAGTGAGATGAAGGTTAAGCTTTGAATAAATCGTTTCTATAATTAGTTGCGTTTTATACATTAGCTTTCGGTACTAGCTTGGTAAAATTAGTTGCGTTCTATTTTTGGTTGCGTTTTGTATTAATAATAATTCGAAATAATTATACTTTTCAGTCTTGTTTAAAACTCTCTTACTTTAAACATAATTTTTCGTAATAGATTTTGTTTGAAAACAATTTTTCTAAGTAAATTATTTTCATAAAATGGCATAAATTGCAATAATTAAACATAAAAATATTATGTACATACATAAACTAATAAAATAAAAAAAAATTCTATTACTAGCTAATATCAATAAATTTGTAAAAGATCAATTGGTTTTAAGGAAAATAAACTTACATTAGTTTCATCGTCTGTTTCTTTTGTTTCTGGCTGTGGGCTCGGTCTATTTTATACTTCGTCCACGTTGTGTTGCTTATATCTCTTCTAAATTTGTTTGGTTGGGTTCGGTCGATGATTATACCTTTTCCAACTTTGTTTGGGTTCTTCCAGAATTGCGAATTAAAATCCTTGGTCACCAGTCTTCCGATTTTTGGATTCGTAGTGTCCTTCTGGATCCGTACGCTGCGTCAGTTACATTTCGGGCCTTGGGAGCAGTGTTTTTAACAACTACTTCCAAAAACTTCGTAACAATTTATTTATTCTTCAAACAAATATTAAATATGAAATTTTGACAATCTTGATTTAATATTCTAAGTCGAAAAATAATTACTAATTAAACTAATATGAGTGAGTAGCCTACGCAAACTGCAATGTTAAAGCTGAAATACTTGAGACTGACTGACTGATCTGGGACTCCCGGGTATTTATGTTGTCTCTGCCCCTCACATGTCTGTGGGACTTGCAGAGTTTATGTCTGCTTATTTCTTAATACTATTCATGATACAATGTAACAATCTTACTTTCTAGGTAATTACGGTTCTTAACCGTCTGTGACCTGCCACCTGCAGTATTACTATCGTCTGGAATACAATGTATCGCATCCGTTCTCACAACTGTTAATAACCTTTATTTAATTATCGTTGAATTACATTGTTGCACTTGACTTAATAATTTCTTTAACAATTTCTAATATTTCCTAATGATTTCTATTTTATAATACATATAAAGATTGGAGGATACATAACTCGTATACCAAATCATGGGTCTAAATCTTCTTATGACAGATTCGTTGGCGGAGTTCGTTGCCTACCTACAACATTAAACAGGAAACACACATAATATAAGGTACGAGAGATAGAAGGAAAGAGACAAGTAAATTCCACCATACAGGAAATTTAATGTGTTATTTTCAAATGTACACAACAAAAAAAAATTATAGAAAAATGGAAACCATTTTATTTTCGCAACCGCCATCTCAAAGTTTAACAAAGCAACCCAGTACACCCACGACAAATTTGTCAACTGAACCAGACACCTCCTTTTCTAAATCATCGAAAACCCCAAGATTCCCACAACGTTCTAGGAATAACTCTACCAATACAGAAAAGGCAAACAAAGAACAAAGAAATAATTCCCCATCAACTGAAAACGACGTAGACGAAGCAACTTTTATTATACATCTCAAACTTAAAACAGGAAATAACGAATTACGTGTTCAAAGAAACAAACAAGATCTCCAAGACTTGTGCAAACTACCTGTTAATACAGTTTGAAAACTGTCCAACATCGTCGTTGAGGCTATACACAACAAGGAAGCACTTCTAGCCAACCAAAAAAGTACAGATGCAATCTTGGGCAAAATTCAACATAAATTAGATAAACCTCAAACAGCTAACATTAATCACACCTCCTTGCAAACAGTCATATACTTCCAAAACCTCTTCTACTCCTAGCCATGCTCCACCATCCAGGCCAGCCCCAAAAATCATCAATCTAACTCAGCAAAAGTTACTCCACATCAATTAGTTTCCGTCATTAAAGATAATTTAAAACCTAACCTTTCCATTCTCAATATCACGTCAATTAAATCCACCCGCAATTCAGTGAACCTACAAACACGCAAAGTATCTGACATTCCTCTAATATCCTCTCTCAATAAATCCACCTGTACAGCACACATACTAATTCCAAAACAACCTCAATTAATCATATTCGGCGTCGACAAAGACATCGACTCAAAGGATTTAATTAGCTTTTCCTTCCAGCAAAACGACTTAGAACACCATACGACGCTTCAAGCTCTATCGCATGAAGTATTGATAGCTTTATGGAGAACTAGAACCACTACAACAGAAAACATCACCTTAAATATTACTCCCAAGGTAAAACTCTCCTAACTGCAACCACACATCTCTTCATAGGATACAAGTCCTGCAGAATCCGGGATCTGGTGTCCACCTGGCGATGCTGCAACTACCAAGGATTTGGACATTCTGCGAAGGTATGTAGGTCCCTAGTAACTTGCGGAAAATACGCCGCTTCTCATTTAACTAGAACATGCGTACAACCACCAACTGCAGCCCCTATTTTGTTACATTCCAAATTTGGACATATACACTTTTAAATATGTGACTAAATTCCCGCCATTATTTCAAATAAACTTGTGCATTTCCGCCATCCCGGACAGTTGCGTCGGCGCAAAAGAATGCGCAGGCGCGGAGTGGGTAAGTGCGCGGTTTGGACAGGACATGAGAGGATTAGCCAACGAGACGCCGAACGGTGACGTTCACCTGTATCGTTCTTTTGTTTTTTCTCTTTGAGAATGTAGGTTTTTTCCTTATCGTTCGTTACCTGGTTTTTTCCTTCGTCCTGCCTACGAACAAAGAAGAGGGAAGACTTAAATCTGGTTTCAACGATGGCATAACGCAACCCACGCCCAAACGAGATACATGGAAATCAACTTGACTCCTGCGCAAGGGTGACCGCAAAATCGTAAAGAGTTCCACATTTTTGAGTGAGTACATTTTATCTTTTTAAGGTGCATCTTGTATCACTGTAAACATATTTGGTACGCGATACAATTTGGAAAATTATGTCGTCATATCTTTATTGCGCAATATTGTGAACGTGGAGCGTTCCAGTGTCCCCAACTGTGAAAGTGGCTCTGAACACGCGCGCGCGGGGTTATAACAGTTGCGCGGGAGTATAATAGTGGCGCCTAAACTTTCGTTGAAAAATTTGTCTTCACCTCCGATTTATCTTATAAGGGTTAGTTGTGAATATATTTGTAGAAATTGGGTTTTTGTTCACTCATATATAATAAAAAATAATTTTCTAAAATTTTTAATGGCTTTTAAATAGAAGAAATATAATCTGGCAACATCTATTTTATGTTGGCGTGACATTGAATGCAGCTGAAATGTCAATCTGAACTATGTTTGAACAGTGATTGTTTACTTCATATATGTTATTTCTAACTAGTTAATTGGCATTTTCCCTTATAAAAACAGTGTATTTGTATTCTAAATTCTTTCAAATAATTACTTAACCTAATTTAGGATGAAACAAAAGCATATATATACCTTTCAAATGTGTTTAGCAAATTACATAACCTCACTTTAACCATGTGCTTTGGATTACATAATTTTTTCTGTAAGTATTCTAGTTATAGATAAAAAGCTTTTATTTACCACTCATTATGATTAAAAAAAGGAAAAATCCCTTAAAATGACACTAAGTTTAGCTAAATAATTATTTTAATCCTGAAATTTTTCTTAGTTTATTAAACTAGTTTATTAAAACTTGTTTTTTTGGGTTAACTTATTAAAACCGTTGTTTAGATAATTCATATATTATCTTACTTTACCATAATTCTAAAGTGTTCCTTTACAATCTAAATAATTAACTATAGGTTACGAAGTTCTTCTTAAAAAAATTTTGTCCCTAAATACAGCTTACGCAATTAACTGAATTTTTATCTTGATATACCTATACCTTTTACAACACTATAGTTAACTTGATTTTGTTATATCTGCTTTCTTAAACACTACAATAATGAGGTTGTTGATAATGTTTTGTATTTAAGATCATTTACGATCCCCTTTAGCTACTACGATGGTTGATGATAAGTTCCTCGATATAAAAGCAATATTTTAATCATTTGGTATACTGTTTTTTCTCTAGACGTATCGCTAGAATATTGCTTTTGTGTAGCGAGCATGATTTTGTTTTGATAACATATTTTTTTTAGATACATCGGTATTGCAACGCAGCATTTTAAGATCTATTTGGTCTAGGCGAGACTTGCCGTCGAAGTTGGTCGCTCAGCAGTATGTTAGTCTAGACGAAACTCATGAAGAGTTGGTCGCTCAGCATTACATAAGTCTAGACGAGACTCGTGGTAAGTTTGTCGCTCTAGTAATTTTTGAATCATTTTTCAGGATAATGTTGAAGTTTTTGTTCATTAGTCTAAGTGAAGCTCAAAGGAGGGCTTGTCACCCTAGCAATTATATTGTAAGATATATTTTTTTTGTGTTCTTCAACAATTTTATCAGTAAATCGAGTCTTAATTACCGCTATCTCTTCCTATATCGATTCAGACCACACTAGGTGGCATGAAAATATCTTTAAAATCGCTTAAGCTTTGCGTACATCCAAAATTTTTCACGTTTTATTTCTTTAACGAGTTACCTAATGTTTTTTGCCCGTACTATGAATTAGTTAACTTTATTTAGCCATTTCTTTGCTTATACAGCACTTATCTTCTACACGTTTGGCTTATTTACGTTAAACTAGCTATCTTTTTGCTGCCCGTTAATCTTTCCCTTGAATTTGTTGCTAGCCACATATCTCTTTGATTCTCTAATATAACTCTGTCGCTTCATTTAATCAATCTTGGCACTTTTTTACAACAGATTATTTTGGTTTTAGCATTTATCTTACATTGTTTAATTTTGTGATGATTGTCGTAACTTTGGTTGTAATAACTCATTGAATTTTTATGATTGGTTTTAGCTGATGTTAGAGTGGATGTTTTTTTCTTTGGACTCCCATAGTAGCCGCAGCCTATGCCATTGTTAGAAATAGTCCATATTCGCAGTTGCAAAAATCTAGGAGTTTCTATTCCATGCGTTTTTCTTCTGAATTATTACAGTCGCACAGTTTATCCTTTATCATTACTTGTTTTCTTTTTCTATTAAGTCATCATAACATATAAACATTTTTTTGTTGTTTTTATTGAACTTCGTGGTGAAGTGCTATCGCTTTTTATTGATATCTTATCAAATTCTCAGTTGTTTTAGCATATTGGGACAGTATGTTTGTATTTAACTGCTTATAGTTAGGCATTCTTGTGTGTTTATGGTGTTACCGTTTCTAAAAAAGTACCTTAAAACAGTGGGTTTTTGTGTGAAGATACCTGTAGTGATACTTTTAAGTTGTTGTTTCAACTTTTGTCTGATTTTCTTACCGTAGTGGATGCACTCGTTAGGAAAATGATTGTGCTAGTTCTCTTTAAGAGTCTAGTAATTTTGTAACTTATGATGTATCTTAACTTGTCTGATTAATATAGCAGGTAGTCCTTCAGACCGATCTGCGCTTAACAGGGACAACTCTCTACCTTCTCTCGGACGCTTGTCCAAAACTCTACTTTTTCTTATTCTCCTGTCTCCATTTCCGTCTTATCTTTCATTCGGTAGACCTGTTCTTTTCCCGGAACACCCGACTACCACATAAGAGTGATTTTTCCCTCACTCCGGGCTACTGATCACATTGGCTGGTTGAGTATTGCTTTTCTATCCACCTTTTCTGTCTCTTTTGCTTAATGTGAGCCCTTCCTCTATTCTCTTCTACCTGGAAGTGTCACTTATGCATTCCAAAATGCCTACCTCCCTCTTTTTACCTTTCCTATATCTTTATTGCCTTTTCATTTCCGTTAGTCACCGTGTGGTTGCGCGGGGGGTTTTCACAGACACCAGGATCACGTCTCTGAGAATCTTTCGTGAGGTAATGCGGTGCCGCTGTCAGCGCACATGGCCGCTAACAGTGCATGTACGTATGAGTGTGCGAATGTGTGAGTGTGTGTGGAAACGTGTGGATATCGTATCGATATCATTCAACGCCGGGTGCAGGAATGCACCCACATGCCTTTTTTCGGTCCCTCATACCGTTATAACTAACGGGCCTGCCTCACAGGTCGCTCTCTTTTAGGGGGTATGAGTATCTTACCTATATAACGGCTTCAAGGAGCCACTCTATCTTGTATCTTTGTGATGGCTAACAGAACGGCTTCGTGAGCTGGGAAATTCTACGTTATATCTTTAATGTATGTAGTCGTAGCGTGCCTTAGCGTGCTGGGAGGTTTCGCATCAACCTATCGTTATCTAGTTTTATCTTTTTATCTTTATCTTACCTATTATCTTTGATAATAACTTGAGATTTTGTCTTATCTTTTTTTGTCTTCCTAACGTTTGGTATTTATGATGAGACGTAGGAATAATTTTTTGAATATTGAGTGAAGAAGCTAACCTGATGGTAGCAATGTAATTTGTTAGGTTAGTAATATAAGAAATTAGTAAGATGGTACTGTTGGTAAATTTGTTAATTCACAACCATGTCATGAAAAAGTTTTGATGTGTATTGTTTATTAAGTCAGAGTACCAGTACATAAAAATTTGCTAAAAGTGCATAGTAACTTACTCTCTTATAGATTTTGAAATTTGGGCATTTTCTTGCCAAAGAAAAAACAGTTTAGATGCAATGCTTATGTGCGCGTGCGCTTAAAAACTGTAATGTTAGCTTTAGTTATAGTATATATGTTAGGCGACTTGTCGCATTTGTTTTAGTTTTAGTAGTGTTTCGTGCTCTCCGACAAATTTGTGCTGTCGATTATAACTGCACCACATCAAAGACTCGTGTGTACATTTATAAACGTAGATCATAAACAATGGGGCTACACATTCCGTTTCCTGGTTATTCGTGACGTGTTATCGGTTGAAAAAACCAGGTGGCGCCTAAAATAAACATTTTCTAGAATTTAAGTTAGGGTATATGTAGGTTAATTAGTATTTAGATTATAAACTTTTACCGTGCTAACAGTCATTTTCTTTTTTTAAGATTTTTTTCTTTTATGGCTTTGTCGCGATTGCTACATTCCAAATTTGGACATGTACACTTTTAAATATGTGACTAAATTCCCGCCATTATTTCAAATAAACTTGTGCATTTCCGCCATCCCGTTGCGTCAGCGCAAAAGAATACGCAGGCACGGAGTGGGTAAGTGCCCGGTTTGGACAGGACATGAAAGGATTAGCCAACGAGACGCCGAACGGTGACGTTCACCTGTGTCGTTCTTTTGTCTTTTCTCTTTGAGAATGTAGGTTTTTTCCTTATCGTTCCTTACCTGGTTTTTTCCTTCGTCCTGCCTACGAACAAAGAAGAGGGAAGACTTAAATCTGGTTTCAACGATGGTATAACGCAACCCACGCCCAAACGAGATACATGGAAATCAACTTGACTCCTGCGCAAGTATGACCGCAAAATCGTGAAAAGTTCCACATTTGTGAGTGAGTACATTTTATCTTTTTAAGGTGCATCTTGTATCACTGTCAACATATTTGGTACGTGATACAATTTGGCAAATTATGTCGTAATATCTTTATTGCGTTTATTGCGTTCCAGTGTCGCCAACTGTGGAAGTGGCTCTGAACACGCGCGCGGGGTTATAACAGTTGTGTGGGAGTATAACAATTTATGCCAACTGCTAAAGAATTGGAAAAACACGATCACCTCGTCACCAGCACTGAATGTCCTTGCTACAAACAATCTCTTCAAATAGCAAAGCAAAGAATAGACTATTGATTTTAGACCTTAGGTAAACCGTTCACATGAACCCTCCCCTCCTCCCAACCCAAACCGTTCCTAAACCTCATACAAATCAACGTACAACATTCACAAATTGCAACACTAGAACTTACCTCAATATTAAGACAAAATAAATACCACATAGCACTAGTTTAAGTACCGTACATCATACGAAATACAATACCAGACCTACCACCCCAATACACACTCATAAAACATCCAAAACCTGTAAACAAAAAGTACACTGCCGCAATCCTTGCAAACACCACCCGCACAGACACACTTTACGTAGCAACACTCCCAACACAGCACATCACTGTATGTTAACTGAGCTGGGAACGGAAGTCGATGTACCTCGTAACTGATTACTTCCAATACGGTTTGGAGATTCGGACCTTCCCGAACCAGCTAGACATCATTTTAGAAGCCCTAAAGGACAAACAGATTATTTTCGCCTTAAACGCAAATGCAAAATTTATCTCGTTTTACAACATCACTACAGACCCAAAGAGAGTCCTTTTAGAAGATTTTACGGCATACTATCACTTACACATACATAAGAAATATACGACACTCACGCCTTGTCACACCGTACAAAGTTATTCTAACATCGATGTGACATTGTCAACTCGCGTCTTTGCACAATACATCACAGACCGAACCATAACCGATATAATATCTGGCAGTGATCACGGACCAATAATCTACAAACTTACATCAAACCATCTTCACAGAGGCTACTTCAAAACCAGACTTTATAACTCAAAAAAAGCAAACTGAAATCTCTATACAAAAGCAATATAAACTTTAGTATACAAGCGAATAACAGACAATAAACCACAAACCCTCTCAAACGTTCAACCACACATCATCACAACAATCATAAAAGACGCAACCACGCACACTATCCCCCTACAGACACACTCCTTTAACTCAAATAAGTGATAGAATTCTGACTTGACAAGACCGCAAACAATTGAACCAAGCCAAGAAACAATTCCAAAAGGCCACAGGAAATCAGAGAGAGAGAGAGAGAGAGAGAGAGAGAGAGAGAGAGAGAGAGAGAGAGAGAGAGATCCTACGAACAGAATATACACGCCACCGCAACCAGTACAAGGACAACATACGTTCAACTAAACACCGACATTACACAAAAAGACTAGAAGACCTACAGAAAAAATAATCAACAATAACACACCACAAGCCTTGGCCAAATCACACCTTACACATGATCCGACACCCATCAATACGCTCCAACCGATCCTAGACATACTGATTCCCACCCAACCGTTGGACATTATGACTGAATAACAAACGAACATTATTGACACTAACAAGACACCACCGAATACCCCCAACTGTTCAACCAGGGGATTTAATCGACATAATTACCAATTTACGTAAAAACAAAGCACCTAGACCAAACAACATAACAAACGAACTCATTCGAGAGTTATTTCTTATATTACGCCCACAAATATTCCATCATTTTCAAAAATGTATCACAGACGGTATATTCCCCGACACCTACAAGCTAGCACGCCACACTCAAACTTTTATTAAAACCTGAAAAACCTGGCTCAGAACCTTCATCATACCGCCCCATTGCACTTTTACCGTGCTTGAGAAAGATCCTAGAGAAACTGATCCTACAAAAATTAAATGAACATATTGACACACACAACCTGATTTCACCCAACCAATTCCGATTCCGAAAAGGAAGGAGTGCCGAACGGGCCATACACACACTCTTCACAACAGTTAAACAAACACCAGCCAAATACGCACTGGCAACCTTGTTATACTGCGCGTCGCGCGTTCAGAGCCACTTCCACAATTGGTAATACGGATACTATCCACGTTCACATTATTGCACAACAAAGATATTACGACATAACTACGTGTCCAATTGTATCACATGCCAAATATGTTTACAATGATACAAGATGCACCCTAAAAAGACAAAAATCACTCACCCAACAATGTGGAACTGTTCACGATTTCGTGGTCATCCTTGCGCAGGGACCATGCTGATTTCCATGTATCTCGTCTATTAATTGTTTGGGGTGGGTTACGTCATGCCCGGGTTGAAACCAGTTTTAGCGTCTTCCCTCTTTTTTGATCGTAGGTAGGACGAAGGAACAACCAGGTAAGGAACGATAAAGGAACGACAAAGGAACGGCACAGGCAAACGTCACCGTTCGACGTCCCTTGGCTAATCATGTCGTGTCACACACCGCGCACTTGCACCATCACTCCGCGTCTGCGCATCTTTTGCGCCGACGCAACTGTCCGAAATGACGGAAATGCACAAGTCTATTTTAAAAATAATGGCGAAAATTCATTTACAAATTTAAAAGTGTACATGTCCAAATTTGGAATGTAACAATCGCGACAAAGCCATAAAAGAAAAAAATTTAAAAAAAGAGAATGACTTGGCACGGTAAAAGCTTAAAATCTAAAGCCTAACTAACCTACATATACCCTAACTTAAATTCTAGAAAATGTTTATTTTAGGCGCCACCTGGTTTTTTCAACCGATAACACGTCTTACGATTAACCAGGAAACGGAATGTGTAGCCCCATTGTTTATGAACTACATCTATAAATGTACACACGAGTCTTTGATATGGCGCAGTTATAATCGACAGCACAAATTTGTCGGAGAGCACAAAACACTACTAAAACTAAAACAAATACGACAAGTCGCCTAACATATATACTATAACTAAAGCTAACTTTGCAGTTTTTAAATGCACACGCACATAAGCATTGCATCTAAACTATTTTTTCTTTGGCAAGAAAATGCCCAAATTTCAAAATGTCCAAGAGAACAAGTTACTATGCACTTTAGCAAATTTTTATGTACTGGTACTCTGACTTAATAAACAATACACATCAAAACTTTTTCATGACATGGTTGTGAATCAACAAATTTACCAACAGTACCATCTTACTAATTTCTTACATTACTAACCTAACAAATTATATTGCTACCATCAGGTTAGCTTCTTCACTCAATATTCAAAAAATAATTCCTACGTCTGATCGTAAACACCAAACGTTAGGAAAACAAAAAAGATAAGACAAAATTTCAAGTTATTATCAAAGATAATAGGTAAGATAAAGATATTAAGCTCAAGTTACTATCAAAGATAATAGGTAAGATAACGATATTAAGATAAAACTAGATAACAATAGGTGGATCCGAAACGTCCCAGCACGCTAAGGCACGCTACGACTACATACATTAGAGATATAGCGTAGAATTCCCCAGCTCACCAAGCCGTTTTGTCATCCATCACAAAGATACAAGATAGAGTGGCTCCTTGAAGCCGTTATATAGGTAAGATAAGACATATAAGTTAAAAAAAAATCTAGGCTCTAACAAGTGCATCCACTACGATAAGAAAATCAGACAAAAGTTGAAACAACAAGTTAAAAGTTTCACACAGATACCTTCACACAAAAACCAACTGTTTCAATGTAATTTTTAGAAACGGTAACGCCATAAACACACAGGAATGCCTAACTATAAGCAGTTAAATACAGACACACTGTCCCAATATGCTAAAACAACCGAGAATTCGATAAGATTCAATAAAAAGCAATAGCACCTCACCACGAAGTTCAATAAAAAACAACACAAAATGTTTATATGTTCTGGTTACTTAATAGAAAGAGAAAACAAGTAATGATAAAGTGGGCGACTGTAATAATTCAGAAGAAAAGCGCATGGAATAGAAATTCCTAGTTTTTTGCAACTGCGAATATGGACTATTTCTTACAATGGCATAAGCCGCGTTTCCTATGTGAACCCAAGGAAAAAAGCATCCACTAAACATCAGCTAAAACCAATCATAAAAATTCAATGAGTTATTGCAACCAAAGTTACGACAATCACCACGAAATTAAGCAACATAAGATAAATACTAAAAACAAAATAATATGGTGTAGAAAAGGTGCGAGGATTAATTAAATGAGGCAACAAAGTTATACTGGGGAATCTAGATAATAAACGGATATGTGACTAACAATAAATTCAAGGAAAAGTCAACAGGTAGCAAAAAGATAGCTAGTTTAAGGTAAATAAGCCAAATGTGTAGAAGGTAAGTGCTGTATAAGAAAAGTAATGGCTAAATAAAGTTAACTAATTCATAGCAGGAACAGAAACATTCGGTAAATCGTTAAACAAATGAAACGTGAAAAATTTTGGATGTAAGCTAAGCTTGAGAGATTTTAAAGATATTTTCATCCCACCTTGTGTGGTCTGAATCGATATATCAAGAGGTAGCGGTAAATAAGGCTCGATTTACTGATAACAAAATTGTTAAAAAACACAAAAAAAATATCTTACAACGCATATCATTGCTAGGGTGGCAAGCGTTCCTTTGAACGTCACCTAGACTAATAAATAAAAACTTCAATATCATCTTCAAAAAAATGATTCGAAAATTACTATAGCGACAAACTTACCACGAGTCTCGTCTAGACTTATGTAATGCTGAGCGACCAACTCTTCATGAGTCTCGTCTAGAGTAACATACTGCTGAGCGACCAACTTCGACGACAAGTCTCGCCTAGACCAAATAGATCTTAAAATGCTGCGTTGCAATATCGATATAAATAAAAAATTTGCTATCAAAACAAAATCATGCTCACTATACAAGACAATATTTTAGCAATGCATCTACAGAAAAAAACTAGTATACCAAATTATTAAAGTATTATTTTTACATCGAGGAATTTATCAACAACCATCGTAGCTAAATGAACTTAAATGTAAAACATTATCATCAACCTCATTATTGTAGTGTTTAAGAAAGCAGATATAACAAAATCAAGTTTACTATAGTGTTTTAGAAGGTATAGATATATCAAGGTAAGATTTCAGTTAGTTAGGACAGTTGTGTCAAAAACGGAATTTTCTTTGAGAAAGATTTCGTAACCTATAGTTAATCATTTAGATTGTAAGGGAACACTTTAGAATTATGGCCAACTAAGATAATGTAATAGTTAGGTAAAATTTAAACTAAAAACAGGTTTCAATAAACTAAAAGAATTTCAGGTTTAAGATAATTATTTAACTAAACTTAGTGTCATTTTAAAGGATTTTTCTTTTTTTTTAATCATAATGAATGGTAAATAAAAGTTTTTTATCTATAACTAGAATACTTATAGAAGGAATTATGTAATCCAAAGCACATATTTAAAGTGAGGTTATGTAATTAGCTAAACACATTTGAAAGGTATATGCTTTAGTTTCATCCTAAATTAGGTTAAATAATTATTTGAGAAAATTTAAAATATAAATACACTGTTTTTATAAGGAAAAATGCTAATTAATTAAGTTGGAAGTAACATATATGAAGTAAACAATCACTGTTCAAACATGGCTGACTTAATCCTTCAGATTAACATTTCAACTGCAATCAATGTCACGCCAACCTAAAATAAAAGTTACCAATGCAATATTGCCAGATTGTATTTCTTCTATTCAAAAAGCATTAAAAATTTAAAAAATTATTATTTATTATATTTGAGTGAAAAAAAAACCCAATTTCTACAAAAATCTTTGAAACTAACCCTTATAAGATAAATGAGAGGTAAAGACAAATTTTTAACACAACGTTTAGGCGGCACTGTTATACCCCCGGCGTCATGCGTTCAAAGCCACTTCCACAGTTGGCAACACGAATACTATCCACGTTCACATTATTGCACAACAAAGATATTATGACATAATTGCGTATCAAGTTGTATCACATGCCAAATATGTTTACAATGATACAAGATGCACCCTAAAAAGACAAAAAGCACTCACCCAACAATGTGGAACTCTTCACGATTTCGCGGTCATCCTTGCGCAGAGGCCATGTTGATTTCCATGTATCTCGTCTGTTAGTTGTTTGGGGTGGGTTACGTCATGCCCTCGTTGAAACCAGATTTAGCGTCTTCCCTCTTCTTTGATCGTAAGTAGGACGAAGGAACAACCAGGTAAGGAACGATAAAGCAAAATAAAGAGAAAACCTACATTCAGAAAGAGAAAAGGCAAAGGAACGGCACAGGCAAACGTAGCCGTTCGACGTCTTGTTGACTAATCATGTCGTGTCACACACCGCGCACTTGCGCCATCACTCCGCGTCTGCAAATCTTTTGCGCCGACGCAACTGTCCGAAATGACGGAAATGCACAAGTCTATTTTAAAAATAATGGCGGTAATTCGCTTACAAATTTAAAAGTGTATATGTCCAAATTTGAAATGTAACGACCTTCATCGATTTTAAGTCCGCTTTCGATCGAATATGGTGGTAGAGTGTACTACGCGCACTAAACACTCATAATTTTCCTTCAAACATTTATAAAATTATTCAAACATTCTTCCAAAACAGAACCTGCAGCGTCACCACCAACTTCGCATCCATCACAAAGACTTTAACACGGCGATTCCCACAAGGGTTAATCCTGGCACTTACATTATGGAACTTATCCATAAACTCCTTATTATCTATGAACATCCCCAACACTACGCCTATTGCATACGCCGATGACCACGTATCCATTACAGGATACTCCAGGTTGGAATTGAAATGTACGACCGGGCGCGTGACTGGACTTCTAGAACACTGGTCGCGTTATTGTTAACCAATCTCAACGGAAAACCCACATGCTTCTCCTCAAGGGCAAACTTGACCTCAGAAGACCTCCTACCATGCGTCTAGAATGGTACCTCACTCAAATATTCAAAATCGGTTAGGTATCTGGGTATGCACTTGGAAAATAATTTAAAATTAAACGCGCAAATCACACACCTTAGAAATAAAACTACATTACTTCTTACAAACATGTCTCCCACACTAACTCTCACAACAAACTAAGACACTCATTATAAACAACGTAACAATACTAATCGTACGATGCGCTGCAGACTCTTGATTTCAATACACCAATGTACACCATAGAAGGGCTCTCCATTCCTGTGTCAGACCCTTCCTTTTTTTCTGCTCCAAGGCTTATAGAACTACCTTTACGGAAGAACTGTATGTCCTCCATAAAATACCTCCAATCAATCTCACTATACATGCTATGAAAACACATCAAGACCAAACAACCGATACAAGTATACGGCCACACCCTACTCCTAAGCTTTATAAGAAATACATGTCCATCTAAACTGAAGATCCTTATTCGGAGCTCCAATAATGGTAGACACACTTACATAATATTCCCAACACGCACAGAAATCCAAGGTCACATCCCTCTATCTTCCCGGCCAACAATACAATTCCTCACGGGACACGGAACCCTCATCGTCTAACTCTTTCAATTTAACCTCTCAGACACCGACCTATGCTACTGTAGAAAAACAGACTATTATACACTTGCCCACTAACATTAGACATTACTCAAGACCTAAACACTTAATAAACGTATATCCCAACACACCCCTACCCTCCATCAATCAACTAACCACACATTTTCCATATCCATTTAACTCCACTTGTAAACGGATCTTGCAGAGATGAGATACCCCCGGTAACAATAACCAGCAGTGAAGTATAAATGTTGTACAGGTTCAGCGCTCACTTTCAACAAACCGCGTCACATAAATTTTCTGAACTCCTTTTGTAATTAGTTAAGTTTAGTTTGGTTGTCATTTTTCATTATTTGTTATTTTGTTTATAAGTAGAAATAGGAATAGGGCTAGGTAGAATAGGTAGTTTAGAATCTACACATGTATGCCCGATTTTCGGCTGCTTATGATCGGGGTATATATTTCGTAGGTCAGGGTCAGGGTTGTTACATTCATTGCGTGCAATTTACGCGCTATTTTTACACTTTAGGCGTGGCACTAGCAGCATTGTTGTAACATATACAGACCACGTTTCTACCGGATATGCAATCGCTGTCTAAGTCAAATTTACATGCACATTCTAGGTAAAATTCAAATTACTTACATGATCTATATCTTTCGGAACTCAATCTCAGGGTCCAGCATGTGGTTTGGGTTTGATTACGACATGTTGAACATCAAATTATTATCCGTCACTGAACTTCTATTGCATCTCATAGGGGGTTGAAATGAAATACGTAGCGGAACAATACAGGGGGGGAACTACATACCTGTTTTTCTTTAAAATTAGCACCTCACTTAGATACTTGTTCCTTAGTCCATGTCTCGTTGCTTAATGTCCGCTTTCTCCACTCGCGCACCTCCGCATTCCTTCTGCGCGACTCAACTGTCAGCAACAGCGGAAGTTAGCGTATCATTTCAAAAATACGCGGCAATTAACCTACAAATATATCTCTAAACCTAAAACATGATACATGGCATGTAACAGGGTTTAGCTTAGGTTAAGGTTGCCAACTTTAGCCCTTCAACTGGGTATTGTAAGTTCATAACATTTAGATAAGATCTGCACTTTTCCTGACTCCTGATACTCCGAAGTCTAGAAACTTGTGCCGTAGCGTCTCTTCTTTCTTTTTCTCTATGTTTAAGTATACGAACCATAGAAATAAGAAAAACACCTGAAACATAAACAGCTGTGCAGTACATATAAGGCCTTTGGCCTTAGTATTATATAAAAAACAAACGCTTTTGTCTGTGTCTACCTGTTTGTCTGTCTCCACCATACATTATTAAGCACTACTGCTACCGTTCTTCGAGATACAGTAGTCACGTTCAAAATACCTGCATGACTATTTGTTCTAACACTTTGTTCACACTATCCCTACCACATTGCGCATTCTGATTTGTAGGAACGACGTATTATTTATTTCAAATCGTGTGAAACGTTTTAACCGCAAAAATACACTGTATTAACGGGTTATTTCCACTAAGCATTGTCAGGAAACCTAGACCCCAAGGGTACATAACAATAAAGCTATTTCAAAAAATCCCGAGGACAATTGACACAACCTATTTTCTAACTAAATTACAATGTGTAATACCCTAAAATTAAATAAGACTAAAAGTCTCTTAAAACGAATTATTACTAAATTAATTTGTGAAACAATTTGAAACGTAATAATTCTGACGAATCTTCAAAAAGAAAAACAAACAAAGAAAATTGATGTAGTGTCGGCTGTTTTAATTTTAAAATGTTCTTTTTCTACAAAATCTAAATAATGCTTTTTTACGGTTCAGGGGCTAATTAGTGTTTTTAAAAATCCTGTATCGATTAATAATTTAAGTTCTGCGTGGGGTATTTCTGTGTATGGCAATATTTGTTAATTGATATTATTGAAATTAATTATGTTTGGTCGTTTATAAATCGGTCTATCTGAAAATTTAAGCACACATTTTCCTCGTCGTCCTCTTCGTAAGTTCCACATGGGTCGCCACGTTTGTAGTTTTTCAAGTGATTTGGTTCATCGTCTCTACTGGAGTTGGTGTAATTATTCTTGTTATTATTATTATTAAATTCTTCCACTACTTGATGGAATAGTTCTTCGGAAGTGAAGTTTTGTTTTTGATTATAATTGGGTTTGATTTGTGATATTTTTGTATTTTGTCTGGTGATACCAGATGATGTGTCCATAGGAGTTGGTTTGTAATAACTGTTAAGGTTGTTACTGTTATTTATTGTCGGTGTGTTTTTGATGGGGTTTGCGCCGAATGCTTGTTTTGGCTGGTTTACGTGTTGGTTGAATCTTGGTGAAAATGTGGGTTTTGTAAAATTTGAGTTGAATGTTGGTCTCGGAAATTGTCTAAATTAATTGTTGAAGTTTGTGTTATTAACATTCGAGTTGTTAATTCGCGGTTGATTCGTTTGTGCGTTAAATGGAGTAAATTTTGGTTTTGTGGTTATTTATCTCGCAGCTTGTATGGTTTTTATCGGTGAGTAGTTATTATTTGCGTTATGGTTATATAGTCTGTTTCGGTAATACACAACGTTTACTTCTTGTATAATCATATTCATTGCCTCTTCTAAATTTTGGGGATGTTGGAATCTTATTTTGTTTGATAACCGTTCAGGTAGTGCGTTTATGTAGGTGTCTAATGCCATTTCGTCGTACGTTTTGTCTTTAATAGTCGGATATTTTGATCGGGTTCTTCAATTCTTAATTTTGTCAGAATTAAACTGCGGACGTCTTGACATTTCATTCCGAATTGATATGGTGATTGGTTATTTCCCATTCTAAGGTTTATCAGATTTCGCGGATTAGACATTTGATGTTCCTTTGGTCGTCAAAATACGCTATTAGTATGCGTTTAAAATCTTCCCATTGTTCGGGTCATATCGGTTGGCAATTAACGTTAGTACCCGTCCGGTCAATTTACTTATTATTAGGTGTAATAGTAGAGCATTGCGTTCGTTGTCTCCTAGTTTATAAAAGGTTTTTAAAAATATTTTACACGCGGTAGTGGAGTTGCCTGGGAGAGCTTCCTCTCCGTTATATTGCGGGATACTTTTGAGATAAATCTTCATGTCTGAACTCATGGTTGCTCTAATAATTTAATGTTTGTTTTCAGTTCTAAAGAATATCAAGTTTTTGTATAAATTGAGATTTACTTTGCGGTTTGGTTTGTGTTGTGTTATTTAACGCTTTACTTATATTTTATACGTAGTTATACGGTGTTATAATTATGTTTAGGAGTTTTTGATTGGTAATGCCCAATCAATTGCTGTAGTTTTGAATTCGTATATTTTTATACTTTACAGATGTTACAGTTTTGCGAATTGCGTTTTAATTTTCTGAAAGGTTTTATGTTGGTAATAATCATTTGCAATAATTGCGCTATAATTTGTACTTTTTATTTCAGTCTCGCTGAGTAATTAATTGTTCGTAATGATCAATTGCTATATTCGTCTCAGTAGGCGTTGTCTTGATAAGTGCATAAAATGTTCCATTATAATTGTACAATAAAAATGTCTAATTATAAAGTTTTAAGTTTCCTGAATAATGTTATTTCAGTCTCGGTGATAAGTAGATAAATTGCGTTTCTTATAATTATATACTTCTTTAATTGTGCAGAAGTATTTAATTATAAATATGTCAAGTTTGAATAGATCTTTTCAGCAATAATAATAATTGCTGTAAATATTTAATCATAGCTTTATAGAGTTGAATTTTTATGAATGGTTTTTATTCAGTGATGGTTTCCGGTAATAATTGTATGAGAATTTGCGTTGTAAATTTGCACACTTTATTTCACTTGTGTTGAGTAAATTTAATAATAAATTACAAAGATGCTTCTACAATTACACACTGAAGTGTTTAATTTATAGAATTTGATGAAGGTTAAGTTTTGAATAATCGTTTATATAATTAAGTGCTATAATCAGAATTGCGTTTTATTTATATATTAAGCTTTCGGTAATAATATTTGTTGTATATAAAATGGTAAAATTAATTGCGTCCTATATTTATACTTTAATTTCAGTTTTGCCGAGTTAAATCGTTTCGTTTTGTATTAATAATTCGTAATAACATATGCATATAAATGCGTCTTTTAGAGTTTCTTGTTTAAATAAATTCTCGTGTTTAAAAATAAGTTCTCGTAGTAAATGAGTAAATTCTTTTCATAATTGCGATAATAATAATTAGAAAAATCGGTACATAAAAATATTTCTTACTAACTAGCATCAATAATTTGTAAAGAATAAATTGGTTAGGATAAATAAATTTACATAATTTTCATCGTCAATTTCATCTGTTTTCGTTGTTTGGGGTCGGTCGACTTTTGTACCTTGTCCAAGTTTGTTTCTTTGGGCTTGGTCGATTTTGTACCTTGTCTAAATTTGTTTCTTTGGGCTCGGTTGACTTTTGTACATTGTCCAAATTTGTTTGGTTCTTCCAGATTTGGAATTGAAATTCTTGGCCGCCAGTTTTCCGATTTTTGGATTTTGAGTGCCGTTCTGGATCCTACCGGCTGCGCCAGTTACGTTTTGGGCCTCGGGAGCTGCCTTTTTAAAAAGTTTTCTTTCAAAACTTCTTGTAACAAATATTTATTTAACAGAAATTACATTTGGAATTTTGACAAACTTTATAAAATTATACTAAGTCGAAATTACTAATAATTGAAGTTAAATTAGGGTAAGTAGCCTAAACAGCCAACAATATAAAAGCTGAGAGGCTCAAGACTGACTGACTGGTTTAGGGCTCCCGGGGTATCTATGTTGTCCCTGCCCTTCACATTTCTGTGGGAGCTGCAGAGCTCATGTATGCTTATTTCTTTATTCAATTATATTATGCAATGTAACAATCTTAATTCTAATAATTGCGGTTTCTTAACCGTCTGTGACCTGCACCTGCAGTATCACTTACGTCTTGAATACAATGTATTCACATCCGCTCTCACAACTTGCTTGTGAACTCTCATTAACCTTTTCTTTATTTATCCACGAATTACAATGTTGCATCTAACTTAAGTTTCTTAATAATTTCTAGTTAATTAGACATATATGGATTGAGGGATATGTAACTCGCGTTAAAGGCCATTAAATATACACACCCATAATTTTCTTCTTTTTAAAATGTTCTTGAAGTGGACCTTTTTCATACTACGCACAGTCTTGGGTTGCGGCGGTCCAGCATTCTATTGTAATCTTATTTATTTCTTTACTAATAATAAAACTCGATACTGTTCAAATTAGAAAGAAAGAAGCTTGAGATTATGCTAATGTTTTGACTGTCAAAACCGTTTTCGAAGAATCAACACCACGACAGTATGTTGTTGGTGGTGAAGATGTTGATCTGTGACTTTTGATAGGACGCAGTTTCATTTATCCAAATATCTACCTTTTAAAACCTGGAATAACAAAGATTGAAACTTAAATTTATAAACCCAGGAGGATTCTAAAGTACGCCGACTGTAGTGATAACATTTTATTTATGCGCGTTATAAGTGGTTGGTAAAATAAGGAAATTCAAATTACTGCAAAGAAGACCAGATTTAAGGAAAGTAGTGGAATTATTCAAAGGAGAAAACTGTTCGTCATATACTCTAATAAATTCTTGAACATCTTATTACAATAGAAACAAGTTACAGTACAGTACAGTACAGAATTTGTAATTCTAGTTATCAGCGCTTGCAATAGAAAACAAATAACATATTGCAGCGAATTTTACAAAGGCATATGATCATTCACATTGTAAATTGCTTAATCACTCGTTTTATCTCTACTGCAGAACAGCAAACTGAAATACTACTGATTAAATTTATCTACGTATACGAGATCCTGCGTCTAAATTTTTTTACGACAGACTCGTTGGCGGAGTTTGTTGTCTACCTACAACATTAAACAGGGAACACAAATAATATAAAGTACGATAGATAGGATTTCAAACAGGTAAACTCCACCACACATTATTTATTTAGCACTAGTGTTACAGTTCTTCGAGATACGTTAGTCACGTTTAGAATACCTGCATGGCTATTTGTTCTAACACTTTGTGTACACTATCCCTTCCACATTGCGCATTCTGATTTGTAGGAATAACGACGTATATCTATTTCAAATCCTGTGAAACGTCTTACGAGCACAAATACACTGTATTAACGGGTTATCTTCCCTAAGCATTGTCAGGAAACCTTGTAACGTATTTTTTTCCTAGTTACATTTAGTTCAATAAAATAAAAATAAAACAGCTATAATTTAAAATATTTAATTTGTGAATTACCATCCAATAAAAATTAATATGTAATATTCATAATAACGCATAGATTCTTATACGTTTATACTCTAAAGTTCGTTACCAAGCTCTGTCAAGTTGTCAGTCGGCACTTCATTCTCAGCGTTCGAAAGGGCAAGCTGCTTTGCAGAGGAGGTGAAGTCGAGATGGCCCTGTGTAAACACGTGGCTTCTAACAAAGTTAGAAAAAAGTAGAGGATTGGTAAATTCTTGGTGTCTGGAGGTCGAGCCTAACAGCGGTTGCGTAAGCATGATTTCCGATAAGCCTCGCTCCGTACAGTTCAGTTGATCCCTACAGGCCTAAGAAGATGGAAGCCACTTTGGACATCATTTAGACAGTTGGTATATACTAATTCAATAGATTATACTAATATTTTTCATCTTAGTGCAATATCTTAAGGACATATCTTGAATAATATCTCCGATAATAAATTAAAACAATTTCTGAAGGCATTATTTTAAAGGAAGAATTTATGGTTTTGTTCTATTTAATATAACATGCAGTAACGTAGAAGCCGATTTCACATGTGTTCCTTATACTTCAACCTTACCGATGAACAATATTAAACAAGGAGATTATGATGGAAATTTTCGACAGCTGAGGTCAAGGTCCAGCATTCTTAGTTCAGTTTTGATGCACGTGAGTGTTCTTTAGCATTTAATAACTTTGAAAATACAGTAAATTACTATGAATTATCAAACATTAAATATTTGAGTAACGTAAAGAGAAAATAGTTTTTGAGAAATCAGTGGATTAAATAATATGTTACTTGCTTGTCAGAATGTTTGCACATGTACGCAAATAGTGTATTTTATAAAGTTCTGAATGACAACCTATGTCAGATAAAAAAAATATATAGATTCAGTTTTTCTATCTAGACGCCTATGCTGTCTTGATTTAATTTACAATATGTTTAAAGATTTTGAGGTCATGTACAGGCACTTTCATCGACATATGAAATTCGCGTATTTATTATAGAATGTAAATAAATTAGAATAATTACATTTTACAAAGTCTGCACTTAGATAATTAATTTCTGTTGTGAATATCAAGGAAGTACTTCGCTGATTAAAAGAAATTTATGTATTATCAATAACTTATAAATTATACGTCTATCTAATTAAATTTTATAGAAAAGATCTATTCAGAGATCTTCTTAATTTTGAATGCAAAACTTCATTAGAATTATTATGAAAAAATTTTATAAAGATACAAACTTAAATATTGCAGTTATATATATATAATCAGAAATTTATCCAAATAGAATCCTTTTTGTTTTTGAAAGACGTTTTATTATTTAACATTCAAAATTTGCAAGTCCTCCCGGAATAGAAAGAGTGTGTAATGAAAACAAATTCCCTCAGTATATTTTAGACGCCTAAATTGTATTATTTTATTTTTGGCAAATATTTTTGAGGACACAAGTGGTGTCCATGTTGTGCTTTTGTTTGTTCACAGGTAAAGCTGAGACATATGTATGACATCTGGTGGTTGAGGTCTTGGTAAGTGTGTCCTATAGAGTGAAATTCAGGTTTTATGGCTATGTTAGTGGTGTTAAGATAAGGTTTCCGCATTCCCCTTATACAAGCACAGTTAAATTTTGTTGGTTATTGTATTGAAAAATACGGTGGCGCTCATTTAAAATATTTTTGGTCTTTTATCCACCCATGACCCAAGCTCATGATCTACCCAGAGCTAACACTCGACTAGCCGTTTATATCTTAAGAGTTTTTCTTTGTCTCAAGCCATTCTCCATCCAACATTACCTTGGGCTTACATTAAAAAGAAGAAATTCTCGACCTTGTGATATCAGATTAAGGGTTAAAAAATTGGGAGGTTTAAGTTTTAGCTGATAGTCACGAGGATAAAGCTTATAATGAATAATAAAGAAAGTATCTCATTATAATAAAATATTTTTATATTACAACCTAGACCACAAGGACACATAACAATAAAGCTATTTCAAAAAATCTCGAGTACAATTGACACAACCTATTTTCTTACTAAATTACAATTTATAATACCCCTAGATTAATTAGACTAAAAATCTCTTAAAACGAATTATTACTGAATTAATTTGTGAAGTAATTTGAAACGTAACAATTCCGACGAAGCTTCAAAAAGAAAAACAAACAAAGAAAAATCTGTGAGAACATATATACAGAAAACTTCAATTCTGATAACTTCTTTAGCGTCGCCTGGTTTTTAAACCGCTGCGATCTTTACAATACAGGGTGAAAAAATTTAATGTAAGGAAATTTTACTTTTTTTCGTTTTCTTTTCTTTGGATGGTAAATAAAGAGGTCACGAGAGGTCATTGAACACTAAATTCTATGAAAAATTACCACCGAAAGAAAAGAAAACGAAAAAAAGTAAAATTTCGCTACATTTAATTTTTCCACCCTGTACAAACTTAAATTCCCAATTTTAAATTAAATTATTTCAGTCGTGTGTGTAAATAATTACTCTTGAGTCATACCTTAAAACAAGTTTTTATTTTAAAATGTAAATACACATTCCACTGACTATCCGCTATAACGGCATTTTAGTAAGCTGTCATATGCGATGAATCAATGTATCGAGCAGGTAATTTATCTGTAATACAGTATTGCCCGAAATAAACAGTACTGAAACTAAGTTGGCGGTGTTTTTATGCGTGCGCTGTCACACTCAAGTTAGCTAGTATAGACCTGTCAAGTAAACCTCAAACAAGTAATTATTAGGGCCTAATTGTTAAAAATGGTGTTAAGTACAGAGGAGAAAGTGTTTCTGGTAGAGCATTATTTTCGTTCATACGGAATCGGTCGACGTAATGGTGCAAGTTTGCTATACGTGTCTGATCAATTCACACAAAGGTTTAATAAACGTTCTCCAAGTAATGCTGTAATTTTGAAGGTTATTGAAAAGTTTACAAATACAGGTAGTGTATTGTGCCAACGAAAAGGAAACTCGGGGCGTCCCAGGACAGTTAACAACAACAATAACCATGAACGTGTTTTTGAGCAAATCTTAGAAAATCCGAAAGTCAGCCAGGCAAGGACAGCGTTACAACTTGATTTAAAAAGAACTTCCTTTCAAAGAATCCTGAAAGAGCTGGGTACATTTTCGTATGTGATTCAGGTACATCAACAACTACATCTTCGGGATTATCGCAGTAGAGTGGAATATTGCGCCAGAATTCTCGCGTTACAGTATGAAAATCCTGAATTTTTGAAAAATGTTTGGTTTTCAGACGAAGCACATTTTCACTTGTCAGGCTATGTGAATCGTCGCACAAATCGATTTCTGGGCTTTGCCAGACCCGTTGAGGTTCAAGAGGTTCCTTTACATAGTGAAAAAGTGAGTGTCTGGTGTGCTGTTTCCGGACACGGAATCATTGGTCCGTACTTTATCGAAGAGAATGGTAGGCAAGTCACACTTAATCAACACAGGTACAGACAAATTTTAACACGATTTATCCCTGATCTACGTCAATTCTGTCGTGCACGTAACTTGGCATTTCGAAACCAATTTTTTCAGCATGACGGGGCAACTTGCCATACTGCTGCCGCAATTCGTCAATTTCTTCAAGAACATTTTCCAAGCAAATTCATATCACGATTTACTGACTTCCCTTATCCTTCACATTCTCCACATCTCACACCTCCAGACGCATACATTTGGGGCATGGCTAAAAATGCCGTTTTCAAACGGGCACCACAAACCATCGATGAATTAAAGGATGCCGTTAGAGTCTTCTTCGCAGCCCTGAGACAACCCTTATTCAATAACATGACCAGAAACTTAGAACATCGTTATGAAGTCTGTCTCGAACGAGGAGGTGCACATTTAGAACATATAATAAAGTGTCAATAAGATGTATTTTTTAAATATACAAAACAATTACAATTTCAGTACTGTTTATTTCGGGCAATACTGTACAATCAATCACTGAAATTTGAATATTATAGGTATGTGGATAAATGCGTGATTCTATAGTAAGAGTTGTGTGCCCACGGATAGGACAGCAGCTCATACCAACACCTTTAATTACCGAATTAGTTAACGGGATTATGGACAGATTCAGCTTTTCAGAACACGATGCTGACATTAAATTATGTTGCGACACACATTCAATCAAGCATCTGATGAGTTTGCGTTCATAGTTGTTGGTTCTAGCAAAAGCTTGTGCAGTAGACAGTAAAACATTATTCACTGGCGAAATTGCTCCCAATGTTTTACTGCAAGAATGTGATGTTAATGTCACCGTGTCATTCGTGGCATGTACGTTACCGTCCTTTGGATGCGGTATAACTGTACATGATGCGTTAAGATTTGGTTGCGATGCATAAGATTTAACCCATTAGTGGTCGAGGATTTCTTATCGGCTGGTAGCGTATCGAAATGTAATAATGTATGATGTCTTCTATGACATGCTTTACATACATGTTGCGAGTTGCATGATGACCCTGAATGTAGCAAACTTAAACAATTTATACATGCGTGCCTTTCTTTTATAAAGGCATAACGATCCTTCTTAACCAACAATTTTTTTAATTCAGCACACTCGTACAAGTGCGCATGACCCGTCTTACTACAAAAGGCACAAGTCACAGTTTTTGAAAACTTATTGCCCATGGTTACAAATGAATGAGTAACTTTAGACCTACCCTGTAATTTTGAATGCAACTTTAGTTGGGTAAAGTTGAACTCAGTTTTTGACGTGCGTTCTAAAACCTTGACATGTTTATTTATTTATTTAATAATATACTAACCCCTTTACATAAAAGTATTACAATCTTATTGAACTTAAAAATACTAACAACCTACAAATAATTTACGAAGTTACTTGTAAGCACAAGGACCTCTTAAAACTTGTAGTTGAAGAACTAAAAAATTGTAGCTGTTCATTGAACATTTTTCCGTGAACTAAAATTCTCGACAGAGCAGCGCATTTCTCATAATTTGTACGATGAAAGTCCACTGCGAATGGAGGTTTATGACGTGTATTAAAATTTTTACAATGAAGTTTTATTTCTGAAGTAAGTCCACTGGAATTAATTTGCCCTGATATAAGCTGATGTAAATATATCAAGTCCATGTGTAAACACCTAGTTTCAAGAGTTACAAGGTTTAAAAGTGATAAAATACCGAAGTAAGTATAATCCTTTCGGTTTATATGCATTTTATAAGTACAGTCTCTCACAAATTTCCGTTGAATTCTTTCAATGTTCCTAATATGTATCAAATAAAATGGGCACCAAATTATAGCACCATATTCAACCACTGACCTAATTAATGAACAATAAAGAAGCTTAAAAGTGTAAATAGAAAAATCCTTAGCGTATCTGTTAATAATTCCAAGCATTTGCATCGATTTATTTACAGTTCTATGTATGTGGTGATGAAATGTCAACTTGCTGTCCATCCATACTCCTAAGTCATTTATAACCTCAACTCTATTTATAGGATTATTATTTAAAATGTAATTATACAAGATAGGTGAAGACGACTTTGAGAATGTTATAACTAAGCATTTGTAATTTTCAGTGTCATCATATTTACCTCGCACCAAGTACTAACTCTCAGAATATCGGACTGGAACAACTCTATATCCAAAAGGGATCTTACAGCCTTAAAAATTTTAACATCATCAGCATATAACAAAATTTTAGAAGCAGATACTGTTTCTGATATGTCATTAATAAATAAATTGAACAGAATTGGACCACAATCTGATCCCTGCGGAACACCTGAAGGAACAATGCACGTAGGTGAAATGTAGTTATTTACCTTGACATATTGTAGACGATTACCAAGCCAACTTTCAATCCATGTAATAGATTCTTCCTTAAAGCCTATTGAACGAAGCTTACAGATAAGCCGAGGATGCACTACTCTATCAAATGCTTTACTTAAATCCATATAAGCGACATCAACTTGCACACCTGATTCAAGAGATGTTACTAACTCCTTTTGAAAAATTAAAAGATTAGTTACGGTTGAGTGTCCTTTACAGAAACCATGCTGTTCTTCGATTAATATATTTTTTAAACCAAATACTAACTGTTGGGCTATTAATTCATCCAGAAGTTTAGGAACAGTTGACTGAATACTAACTCCACGATAATTGGTGACCAACTCTTTATCACCTGATTTGAAAATAGGAGTTATAAAACTGTTTTTCCAGTAATCCGGAAAAATTCCACTTTTTAAAGATAAATTAAAGATATGTAACAATGGAACAATAATTGTGCATACCGTGTTCTTCAAAAATATTGAAGGAACTCCATCTGGACCACCACTACAGCTAGCTTTAAGGCTGGATATAATATTGAATAATTGTACTGTATTTATTAATGAGAAGTTAAAATCAGTTGAACTGTTTGATTTCATTACGGGAAGTGTCATATTCCCTGTCTGAACATATACTGTTGAGAAATATTCAGCGAAATTGTAGCTATATCCTGGCCAAAATGAGCGGTTTTATCGTCATATTTTAAATTGTTAGGAAAGTTGTCAGTTTTTCTTTTGTTCCTAATAAATTTCCAGAATTCCCTCGAGTCAAGGAAAATATTATTTTCAACCTGAGATAGATAATCGTGGTATAATTTATTAGACAGTGTTTTATGTTGTGATCAAAGCTTGCTAAGTGTAATATAATCAGCATAATTTCCAGAACATTTAAATTTCTTATGAGAAATTTTCTTTTGTAGTATTAAATCACGTAATTCCTGATTGAACCATTTAGGATAATTGGAGCTTTTAAATTTCTTCAAAGGTATGAAGTTAAAGCATTCGTATAGTATGGAATACAACCACTGCACACAGAAATCCAAATCATTAGTCCGGTCAGCCATCATGCCGAGCGGATCGGCCTCGGAGGATACTAATAAAATTGTTGATAAAAAGTGTCGTTTTTGTGGTAAATTTACATCTGCAAGTGATATTACATGTGCTAGTCAATCATGTGATGTTTCAATCCATGTGAAATGTTTAGATGCCATTTCGCGAATTGTTAAAATCAATAAAGATTCCTTTAGTTGCCGTAACTCTTACGATGATGAAGAAAATAAGCAAGGCCCAAGTTCAACTTCAAGTACCGATACGTTCAAGATAGCAGTGCTATCAAAAGAAGTAGAGTGTCTAACACGTGAAAAGGATATTTTATCTAAGTACGTTGCAGAATTAGAATATGTAAATAAACTGCTAAAAACCAACTTATCGGTAAACGATTTATCAAGTACGAAACCTGACATGAAATTAACATCTGTCGATGGTATATCTGTAAATACTTATGCAATTGCAGTTAAAGCCAGCAAAGATAAAGCTGTTCTAATGGTACAGTCTTTAAATCGAAACACCACAAATGTTGAGATAGCTAATTCTATAAAATCAAAGATTGATCCTTCCACTATTAGCGTTCAAATTTTAGGAACTAGATTGACTAAAGATGGTATGCTAGTCAATTGTAATGACAATATTTCTAGAGATAAATTGAAGCAAATACTTAATAGGGATTTTGGAAACGCGTATAAAGTAACTGTGCCTAAAAAACTCAATCCGCGGATAATAATTCAAGGTGTTGATATCAATTCAGTGGAAAACCCTGCATTTATTAATAATTTGGTGGAAACCAATTAACTGGACAGGCCAAGGACATCAAATTTATTACGAAAATTAAATTTAAAAATTGCTTTAATGTTGTAATTGAGACTAGGCCCGCAATTTTTAAGGAAATAATTACAAGAAACTTTCTATACATTGGCTGGTCAAAGTGTAATGTTAAAGAACATTTTAGCGTAGTGAAGTGTTTCAAATGCTGGAAGCATGGCCATCACATAAAAGACTGTCGTAGCGATCTTGTTATTTGTCCAAATTGTTCTGGTAACCATGAAAGAAAAGCATGTACTCAAAACGTATTACGTTGTAATAACTGCACTAACAACAATGTAAAATTCAAAACTAATGTTAGTACCAATCATTCCGCTAGCGGTTCGCAATGCCCATACTTCCTAAATAAAGTTGAAGTCCTAAGATCGAGAATTGAATATGAATAAAAACGTAAAACTATGTTATTTTAATACTTGCTCACTATTTCCAAAATTTGATGCATTTTCGGATTGTGTTAAATTGAATCAGTTGGACATTATATGTATATCCGAAACCTGGCTTGATGATAGAATAGCCAATCATGACATATATATTCCAAAATTCCAGTTAGTTCGCAAAGACCGTGGCAGCCGTGGAGGTGGTGTGGGAATTTATATTAAAAATAATTTCACGTATTCTGTATGTCTCGGAGATTTCCAGTGCGCAATAGGAATCGAACATCTGTGGGTCTCTATAAAGATTGGTAGAAATACATTATTAGTTGGTGTAATCTACCGCACAGCTGCTTGCAGCTTGCCGGATTTCATTCAATACTTAGATAGTATGCTTTCGTTTATTGTACCTCAATTTGAACACGTTATAGTTATGGGTGATATAAATGAAGACCAGTTAACTGATAGTACCGTCATTAATTGTGTTGGTTCTTACAACATAAGCCAATTGGTTACAGAGCCGACACGGATAACTAATAATTCCCAGACACTTCTGGACGTAATTTTTACCAACAAAAGTGATTTGGTTCTCCATACGGGTGTTATCGATCATGAAATATCTGATCACCGAGCTGTTTTCTGTACTATCAACTTAACTTATGTTCGTCCGCGACCAAAGTTTGTTACTTACAGAAACTTTCGCAACTTTTCTTTTGATGAATTCAATACCAACCTTATAAATATACAGTGGGATAACATTTTCTATATAAACTCCATTGAACAGAAAATACAATACCTTACCGAAAACTTATCTCATCTCTTTGACCTTCATGCTCCTCTGACTACATCAAAGGTTACGAAACCATTTTCTCCGTGGTTAACTAACATATTCGTTGTATGATGAAGACTCGCGACATAGCACTTTCTAAATATAAACGCACCAGGTGCATCACTGATTACAACTACTACAAAAGTTTACGCAACGTAGTAACTGGTGCCATAAGAAGAGAGAAATTTGCTTACTTAGCCCATCGGACAAAACACTGTAACAGTAAAAATCTCTGGCAAGCAATGAATCTATTAAATGTTAAAGGAAAACCAATAATCGAAATACCTCAAGAACTAAAAAATCCTGACGAAGTGAACGATTACTTTTTGTCGGTCTTTACTCCAATAAATAACTGTGCAAAAATTACAAATTACTACAGAGCAAATAAGTTTAATCCAAATTATCAGTTCTCATTTCAATTTTCGTCTATTGAGGAAATTAAAGAGATTGTTGTCAACCTTAAATCAAATGCTATTGGTCAAGATAATGTTTCTGCAAAGATGTTACAATACTGCCTACCAGTCATTGCACCACATCTGACACATATAGTCAATTGTTGTTTGAAATTGGATATTTTCCAGAATCCTGGAAATACTCAGTTGTTAAGCCGCTCCCTAAAGTAAGTAACCCTAAGTCGTTTACCGACTTACGACCAATAAGTATTCTTCCCGCAATGTCAAAAGTTCTAGAAAAGGTCGTATTAAGACAGCTATACCAATACGTAATGATGAACAAAATTGTTCCTGATTATCAATCCGGCTTTAGAAGTGGCTTCAATACCATCACAGCTTTACTCGCTATAACCGACAACATAATTCGTGCGCTTGATATGGGACTAGCTACTTCAATGGTTCAACTAGACTTCTCAAAGGCTTTTGACACTCTTGATCACGACATCACGCCATCTTAAAATATTATGGTCTTGATAACACCACCTGTAGTTTCTTCAACAGTTATCTAAAAAACCGATTTCAAAGTGGTAATCGAGAACTGCTCGTCCTGTTTTTCAGAAATTACATCTGGTGTACCTCAGGGCTCAGTCTTAGGCCCCATGCTATACTTAATTTACGTGTCGAATATTCACAAGGCTATAAAACATGTAAATATCCAATGCTTTGCTGATGATACTCAACTATGTTTTTATATGATCCAGAATTTGTTCATAATGCTTCGAATCGTATCAAAAATGACCTTCAGGGTCTTGTCACATATTCCTCTGATCACAACTTAAAATTAAATATTGGAAAGTGCAACGTCATCGATTTTCTCCAAACTTTAGAAAGGAATCACCAATCAACATGGAAATTATAATTCAAAAGCAGCCATTAAAGAATTTGAAGTGCTCAAAAGTCTAGGCATAATTTTGATTGCAAACTCCGTTTTGAGGAGCATGTCTCTCTACTGATTAAAAATCTTACCTTGTTCTTAGACAACTGTATAAAAATAGGCATATTTTCAACTTTGCACTAAAAAGGATACTTTGTGAAACATTAGTTTTACCTATTTTAAACTATGGCCTTATTATATATTATCCATGTTTGTTCCAGGTCACAAAAAATCGTCTACAAAAAGTGCAGAACAATTGTTGTAGATTTATCTACGGACTTCGCAAATTTGACAGAGTGTCTGCAAAGATAAATGAGCTTGGTTGGTTGAAAATAGATAACTTGTTTAAATATTACATAAGTGCTTTAGTCTTTCGAACTTTGTCTACTTCTTCGCCAGCTTATCTTAAAGAAAAGTTAGTACTCAGAGGTGACATGCATGAACGAAGTATTCGACATGTCCATACGTTAACGATGCCTAAATTTCGTCGTGCTGTGTTTGAAAGATGTTTTTCGTATAATGCTGTGAATATATATAATGATATACCGGCGGATCTAAAAGCACATACGCTAAAATATTTTAAAAAACACTATAAAGCCAAACTAGTGCAAGAACAAATTAAACGTACACAACTTGGTCACTAGCTTTACCATACAGTTAACTATTTTTTGAATAGTCATAATGTAATTGTTGTAGACTAACTACAAGTCACTTGTTGTGTTTACTTATCCACAATTTCTTTATTGAAAATAATTATTTCATCATTCATCATCATTTTGTTTTCGACCTTACTTAAGGTCGGTTTGACGCAGCTCTAACTTCTTTTCTAATATGTGCTAATCTAAAAAGCTCTACATATCCTTCACAACCTAAATTTCTAATAATTTGACTAATATAGTTTGGTCTAGGTCTTCCTATATCCTTCTATCTTTTTCCTATCCAGCTGACTCTACATAGATATTAGCAACCTGATGGTTGTTAAAGAAATCTAACATGTTTACATGATTACCATTTATAAGGAAATGAAAAATAACCTGGTTATCCGCTTCAAAAAGGAAAAGTGTTAAATTATATGTTATGGTAAGGCTTAAGCAACGAATCGCTGCCAACATGTCAGACCGTTACCTAATTGTGAGTTATGTCATGGTGACGTTTCTTAAATTATATGTTATGGTAAGGCTTAAGCAACGAATCGCTACCAACATGCCAGACCGCTAACTAATTGTGAGTTATGTCCTGGTGACATTTAGTTAACTGATTTTATTATTTTTTTGTTTTCGAATTTACTTAAAGTCGGTTTGACGCAGCTCTAAATTCTTTTCTATTCTGAGCTAGTCTAAAAAGGTCTACATAGCCTTCACAACCTAAATCTCTAATAATTTGACTAATATAGCTTTGTCTAGGCCTTCCTACTCTATTTTTATTTGGTAGTCTATAATCTAAGACTTTACTAAATAGTCCCTCATGTCTTAACTGGTGCCCTATCATTCTATCTCTCCTGACCTTCAATTGTTTCCACATACAGGGATCCTCACCTATCCTTCTATAAACTTCCTCGTTTGTTACTCTATCTGTCCAACTAATCTTTAACATTCTCCTATAACACCAAGTTTCAAAAGCTTCTATCTTTTCTTATCTACTTCTTTAATTGTCCAAGTCTCACTACCGTATAGTAGAACGCTCCATACGTACGACTTTAAGAAACTTTTTCTATTATCTAAACTAATACTATTAGCTATTAGTAAGTTTTTCTTTTTTAAAAACATTTTTCTAGCTTGAGCTATTCTAGCTACTATATCCCTTCTGCTACGTCCATCCTTTGTAATTATACTACCTAAATAGCAAAATTCATCTACCTCTTCTAACTCAGTATTACCTATTTTTAATTTTGGTTTAGAACTAGGCTGTAACTCACTTGTCATTATCTTTGTCTTTACTGAGTTAATTCTCATACTATAGTTACTCCGTAGTATCTCATCTAAAATATTTAAAACTCTCCTAACTCTTTTCTAGACTCTGCTATAATGGCTATATCATCTGCAAAACGTAACATGTCTATTTTCTGTCCCTGTACACTAATACCTATCTCTTTTCTCTCTCTGGCTAAGTTTAAAGCTTCCTCAATATAAACATTAAAAATCAAGGGAGACAGTATACAACCCTGCCTAACACCATTTCTAATCTTAGCTTCCTTATCTATTTCATCAAATCTAATTACTATGCTTTGGTTTTATATAGACTGTAAATAATTTTCTATCCCTATGAGAGATTCCTATTTTTGCAAAACCCTGAACATAACAATCCAATTAACCCTATCAAATGCTTTTTCTAAATCTACAAACGCGAAATCAGTCTTTTATTTTTTGTAACCTTTTTCAATAATTACCCTAATCATTAGTATCGGTTCTCTAGTCCTCTGTCTTTACGAAAACCATATTGGTCTTCCCTAAATAATTCTCAGTCAAAGCTTCTACTCTATTTTTAATTATTATTGTTAGTATTTTGGAAGCATGAGAAGTTAAACTAACCGTTCTAAAATTCTCACACCTATCAGCTCCTGACTTTTTGGGATTGGGATAATAATATTTTTCGAAATCTATGGAACCTCACCTGTGTCATATATTACATTCACTAGTTCATATAATCTGTCTAAAGTTTTCTGACTTGCATATTTTATTAATTCTGCGGAATATCGTCTATCCCTGGCGCTTTATTTAATTTAAGATTCCGAACAGCTCTATCAAATTCCTGTCTTAATATTGAGAACCCTATTTCTACATCCTCGTCTTGGTCGTTCTCTAACTCGTCCATATCGTCTCCCTTATATAAATCTTCTAAATATCTTTTCCATCTATCAGCTACCTCAACTTTATTTATTAGAAGCTCATTATTCTCGTCTCTAATACCATTAAATTTTTTCCTATCTTCCCCAAAAAACTTTTTAACTGCCCTGTAAGCCCTGTCTGTTTTACCTACTCTCAAATCATCTTGTATTCCCTTACATTTCTCCTCCATCCATTTATTTCTAGCTTTTCTACACTCATGTACTATCTTATTTCTAACTGTATTATATTTTTGCTTACTTTCACTATCCACTTCTCTGAAAGGTTTAAGCTTTCTTCTATTCTCTATTAAATCTAATATCTCCTTTGTTACCCACGGTTTTCTAGCTTCTATTTTTTTCTTACCTATAGTCTGTATTGCTGTATCATGTACAGTCAGTTTTATTTCTTTCCATCTATTTTCTCGTTCCTCCTACAGCTATCTCTTTGCTCTTATTATCTAATACTTGTTTATATTCCTCTTTTACCCTGCTATCATTAAGCTTACCTAGATCCCATCCCTCTCTTTTAACCTTTCTCAATTTTTTGAATTTTAGTTTACACTTCATTTTAACTAAGTTATGATCGCTATCTATGTCAGCCCCTGGATAACTACGACATTTTTAACTTGGTTTCTAAATCTTTGTTTAACTAAAATATAATCTATTTGGTATCTAGCCCTATCACCTGGGGCTTTCCAGGTATATCTTCTCCTAACATGTTGTTCGAATAGGGTGTTTACAGTTACTAATCTATGTTCCTGGCAAAACTCAACTAATCTTTCTCCTCTATCATTTCGTCTGCCATACCCAAATTTTCCTACCATTTTTCCCTCACTACCTTCTCCCACTGACGCATTAAAATCGCCCATAAGTATTAAATTCTCATCTCCTTTTACTTTTCTCACTATACTATTTATATCCTCGTATACCTTTTCTACTTCCTCATCCTCGTACTGTGTTGTTGGCATGTAAACCTGTACTAAAACAGTGTCTGTGGGTTTTGTACTCAATCTAACCATAATTATTCTATCACTAAATTGTAAGTACTCTTTAACTTTATGCCCTAATCTTTACCTAACACTATTCCTACGCCTGCATGTCCATTAGTTGAAGAAGTTGTAATTATTCTATAATTATCTTTCCAAAAGTCATTACTATCTGGCCATCTCACCTCACTAATACCTAAAATGTCCAGCTTTTCCTTTCTCATTTCGACTAATAAATTCGTTAACTTATCTACTCTGAGTAATGATCTTACATTCCAAGTCCCTATCACTAAATCGAACTGTTGTTTTATATTCTTACGATGACGAACCCCAAGTACCCCCTCCCGGAGATCCGAATGAGGGAGTATTTTACCTCCGGACAAGAATTTTACTTGTGAGCTCTCCATCATATGTATTTCGTGTTTTAGGCCACGCACACCTGGGAAATATTGTGGTAGGCTCCCATATCTTTCCACAACGCAGTTTTTAAAGATTTTAGCAGAAAGCCGTATCCGTCACGGCCATCCCCCAACAAGCTTGTAAATTATTGAGGATCGCCAGAGACCAACCGACCCTCCTCCAATATCTTTTAGCCAGCAAGGCTGCTGCCCCTTGCTGTGCCTTTTAATCGCCTTTTACGATAAGCAGGCTTACTATAGTAGTATTCTTTATCCCCTACTATAGGGGAAATAATTATTTAAAATTTGTAAAAATTGTAATTAGTTGAGGTTAAGTTTGAGTAGCGTTAGCTAGACTTAGTTAGACTTCGTCTTATGTACTTCTTAACATTGTGTTGTAAATTACGATGCAAATAAAGGCACTATAATAATAATAATAATAATAATAATTAGACAGAATTAATCCCCAGTCCACAGATGCTATGTATTGATTAATAGCATTATAATTCGTACTATTAAAATCGTAGTAGTACTCTATACCATATATAGTATCAGGCTTAGAGTGACACGAGTTAGATTTCCATTCAATTTCATAAGCATAGTGATGCACACTAACTGGCATAACTGGGCCATTACTATATGTCACACATGCACTATCAATATTTATAAAGATCAAATCTAAAAATGTATTCCAACTATTAGGAAGGTTACACACCTGTAACAAATTGGCATAGTCATAGGAAGAGCAAATTTGTATTGCCTTCGAACGCAAAGGACATTGCACATGGAGGTTATTACTATTAACCCATTTAACTTCAGGTAGATTATAATCTCCACCAATCATTATTTTTAGATTAGGATATGAATCACATATATCATCTACAGTTTCACAATGTTGTTCATAGTTATCAATCTCACAATTAGGGGGAAAGTATACGGCTCCGATTATTGTGCCACTAAACTCATCGCCTACCAAAACAAACTACTGATCAAAATAGGATGAGAAAGCATGCACTAATCTTGATCTATTTCGTTTATTCACAGCTATAAGAACACCTCCTCGTCGTTCACACTTAGTGATTGCAGCATTCCTGACACTTCTAAAAATGTTGTAATTCTCCAACCCAAATTCAGTATTGGAAAAACTATTGTCCAACCAAGTTTCAATTAAAATTATATAGTCAAGTTCACAGTTTACGTAATTTAAATAATTCAATTTAGATCTAATCTCCCCTACATTTTGAAAGTAACATGTTGATGTATTTAGTTTTTTGATTGTGTAATTGAAAGGCTCCCTTTAATAAACTTTAATGAAAGCCCCTTTTAACTGCTGGAAACACGATTAAAATTCTTCTTTAATTTGCTTTATCGTATTACGTTGAAGAAGTGTCAGATCATTTGTAAAACGGATTTTTGAATTAGCGATTTGTTTTTGTTTCCTTAATAATGAAATTGCTGATTCCTGATCTTTGAATATAATTTTGAGAGGACGGGACGGACTTGTTATCCACACTAACAGCATAAACAATTTCTATATCCAATGATAGTGTATTAATAATCTTTGATATTATTCCTTTATCATCCGCTATACGTTGGTTAACATCCAAAGCCAGCGATTCTTCAACATTATATGCAATAACATTCTTAGAACGGTTGATCCGTTCTTGGGCTTCCATGATTATAGACTGATCTGTAATTTCTGTTTTAGTTTTAATCAGCTGTAATTTCAAATCGTTTATTTGTGATTGAAGATCCTTGAGCAGTGTAGATAATTGAGGAATAATTTTAAAACCATCTTCACAATTATTGCAAATAAATTTTAATTTCCTAGACTTTAATTCAAATGCTCTTGTTTCTGTTTCTGTTAGGTCAGAACATTTTTACAAAATAGATTACTACATATATCAGTCACATTTATCAGCATTATTTACAGCTTTTGTGCATTGATGGCAGGTAGCCATTATTTATATTAAATTTTTGATAACCAATTATACAGATAAACCATAAGCTGATATAGTCCACAATGTTCTTCACAGCTGTGAAAAGGTAGTAACTGCTAATGAATCACTGATAAGCCAGAATTAATTATTGTAGAGAATTTCAGTTTGTCGATTATTACTTTGAGATACTATGATAGTTTGTCATAACAGTAAACACAACTAAACGATCACTTTTTTAGCTACAAAAGGATACCCAGATCAATATTTAATTACACTTTTACCCACTAAAAATTATTCAATTATCTGGAGAGCATAACACATGCAACATTCACATATGAATGTCCCGTAAAAATGTTACAAATTCGTCGTAAGTTGGTATATCGCCTTTCTTTGAACGACCACTTTCGAAGGATTTAACAGTATCAGAATCTAACTTTTCAACCCAATATGAATGAATATAAATTCCTTTAAGTCACAAATTTTTTGGCATTGCATTACTGATTGACTTCAGTTCAAGCAGTTGATCAAGGAAAGTAGATGCTAAAGCGCGATTGACTTGATATTTTGCAATCAAAGCGTTATACAACGGTAAATAGTTTTCCGGTGTTGGTGTTAGACCATGACAGATATTTTGCGCTTTGTCAACTAAAACGAATAACAAATACTGAATACGCTCAGTGTCAGATAGATGTCCATTTTGTGTATTAGAGTGTTGAAATTTTGAAAAAATATAGACCAATCGATTAAGCGTAATACAAGGTAACTTAAAGTAGTTTTCTCTGCGTTTGGTATCCTGACCAACCTCAGGTTTACCAATTTGCTTCATTGATAAAAACCGGTCCCTTGCAAACTGAATAGAGCTGCACATTTCAGTAAACGACTAAGTGTTTTCAAATTTAGGTATAGAATCTTCCTTTAAGCACATAGATAAGCTATTTATCTCATCCGATAACGCCATAAACTCGCTACGCAAGCCCATAACATGCAAGGACTTGGTCAAAAAGCTTTCTACTTCTAGCGTGTCTTTTTTATCTGGAATCGAATCATGTAGCCTTTGTGCGTAATTAAAATACAATGTAAACTTGGACTCCGCCAAAGCTAAACGTGATTCTTTTTCAGTCTCTTTATTCGTGTTATGAATTTTGGCACCTCTATTGGATGCACGTGTACCCCTGGGCATAATGTCAGTTATAGAGTATGCAACAATAACTAACAGTATTTCTTCGAAAGCGAATCAGATGCGTAATGCAGAAAATTATGTGTTATTCCAATACCTAATGCAGTTTCAGCCTTTTGCATCCGGTGAGAATAAGACCAGATCTATGGAGAAGCGGAAAGCGAATTATTTCCCCACAGCGTGATGGTTCTAACAAATTGAAATGCAACCTTCGATAGCGGGGAATGTTGGACCACAAGACACCGGGTTTGAAATGCTGCAAAACTCAAAGCTACTGGTACTTATCTCACTTTGTCTTCTCAAAGCACTACTACGGACTTATTCTGGCAGAATGGTGATCAATGACACTATGTTGAATTGAGAGCACATAACTGCAATAGTTATTTATATGGTTTAACAACAAAAAGTACAATTACACTTTTTTATACATGACAGTTTAGAAACTTCATACTTATTCTATTTTTTTCCAAAGCGACGCAATTACTTTTTGTAGCGGTTGATGGCAGCTTGCAACAGGGCGTCGAGGCGAGACACCGCATGTATCAGCATCATCAAGCTTGCAGATGTTGAAACCCAACATCCTTGCTGGGCGAACACCCATAATATCTCTGTAAATACTCCCTGTATGTTTGTTGTGGTTTGTTTAGCATTTTTCTTAATTTTCTTTGGGTATTAAACCACTTATCGTTTTTAAAATCATCTTTATTTACGTTTCGATCCATGACCTAGGATCGTTGTCAAAATAATAAAAACTTCAAGTTTGACATTTATGACATAAATTGAATAAACAATATACAATCTTCGTTGAACAATATTGGTATCTGATAAGTGTAAACCCGTTTTAGGGTCCCCTCAAAACCATATAAAATATTCATAGAACAACATTGGTTTCTGAAAAGTGTATACCTGACATAGGGTCGCCTCAGAACCATGTTAAAATCTACCAAAGAGGTAGCCTAAATCATAATGATTTTTTCCCCTCAAAATAAATATAAAAAAACCACTGCTTAAGCCTTACGGTAACACAATTGCACACTTCTTTAATAACCACCCTCTCAATTGTATACATAGAAACATGTTAAAAAATATTTTTAAAAAATGTTTTCCCATCCTCAAGTTATTGAATTTATATAAAATTCACCAATAAAAATTAATCAGCTTATTTCACGTTAAGAGTATTTGGCTACCTAAAACAGTCGGTCCCAGGCCGCAACACAAATTGAAGGCAATCATTCTTTTAAAATCAAAGTCACCTTCAATTTATGTCATAAATGTCAAACTTGAAGTTTTTATTATTTTGACAACGATCCTAGATCATGGATCGAAACGTAAATAAAGATGATTTTGAAAACTATGAGTGGTTTAATTCCAAAAGAAGATTAAGAAAAATGCTAAACAAACCACAACAAACATACAGGGAGTATTTACAAGTCAGGTATGGGCCTGAAATTCGTATTTGTTTTAGACAGTTGGACAATCTAAACCTAAAGCTATCGCATTCCAAAAAATTCACTTACGTTCCTAATAAAATACAGAAACAACGAAATAATACCAAAATAATTTAGAATCAAATTTGGAAAGACGAGCAATAAACTATCAAGGATTCTCGAAAGAGCAAGTTACAGTATGATGAGGGAAAGACTACAAAACCACCGACACATTATTTATAAGTTAAAACAAGATATTGAAGGCATTATGAATTTCATACGAGTAAAGGTAACAAAATATGATTTTGATAAAATTCTCGTTAGTGCAAAAACCTACTACGAATCAGAATTTTCCAAACAAAAAGAAATTCACATAAAGAAATTTAATAACCTATTTATAAAGAAAAATAACACGCAAAATTAAACGCTAGAAAACAGCAACACCATGCTAAACACCGTGATAAATTTATCAAGCAGAACTATTAACGACACAGAAAAATCAATTCTATCAAAAGGCCTTAACTTTGCAGTAACACCAAAATCAATACCAACCTTTGAAATAATTAGCCGTATTGAGAAAACAGCAAACCAACTCGAAGAAGATCAAGCAAACGAATTTAGAGTACGATGCAAAATCGAAATAGAAAAGAATTACAAAATAAAACCAAGTGTAAGTACTAACGAAATAAAAGCAATTCGCAATCTAAAAAACGATAACTCAATTATAATTCTACCTGCTGACAAAGGCAATGCAACAGTAATAATGAATAAAAACGATTACAACACAAACGTCAATGAACTGTTGAACACAGAATTACACCAGTTTAGAAACGGACCCAACAAAATCAATTAAAAATAAATATACAAAACTCTATTTATATTTAAAAATGAATTCGAAGACAAAAAAAGAAGCAAACTGGTCCCACATTACAGTAAACCACCCCACTTTTACAGTCTATCAAAAATTCATAAAAAAGACATTCCTTGAAGACCTATCGTAAGATCCATAGATTCAGCATGCCATAACTTAGCAAAATTTCTCCTAAAAATTATAAATCCATTAGCAGGCAAAACGGACTCTTTCATAAAAAAACCAACATTTTTTAGAAAAATTATCAAACATAAAAATTAAAAATACCCACACAATGGTAAGTTTTGATGTAGTAAATCTCTTCACAAATGTCCCTATAAACAAAACGCTTAATATTATGAAAAACAAATTAGAAAAAGATGGCAACCTTAAAGAAAGAACAAAACTAAGTATATCATCGATTATGGAATTACTTGGTTTATGCGTCAATACCACATATTTTCAAATAAGTGACCAATTCTACAAACAGAGCTTTGCAATGGCGATGGGAAGTCCACTATCGCCAATCTTTAGTAGTATATTCTTGGAGGAATTCGAAAAAGATGTAATATTCACACAAGAATTGAAACCACTAATCTGGTGGAGATACGTAAATGATGTCTATGCTATTTGGCCTCATAATACAGAACTAATTAAAAACTTTGTAGATTCAATTAACAAAATAGAACCACCTATTAAATTCACATATGAATTAGAACAACATGGAAAACTTCCGTTTATAGAAATTCAATTAACAAAAACAAAACCCAAAAACGCAATACAAAGTTCAAAAAACTGCATCTACAAAATACAGTGCGAATGTAACAAGTTTTATATAGGGGAAAGTTCCAGACCCATTGAAGTTCGATTAAAAGAACATAAATCATATATAAAAAATAGAAAATTTCAAAAATCCATGATTTGCCAACATGCATGGGACGCCAGTCATAAAATAAAATGGGAGGACGCAAAAATTATCGACAAAGAAGAAAACCGCCAAAAATGCAAAATAAAAGAAGCGGCTTATATAACCCTACATAAAATAACTGCGTTGCAAACGAATCCGTGACTTTCAGTAAACAATGGATTCCATTACTAAAAGAAATAACAAATGAAAATCAAATGCCCACAATATTCAGGTAGCATTGCAAGTTTTTCCTGGGTTTTCCTTGCTATATTAACATGAAATACAGCCTATATACATGATTTCTATTTATACATACAATAACTAATTACATAACAATAAGCAAAGTAGCAACCCCTGTAAAACAGCATTGGTATCTGACAAGTGTAAACCCACAATAGGGTTACCTCAAAACTATATACGATCTCCGTTGAACAGTATTGATATCTGACAAGTGTAAACCCGCCATAGGGTTGCCTCAGATCCATATACAATCTTCGTTGAACAATATTGATATCTCATAAGTGTAAACCCGTTTTAGGGTCGCCTTAAAATATTCATAGAACAACATTGATATCTGACAAGTGTAAACCCGCCATAGGGTCGTTTCAGAACCATGTTCAAATCTACCAAAGAGGTAGCCTAAACCATAATGATATTTCCCCCTCAAAATAAATATAAAAAAACCACTGCTTAAGCCTTACGGCAACGTAATCGCATTCTTTAATAATCATCCTCTCAATTGTATACATAGAAACATTAAAAAATATATTTAAAAAATGTTTTCCAATCCTCAAGAGGGTTAGCAGCCTGTGGCTGCCAAGATCCCCCAACACTTAGACATTTGCCAAATTAATAGTTTTCCAGTAAATCCTTTCACACAATTAATATTATTCGAGAATATTGCACAACCAATACCTGTAGTTTCTTATAATAATCATCATGTTTACAGTTATTTTTTGTCATTAGTTTATCCATCTTGGGACTGGTTGGAAGCGTACCTCCATTGTTTTCTATTCTCAGCTAGCCTATATCTTTCACTAACTGTATGCAATAGCCTAGCCTAGGTCTACCTCTACTTCTCTTTTTTCCTATCTCTGCTTCTAATATATTCCGCACTATTTCCTCATGCCGTAGTATGTGGCCTATCATCCTATCTCCTAATTTTTACCATTTTCCACATATTTTTTTCTTCCTCTACCATTTTAGTACCTATTTGTTCTTAAATTTGTCTGTCCATGATATTTTCATCAATCGTCTGTAGCATCACATTTTAAACAATCGTTTCTTTTAAATACTCCCTGTATGTTTGTTGTGGTTTGTTTAGCATTTTTCTTAATCTTCTTTGGGAATTAAAAAATGTTTTCCAATCCCCAAGTTATATAAAATTCACCAATAAAAATTAATCAGCTGATTTCACGTTAAGCGTATTGGCTACCTAAAAAAGTCGGTCCCAGGCCGCAACACAAATTGAAGGCAATCATTCTTTTAAACTTTAAAAATTTTTGACTAGTGTACTCAAACCAAATATTTCGAACATCAATAAATCAAAGTCACCTTCAATTTATGTCATAAATGTCAAACTTGAAGTTTTTATTATTTTGACAACGATCCTAGATCATGGATCGAAACGTAAATAAAGATGATTTTAAAAACTACGAGAGGTTTAATTTCCAAAGAGAAAAACATAATATTTGTGGTCGCCATATCTAAGCTGGATTTAATATTATTCCATTCTGTTTCTACTACCATAGTATCAGAAATTTTCCCGATATCTTTCAGCAATTCATTTGACTTTTTTTCAAACCTTTCGTGGACACTTTTATATTTTAGTTTCTCTAAGTCTTTTCAACATCAAAGTGCCTTTTCCGTTCCTTTTTCCAATTTGTAAATTTAAGAGCGGCATTCATAATTACGATGTTGTAATCAGTGTCTATATCTGCTTCTGGGTAGCTTCTATAGTCTTTTGCTTGATTCCTAAACCGTCGTCCAACAAGAATGTAATCTATTTGATATCTTCCTATATCTCCTGGATGGTCTTATAGCATGATGTTGAAATAATATGTTTGTGATGATTAAATTGTTCTTGTCGCAAAATTCTACTAGCCTATTTCCCCTGTCATTTCTCGTGCCTAAACCAAATATACCTACTACCGCTCCTTCTCTAACCTCACCTACCACTGCATTAAAATCCCCCGTAATTATTAAATTTTCATGTCTTGCGTATCTTAGTATGTCTTCGATATTTTTGTAGATCGCTTCTACCTCTTCCTCACTGTAGCTAGAGGGACATGCAGCATACTTGTATTATTACTGCATTTACCAGTTTAGATTCTAATCTAACCACGAGTACTCTTTCGTTTTTTTGTAAGTAGTTTTCTACACGTTGTCCTATATCTTTTTTCGCATAACTATCCCCACGTCCGAATTTCCTTCCTCTGATCCTGTATAAATTACCCTAAAGTCTGCACTCCAAAAATCCCCCGCTTCTGGCCACCTAATTTCGCTGATCCCTACTATGTCTAATGCTAACCTATCCATTTCAATTTTCAAGTTATCTAGCTTACCTAATTACTTCATACTTCTGATATTCATGCTTCTGACTCGCAGAATGTTCATGACTTCTTTTTTATACGTTTCAAACATATCCCCCAAAGTAGTCCCCTCCCAGAGATCCAAATGGGGGACTATTTTAACTCTGGAATTTTTGGATGCCATCATCTTTAATAACAAAAGTATGCTGTGTACTTGGGAGGTAATGTGGTGGTTTCCCGTTGCCTTCCACATCGCGGTAGTGCATCTTAGAATGCCATACTGCAACCCCTATGGTCCCTGTCAATCTAAGTACCAAAAGAGTCGCTGCCTTCTTTCAGGGACCTGTCAGTCTAGTTCCTCACTAACGACCCTACAACTTTGGTTGGACCTGTAGTTTGGCTCTTTAGATCACTGGAACGCGCAAGCCATTCCACCGTTCTAGTAATCTAGAACTTCTTCAGGGTGCAGGTCCATTCGGAATGGTCCATTATCTTATAGAGATTAAAAGGGGCGTATTATAATAAATAGCAAGTAATTTTTAGTTTCTGTATACATAAAAATAGTTGCGCTTGGAATCGTTTTTGCAATAATAGTAATTTTTAAGCTTTATAATTTATTGTGTATAAAGAACGTATATACAAAGCCTGCGGCCGGACACAAGTGTCAGTTTTTCTTATGCAAAAATAATAAAAGAATTGCTCCAAATGTGTCATTATTCAGATTTCCAAACCAACACTCAATGCTGTGACAGAAATAGTTTGAAATTCCTTAAGCATAATATACTAATTTTGTGAATAACAGAATAACTTTCCTATATATCCAAAGCCTGTGTTAGAAGTAACTTTTATAACAATTTCTTACTTGTAAAAAATACCATGAGCAAATGTTATTGCACAATACAGGATGATAAATTTATAACTGTATATTCACTACATGGTTTCAAAATATAAAGATGAGGCCCAAAACACTTATCGTTGCAGAAATACAGGGGGCTTTATTTAAAAGTTTAAAAATATCGCTAGCCCTTTCGGATGTGCAAGGTGTCCATGAATTCTCAATGTTTACTGCCAATACTGTTAAACATATGAATACAGTGCAATTTTGTGTTTTAATAGCTGGTGTTGTAAAGCATACGCTTCTTTTTGCAATATTTACTGGCTAATTCCAGTGAAAATAGTGATATACATTGTGAATTCTGAGTATTGACAATATAGTGGGAAGTTTTTTAAGTCTCCTATTTAAAGGGCAAATCATGTTATTGATTATTGGGCTCATGTGTAGTAGTGAAAAATTAACTGATTCAGTTATTTGAGAGTTTTAGCACAAACTACAGTAATGCTAACGCTAACGTTAAACCCATACTTATGCTTAAACCGCATGTGCTTGCGGATTAAGCATAAAACGGCTTTAACGTTAGCGTTACCGTAGCTTGTGTAAAAACTCTCTATTAAGCCGTAACAGTTACGTTAGTTAAGTACGGACAACGTTCAGTTAATAAAAGATGAAGATGGCAGCAAAATGACTAGTTTATATAATGCTGTATTGAGTATCAAAACTTTAGAAAAACAGCATTATTCTCGATAGATATCAGTATTAATATAAATTTATAGGAAACAGCAGTTTCGACAGTCTAGAGAAAGGACTGATTGGCATATAGCAAAACACTCAAAGCACTTTATGTTGCACAAACATTTTTAGTATGTTAAAAAATAACACGTTATGACTGTTTTTTTTAACGCAATGCGTGAAAAAATGAACCGTTGTGACATTTTTTTTCACGCTCTTTGATCGATTCAGAAATCATATACTTTATAAACGGAAAATAATTTTAAAAATGTGAGTTTTGTAATGGAAGTAGAAAATAATGTTATATTGTCGTACAAGATATAAATTTAACTTTAAGTTAGGTATTGTATTGTATTTATTTGAACCCATATATACATGGTAGTGGCAGAGACAAGCAATATAACAAACAATATAACATATAGTGTATGACAGTGTTAAAAGTCTTAAAATAATTACAATAAAATATATTATAGTCATAACCAATAAAAATTAACCAACAATAATGATTAACAAAGTATCTGTCATAATAGGTCTACTTGACAGACTCATCATTCAAAAACTCCTCCACCGTGTAATAACACCGGTCACGCAGCAAGGCTATTAGCGACAATTTAAAATTATGAGTACTCTTAGAGTTTTTAATGCTGTCAGGAAGTTTGTTATAGAGAGTTGGTGCCATAAAAAGTATTGATTTATAAACCCGGGTTGAAGTAGGTGTAATTTTGTAAATATCTCTTGAATTTCTTGTAATGTGTGAAGAATGTGTTGGCACTATTATATTTAAGAGTATTTTTACGGAAGAGCAGCAACGTATCCAAAATGAATAAGGGGGAATATGTGAGAACTTTCAGTCATTTAAAGAGCGGTCTGCAGTGTTCATCTCTTCGTTTATGGCAAATAATACGGATAGCCCGTTTTTGCAATCTGAAGATGAGAGACATCTTTTCCAGTGTGGTATATCCCCAAAAGGGTATACCATACCGCAGCCTGGATTCAAACAAGACATAATACACTTTAAGGGCTGAGTCAACTGCTAGTTCAGTGGATATAGTTCTCAGTACATAACACGCTGATGCTAAGTTAGCGGCAAGCAAGGATATATGATCTGACCAAGTTAAGCCATGGTCGATAGTTAAGCCTAAGAATTTAGTATTAGTGACAATATTTAGTGATAAATTGTCTAATATACTTATAGTTTCAGAGGTGACTTGAGGTTTGAAAATTATACAGCAAGTTTTTTAGTGTTTATAGAGAATTTGTTTATTTTAAACCAATTTTGAGTAGAAACAAGATCTGACTAAATGCAATTGTGAAGTATAGGAGCAGAAGAGGAGTCCCAATACAAAGTAATATCATCGGCAAATAGTGTACATGAAGCATATTTAACAGAAGATGTAGTCATTAATATAAAGTAAGAATAATAAGGGACCCAAAACAGAACCCTGGGGAACTCCTAAATTTACACGTACCATATTTGATACAATTGTTTTACGTTGACTAGAGAGTTTAACGGATTGAGTTCTGTTCTCTAAGTAAGATTTAAGCCATGAATTTGCCACCCCTCTAATACCATAATGGTCAAGTTTATTTAAAAGAATGCTATGATGCACGCAATCAAAAGCTTTACTAATGTCTACAAATACAGCAGCAGATGCAGACTTTCTTCTATTCAACATTGTATAGAGACCCACTAAAAATTGATGTATAGCATCTGCTGTGGATTTGTTAGAACGAAAACCAAACTGATTAAAATTTAGAATATCAAATTTGTTAACAAATCTGGTAATACGTTCCTTTATAAGCGTTTCTAATAATTTAGAGAAGGTTGAGAGTAAAGAGATTGGTCTAAAGTTATTAAGCGTGTTGGCTCCTCCCTTATGTAACGGGATGATAATAGCATGTTTCAAACACGTGGGAAATATTCCATTCAGAAAAGAATCGTTTATAAGCTTAATAAGGTATTGTATAACATGAAGCGGAAGAAGTAATAAAATTTTAGCCGAGACATTATCAATTCCTACAGTATTTTTATTTTTAAAAGCTTGTAGGACCCTAACTACTTCGTGCTGATCAGTAGGGTAAAGGAAGAGACTATTACGATTCCCATCCTTATGTTTACGCAAAAACTCAATTGCATCAGTAAGCCAAAGAATTGTTCTTTGAGACCAACTCACTTGCTAAATTAGCAAAATGTACATTTAAGGTGTTTGCGATATCACCCACGTGACAATTCTCAAGCATAATGTCTTTTCTGAGTATTTAATCTATTAGTCAGTTCAATTATAATTCTCCAGGTTTCATTAGGAATATTTTTCGAGTTTAATATACGTTTAGATAAAGAATGTGACTTTGCTGTTTTTACTAAATTGTTAAAAATTCTTTTATAGCGAAGGTAATAAGATTTAATGAAAGTAGAATTGGAGAAATGTTTATACAGAATGTGAAGTGACTTTTTGTTTTTTGCTGAAATTCTCAAGCCCGCAGTTAGCCAACTTTTATTCCCAGGCTTAACTAACACCAGGGGGAAGGACATGTCAAATGCCGAAGAAATTTTGTTAACTAATGAATTGAAATTATAGTTAAGGTCAGTTAAATTTGAAGTAAGTAGACCATCAAAGGAATTCACAAAAAGTAGATATGTTCGCTGGGGAAAAAATTCTGTGGTAGTTAGGGGCTGGTATGTTCGAATTCTGTAAGCTAGTACTGAAAAGAATTGCTTCATGGTCCGATAGATCACTACTGATTATATCAGTATTAATAATTAAATTTGGACTAATATTCGTAAGAACATAGTCAATTCTGGAAATAGAGTTAGCTGTTATTCTAGTGTCAGATGCTACCTGCATATCTAAGTTGTAGCAATTAATAATTTGTTTTAACCGAAGAACATTTTTATCCAGGTTGTTATTAAAATTAAGATTAAAGTCCCCTGTAATGATTAGCTTACAATAAGAAGAAGTAACCGTGTGTAAGTGTGTATCCAGGGATAAAAGGAAATAGTCGACATTACCTGTTGGGGAACGATAAATGGAAAAGACATTTAGTTTAAGACTTTTGCTGAAGGCATGAGAGAGTTCAAAATTGAGCTCACTCTGGAGTTCATTAAAATCAGGGTTTTGGGAGAAGTCAGTGCTCAATCTACAATAAATGGCTGTGCCACCATGACTCGAGTGCGGTCTGTGATATATACTAATAATGTGATAATTTTCAATATGAACATGTTCCTCTGAGTTTAGCCAATGTTCTGTCAGACATCTAATTTCTGGAAAGCCTATGCTATCTAACAATACAAGTAAGTTATTAACCTTGCACAGTAGGAGGGAGAGGCGCTGTGGTTTCATAGTCCTAAAATTTTTTTTTATTTTTAAGATTATTCCTTAGATTAGGTTTGTCAATTCGATTACTTGAATCAGAATTGTTCAAGTTTGAAATATCATGTGATGAGTGTGTGAATGAAGACCTAGAACTATATGTAGATGTCTTTATATAAAATATATATATATATATATATTATATATATATATATATATATATTATATATACTGTGATCCTACCTTATTAGTGATAGGCGTAATATATCTATCTGTCACTCCTTGTCTTATTTTAGAGCCTTGTTGAGTTATGCCACACAATTTATCTTTAAATATTTTCACGGCTGCTGCACTTAAATATTTTACAGGGCCGTCAAACACGTGGCGGAATCTACCTAGGGTGGGTCCGTCCTAAGCAAACACCTCTCAACTAGACACCCAAACAAATATTCAAGGATTTTTCAAATAATTTTAAAAGCCAAAAGTATTCCCAAACACTAGTTCCACTTTTATAAATTTGATTAAAGCACTGCGTAGATATTAAATACTAATACCTGGAATCCAGATACAAGCGCCGCCTTCCAGCCGTCCTGAAGCCAAGTGACCAGCTGCAGGCACCTCCTGTAAATAATAAGTAACTCGAGCAACTGGTAATCTCCAGACTATAAAACTACTAATATTTCTACAAATTTTATGTTATACAAATACTCAGATAACTCCAATTCCACTATGCTTTCGTCTTCAAACAATAACGGTACAGACCAGCACTCCCTCTTTTAATTAACTTTTATTCGCCGTAAAACTGCTACTATTTGCTATCTCCAGGTACAACTTGACTTTCAAAACTTTCTCGTAACTTTTAAATGTAATAAAACTCATAACAGTACAAAAACACGTCTATTTTTCAGTAATATAAAATTTGAAGTCCCTTATAAATAAAACCGTCTTCTTTTGTTTCCGTTGCCATAGCAACTATCTCTACGCACACTATGCAATTTCTAATTATTAATAATTGATTAATAATACAGTTCTTTTCTCTAGATACATTCATTTTCTAGATGGTTTGTAATCCAGTGATTTATGTATTTTGAACTTTTACAATATTGAAAATAGCTAACAAACTTTGATGGTTCAGCTTTTAAATTGTACGCAACAGACATTTATGTCTTATTCGGTAAACGTCCTGTCATTACATAACCAATCTTTAATTGTTAAAACATATTCAAACTGAAATTGATTTACAAATTTTACGGGAGTATCACTTAACTCCTTAAAATTTTAAAAGCGTGCAGTATACCAAGCAATTTTGATATTTGTTTTACATTCAAATGGTTCTGAAAACGCTAATTCCAAATTAAATTTCATATACGTGCAACCATAACAATTAAAATACGTATACAATGCAAACTTATAACTAGCTTAGCCTGGTCTAAATAGGTTTGGGAGCGTGTATTACAATTAAATGGCTGTGACATGATCATGCGTTGTGCATATAACTATAATGTATAATTTTAAATGAATAGTTCCTTAGTTAATTTGTAAACAAAATTTCTGGAAAGAAAATTACTCTAACAAAACCAAATATTAACCTTCACATAGCAGAAGTGGTTTCAAGCCAAAATTCTTTTATTTTAAACATTTTATTAATGTCAATTCCGATTACTTGAATCATGTTATTTAATATATGATATTAATGAAACCTAGAACTATATTAAGTCTTTATATATATATATATATATATATATATATATATATATATGAGATTTTGATTCCTAGTGTTAACAGATAGTGTAGATTTGGAGGTAGAGCTATTAGTGCTCAGTAAACGTGCTTCAATAAAAGTTCCTTTCCACTATTCTTAATATGTAATCCATGGTTGGTGAAGTGTTTTGATGATAGAACTTTGTTGATATCAACATAAAAAAATTGACTTTAGCAGTAACAAGCAGCGAGTGAATGTATAAAGTTATTTAATATATGACGACCTTGCCATAATGGGGAACATATCAGGACCAAATTTGTGTTGACAGCAATGTTGAGTAATAATTTTTTGGTATCCTGAAAAATGTTGGAACCTCTAAGAGCATTGTTAGTTCCACCCAAAATAATAACATAATCGTCCTGAGTGAGGTCTCTGATATGAGATGATATGTTCGCAACGTCTAATGTTGCATTGGGTTTGCATTCATTGAAAATTGAGAAATTATTGTGTTTAATTAATGAGCTTAGGATTGCATAGAAATTTTTCACATGACTGTCACCATATATAACTATCTTTTTCTTTTTCAGATTAGGAATAGCATCACTATATTGAGAGCTGGAGAGAGGCTTTACTGAGTGAGTCCAATTGTTAGAATTATTGCGTTTATTATAGGCTGATTTGATGTAAGTGCTTCCTGAAGGTTCAAGTCTATCATAATTATCTGTGTGGATATTATTTTCATCGTCAGTTATGACTGTCGTACTCATGGAAGTTGTTATCCTAGGGGCACTAGTTAAGAGATCTTGATTAACAGAAGAAGAATGAGTGGCACTTCCAGATATCAAATCTGTTGTTTGGTTTTGTGCATCAACCATATCAGTGAATATGGGCTCAGTTTGAGAGTGCATACTATTGACTATAACCTCGGATTGTGAGTGTTCATTAAGTAAATTACTACTCCCAATCCGATGTGAATTAACAATTAAGAATTTGTCACTCGAAGTTTGCGTAGCTTTATTTATCCAAACAGAAGATTTGATATGCTGAGCAGTGACAAGCTCAGATTCGAGAGATAAGTTTTCAGTTTCACGTATTTTTATTTTAGATGAGTAGTCCTTTGAGAGGTACTGATTTTCCTCGTTAATTTTATTGAGTGAATCCTCCATAGATATACTTTCTTCTAAGCAGAGGTCGACTTGAGGTTTTAATCTTTCAACATGGCGAGTTAAGTTATTGCATTCTTCTTTTACGATTTCATTTTCCACTTTCGTGTTATTTAACTCATCAATTAGGGTGCTGTATTCTTCCTCAGAAATGGAAAAAGCTTTAGTGGTACAGCAGGATACTTTATAATTCTCTATTTTTTTAATTTGTTCGTTTTAGCCTCCAAGCAACTCTTGTGGTATATTGCATTACAATTGATGCATACATAGTTACTATGAAATTTGGCTTTGCAGCAATTAAAAACAAAACGTTCAGCCATTATATGAATGCTGGTGAATAATATGTGAAGGAATGAGGAAGGAAGCAAGCAAAATTCATCACACTGTGGGGTCCTTCACAGTGACTAAGTAGGACAGAAAGGAGTAGACCACGATAGAGTTGTGAAATAGAGGACAGAGGAATGAATGTAAGAACATATATAGGAGTTAATACAGTGTCAAAAAAAATTATAGTAAATTAAATACAATCACAATGCAGGCTATCCAAGTTTACATAAAACTCTTTATAGTGAAATAAGAGAATTCAATAATGAAATATAAGGATAGCAATATTATAGTTGATAAGTGATAAACTTACATCTGGCATACAACTCAATTGTAATCAGTTTATTATAAATGTGTTCAGTTTAATTGCAGGTATAATAAAATTTAGACCAAGGACAAATAATAATAAATTACCAATGTTGTAATGTAATATTTGAAGATTATTAATGAATCCCTTAGTCAGATGTGTCCAAAATGTAAGCTAAATAAGTCAGCATTGGTTCTTACACAAATACACTAAATTTAAACAATTAATACTAGATTTGTCCACATTAACAGCACAGAAAGGAAGAGCACATTTAACACACACCATATTGCAAATTCAAGTGGACGATAATAGAGTTTGCTATTTTTCGATTAATATAAACGTTATTTTTCTGTAAGAAGTTTCTTCGAAAACTTAAGTAATTTACTATATTTGATATTTTTTAAGTGGTAGGTCACTTATATATGAAATACTTATAAGGAATTTGAAAATTAGCAGTCTGGGATTAAAGACTAAAATATTTTCCATACGATAACACGTCCAGTTATTCTAAAAGTCACTATTGCCCCATTGTTTCGCTCTTCTATAAAATAAAAATGATGAGTATTTTGTAATAAAGTGCCACTGACCACTATTATGGAAATAGAGGGAAATTCTTCTGCTGGAAAAAGTTTGAATAAAAACCAAATTTATAATTGTTTATGACAAATAACGGGTGCTTCATAAACCTTCATTTAAGAAATCATCATCTTTTAACGCTAGCAACAAGTAGTGGAACTAGCAATCTAACGTTGGAATCTACTCGTGTTGCAGGATAGAGATTACGTCCCAAGCAGAGTATTCCATATTTTTAACTTATCCATAATTCATTACAAATAAACATAATAAACATACACTAAGTTATATAATCTTTGTAAAAGCATAAACACAGTGTTATTTACATTAAACCACAGAAATATTTCTTACGCATAGATACTGGGTATAAAAAATGATTCACCTTACATGTGATTTTCCAATGCCCCACCAGAAGGTAATACATTGGCCAGGAAGCCAGTTTTTTTTACCTGGAAAATTTGGAATTTTGCCGAACCCTTGCTGTTCCAAGCAAGGTAGGGATCTTTAACGTGCATGACAACACTCACACACGGGACCTCCATTTTACCTCTCATCCAAACGAGGGTGTATTTTTGTGAAAAATGCTCAGCTAACATCTTTCAAGCGGACCGTGTCGGGATTCGAACCCGGGACCTTTGGCGTAATAAAAAAAAAGATGATTCACCACCTAAAAAGTCCCTGCACCATTTTTTGTTGTAAGATTTTAAAACAGCATCTTTTTCGAAAAGAAAACCTCTCAAAAACACTCCTTGTCCTATAAAATACACAGACACCTATTCTGAATTTAAAATCTCTACTTCTAAAAAATCGTATACAAGGATCTCTTCTAAAATACTCGTGAAAAAAGCTTATCTTTAATCTCTTCGATGCCATCTAAATTTATTACACCAATTTCATTGCTTACTTTTCCTACAAATTCTGTCAATAGTCATGGTTATTAAATATTTGTGAACTTTCTTCACAACCAAAAACTATTAAAGGAAGGTTATTTGAAAAACATGAGAGCAATTCTCTCGAAAGATAAAATTTGAAAAAGAAGTTACGGACTAAAAACAAAAAATTAGTTTGTTACCTTTTACACGGCATAATTACCCGCCATTTTGTAACATATACCGACCACGTTTTACGGCTGATGCAATCGTTATCTAAGTCAAATTTACATGCACAATTTAAGTAAAATCAAATTACTCATATGATGGGTATCTCGGAACTTAATCTGAGGATCCAGCGGTGGTTAAATTGGGTTGGGTTACGCCATGTTGAACTTCAAATTGCCATCCGTCCTAAACCTCTACTGCACTCCTAGGGAAATGAAAGGAGATAAGGTAACGGAACGAAAGAGGCAAGATACAGGGAACCTACATACCTATTTCTAAAAAGAAAAAACACACACCACTCAGATAGTTGTTACTTCCTTCAGGTCTTGTGGCTTAGTCACTGCTTTCGACACTCGTGCACCTCCACATTCACTCTGCGCAGACACGACTGTCAGCGACGACGGAAGGTAACATTATTAATTTAAAAAATGCGACAATTAACCCAATTAGTAAACAAAAAGTATACGATAATTTTAGAGAGGACAGAAAAATGTGCAGATCTTGGAGGATTCCAAATAGAGTAATAATTACAAGCGTGCAAAATGCGTTAAATCCACATAACATCGTTTTGAGTAAAACACAAAAATGTTGTCACTTGATGTTCATTTAAAATCGAAATAGTTTTGCAAACGTATGTTGTAGAAGCTGTTGAGGTAGTTTCACCACCAAATTTTGAAAAAAGTGAGCGAGCCCGTTATCATGTTATGCACACAATTGTTTTGGATTTATATCACTTTGCTTGATTGGAATGGATGTGTTGCAGTTTGCATGATTCTTTATTATAAAATAAATTACTTGTTTTAATTCAAAATGAAAGCGATTGTTTTATTGTAGCAGCCTATATTAAATACAATATGTGATACATATTTAAAAAACTGAAATATGAAAGCTAATAGGTAGGTACATATTTTAAAAATTGTCATATAAACAGAAAATATTTTTCAAAAATAAACTACATGTGAACTCCAACGTCGTCTTCTAAACAATCGTATTCCTATTGGTATTCAGAATTTTCTCTCCCCTTTTCTTCATCATTACTGTTTAAAGTACATAAAATTTCTTTATACCACTGCAAAGTTGAATCAGTGTTCCATTTCTCTGCAAAGACTTCGTTTTCTTTTCAGGAATGGATCGGCCTAAGTTTATTTTTTCAAGGTTAAATTTATATCAGTTCTTCCCTTCTTCAATAAACTGTGCGGAATTTCTTCAAGACCATTATAGTTAAAGTTTTTGTAACATGTTACGGTCATCTGATTTTGTTTCTAGGTCGAATTTTTTTTGTATGTCTATACGTTTGAACTCTGATATACCAACAACTTTTTTTAAGTAAGTTTCCAAACTTTTAATGTTGTACAATCCCAATCTTTGCCAAGTTCTTTTACACATCAAAATTTAATATATAATTCTGCATATTCTTCCTTACTTAGAATTGTAGGGTGTTTTCTTAAGCATTTTTCCAGGCGGCCGAATACCCTATCTGCTGGTAAAAAACTGTGACCTCTGACAGGAAACGTAATTTTAATTTCCAATACATTTGTATGAGATTTTACTTTCAACCAATAGTAGACGCGTGAATTATATGTGAATTTTTATTTTGGCCTCCCCAGCCATCACAAAATAAACGTACCACTTCTGTACCCTCCAAGAATCTAATTGAGTTAAAAGTGCTGAACCTATCTGTTCGGACCCTCGTCCAGCTTGGTCTTCGGACCAGATGTAGAATGTGGGATTTCGTGATTGCATGTCTACACAACCAAAAAACATAATAACTGATTTGGTGAGAGTAAAATGCGTCATTTACAGGAGTTTTTAATAAGAGGCTGGACTTGTTGCAAATCAAAGCAAAAGGTATGTGATAGTGGTGGAGTTTCTTTGGCTAGATCATAAAATGCTTTGGCCCTTCTTTTGTGTACTTTGAGGTCCGATAATGCAACACGCTTCTTCTCAGCATCATTGTTTTTTCTGATGGTATGTTGCAATCTAGTACATAATGCGCAGCAGTCTGTAGCTGGTGACGAAAACGCAATATTAAATTCGGTACTAAAATTACGAGTAAATATAGACAAGCTTGCTTAAATTGGTTGTCACTATGTAGGTTGTTGTATGCTTTGTGCAACTTTGCGATATTTAAATCAGCTTCTAAATAAATGCGCTTTGATTTTTTGCGGTTGTAATGGCTTTTCCTTCCTTTAAGGTTACCAATAAAAATCTTATTTTTCTTTTTTGGCTTCTGACTTATTTGAAACTCTATCACCTTCTCTAAATTCTTTGGAAACTTTATCTTCATGAATTATTTTTGCTACACGACAAACCCGCCTTTTTGTAATTCCCAACACAGAGATAAAGAAATTCAGACAAACTCTAACTTGGTATAGTTTGCTTCTGCTTTTTAAATAGTAGGTGCAGCTTATTGGTCTAATTCTTGGTGTTTCCTTAATAGGGCGTTTCCTCAGTGATGAAACAACAGAAATCATGTGGCAAAGTTTAATTTCTTGATCTATTTTACTTGCTGTTGCATAATACCACTTTCGTAATTTGTTAACGTCACCCAATGTGACCTGATCACACATATAAGTTTTCCCAGCATGGCTACAAGGCCTAACAAATGTTTTGAGGTTTTGAGTTTTATTCACATATCTATTAAAAAATTAAAGTAATCAGTTAACATACCAAGTATAACATAACCCTACCTTTTATCTTTTGTCGAATAGCGTTATGTTGGATTGGATTTTCTAGCTCTACTTCCTGTGCTACCATCTTTAACTAATACAGATATATCAAACATATTTATCAACACCACTGATTCATATTAAAATAAACAAGGCAATCAAGACAGCAAAAGTCATTTAAGTTACTCATAACATGCCTACAACTACTTACTACATAAGCGACCCACAACAACAAAAGTCGCCTCGTATATAAGTGGCTTGACAGGATGACATTCAGTTCTCTACAATGCTAATAAGTTAAGCACTCTGTAAACATCTGCTGAATATCGAAGTACTGCCATTTGGTAAAAAGTAGTAAATATAACATGTGAAACAATGACAAAACACTGCTGTAGATAACTAAGGATTTAATACGTTTTGCTGGAATTCCATTTTACTTTTGGATTTAATGCGCTTTGCTTCATTTGTTGGTTTTTAAATGGGAATTTCGTAAGGATTTTTAACACATTTAGCTTAATTCTGACATTGCTATAGGGTGTAACTCATCCCGAAGATAAAAAATCTGTATCTAACTCCTAAAGTACCAAAATTGGATATAACGCGTTTTGCGTGCTTGCTCCTCTATTGTTGTTAGTAATCACCCTGTTTTCTCGTCTTGCTCCTTACTTTTTTCTCGATGTTATAAAAAGAGTAATTGCACGACGAAGTATAAGAAATACTTCGGCACAGCTTGCATCGACCTTTAAGGTTGCGGAGGCTGCATGAGATTTGAAATCACAGGGTAAGAAGAATGTTTAGAGAATATCTGAATGTTAAAATTTAAATATCAAGACACTTGTTTACACAACTGTAAAATAACTTAGAGAAACAAAAGTTAAAACACGATAAGAGAAATTTGACTAAATATGTATATTAATACTCAGTTATTACAATTCCAAAGGCATGTATAAGATATACGCTTGTGTCATTAACATTGTAGACATCGCTATATATTTTAACATGATATAATTCATATATTAATAAATGTACACGAGAAAATTTCTATAGAGAAATCAAAATAAATAATCTCTGTTCAAAAACTCACAATTTAACTTAATGCGAGTGGTAACGCCGGCAACAAATTCCTTTTATTTTAAAACTACAATTTATTAATTCGATAAATTATTGCCAGAATAGCATTCAATTCAGGTTATTTTAATTTATAGATAAATTGAAACATATTGTTACGTATTGATTTACAAGTCCATTATTAATTAGTATTAGTCATACACATTTTAGCCTTTGTTCAATATCGATGCAGTCATATTTCCTGATGACCAATTCTCACGAGAAAGTTAACAGGAAACATGAAACACGCACGATACGGCCAACCAAGAAATTCAGATTAGTAAACCAGTGGCAAACCACTATCTGTATGTTCTCATTAATATTTCAGGAAACATTTATCATGTTAGATATGATTGTTTATAAAAGTGGTAGCGACTGGCTAACTAGGGCTCTTCGCTCTGCTCTCTTCCCTTTAGTTAGTCTGTCTCCGAGTGACCTCAGCGGTCATATTAATACAGTATTAAAATGTAGTCAAGCAGCGAACCGCACGTCCCCTTAAGGGAGGCGGCGAATACTTCTTAGCATGTAAGTAATCTTTTTATGTAACTTAATTGTAAGGCTGATCCTGTACAAATGCTGCTCGCTTATTTATTATATGTATCATACTTTAGCTTTATTCCAATCATTCTTACCCCAGCTTAAATTGAGTGGTCATTAGAGTAACGAGGACTATGTTCCTCTAGTTATTGTCACCAGGGTGGTGACTGGTGGAAGCCCCAAATAAACAAGGCGTGTAGAAGTAGGTGACTGGTAGGCGGTCCCGCAACTGTAACTAATTACAGTGCTACGTTAAGAGTAAACCCTTAAAACAGCACACTTAACAAGTGGTCCAGTTTACCCTTTAACAATTGGTGGAGGTCGCCGGTTCCGCATTTAACGGCTCCGAGTTTAGCAAGTGATGGAGATACCATGGGTAACAATGTGTTACAAAAATTAACCTATCAGTACTGAAAAATATACGCAAATTCTATCCTACAATTGAACGACCACTATGAACAAGAAACTAACGCAATCGCTTAGCTTATATATTTTACGCTAATTGACTAACAAACCATTAAATTATTAAATGCTTTTCATTATCATATTCACAATATGTAAGTATAAAAACAAAATAGAATAAAAATTCGCACAATCTCATTTACAACACCAAACCACAAGTGATAACCGTTATCACAGAGTTTCGCTAACACAGCGATAAACAAGTACTAGAAAATAATGTGTGAAACAAATTAACAAACTTATCGGAAACGTCCTACTACGAAAAAATATGCATAGCATTTTGGGCAGTATACTTTTGATACTTCGCAGAAGACGGCGTATAAAACAAAAACCTCAAGTTCAAACTCATTAACTTTAGAATAACACGGTATGTATTAAAAGAGAATTTTTCTTTCTTTTTGCTTTTAAACCTAAAGCTGCATATGTGATCAGATATTATCACACTATAATAAAAGTTTTTGAAAATTATTACATAAAATTAGTAACGTACAAATACTTTCATGAACAAAATTTATCAGTTGTCAACCACAAAACCGCAGAGCAATGTAGAACAGACTGTTGAACTTTTAAAGTTATTTTTAAAAAGGAAACTATTTAATTATAGAATACAGAGCACATGTTTTGAAATTTCTTAAACTTTACTATTAAAAGGGACAAACCTTTAATTAAAAATAAGTAAAATTTTATATATTCAATTTAAGTTAGGAAAAAATCCACTTTCAGGATTTCACCGAATTCTGCTTTTAAAGCATTTATCAAAAATAGTGATAAACTTAAGAACCACTTTGAATTAATTAAATGAAATAATTATATTCAAACAAGCATGTCATAAAAGGAACTAAATAAAGAGATGAAATAGAACTTGAATAGGAAATTCTTATTCTTTATGCAAAGTTACCGGCACAGTTGTCATTAAATTCGTTAAATAACGATAAGATAAGGCCAGACTTACGTGGAGTCAGCCTAGTTGTTCGAACTTCATAGTTATGTAGCCCAGGATGGCAACACACAAAAACGTACAAAACGTTACATTAAAACATGAAAAAGGATGTTTTAGTAATAGTATTAAGTACACAGAGGTACTTAATCGCTTTCGGTCCGAACAATTACTGTGGAAATTTTGAAAAATTTAAAGTATTAAAAAGGAGTTATTCGTGATTGAAAATTCAGTCATAAAGACATAGCATATCATTATTGAGAGAATTCCAGTGAATCATTTTAATTTAAACGTAATTTCAAATTATTATAAACTTATTTTTATACAACGCAACTTCAACGCTAAAATAAATTATTGAATAACGATTTATTTGTCATATCTATAAAATGCAGCTTCGCAATTACTACGCTTTTAATTATGCTTAAAATTAATTTATAATATACTTTTACAATATTAGACTAACGAACCATAAAATTAGCAAACGCTTTACACTAACATATTAATTTACGATTTTAGGACATTAGTATAGGAATGTTTGGTAAACAGCCATTCAATTAGATTTTAGTTACACAAAATTAAAAGCAACACGCATCCTAACTCAGGTATTTTAAGATAGTGATAGGGAAATTTTCAAGGAATGTGTCATCGTAAACAGAAACAGGATAAATAAGGTAATTTGAAATTATCTCAATGTTAACTTTATAATTATATCCAAAAGGCAGACATCTTTCAGTCAGGCAAAGATTTTAGTATTGATGTATATTTATCCGGCACAGCTATCAATAAAATCAACGTACCCGATGATGGACGTTGAGGTAGGAGTGACTTACTGAAGGGTCATTCTAGTTGTACGAAAATAATAGGGTATAACCCTGTATAGGTAGTAGTCGTCAGTAATACGACAATAGTGTAATAAGGTATCGAAAATTCGTTTTACGATAACGATACTAGGACAGTACAAGTCCAGATAAACCGGTTCGTACAATTGCTGTGAAAATTTAATTCAATTAAGGAACAACTAGTGAGATTTTAGGTTGAAAGATAAGTCAAATTAAATGTATGTAATTGATACCATATTTTAAAAATAGGGATGTAATTCAAAATCTAACCAATTCAGTCACTTGGAAATTATAAAACCAAATGACTATAAATGAACTGGTCATATCGCACTTACAGCTTATATATACAATTTCTACACTAGATCACAAGTAGAACAATCAGGTTATATGAGTTATATTATAAAAATTATCATGTGTATTTTATGTATTTCGTTTTCATTCTCCACCACGGACACTCAAAATAAGCGTACCAAGTTGAAAGGTCGCTGAGTGTGAGATATTAAATAGTCAATTTCTATTTAACGCATCTGCCTGCTAGAGACTGTGCAAGTATGCTATGGGATCGCACAGCCCACTCGGTTAATTTGGAAGATCGCTAAGTGTAAAAACACTACGATCGGAGGTTCGAATCCCCACCGAGGCAACTTAAAGTTTTTTTGTGTATTCTTGTGTTTACGTACGTACGATGTTGATATATGATGATAAATGTATTGTTTATCTTGTGTGGAGCCTAGCAGAAGCACCGTGATTTAATTTGTATTTATTGAGTTAAAGCATATATGATGTTATATGTATAAAAGGGTACCCAAGTTAAGAGTAAAATAAAGAGAAGCATAGAAGCTTCCAAGTAAAAGAAAAATACCATAAATATAATATACCTCAAAGTTTGTTAACCGGATCTCAAGCTATCCTAGTAGACCTTCAATTTTGTAATATAAATATATTTATTTAATTCCTTTAACATAAAAATTAGCCTAAAATTCACTTACAAAGAAAACAACTAACTACACTGCGAAACGAGTTCTGCTCCAGTGAAACAGTAGACCATTTTACCTGCTTATTCAATTATTTTTCTCAAACGCTATCCGCTTTTATACTCAACTACTGTTGCCACCGAAAAAGAACTACGTTTGTCCTAAATTAACACAAGTGTACAAAAGGACACGCAAAACTCTTTAGTTTTGAAGAGCTATCAGAATTAAAGACACAATTATTTTTTGATGAATCAATCCATATAAAAGAAAGGTCACTTTAGTCCAAATACCTACCGATATTTTACATACAATTATTAGCATTATCTACCTATTAAGATTTTTATCTTTTTTGACATTACATTTCGACATAATTTTTTCATATTCCTCTTTTTGCTGGTATGAGCCAAAACCACACTCATACAGACAGTTAACAAGATTTTGAAAAGTCTAAATTAATTTTTTTTATAAAGATATTACTTATTTTATATGGTCATGAATACCATGGCTGGAGAGAAATAGCCAACCTTTCCAGACTCTAATTTTGAGCAAAACTTAACTGCTGGAGAAACCTAGCCAACTTCTTCAGATTTAAACAGTTTTGGAACCATTGGTTAATACATGTTAAGCCGAAATCATAGTAATATTGAACCTTTTTCTCTTCTTTTGTCAAAAGTCCTACCTAAATAAATAAACCATTCAATGACAATTATTTTATATTGAAAATACATATTTTTTTATTTAAAGTCATTACTTTAAAAATTTCCTTTGACGATTTTATAAGCAAACTTTTGCTTTACCTTTTGAATTTTATTTTTACGTACACACGTGCAGAACGTGTGCTTCGTTTTTTTATATTTGTAAGACTCAATGGGACAACGAGACGTTGACGTATTCCGCTCTTTTTCCGACTGAGTCATAATTATTTTCTTCTTTAATGTTAACTCTAACTTAGTATAAGACATTACCAATACTTTTTACAAATCCTATGAAACGATAGTTCGTTTCTCTATTGTACAACATAACTGCTTTACTAATGAACTTTAGATTTATTTTTAACTATAAGTGTATCACTAAAACAAACCTCTCATACCTTAACTCTGTTTAAGCAACCAAGAGTATCTTTCCTAACTACTAACTGACTATGTTAGTTCATGGCGGACCACGCTGAATAAATTAAAGAACCAGTATACCAAAACCAAGCTAGCTCAATCCAATAAGAACCAACAACCATAATACCAATTTCCATAACGGAATCAACAATTACTGCACATTACTGGAACCTGTCCAGATAGCAATTTTGTTTTTGAAAAATGGGACCCCATAAACTATGGCAAGGCACCCAATACATTAAACCTTCGTACTACCTCAACAAGCAGACACCCAACTGGTTACAAAGTTCTGCATGAATGAACATCAATGGAATACAGACGCAAACACATGGTCAATTCCAAAATGGTTAATATGGTTACCTAGAAAACTTTTCGATACATCCTAATGTACCCTTATGGTCTTTGTGGGTCTAATGGATAAGCACGTACAAATCTTAGTCAACACCAACCCTATTTATGGGCCAACACGGTTTAATTGGATATCAACTTTTGTTAATCAACCAAATCGATCAATATAGTGAGCTTCGATTCAAATGGTTATAATAGCTTGATGACATCGCAACACACGACAAATAACTCTCAGCAACTGGTTCACAAACAACATCGTCACGCTCCAGCCATGAACACACATTTATCTTTGTAAGCCTTTTTATTTATTTTAACAACTTGTTATTCATTAAGATTTTGTACTCTGATTACTACTAGGTATATTCAGTTTGATATCTACCTAATCTTATATTTAGATTTTTATATATTTTTATTTGAAAATCAAACCCTGAATGTTCGATATATTAATCACGATATAATATTCGTTATTATTGTTTACAAAATTTAAACATTTTATTTTACAATTTCAAACTTTTATAACCTTAACTATGTAATGTAAATCATCAGTAACTATCTTCTTACCCACATTATCTAACACGCACCTTATTACTATATTTAGTACAATTTTCTAAATTCGGATTGAAATTTCTTAAGCAGGGATGTGTTACGTATTGATTTACAAGTCCATTATTAATTAGTATTAGTCATACACATTTTAGCCTTTGTTCAATATCGATGCAGTCATATTTCCTGATGACCAATTCTCACGAGAAAGTTAACAGGAAACATGAAACACGCGATCTGACCAACCAGAAATTCAGATTAGTAAACCAGTGGCAAACCACTATCTGTATGTTCTCATTAATATTTCAGGAAACATTTATCATGTTAGATATGATTGTTTATAAAAGTGGTAGCGACTGGCTAACTAGGGCTCTTCGCTCTGCTCTCTTCCCTTTAGTTAGTCTGTCTCCGAGTGACCTCAGCGGTCATATTAATACAGTATTAAAATGTAGTCAAGCAGCGAACCGCACGTCCCTTAAGGGAGGCGGCGAATACTTCTTAGCATGTAAGTAATCTTTTATGTAACTTAATTGTAAGGCTGATCCTGTACAAATGCTGCTGCTTATTTATTATATGTATCATACTTTAGCTTTATTCAATCATTCTTACCCCAGCTTAAATTGGTGGTCATTAGGTAACGAGGACTATGTTCCTCTAGTTATTGTCACCAGGGTGGTGACTGGTGGAAACCCCAAATAAACAAGGCGTGTAGAAGTAGGTGACTGGTAGGCGGTCCCACTGTAACTAATTACAGTGCTACGTTAAGAGTAAACCCTTAAAAACAGCACACTTAACAAGTGGTCGTTTGCCCTTAACAATATTGTTAATGGGTAAACTGACCAATTTAAGTTGCTAGGGTTTACTAACGTAGCACTGTCAGTTCAGACCAGACCTCGCTTCTAGTGTTTGGACTCACCACCCTGGTGACAAGAAGGCATAGCCTCGTTACTGTGACCATAATAGCTGGGGTAAGCAATTGATATAATGAAAGGCGGCTTGATCAGATACTATAGCAGATTAATAATGATCGATTATCGCTAGGCTCGCGCGTACATTTTAATACTGTATTAATGACTCGGACAATAACTAAAGGTAAGACGTTAGCATAGTAAAAACATCGTGTGCATTCGGTTCGCATGTAAATAGTGGCATCGTGTGTTGCATGTCAAATAACCTTGCACCGTCTTAGATGTGGGTTCGAAAACGTTAAATTCTAAATTAGTGATCCTTGCCTTCCATATCAATTAGACCATCCTAAAATCATTCACATCACTTTAAACGCCTATTTAAAGTGACGCTTGCAGATCTGTGGGTGAAGTCCATTGCTCTTATCATCTTGTTTGTTCATGACTTTAAAAATTACAGTCCACTGTGCTCTTAAACCGAGCGCTAATATTTTGGTTAACCTTCTAAGGTGTCTGGAATCGGCATTGTTTAGTAGCGTAAATTGTTACTGGCACGTCTACTATAAGTTACCTGGGTTGTTATAAGGGTTATTTTGCTCGTTCATGCCACAGTTCATTTACAAGAATCGTTCACTATAAATAACATAAACAGGTGTATGTTAAACAGACCTTTCGCGCTCTGTTATCGCATATGCTTTTCTATTTCAAATTCGCTTATCTATCCTTGCAATAATGAGTACATTTGAAATAGCGTAAACAATACAAATCTTTCGTTCTAAATTTACATATTTGTTATACATCTGCAATTTGTTATTAATCACCGAATTATTAATATCACAATGAATAAAACGGTTAATAGATTAAAATCACTTCAATCTAAAAAAGAAACTTATTTCCAAAGAATTCAAATTCTTTACGATAAAAGTAAAAACATTCAAGATTCGGTAATTTTAAAAGAATTTAAGATAAGACACGCAACCCTAGATGACACAAAACGTAAATTAGATGAAATCATAGATGAAATCAATACGATAGGGTTTGAAACGGATTCAGAATTTAAACCGAACTACAATGAATTAAACGCTATCGATGAACTTTATTGTTACATTCAGGATGTTGCTACCGGTCTAATCACTTCGAAAGTTACCGATCAATCTTCTCAAAATCAAACTATGCAGGCAGCTGAAGCTACTGTTCGTCTCCCAAAAATTGATCTAATTGATTTTAACGGCGATTTTCTACAATGGCCTCTTTTCTACGAAACATTTAAAAGCCTTATCCATAATAATTCTAATTTGAACAATACTTGCAAAATGCATTATTTATTAGGAAAATTACGGGGTAGCGCTCTGGCATTAAGCTCTGGTATGTTACCGATGGCTGAAAATTACTCTATACTATGGGCCGCTTTAATTGAAAAATACGAAGATAAACGCGCTTTAGCTAACACTTATCTTTCTCAGATTTTCGACTTTAAAGCGCTTCAAACGGAAGGTATTATCAGTCTAAATTTATTCATAGAAAAGGTCGACTCTGCAATCAATGCTCTTCGTAAATTAAACATTACAAACTTGTCTGATTTTATTCTTACTTCTATTGCTTTATCAAAGCTAGACAATCATACAAGACGAATTTTGAACAATCTTTAAAGGAGGTTCGATTCCTACTTACGATGAGCTAGCCACGTTCGTAAAAGAACAAGTTAAAATTTTAGATCAAACCAGCAGTAGCAAAACAAAGCAAATTAATGGCCACACAAACAAGACGAAGGTCTTACATGCCTTCGCCACAAAAGAAGTAAATAATCACGACAATTTGAAATGTGCTTATTGTAAAGGCGAACATGATCGATTAGCTAGGTGTTACAAATTTCTTAATCTTTCTCCGCAAAATCGAATTTCTTTTGTTAAAGATCAAAATTGTGTATTAACTGTCTCAGTTCTAAGCACGCTTTGTCGTTATGCCCTTCCACGTATTCATGTAGGTTGTGCAGTAACCGTCATCATTCAGTGTTACATATTCCTAGTCCGATTGTTGACACAAATAACCAAGCGTTATCTAATCCTATAAATACAAATGAAGCAATTAATGTGAGTCTTTGTTCAACGTCGACTAAGGAAGGTTCAGATAAAAATTACACGATTCTTTTAGCGACTGCGATCGTTAAAGTTGAATCAACAATGGGTACTCACCTGTGGTTGAGATTCCTAATTGATAGTGCTAGTCAATGTAACTTCATTACATCTAAATGCTGTCAATTGCTTCGATTACCTGTAAATAAAACTTACACGTCTATTTCAGGGATCGGTGCGTCTTTCAAACCTGTTCGCGGTCAAACGCAAATAGCATTTACATCTCAACATGATGCAGATGTTAAATACAAAATGCAAGCGTTCGTGTTAGACAAAATCACGGATCGTTTGCCATCTTGTGCTGTCGACCCAGCAGTTTGTAAACATTTCAGCAATCTACGTTTAGCCGATGAAACTTTCTTTCGTCCTAGAGAAATTCACGGAATTATAAGTGCTGAACTTGTACCACATATTTTGGAATCATTCAAATATTCAAGTCCCGATTTACCCGTTGCCATAAATTCCACTTTAGGATTTATAATTATGGGTCAAACTCCAATTCAAAATGTCACGACCAATTTACAGGTTTATTGTTGTGTTGAAGGGTCCGAGGTCATAGAACCTTTGCTTCAGAAATTTTGGGAGCTTGAAGAAGTAGGTGAAGTCGTTACTCATAGTTCCGATGATATTAAATGTGAAGAATTGTTCTCTACTTCAACAAAACGAGATGATACTGGTCGATACATTGTTGCTTTACCTTTACAGAATATCCGCCAAACTTAGGAAATTCATTTTCTACAGCTTTGCGCAGATTTTATTCTCTAGAAAAAAGATTTTCTTTATCGCCGTCATACAGAGTAGCCTATAGTGCGGCGATGAAAGATTATATTGAGCAAGGTCATATAAACCTTATTCCAAATTGTACTCCTCATTTCAAAGGATACTTTATTCCTCATAACGGGGTGTTTAAGGAAGAATCGGTTTCTACCCTTTACGCATCGTCTTTGATGCATCGTCTAAAGATGCATTTAATAAATCTTTAAATGACTGCCTTTATGCCGGTCCAAAATTGCAAACCGATTTATTTTGCATATTAATTAATTTTCGATTAATGAAATTTGCCCTTATTTCTGACGTTCGTCAGATGTTTCGCCAAATAAAAATATGTTCCGAACATCAATCTTATCAACGTTTGCTTTGGCGATTCAGCACCGATGAACCATTACAAACGTATCAACTCACAAGAGTTACTTTTGGTGTCAAATCATCTCCATATTTAGCACTACGTACCGTACTTCAGCTAGCATTTGATGAAGCAAAGAATTTTCCGCTTGCATCCGCAGTTGTACAAAGAGATATGTATATAGATGACGTAATTTCTTCGGTGGAATCTTTAGATAATGCCAAAGTCCTTTATCATGAACTGCTCGGGCTTTTCACGGCCGGAGGTTTTCAGTTAGTTAAATGGGCCACAAATTCTTCGCATTTAACAAACGAAATATCTGAAAATATTCGAATGGACAATGTTGTAGATTTCGAAAGCAATATTTTAAAGGTATTGGGTCTTCAATGGCATCCAAAGGTTGATAATTTAACATTTGCGGTTAAAGGTCCAAAAAAAATCTGTACAAAGAGAAATATTCTTTCCACTGTAGCTAGAATGTGGGATACATTAGGCTCTTATCTCCGTGACAATTTTGCCAAACTACTAATCAAAGAATTATGAATATTAAAGTTGTCTTGGGATGAAGAAACCCCTCCATATATTAAAGGTTTGTGGAATACCTTTCAGCAAGAAATAATTCAACTTTCCGACTTTAAAATATCCCGACACATCGGATATTCATCAGTAACGTCATTACAACTTGTGGGATTTTGCGATGCTTCTGAAAAGGCATACAGTGCCGTCGTATACGCCCAAACAGTGTCTCTGGATGGCAAAGTAAAAATTATTTTACTATGCAGTAAAGCTAAATTGGCTCCAATAAAAACTGTCACTATTCCTCGTTTGGAGTTATATGCTGCTTTATTGCTTGCAAGACTATTAAATTGCATCATTCGCACATATTCCTCACGATGCACTATCAAACAAGTTTTTGCGTTTTCTGATTCCATGGTGGTTCTTAACTGGATTCATAAATCGTCCCATTGTTGGAAAACTTTTGTAGCCAATCGAGTGGCAAAAATTCAAAATTTATTACCAGTAACTCGCTGGTTTCATGTTGATGGCATTTCAAATCCTGCCGATTGTGCGTCTCGCGGTATATCTCCAAATCAATTTCTTAACGCCCAGTTGTGGTTGCAGGGGCCATCGTGGCTTCTTTCTCAAGAAAGCGATTGGCCTATTAAAATCATTGACACAGAAGAAATTATTTTGGCTGACAATAAACTTGAACAGAAATTGGTTTCACTTCGATAGATGCAGTTCTTACTCTAAATTGTTAAGCATAACTGTTTATGTTTTGAGATTTGTTAAACGTTTGCCTAAAAGGAACCGCATTTCTGCGGAAGATCTTGTTGCGGCAGAAAATATTCTAATTTTAGCGGTGCAAGATAAACATTTTTTCTCCAAAAAGACTTTTCTGGAAAAGGGACAACTTTGTTCGAAACCCTTTCGACATTTGAATCCTTTTCTTTCAAATGACTTAGAGTTGGAGGTCGTCTGTCAAATGCAAATATTTCATATGATCAGCATCATCCAGTTCTTTTACCTAAGAAAGATCGTTTTACCGATTTATTAATTGATCTTTTTCATGTAAAAAATTTACACACAGGGCCACATCTTCTGCTTTCTCTATTACGTCAGCATTTTTGGATTATAGCGGCTAGAAATTTGGTTCGGACTCGTGTTCAAAATTGTAATCATTGTTTCAGAAGAAAACCTCGACCTTCTTTTCCTCTTATGGCTGACTTACCGTCTCCTAGGGTTAATCAGGCCAAAGCATTTATTCATACTGGCAGCACTGATTTTGCTGGACCTTTTAATATAACTCTTAGTAGACACCGGGGAGTTAAAGCTCAAAAGGCCTATATATGCATATTTGTTTGTTTAACAACTCGTGCCGTGCATCTAGAATTAGCGTCAAGTTTGTCAACCAACATATTCCTTGCCGCATTTAAGCGTTTCCTTGCTAGAAGGGGACCATGTGCGGTTATGTATTCGACCGCGGGACAAATTTCGTGGCCACTAAAATTATTTAGATTCCTTCAAGAATTTTTCCGAAATTCAAATTGCCTAAATGCCATTGGCCATGAACTTAGTCAAAGGCGCATTGATTGAAATTCAATCCGCCTTCGGCTCCTCATTTTGGAGGAATATGGGAGGCGAATATTAAAAGCGTGAAAGGTCATTTAATGAAAGTTGTGGGAGAGCAAATACTTTCTTATGAAGAATTTTCAACGGTTTTAACACAAATCGAAGCGTTGTTAAATTCACGTCCGTTATGCTGGCTTAGTTCAGACCCTTCGAACCTCTCGCATTATCGCCTGCTCATTTTTTAACTCTCACCCCGTTGCAGTTCTTACCCGCTGTCGATGAAACCGGAAAGGCGCTTACGCTTGTAAATCGCAAGCAACTTTTAGATCAAATTGTTCAATCCTATTGGAAGCGACGGTCTAGGGAATACTTGTGTGAACTACAATCCCGACAGAAGTGGAATACACCTTCCTGTCCTGTTGAGCCAGGTTTAGTCGTGATAGTGATGCGCGATAATTGCCCGCCTTTGCAGTGGCCAACAGGGGTAATTGAACAAACTCACCCCGGAAAAGACGGCATTATTAGGGTTGTCACAGTCCGTACAAAAGATGGGGTTTATACCCGTCCAGTAGCAAAGCTGTGTTCACTCCCCACGCAGTAAACATTTTTTTTACATGCGCTGTTTATAGTTCTCTTTTCTTTTTTTTTTTCCATTTAATATGAATTTTTCATTTTGTTAAAATCTTATTTTAAGGCCGGAGGATATGGTAACGCCGGCAACAAATTCCTTTTATTTTAAAATAACAATATATTAATTCGATAAATTATTGCCAGAATAGCATTCAATTCAGGTTATTTTAATTTATAGATAAATTGAAACATATGCCAATTATGACAATAACTAAATTAAGACAGATAGTAACAAACATCGGTGTGATTCGGTTCGCTAGTAAACTGTGGCATCGGTGTGCACGTCAAAATAACCCCTTGCACCCATCTTAGAGTGGGTTCGAAAACGTTAAATTTCTAAATTGGTGATCCTTGCCTTCCTTCAATGACCATCCTAAATCTCACCCTTTAAACGCCTATTTAAAGTGAGCTGCAGATCTTGGGTAAGTCCATTGCTTTATATTTGTTTGTTCATGTTTAAAAAATTACAGTCCACTGTGTCTTAACCGAGCGCTAATAGCGAGAGTAAATCAAAAAGTGATCATAATTGTAATAATGTCATGTAAACAAATGCACATGAAATGAAAGTTCAAGTAATAAACCTTTTCTACCATAAGAAGCTTCATAAAGTTCCGAATGTTTACATATTTTTAGGTTATATTGTTACAGGTTATTTTTGGCTTTAAGAAAATCATTTCAAACAATACAATTATTTGCATTAGTAATTTAATGCAAAGTCTTTAAGGTTATCACTGGTTGATAAGTCGAAGAATACAATGAATTTCGTGCCTTATTTGTTGGTAATCGTGAATGAAATTGGAGGTCATTCCTTAAAAATGTTGCCTAGTGTATTTTTGTTTTGAGTGGTGTATTCCGTATAATCGTGATTGTTATTGAATTTGAGCGATCTGACTAGAGCGTGTTAATTATTAATTGGTCATTTTTGAATGTTCTAATTCGTGTTTCGGTAATCAGCCAACCTGGTGCGATCAGGGATGGTCGGTGAGACATTTGAAAGTTCGTTGTTAGACAAGAAGGTCGTAATAGAAACTTGGTTTCAGGTTTTTTTGAAAGCTGTTTGAACTTTTTCAATTTGGGATTTTATACTTGCAACTTTTACACGAGTTTCCGTTTGGTGTATGAAGACATCGTCTGGCTTGCGGTTTAGCCGTTGGAAACTTGGACCACCCGTTTATTGGGGATTTTACTAATCTACTTTGACCGCCATTTTTGGCAGCGACTAGAAACCTTTTCTGCAGAATTATTATAACGCTCACACTTCTCTGATCATTGCTTCAATCCAGAAATTTTCAAATACAGTGTTTACCTCCCTAATAATTAATTTGTGTAAGTTGCATTACAGAACTATGGCCGTTGACTTTTTCTATATATGTTTTTTATTAACAACAAAAAAATTTTAATAATAACACAAAAGGGTGTTGCACCCAAACTTAGTCAGTTGTTTTAGCAAATTGTTTTCGTAGGTTTCGACCTTCGGGAAAAGATTTCAAGTTCAGGTCGCAATTAAAAGTAACCTTGCAATTGGAGTCTGTGCGTCCGTATCCACCGAAGTATATTCAGGTCGCCAAGCTGAGCAGATCCTTTAGGCAAAGTAAGGTATATTATGTAATTATAAATAGTCTGGGATCATCTTGATAAGATTGTTTTACTGTGCTGCATTTTACAATATGTATAAGTGCGTATATTGAATGTATATTCTGTAGGTACTTATAAGAAGCAAATTCATGCGTACACCAGCTGGTTATTAGTAGATAAGGTAAGAATCTAACAAATTTGTTTTCTCCTAATGTTATACTGATTAAATATATTAGTTAAACCTGTAAGTGTTGTAAAACTTTTCTTGCGTCAACCCACTAACTTACCCCCCTTTTGTGTAGAGTTTTGTGCGGCCTCATATGAGCTAGTCGAGGGCACAATTTATAATGGTAACTACCAAGATTATCCCCTCCCAGTTATTATTACATTGAAGGCAACTTATCAATCAAAAGTAGCCATAACAATATATTAGAGAATTATATTTGAAATCATTTAAGATAAGTAAAATGTAATTAATAATCAAAACAAAATATTTGTAGTGACAAAGACAAATTTAAATAATCAAAACAAAATATTTGTAGTGACAAAGACAAATTTAAATAGAGGTTAGACCTCTTTATTTCAACAGAAAAACGATAAGGTAAAAGTTTTAATCTCATACCTGTAGTATCAGTAACTGAACTAATATACTAATAGTTACTTAATTTATAGGAATCCTTCATATCCAGGAAACTGAGACATCCTGCATTGATGGATCTCCTAGTGCAGGTACAAAACAGCATGTGGTCGACTTCAAATGTTGTCTTTAACAGACTTCTGTTCCATAAATTAAAGTTGTAGATATTTTTCAATAAGATAATAACTGAGCAGCAATATGTAAAGTAGAAGGAAACGAAATATAAAATTCTTGTGATGAGAGTATTTATTTTACATCATCTGGTTGTGCGAATGCACGAGGAACTTTTCCATATAGAAATCTGAATGAGAGAACAAGTCGCCGTAACATCGGTAACCGAAACACAGGTAATCGGAACATAGGTAACCGGAGCACCCTAGAAAATTCAATTGTGTTACAAAAGTGAAAATTTAACACGAGGTGCAAAGGAAAATCAATCCATTGATAACTTGCCATCTGTATAATTATTTGATAGGTTAAACGAATAAACAACTTCTTTATCTTTCATACTAAACATCTAAAATTATATTTAAATGTTAATTTGGTATTTATGATTAGAAAATTTATATACCAGGTAAGCACATGAGGCAAGGTAGAAGTTCGAATCAAAAATGGCCAACAGCGCCAGATAAGCAATCAGATATCAAAAGAGAAATGAAAATTTGACACTTCAAATAAATTATTTTCGGCCATCTTCAAGATGGACGATCTCTAGCGATTATTCTCAATAACACAGAATTAGAACCACACAAGTTGTGCGTTTGGAATAAACACCAGAAATAACCAATAGGAAAATTTCATATAGATATAATTATTTGTACTATGTAACAAATTAGGAACTTGTGGATTAAAACTAATAATCCAGGATTGTGCTAGATAAATTCTTATAGAAGATATATAATAAAGAGAGTAATTTTATATTTAAATGTAGATATAAGCATTTATATGGTGATAGTGCCAAGCACAATGTAACATGCTGAAATATGGGCAAAAAGGCATGTTACAATCTAAGATTTATAATGTGATCGTAAATAATAAAAAAATTTTTTTTCATATTTTCTACTTCTATTATAAAAATGGGCCGATCATTCTTAAAAACTGCATAATGCCATAACTTTTCATTCTGAACAACTCTTAGTGACACTTTAGCATACTACGAATGGAAAAGGTATTTAACCTGAAACGAAATTGACAAATAGCGGATTTTTGCTCAACTGTAAAGGCCTACTTGATTTTAACAAATCGAAAGCAAAACTAAAAATAAGTTTCAGACCAAGCAGGACGGAATCCCAAAATATGAAAATTCAATTCGAAAATTTTTGGTCCATCATATCTATTGTGAACTCGATCCGGGGACACACTGTATATATATAATCTTCTCGAGTCGCACCATTGTTTAGGTGCGAGATTATTAGGTAAAAAATTTTCTTTTCAGAGGGAGGAAATGCATTTCAACTCAGAAAGGTTCACCTATATTGCTATAATTGAGTAAGTTGCTATTTGAACTGAAAAAGTCACGTTAAACATTTTGATTTCTGTTCTACTGACTATATTATATATACACAATTTAATTTTTTTTGGTAATCACAGGACTGAAAACAGTTCATGCTAGAGTTTGTCAAATTTTTTTTAATCACATGTAGAAAGTTAGTTCTAAGTAATTAAAAGAAGATATATATTATTTTTTGAATAGTTATTATTTTCTGTAGATTTGTTTATATATTGTGTAAATCAATCGGGACATATGTTGGATGACTGTTATGTTATACGCTAGTTGACATTTTCCTTTAGCATCATGCTTTAACTAGAAGTTATATGAATTTTCGTTTTGGTATCATTTGGTTTCAACTAGAGGATTTTGAATAAATAAGTTTTTTTGGCGGATTTCCTTTTCTTTCTTTATTACCCACCCCACTCTACGACATTTCAGCTAGCACGGCATTATTTCTTTGAATTTCCCCCTTGTTTTATTGTGGTACTCGGTGCGACCTTACTGTTCCCTTGCTTACTGTACTTTGTTTCTCTCTTATCCGCAAAGATTGCCGTAACACCTTGAGAAGCACACCCCCCCCATTGCACTCATCACATATAGGCTTTAACATTTGATACAATCAAAAATTTACTTTTTATTTTTGCATATGAACAAGCTGATACCTTTATCACTAAGTGCTCAGATCAAAAACATTCACTTCCACCACTTACTTACTGAATACTACCATACTGAAACGAAGTTAATGGGCGATGTCTAAAAGTAGAACGATGACGTTCTTAGACATCATGAGCATTGAAAAGGTTAAGTATATTAAATAAATAACAAAACATTTATAGTGTTTATTTATAAGTTATATATTAAACTCACTACACTAAATTAACTATTACTACTGAAGCTAGTAATATAATATTCATTATATAATTAATAAAACAATTATATATTAAACTTACTACACTAAATCAACTATTACTACTGAAGCTAGTAATATAATATTAATTATATAATTAATAAAACAAAACAATAAATAAACTAAAAGTCTTTTCTTATAAGAAGAATTAAAGGTATAAAGATGCTAAAAGCAGATAAGAATTTATGTATCTTTTTTAATAAATTACATATTTTTCATATTTGTCAATACAATTCTGTTGTGTTTTATTAATTTCAATTTCTATTACTAAGAATATGTTCTCCCATAATTGTAACCCGATAAAAGTACTTAACAGACTGTGGGAGGATTGTTTAATGCACATCTTGAAAATAGCCTATCTCATCCTTTAAAAAAATTAGATATGATGCAAATGCATTTAATTGTATCACTTCTAGCAACAAATGCGATCACAGCTTCAGAGATAGTTTCGAGTATGTATCCTAAAATAAGAAATAATGTTTGTTACTTGCATTTTAGATTAATATTACGGCACAATTTTTAACTTATCTGCTTTTACGCATCAACAAATCTATGCAAAAAACGCTTTTCAGCAATCTTGGGTTTTATTACTACTAAACTAAGAGTAAACATTAAAAATCTTAATGTGTTTCCCGAATAACGAGAGTCTAGTTTGTATGTGTCAATACGGACATTTGTTGATATTATTTTCCCTAATTTTTCTCAGATTTTTCAATCTGATTTTTGTAGATAAACATATTAAGTTGCTGCCGAATATGCTTTTTTTATATTTTTAATTATTATGCATTTAGGAACTTTTAAGTGTTTGGGTGAAGTTATAGTGTTAAAATGTGTTAATGTAGGTTGTTCCGTATTTTGTACTTGATATTATGGTTGGTATTATTTCTACAATGTCTCGGTACAACAATCTTTTGACTTCCTAAGCTAGTTTGTTATGTACAGTTTCTACATTGTACATTTTCTGATTAAATCAACTTCGTTTGGATCAATGGTCGTTACCACTACACGAAGATATTTTTAAGAAATTTTCTGGTTGTAAGATTTTTGCTGAATAGAATTGTCTAATGCATATCTTCAACTTGAAGTCGATTGTTTCAAATGATGATATATCGATGCTAGGTACCATAGAACAGTGTGCAACATAATTAAATGATATTCTAGTAGGTGTTGAATGTAGGCAGTCAAGTGAAGGTATTCTGAACTCAGTGCTAGAAAAATTAGATGTTTTTAATGTCAAAATCAACTTTAAAAATCTATTCTTTGTTGATTCTTTGGAATTCTTACGATGTGTATTGTCGAGACAAGGTAAAAGTCTTCCAAGGTCTAAAATTGAGAAAAATCACATCTATGTGCACTCTGCAGAATCTTATCCAGCTAAAATCATATTTTGCTATGCTTAATTATCCTCAAGTTATTAAATTTATATGAAATTTAACTATATAAAAATTAATCAGTTGATTTCATGGTAAGCATATTCGCTACCTCAAAGTCGCTCTGAGGGCGCAACACAAATTAAAGACACTAATTCTTTTAAACTTTAAATTCTCACCTAATGTAATAAAGCCAAATATATCAAACAGTAATGAATCAGAGTCGCCTTCAATTTATGTAATAAATGTCAAACTTGAAGTTGTTATTATTTTAACAATCTTAGGTCATGGATCGAAACATAAATAAAGATGATTTTAACAACTATCACTGGTTTAATTCTCAAAAAAGATTAAGAAAACTACTGAAGTTGCTTATTTACTGCAACCTTGTAATCAACACACAACTGCACCTAGTTGTTAGACTTTAGAATTGGAACTGATGGTGAACCCCAATCAGAATGGTCTACCTTATGGGCTATTCTCTCAGATAAGAAAGTATCTAATTTTTTCTCAATACATTTCCGAAGAGCAAAAGGCACATCTCGAGCTCTGATAAAAATTGGTTTAGCATCCTTTCAGAGCTTTAATGAACAGGTAAAATGAGAAATGCATCCAACTTGTTATTGGAAAATACGAGCATATTCTTTAAAAATCAATTCAATTGATTGGTTTGACGTGGTTGACGAAACTTGTGCAACAATTGCTTTTGCACTATCGAGTTTCAGTAAGTCGATACTTAAATGACCAATCCAAATTCATCCTAATATTGGAGATAAATTGCCAGGCACAATAAACAATAGTTCTCTTGACGTGCTCCCATTATAACCTACATCCAAAATAACGTAACCCTTTGGATGAAACACGCCATGGGTATAAAAGAACGGAATTGCATATCTGTGTTTTTATTATAATATCGATATTTAATTTTTGGAACTGATCTACGGGCAGCAATGTAAAACTTGAACCTGAATCGACCTCAAAATTTTTGTTGCTTCACGTTTAAATAAATCGATAGCATAAATTTAGATATATCTTTGACAATTCCACAAGAATCGAAAAATGTCATAAATTTTATTATAGCCAACATTATGATCTAAAAATTTTGTAGATTCCGTTATCTTCTTCATCTTGTGTGGCAGTGATTTTAGGACTTGAATGTAATAGGTATGATATTCAAACCTTTTGTACATGTCCATCTCAATTACAATCGAACACTGCAACTTCCCCCTGGGAATCCAACAATCAGTTGCTAAATGGTTTCCTTTTTGACATTTTAAATAATTTTTATCAATTCCCAATGCTTAAAAATCCACAAAGCTTACGAGAGTTCGATTGAAGACATTGTGAAAATGACTTTTTATTGACGGTCACAGTTCCAGGGGAGTGATATTCAATTAACTATATTAGAAACTGGTTGAGAAATCTCATTGTTGTTTAGTTTCAATACTTCTAAGGCTAAGGCAATATCGACAATTTTTTCAAAATTTGCCTGTGTTGATTGTAGCAACTTTTCTCTAAATTGACTATTTCTGATACCCCTAATGAATTAGGATCGAAGAAAGATGTTACTAACACTCTTCTTGCATACACATTCGAATTTGCATGTTGACGAAAGTTTCCGAAGTTCGGCTACCTAAGTTGGTATATTTTCATTCTCCAGCCTGTATTCACAATAAGAACCTATGTTGTTGAACTGTAACATTGGAAATAGGACATAAATGATTTTCCAATAGTTCTACATGTTCGATATACGTTTTAGTAGATGGATCAATTGGAGTAGTTGGAGCACACATGATATTATATGTCTCACAGCCAATATTATGAAGTAGTTCTTTTACGCAATTGTCTGGGTTACTTGCAATACCTTTTAACTCAAACAAACTTTCCAACTCCTTCCTACATTGATTAAATATTTCTTTCTTAGCATCAAAGTTTGAAAACAGGATACACTATTTACTGGAGTTGACCTAGTTAAAGCTAGTCTTTTCAGGTTCTCAGCTTATTGATATTTAAGTTTTGTATTTTGATTTGTGTGATTATGGATAATTGATGTAAGTGATTGTAATACTTATTGAAGTTGAGATTTTCTTTTAAAAGGGTTTAGGGAGGGCGCTACCAAGTCATTAAATTTTGAACAGAGGTTTTCCCTAAGGGGGACTTGGGAGTCAGAGAGGAATATCGTGTTAACTGCTTATGCAGACGCTGTAAAAAAAATTGAATTAAATTAACAAAGTGAGGACACAAGAGGTATACTCTTGCTACCTCATAATAAAATGCTGAAAAGATTAATTATGCACACAATCTTATAGACACAAATATTAGGCATCAAATTCTGAAAGAGCAAATAGAGCTTCTTTGTTAATTAGAGGCTACAAATATCATTATTTCATACATCATTATTTCATTATCTCGAAGGTATTTATGCCTTTTGTTCCTTGACCAGGTTATACCATTTCTGAACTCACTTGTTCAAAATTAAACAATTAATTAAGAGAATTAAATGGTGATTCTTTAATTAAAAATTGTTTCGTGATAAAAATTGTATGTACAAAATTTACATTTCAAAAAGGTTACTATAATTTCTTTTACTCAGAGGTAGAACTATGAATTTGAATGAAATATCAAGTACGTTAAGCGTTTCTTTTTACTACAAAAATTAACTCAAATCAATACCAAAAATATCAGATGTTATTCGGTTTACAAGTGTATATGAAAATATCGAAAATATCTAATAATTCAATGTTCAAAAGCTGTAACTATAATTACACATAAATGAAACTTTAATCAAAACTCAATGGAGTTGCTTAATTTCGTTAATAATAATAACTGTTGCTACACTGCATTTATATTGGTAATAAAAATTATCAAAGTCCTTTCTAGTTTGTTAAACAAAATAATAGTTATAGGTCATCAGAAAGTTATTTTTCTGGTGTAGCCTTGTATCAAAGTTCGCCAAGTGCGAACATCATGTAACAATAATATAAAGCTCTTACCTCGTTTCAACAGGTTTTTTGTTTGTATGACAGCGTTACATCGTGTTAGAGCAGATGTATATACAAACGGTTCCTGGACAAACAAATGACGTCGCCTTCACATGTTGCACTGCATTTAACCAGCTGCAGACTACCAACCTATACGAGCTTAAAGCGTATTTCCTATACACAATAACTGGACAAACCAAAATCCATTCCAACGGTTTTCACAAAAATGCAAAACTATATTTAGATCGTTACCAAAACAATTATCTTGCATGTAATTATCCACATTGTTACTTGTAAACTCATCTTAGCAATTTTAAAAATACCATTACTGTCAATTATTAGACGTTTAGATTGAAACCAAATATTGCTATTTAAATTGAAGAACATTCCGGTGAAATTTCAAATATAAAGTTTCATCACACAACATTTTATTAAATCCACGTATTATGGTAAAGTTGAAGGACGTTCACGTTAGACCAAATTTATTATCGCTACATTGACGTACTTTCTCGCTAAATTTAGAATGTTATCATCAACTTGATAAATGCTCACATTGAATTGTAAACTCAATCGTAAACGCAAAGAAAAGATCCATATAATCATACAACACAAAAATTTAAACGGGCTAATATTTATAAAACCTGATAAAACGGGATCAGCTAAACAAAAGAAAAATAGGAGCGCATTATTAAAAACACTATATCAAGTGTTTATTACACTTGAGTTTTTGTGAAGTATTTGTAATATACTTAAGTTTAAATAAGTTAGTTTCCGGTATTACCGCTAGGGGGACAGATATGATATTGGTGCTGACATGGCGGCCGATAATGTATCGGGGTAACGTGTGTGTAATGGTAATGCTATATTTATCGTCAATTATAACAGTTATAATAATTCTAGACCGTCTTTTATTTGATAGCACTTCTACAAGAAAAGGGTGTATTAGTTCTATACATGACTGTCTTAAAGTACAAAAAGATATTGACAATCTAGTAATCTACTTGGCTCATAATAAACTCAAAGTAAATATTGGGAAGTGCAAAATTATGAGGTTCACTAAATGTAAAGACTTGATTTTGTTTGATTACTGCATTGGATGTTCTAAACTCGAAACTGTGGTAACTATCTCTGATTTAGGGGTTGTTTTTGATGTTGGTTTAAATTTTATTAATCATATTAATTCAGTTGTCTCTAAAGCATTTAGGATGTTGGGATTCATTAAAAGAAACTGTATACACATCAACGATGTCCAAGCTTTGAAATCATTGTACAATTCTTTAGTTCGTAGTATTTTAGAATACAATTGCATCATTTGGTCACCTTATTATGCCACTCACATCCAGAAAATTGAGCGTGTACAAATCAAGTTCATTAATTTCATTCTCTGGAAGCTTAGATATCCGTATGCCGAAAGTTCACATGACATTCGCGTCGATTGGTCGGTTATCAATCACTGCTAGCTCGACGTACTGCAGCGTTTATAATATTTCTTTATAAATTGCTACATGACATAGTTGACTGTCCGGAATTACTAAGCATGCTGCAGTTTCGGATACCAGTTAAAGTCACCAGGAGTAATGATTTATTCTACATCGGTAGTCATCGTACTAACTATGGAGCTAGTGCATTTAGTGATAAGTTAATGGGAGTTTACAATGCTTCTATACCATCCAATATCGATATTTTCAATGTCACGTGTAAATATTTGAAGACATCTTTATCCATTTTGTAAAGTGTTAACTATGTTGCTCATTTCTTCATGTATATTATTACTATTTGGGTATTACCTGTAAGTAATTAATTTATATAAATAAATTTATATAAAAAGACTCTGCTAATTTTTATTCACAAGGTTATGGGCCCAGGTCGGTTCTATTGTGCATAGTATAATAGTTTTTTTTTTTTTAGTATATACGTGTTGTAAAAACGTGGCCGTAGAGTGCGGTAATGTTATAATAATGGACAATAAATTTCGGAATAGATGTTATTTGAAATATTTTTGAAACGTGTAATTTTGATGCAATAGTGAAGATCAAAAGAATTTAGTACTGTATTTCTAATAATAATTGAACTTTCATACATTATATGTAGTTTTGGATCTTTCGGCACTTTAGCAACGACCAATTTTTCACTGGCGAAGAGGTTATGTCATTCTCCTCGTGCTACTCGTGTGTTAATTGCGTGATTATTAGAAGTAAAACTAAATTCTTGGGTAGTGAGATTGTTTATTTGGTTAGAAATGGCGTACATATACCATGAAAATAAACATGCACTGGAATTTGATAAATTGAATGGCACGTCAAATTATCGCGAATGGAAAATTGACGTGGAAATGTTATTACGTGCCAATGGCCTTTATGGGTTTATTACTAACGTTGAAGATGATAAGGAAGTGCCACCGCCTGAAAGTGCAACAACTAAAGATAAAAATGATTATATGCGAAGACGGGACAAGGCATTGTCAACTATTTATTTATTTTTGAGTGCCCAAGTAAAACCCATTGTTAACGGTCTGATTGACCCAAAAAGTGTTTGGTCCGCATTGGTGGCAAATTTCGAACCTTCCTCAAAGGCATTAATCGGAAGGTTGTTGGCTGAATTTTTCCTAGCTATGATGTTAGAAGATGAATCGATATCTCTATATTTAGCAAAGTTGAGGGACCTACAACGAAGGTTGAATAATGATAAGTGTGATATAAAGGATCTATACATCGCGTATAAAATGATTAAAGGGCTACCCGAGCGATACAACGTAATTGTTCAGCAATTGTACCAGCTACCTGATGATCAGTTTACCTCCGATGCAGTGGCGAAAGCGTTATTGTCTGAAGAAGGCCGCTTGGTAAATACTGTAGCAAAATTATCCACTGATAATGTTTCAGGTGCGTTTACGACTGGAGTTAAGAAAGGTGCCACAGAATGGAACCGTAAACCTAAGGTTAGGTGTTATAGGTGCAGGGAATTGGGGCACATTTCAAGAAACTGTCCGAAATTAAATAGGGACAATTCCAGACAGTCTCATTCAAATAATGTTACTGTTAGTAATAGTAATCGCAAAGCAATGTATGTATCTTCAGTGGCACAACAAGATACCTGTGTAGAAGGGTCATGGTTTTTAGAATTACATAGTACTGAAGAAGGTAAAAGTTTAGATTATGATTTTATTGTAGATACAGGTGCGACACACCATTTTTGTAATAGTAAAGAATTGTTTGTCAAATTTAAGGAGATAAATAAACAAGTCAAGCAGGGCAAAGGTGTCTTAGAATCTAAAGGTGTAGGTAAAGTACATGTTAGCTTAATTAATGATAAAGGAACTGAAGCATGTGTTGAACTAAAAGAAGTGTTTTTTGTTCCAGAGTTGTCAAAAAACCTGATCAGTCTTGGTTCTGTTGTTGATAATGGATTTTATTTCATTGGTAAGGACAAATATCTTGATGTTTATGCTCCTAATAATACTTTATTCATTCGAATTAACAAAAATAAGCGATTGTATACTGTAAGGGGTAAGAAAACAATTTTTGTCAGAAATTCTAAGCCAAGCATTAATACCGCTTCATCAGACATTAATTCTCTTTCACTGTGGCACAGACGCTGTGCACACTTAGGTTCTGATGGCATTTTAAGGCAATTAAAATGGGATCGTGTTAGGTGTCAAAAAGATTCACAAAGAAGAGGTGATATGTCACCCATGCATTGAGGGAAAGCTTAAACGTCAGCCTTTTAAGCGTTTAAGTGGTGATCAATCTAAAGGGCACTTGAACTTTTACATGTTGATCTATGGGAAAAGCTCCCACCGTTAGTGCAGGTGGTGCTGAATATTTTTATGCATAGTTGATGACTATTCACGCTGGATTGCAGTTTATCCTGTCAAAAGTAAAATGATGCATTTGGCCAAATAAAGAATTTTATTGCTCGAGCAGAGCGAATGTTAAATCTGAAAGTAGTTGCGATTCGCTCCGACAATGGTATGGAGTTTTGCTCACAAGAAATGGATGAATACTTTGAAACTGTTGGAATAAATCATCAATTAACGAGTGTATATTCACCACAACAAAACGGAGTAGCAGAAAAAGTTAATTATGATGCAGTAGATGCAGTTCGAACATTGCTAATCTCGTCTAACTTGCATGCGAAATTTTGGGGCGAGGCTCTCCAGTATTATACACACACCAAAAATCGTGTTCCACACGCTACCAATTTACATACAACGCCGTATGAATTGTGGACTGGGAGAAAGGCTAATATTTCGTATTTCAAAATTTTTGGATCACTGGCTTTTATACATATTCCTAAGCGTTATAGGAGCAAACTTGAACCCAAATCAAGAAAGTGTATATTCATAGGTTATGCCACGTTTACTCGCGGCTATAGGGTTTTTGATCCAATTCGCAATAAGGTGATAGAGCTTAAACATATTAAGGTAGACGAATCAGTAATGGGATTTAGTAAGTCGGGTAAGATTATAACTCCACTTATTGAATCAGGCGATATAAATGATATTGATACAAATTCAAGCGATTCAATTGCAAAGAATGATGATGATGATGAGGATAATTCTGGTATTTCATCAAATCAGGATGCAGGGTTAAAGAATGATAATGCACCTGATACTGATGCAAAAGATTTGTTAACATGGATTCGACAACAAGTTCCAAGAAAAGACGGAAATCGAGTTGACGTTTATTACTGGTATGGTGAAGAAAAATGCCGCTCTAAGAATGATGTACAAAGACTTTGTTCAGGACATGGTTTGGAATACAGTTCTGAAGATTTTGATTTTCGCGATCCCTCTAAAAAAGGGGTAGCTAAAATTATGGAGTGTAGTGATTCAGAACCAATGTTAGCCTGTTTTGTACAAGTACCGAATTCTTATGATGATGCATTAAAGTCAGATTATAAAAACGAGTGGGAAAAGGCGATGAAAGACGAAATTGTAACCAATGAAGAACGAGGTGTATGGGAAGTTGTCCCAAGACCACAAAACCAAAAAGTAATTACGTGTAGATGGGTTTACAGTGTGAAAACAAATATTGATGGCACAGTCCAACAATTTAAAGTAGCTCATGGCTTCAAGCAAACCTGTGGAGTTGACTACTTTACTACGTTTGCACCGGTCATTGAATTTAATTTAGTAAAATTATTTTTTGTTCTACTTGTAGTTCAAGAAGATTGGATACATGCACATTGGGATGTGAAACGAGCATTCCTTTATAGCAATTTGGATGAGGAAATTTATATGGAGATGCCTATGGGGTATGAAAATTTTAATCAATCACCGTATGTTCTTCGACTTAGAAAATCGCTATATGGGCTGAAGCAATCGGGAAGAAATTGGTATTACCATATTTCTGATATTTTGAAACAAAAAGGTTTTCTTGTCTCACAGTATTGTCCGTGTATTTTCCGTTTAAGTAATGAATGTGTGATACTATTATATGTCGACGACATTGCTATCTTTTGTCCCAATGAGCTCTTGTTAAATAACATTATTAATTATTTAAACAAACACTGTGAAATTGTAGATCTAGGACCTATCAGAACATTTCTTGGAGTTGAGTTTGAACACGGAGAGAATGGTTATTGTATACATCAAAGGAAATATATCTCACCCTGATAAAACGTTTTCAAATAAATATATTAATTCCAGTTTACACTCCTATGGATATAGGTTTTATAACGAAAGTTGGTTGTTTAGAACCTGAAGAGGTGCCGTTTAGAGAATTACTCGGCTAATTATTGTTTTTAGCGAATCGAACCCGACCAGATATTATGTTCTCTGTAATTTATCTGTCTCAATTTTCGTCAAAGGCAACAAAAGAACATTTTAATTGCTTAATACGTATACTTAAGTATGTTGCCACTACGTGTCAATGTGATTAATTTGTCATGTGATACCTCTTCAAATTTGGTAATATATACTGATGCTTCTTGGGCATCTGCTTTGGATTCACGAAGATCTATCAGTGGGTTCATTTGGTCTTTAGATGGGGTGTTTTTAGGATGGCGTTGCTGTATACAGAAATGCATATCCAGAAGCGCCATGGAGGCTGAATATGTGGCACTGGATGCTGCATGTGTTGAAATTTCATGCATTTCAATGATATTATCTGAATGTAAAGGTTTTTCTTTCGTTAACATCAAACCATTAGTGTTGTGCGACAACCAGTCAGCTATTTGTTTTTCCAAAGGTTCTGTTGTTAACAACCGTACCAAGCACATTGATGTTAAATATCACACTATTAGAGAGCTACTGTGTAATGGTTCTTTAACACTTGATTACGTCAACACAAAATGTAACATGGCAGATTTATTAACAAAACCCTTGCTACGAACGAAATTGTTGTTTTTCGTAGATTATATTTTTAAGTTTAAGAATGTTCCAAATAGGGGAGAAATTGTGAAGTATTTGTAATATACTTAAGTTTAAATAAGTTAGTTTCCGGTATTACCGCTAGGGGGACAGATATGATATTGGTGTTGACATGGCGGCCGATAATGTATCGGGGTAACGTGTGTGTAATGGTAATGATATATTTATCGTCAATTATAACAGTTATAATAATTCTAGACCGTCTTTTATTTGATAGCACTTCTACAAGAAAAGACTCTGCTAATTTTTATTCACAGTTTTCACAAAGGTGCAAAGCCACATGCAAATTACTCGCTAGAACAATGAGGTTCTCCATGATACCTTCGTGCCAAGCGTTCTAGCCAGAATGACCGTTGACACGTTGCGCACGAAATATGAAAGGTATTTGCCATTGAAATGTTTATACAAATAGTTAACGCCTGATGTTAGCAACCAAACTAGCATCTCTGTATTGTGGTTAGACCACATAATCCCAATACGAATATTTATTTAATTGACGACGTTTACTGGTTTAATGGAACAGACAAAAAGATGTATTTAACTAATAATTTATTGGTGCTTTACAGTGGTCAAAAAAACTGTTACAAGGTAATTAAATGAACAAGTATTTATTCAACGTTCGATGTTGGACATAATGTAATGGGTTGCACGGTTTTAAACATTTTCTGTATAACTTGTTTTTCTTTACAAGTTTCTTTAACATTCCAAATAATTCAGATCTAAAAACTTGTTGCAATCAACACTAATAGGTTCATCAGTATTGGACAGGCCACATATTTGCTTGCCTTTTATTGAAATTTGTTTGCTTTTGCCGGGCACAGAGTCAAACCTAGATACAGATACCATTATGTTTACATATTTTGTGATCATATGGTACGACTTATGAGATGGTATGATAGGATCGTTTGCTGCTTTCGCTAATTGAAACAACCACGCACTAAACGTAGAGTCAGACTTCTTGTAGCATTTGCTTATACATAGTCCAATTTAGTTTGATAGAAGAGAATGAATAATTACTTGTAAATAGCAGTTTACAATATGCATAACTAAACCTATAACTAGCTTTACCTGGGTTCAAAAAAATTAGCTTATTATGAAATTGTAATACTTTTAAAGTCAAATTATTTGATAACTGTGTCGACAAATAAAGAATAAGTAATAATGACCAATCAAATGTCCGTATTAATCTTAGGAACCACAGTTCTCTTAACAGATACAATATTTGCAATATTATACAGATAAATAAACAGCATTTTTGTTTTTTAGTAAAAATATGAGTAAGAAAACAGTGTTTCAGGCAATGCTCTAAACTCAACAAGAAAACCACTGGAATCCAATAAAGTTTGGTTACACCAATAAAATCTACCCAAACGGATCACAGTTGATGTTGCATTTTATGAAATCAGAAACACATTTTTCTCGCAGTTATCCAGTCACATAAAGTACAGTGGTAATATGTATAACTACTTATTAATTACGACTTTAAATATACATCAGAAATATGTATGCCAATACTGAACTACAAGTTCTATGCTATCTTTTTATCAGGATCATCGGGATCGACCCATCGTATACGTGACTGCAAGTACTCAATAACCACCCATGGCACTTCTGCTTTAGCCTGCGCGTACGGCACAATATCTGGTATGTCCAATCCTTTCCACACCACTATAAGCACCAGCTTATCTAAAAACAAAGGATCAATATAAAATAATTATGATACACTTGTGTTACACATTACTGATATTGAATTTCATCATTATTACATCTATAAGCACATATCACTAGTTTCGTTATAATATTCAAACGCCCCTTTCAATACGCCCAGCCTTCTAAAACGTAAATACTACTAAGAATACTGGACATGATAGAAGAGTTTAGAATAATGAAACACAAATGAACTGAACATAACGATCCAAAGTGGCTAATGCAATCAATACTTTAACGTTGTTGCATATTTATTTCGGATCGATTGTATGCCAATAATAACTGTGTACACAGGGGTGTAAAATATTTAAAGTCAAAATATTTCCCGTATGCAATTATTTCCAGGACCAGTTTCGATAAGAATTCTGTAAATTGTATTAAAATCTACCACGTTTCTGCCAACATATAGAGGTTCAACATCGTACCGAAACATTATATTTTGTAGTGCTACAGGAATGTAATATTTCCCGTATGCAATTATTTCCAGGACCAGTTTCGATAAGAATTCTGTAAATTGTATTAAAATCTACCACGTTTCTGCCAACATATAGAGGTTCAACATCGTACCGAAACATTATATTTTGTAGTGCTACAGGAATGTAATCCAAAAAATCTTGAAGTAGATTTTCTAAGCATTCTACATTAAATTGAGATTTTGAACAATGTGGCAAAATTTTAATAGTTACAATTTACCACATAAATCGAAAATATTCATTGAAAATTTTGAGCCCCTAGTATGTGTGGATATTCTAAAGACCACACAGGAATATAAAGGAACGTTCATTAAGAGTTATACTTTTTAAAATTGTAATTTCCAGTTTCTAATATATTCTTTTGTGTGTTTCCGTGTGAAAATACCAAATACAATTTGCAGTTTCGTCATGCAGTAACTCGCGATTCCTGAACGTCTATAAATCATTAAAATTTTTTAGAAAAATGGCAGCTCAGTTATGAGTGCTCATCGTTTGTTCACCAGAGAATTGGGTCAGCATCACAGTTTTTCTATTCAGGTTATATGCCCCACAGTAGCCAAGTTTGGGATGGATTTCACTGTACAGGGTGGTGTCCATTTTAAGACACTTACAAGATATCTCGCTTATTTTTAAAGATAGAGGGCTGTGGTTTTCATGACACTGTACTCATTTTTTTGTAAAACTAAACATGCCGCCAACAAAATTTTCATAACCCTCATTTTTGAGATACAGGGTGAAATTGAAAATGTTCCCTTTTAGAACATTCCCCGTATGTCAGTTGTTTTTTAACTTATTACAGAGGTGATAAGGTATTCTTGTAGAACTTTTTTTGTAGAATCCAGTGGCGTAGTTTGCATCTTTCCTGCGCCATCAGTCTTTTAATTATGAAGCAAACCATATGTTTTTTTAATAGGACACATTTTTAACTAATTAAATTCAACATTTTTTGAACTTTTCAAAAATATATAATAAGTCTACATTTATTTTGAAAAATAACAATAAACTACACTTTTCTCAAAATTAATATGATATTTAATAGTAGGCTATGTAACAGTAAATTTTACGACCATCTCACGCCAGTAATGCCGTGGCTGCAATGACAGGTTAGGTTTACTGTTAGATATAGATATTATTATTAAAAAAGACAAAACACAAATCACTTAACATGCATATCAGAACAGTCTGCAATAGTTTTAGAACAACTGTTCTGATATGCTTGTTAAGTGATTTGTGTTTTTTAATAATAATATCTATTTCTAAAAGTAACCGTAGCGGTCTGGCATGTTGGTAGCGTTTCGTTGCTTAAGCCTTACCATAACATATAATTTAACACTTTTCCTTTTTGAAGCGGATAACCAGGTTATATTTCATTTCCTTATAAATGGTAATTATGTAACCATGTTAGAGTTCTTTAACAAACATCAGGTTGCTAATATCTATGTAGAGCCAGGTGGATAGGAAAAAGATAGAAGGATATAGGAAGACCTTGACCAAACTATATTAGTCAAATTATTAGAAATTTAGGTTGTGAAGGGTATGTAGAGCTTTTTAGATTAGCACAGAATAGAAAAGAAGTTAGAGCTGCGTCAAACCGACCTTAAGTAAGGTCGAAAACAAAATGATGATGAAAAGTAACCTAACCAATCATTGCAGCCACAGCATTACTATGGTCGTAAATTTTTAGCCAGGACCTTAATGAAACAAAAGAAAATAATTTGTCAATGGTTATGTCAGATTGCTTGTCAAAATAATATTTAAGATTGACTAAAAAAGTTTAAAATTTGTGTTTTCCTTTAAAAAATGGCTAGAATGAACTTTGAAAAGTATGATTGTTACGTGCCAAATTGGCACTTAAACATTTTCAACGAACTTCGTTCGTTTATGAAATCTATTTGTCTGTGTGTCTGTCTGTCTGTGTGTCCGAGGCCTTTTTAATGGTCGGACATCAATGTGTGATACATCAATCGATTCAGCTCGGTGTCCAGAGCTTAAGTTTTGATGTCAGTTGAAATCGGGCCACGGGACGCCGAGCCCCGGAAAATCCACAGGATAATTAAAATTTTAAATAAGTTTAAAATCAATATGCGACACATATTTGAACAATTTATGGCATTTCATTCCAATTATTCCAATATTATAGACATTGTTTAAACTTAAATTTTGATTACCGAAAATAATTAGATCCATATTAAAAAAAAAAATTTCTTATCTTATTGATGAGAACTAATATATAGCTTTTAAAATATTTATTCAATAAAATAGAATATATTAAAATGTCTCTTTTGTTGTTTATAAATTTTTGTATTTTATCTGAATACTTATAATTATTACAACATAATAATTTTAATTTCTTTAATTTGTTTTAAAGTAAGTCTACATTTGGAAGTTCGTTGCGACAATGCCTTGCATTTTCAACTTGTTTAGTTTAATTTTGACGTGCGGAAGTTTCGTGCCAAAAAATTCAAAAGACTTGGCGTATATTTCAGTCACGTCAGGGTGCGTTTGCGCCAGATCTCGCGACGCGAGTGGCGGAGAAAAAGTGGGAGAAGTGTTTCCGTGAGACTCTGTAACGTGGCTGTTTTGCCTGTAACTTCGAATAATGTGGTCGTGTTAGGTATCGTATCGTGCCTTTATCTTTACCTATGTAGATTTCCTTGCCTTGCTTATCTGTTAGTCGACCCTTATACCTGTTTCCTGCATAGGTAGAAGATAAATTTGTCGCAGCCTAGGGCGAATCGAGTTCACGACCCCGGGAGGAGGCCATGCTCTGCTAGCAGTCACCATCTTTAACTATCTTAAAGGGGGCTCCAGCCATCTGGAAGGCGTACCCTCCGTTAATTGCCTTAAAAAGGGCCATCAGTAGCCCTGATGGACGTCAACAGAAGCCAACTTTAATTCAACCCCGCAGGACGTCGGATTTCTTATGTAAGTACTTTATCTGCTTAATCTGTTCGCGAATTAAATAAATATTTTCCGTCAGTTGCGCATTTAATTTGTGCTTTGTGTGACGTCATCGACAGATGGGCGCGCCGAAATCTGTATAAGGATTAGCGTTACCAACTGCCAGTGGTGTCTAGTATACCGTGCTTGAGGGATTGTAGCTATGAACTTTAAAATGTAAGAATTGCCGTCCAACGTGTTTTTTAGGTTGTATGATTCCTTTTATGGCTATATAGTGTTTTAACTAATGTTATTTATAGCTTTTTCATTTAAAAAAAAATTAACAAGGATAATTATCTATATTCTTTAATATATCTGTTGACCTTAAATTTTAGGTTGGTATCTTGCAAATTCCCCAGAGATTTTTCTGAAATGACATGTCAGCTGATTACAATGTATAACGTTTGTCCGAAAAATTGTTCATTAAAATAATTACAATTAATTTTCTAATAATTTGAAATGCAGTGTCATTTATAACTTAAATTATTTGAAATGTGTGATTAGTTTGTTTTTAGATGCAAATATAAGTTTTTAGGAAGAATCAATCCCTTAACCCTACTTTTTACACATGAGTACACATAAATAAATAAGCATTCAAGTAATTTCATGCCTTAAACATGGTTTATTACGAAATTATCTACTTTATATTAGATTAAAACATAACCCTTGTCTGTTTTTTCGACTTTAAAAAACTGTTTTGAAACCGTAAATAAACACTGTCTGGTGTGTTAATAGTTTGGGGGTGTCTTTTAGTAATTTACCTGTTTAATTAATGATATTCGAATTACCTTTACAAGAAACTTTTTGTTTAAAAGCATATAACGTAACGATTTGAGCCTTAAAATATCTTTTTTTAAAACACTAGACTAACGGGATCTTGTTGTGTTTGTTAAATAACACATTATCTACCTTTTTTATAATTTGGAGTGTCTTTTTGTAATTTAACAATGATATATTTCTTTTGTTAAACACTAATCTTGACCTCTTATAGTTCTAAACGTGTTTCTTTAGTGATTTGGATACTTACCGTGATTAAATTTGAATATTATACCTTACGAATGCCTTTTATAAGAAATTTTTGCCTTTAAATATCTTTACCGTACTGACTTGAAGTAGCTGTACCGTTTTTTACCTTCTGAATTACCTCAGTATTGTATATCTCGTATATATCGTGTCTCAAATATAAATTCAAGATGAATATTTCACATCTTAAGTCCTTGGAGCTCATTTACGAGATTGAATGTAGAAATATTACCCCTGCCCCTAACCAAAATGATAGACGATTACAACTTAGAGCCATTTTAGCCCAGGAAATGAAAGGCGTACCTATTTTAAAGAAGATTGTTTCCGATTGGCCTCACAACGTATCTGAAATTAAACTGTCTCTAGACGATATAACTGGTATAATAAATAGAATAGATCCTGGCCCCAGCGATATCGAGCTAAAACGCTTAGTTTCGAGAATAACCCATGTCAAACAGCGTATAGAATTATTGTCCTTATATGACGATGAACAAGCGAACCTAGCTAAACAAACTTTCCTATCAGATATATTATTACTTGAAGGGATTGTTCTTGAGAGACTCAATCCAAACGGAGACATAGATATATCGCTACCGTTATCAAATCTCGTAATTGCCCAACCTTAACCATTAGGGAAATCGATACCTGTTTACAAATGGGGTCTAACTTTCAAGGGTTCGCCTCTCAAATATCTTTAATGTCTTTCCTCGACAGAATTAACGATTTTAAAATTTTTCGGCAGTGTACCGACCAAGATTTATTTGTTTCAGCGGGTGAATTGTTTTCCAATTCAGCGTTGATCTGGTACCAAAACATTAGAGATCAAATTTCTACCTGGGAGGAGTTAGTTGCGTGTTTAAAACGAGACTTCCTACCTCATGGTTATATTACCGACCTTTGGAACGAAATACGAAATCGAACCCAAGGACCTAACGAAAATGTTGTTTCCTTCATTACCTCAATAGAAGCTTTATATAGTAGACTCGATAATAAACCTTCAGAATCTGAAATTATCGACCAGTTACTTAGAAATTTAAATCCTTATTTTTCTGAACGCCTGGCGTTACAACATATTTCTTCCTTAGCCCACTTCAAAGATTTATGTCGTTCTCTTCAGGAAGTAAAGTTAAGAGTTGATAAATACCGCCCCCAGAAAAACAATTTGGCCTTTTAGAACCCGATTTAGCTTGTCAAGCTCAAGCTTCTCATAAAGTATCTACCCTTAATGTTCCTTCCACTGCAATAAATAACTCACTTACCTGTTGGAACTGTAAGAGAAGTGGACATAACTATAATGTCTGCACATACCCCAAAAATATTTTTTGTTATGGTTGTGGTCGCGCAAATATCTATAAATCTAACTGCACGAATTGTAATCCTAATGTATCGGGAAACTCCCGTCGAGATATTTCTACTCAGGGCGTGAATATCTCAAGGAATCAAAATCGTCCTCAACACCAATCATTCAACGGACCCAGACGTCAATAAACTAAAACCATAAAACTACCTCTAACGCTGTACCGTTATTAAATTTACCTAACAATAATATCGCTACTGTTAATGTACAAAATGCCTTACCTTCATTAGAAGAATTATGTTATACTACCCCGTCTGAATGGTCTAATTGACTACAAACCGTTAATTCCTTTTACCATAAAAAGTCTGCCGCTTTACAACTTGTTAAGAAACCCTTTGATAATCGTCCACACTTACCCATCTCGATTGGTTCCTTAAATGTAATTGCTTTATTGGACACAGGTTCCTCATGCTCCCTTATAAATAACGAAGGTCTTCAGCAATTATCCAAACAAAATATTAAAATTCAAATTGTTCCCGAAAAAACTTCCATAAATTTAGCTGACGATAATCAAATATATGTAACGGGTTCCCTTAAATTAAAAATTCGAGTAGAATCACTTGAATGTGACGTTTCATTTTTGATTGTCCCTGCATTAGCTTATCCTTTTCTACTAGGTGTGGATTTTTGTAAACTTTTTAATCTGTCGTTTTATTTCCAGGATTTTTCATGGCAAACTTCTCTTAAAACAAATTCCTGTGCATCTACAGGAATATCTAACAAAATTTCTCTTACTGATTCCCAAAATGTAATTCTTAACTCTACAATTAACAAATTTTGTAAACTTAATACCTCTGAACTTGGTTGTGTTACAACCGCAACACATGTTATCTCTACAGGTGATGCCCTTCCTTTTAAGCAACGTCAATATCCCTTATTGCCTGCATTACAAAAGCATTTGCATGCTGAAATAGATAAAATGTTAGAATCTGGTGTTATCTCTCCCTCAAATTCACCCTGGATGTCTCCCGTATTACTAGTTCGTAAGAAGAATGACGAATGGCGTGTTTGTTTTGATGGCAGAAAGTTGAATTCCGTGACTGTTTCTGATGCTTATCCTTTACCAAGAACTGACTCTAATTTAAGCCGGCTTCAAAACGCAAAATTTATCTCATCTATCGATCTTAGACAAGCTTTTTATCAGATACCTCTCGACCTATCTTCTCGTCAAAAAACCGCTTTTTGTGTTCCAGGCCGAGGTCTTTTCGAATATAATTTTTTGCCATTTGGTCTCTGTAACGCACCACAAACCCTTCAACGTACTATGGATCAAACGTTAAGTCCTATCTTACACATCAGGAACGTGCCTTTGTATTTTTGGATGATATTTTAGTTATCTCAAGTTCCTTGATGAACACATCGCTACATTAAATGAGGTTGCAGAACGTTTAAACGCAGCAGGTTTTAAGATAAACTGGGAAAAGTCTCAATTTTGTTGTTCGTCCCTTACATTTCTTGGTTTTATTATCGATGGGACTGGCCTACGAGCAGATCCTGCTAAAGTCGACGCTATTACTAAATTTAAAACACCTAAAACCGTTACCGAAATCAAACGTTTAATTGGAATGATTAGCTATTATCGCATCTTTCTACCCAATCTTACAACTATATCTGCACCCATTACCACTTTAATTAAAAATAAAAATAAATCCCAAACTATCGAGTGGAATTTAGAATCTCAACAGGCTTTCGAACAAATTAAAACATTAATCACTTCAGCACCTATCTTAATTTCACCCAATTTCGATGAAAAATTTTATATACAAGCCGATGCCTCGCTTACTGGTTTAGGTGCAATGTTGTTCCAGGTAAGCAATGGTTTAGAACATCCAATCGCTTATGCAAGTCGCGCCTTAACTTCTGCCGAACAAAAATACTCTGCTACCGAACGAGAATTATTGGGCGTTATCTTTGGCATCGAGAAATTTAGAGGATATGTTGAAGGTACACACTTTACCGTAATTACTGATTATGCTGCTCTCACTTGGCTTAATAACTTAAAACAACCCGCAGGTCGTTTGGCAAGATGGAACTTGCATATCTCTCAATTCACTTTTGATGTTAGGCATAGGCCTGGCAAATTAAATATCGTACCTGATGCCTTATCTCGTGATGTTGTCTGTCATAACATTACAAATTTAATTCCTGATACCTGGTATCTTAATATGATTCAAAAAGTTTCTGACAATCCCGATAAATTTCCTACCTTTCGCGTAACTAATAATAGACTATATAAATTTGTATCTTCGTCTCCACATAAAATATCTAATATTCCCGAATGGAAATTTGTCGAGCCTACTGCTAACCGTAGTGAGGTGCTTAAATTATGTCACGATGACCCCATAGCTGCGCACCTTACTGTTACAAAAACTCTCGCTAAAATATCTGAATTATATTACTGGCCCATACTAAAGCAATTTGTTTGTCGCTATATTAAGAGCTGTAAAATTTGTGGTTCTCATAAGAGCTCACAATGGGTAACTTGTATCTTATCCCTTTCGATTAATTTCACTTGACTTATTAGGACCTCTCCCCCGATCGAAAAGAGGTAACCAATATCTTTTAGTTGTCACCGATTGGTTTTCTAAATTTGTTACGGTGCAACCCTTACATAAAGCTACATCTGCTGCTATAATTAAATTCCTAGAACAAAATGTATTTCTTATCTTTGGTGTCCCTCAGATTATCCTTTGTGACAATGGGGCACAATTTATCTCTAAAGATTTTCAGAATTTCGTTTAAAAGTTACAAAGTACAAAAAATTTGGTTTAACGCAAAATACCATCCCCAAGTAAACCTTACCGAAAGAGTAAATAGAGTTTTAGTTACCGCTATTTCTTCTTATATTGATTCAGACCATACTACATGGGATGAACATATTTTTTAAATTGCTCAAGCTTTGCGTACATCTAAACACGAAGCAACCCAATTCACTCCGTCATTTCTTGTTTTTGGAAGATATACCCCAATCGATGGGAGTTACTATGGTTTAGTGCCTGACGATACTAACGTAATTGAATTTGACGATAAAGTACGCTGGGACAAAGACCAACAATCATTACCTTCTATCTTTAACAACGTTAGAAAAAATTTGTTAAAAGCTTACGAAAAGAGTAAGGACCACTATAACTTACGTAAACGAAATATTTCCTTCGCGTTGGGCGAACAAGTTTGGAAAAGAATTATGTCTTATCGGATGCATCTAAGAAATTTTCCTCAAAATTAGCCCCTAAATTCATTCTTTGTAAGGTCATTCGTGTCATTAGTCCCCTTATCTACAAACTTCAGGATGCTGAAGGAAAACGCCAAGGCATGTGGCATATTAAAGACCTTAAGCCATTCTCCGCTGACCCAAATGCTACTTAAGTTTTTCACGTTCCATTCCCCTTACGATTTACCTAATATTTTTTGTTCTCACCATCAATTAGTAACTTTAATTGCTTATTTCCTCTCTTGTACTGTGTATATTTCTTACACGTTTAACTTTACTTACCCTAAATTAGCTACCTTTTTCCTTTTGATTGACTTTTCCTTGACCATACCGTTACTTATATATCACTTCATTCTCTACACCACCCCCATATAACTCTGTCGTTTCATTTAATTAATTCTCGAAGTTTTCCTATAGCATATTATTTGGTTTTTAGTATTTTTCTTACGTCATTTAATTTTGTGTGGTAATTGTCGTAACTTTGGTTGTAATAACTCATTGAATTTTTATGATTGGTTTTAGCTGATGTTGAGTGGATGATTTTTTTCTTTGGGCCCACATAGGAGTCGCGACTTATGCCATTGAAAGAAATAGTTCATATTCGCAGTTGCAAAAAACTAGGATTGTCTATTCCATGTGTTTTTCTTCTGAATTATTGCAATCGCCCACATTATACTATATCATTATTTGTTTCTTTTTCTACTAAATCAACATAACTTATAAACATTTTTTTTCATTATTTTTTATTGAACTTCGCGGTGAGACGCTATCGCTTCTTATTGATATCTTATTAAATTCTCGGTTGTTTTAGCATATTGGAACAGTGTACCTGTATTTAACTGCTTATAATTGGGCATTTTTGTGTGTTTAGGGTGCTACCGTTTTTAAAAAACTATCTTAAAACAGTTTGTTTTTGTGTGAATGTATCCGTAATGATACTTTTAAGTTGTCGTGTCAACTTGTCTGATTTTCTTATCGTAGTGGATGCACTCGTTAGGAAAATGATCATACTAGTTCTCTTAAGAGTCTAGTGAATTTTAAATTTATGTGATACCTTATCTTGTCGGATTAATATCGCAGGTGGTCCTTCAGACTGCGCTGTGTTTTAACAGGGACAACTCTCTACCTTCTCTCGGACGCTTGTCCAAAAACTCTACTTTTTCTTATCCCGCTGTCTCCGTTAATGCCTTATTCTTCTTTTTGTGGACCTGTTCTTGTCCCGGAACACCCGTCTGCCACATAAGAGTGATGTTCCCTCACTCCGAGCTACTGACTACATTGGCTGGTTGAGTAGCGCTTTGCTATCCACCTTTCTCTGTCTCTTTTGCTCAATGCGAGCCCTTCCTCTACTTTCTTCTACCTGGAAGTGCCTCTTATGCATTCCAAATAACCAACTCCCTCTTTTTACCGTTCCTGTTTCTCTGCCTTTTCATTTCTGTTAGTCACCGTGTGGTTGCACGGGAGGTTTTCACAGACACCTGGACCCCATCTCTGGGAATCTTTCGTGAGGTCATGCGGTGCCGCTGTCAGCGCATGGGCACTGGCAGTGAAGGTATGTATGAGTGTGTGAATGTGTGAGTGCATGTGTTTATATCTATATATCGTTATACATCGTGTGGGTATCGGGTGATTATATCACCGATATCGATTAACGCCGGGTGCAGGGATGCACCCAAATGCCGTTGCCGGTCCCTCGTACTGTTTATTGCAAACGGGCCTGCTTCACAGGTTGCTCCTTTTAGAGGGTACGAGAAATCCCTATTTAACGGCTCCACGGAGTCATTCTATCGTTATCTTTATCTATTGTCTTTGTTAATGATTAAGTCAATACCTTTGTCTTATTTATTATCTTAGATAATACCCTTAGTTTTAATATCGTTATCTTACCGATTACCTATAATAATAACCTTAGTTTAGTCTCGTTATCTTACCGACTACCATTAGTAATAATTTCGAGATAATTTCACGTTATCTTACCTGTTATCTTTAGTAATAACTTTTGTTTAATATCGCGTTACCTTACCTACTATCTCTTATAATAACTTTAGCTTAATATCGTTATCTTATCCATTACCTTTGATGATAACAATTTAAGTTTAATATCGTTATCTTATCCATTACCTTTGATGATAACAATTTAAGTTTAATATCGTTATCTTATCTATTATCTTTAACAACAATTTGAGATCTTGTCTTAACTTTTAATCTTCCTAACGTTTGGAATTTATGACCAGACGTGAGAATTATTTTTCTTGAAATTTGAGTGAAAAAGCTAACCTGATACAGAAATGTAATTTGTTAGGTTAGCCATGTAAGGATCTAGTAGGGTGGTACTTTTGGTAAATTTGTTGATTCACAACTTATGTCATGGACAAGTTTTAATGTGTATCGTTAGTAAGCCAAAGTACCAGTAACAAAATTTCCTAGAGTGTAGAGTGACTCACTCTATGAACATTTTTAAATTTGGGCACTTCTTGCCAACAAAGAACAGTTTTGATGCAGCGCTCATGTGTGCTTGCACGTAAAAACTTTAATGTTAGCTTTAGCTTAGATAGGTTAGGCGACTTGTCGCATCCGTTTAAATTTAAGTAATGTTTCATGCTCCCCGACAAATTTGTGCTGTCGATGATTAGTGTAGTCAAAAACAATGAGGCTACATTTTCCGTTTCCTGGTAATTCGGTAGACGTGTTATCAGTCAAAAAACCAGGTGGCGCCTTACATAAACATTTTGTAGGTTTTAAGTTAGGTTTTATGTAGGTTAGTTAGGACTTAGATAAGCTGTTACTGTGCTAACAGACTTTTTCTTTTTTAAAGTTTTTTCTTTTGTGGCTTTGTCGCGATTGTTACGTGCCAATAAATTGGCACTAAACATTGTTTTAGTTTAATTTTGATGTGCGGAAGTTTCGCGCCATAAATTCAAAAGACGCGGTGCGCGTATTTCCGTTACGTCAAAAGTGGGTTGGACGAATAATTTCGCGGCGACGCGTGAAAGGACAGAGAAGTGGGGTTTTTCCTGTGCTCTCTGTAACGTGGCTTTTTTGCCTGAACCTTCAAGGAGTGTGGTCGTGTTAGGTAACGTATCGTGCCTTATCTTTATCTATGTAGATTTCCTTGCTTGCTTATCTGTTTGTTGCCCTTATACCTGGTTTCCTGTCCATTCCCTACATAGGTAGGAGATAATTTGCAGCCGTTGGCCGAACCGTACTGCACGACCCTGGATGAACGAGCCCATGACTGCCGGAGCTGGTCTGAGCGCTTTGGAAGAGCGTTGGGCGTACCATCTTTAACTGCCTAAAAAGGGCCATCAGTAGCCCTGATGGTCTTCAATAGAAACCAACTTTAACTCAACTCCGCAGGACGCCGGATTTCTGATGTAAGTACTCCATTGTTTAATTTGTTCGCTGATATAAACTGTTGTCTTAAATTTATATCTTCCGATAATGGCGTATTAAATTTGTGCATTGGTGACGTCATTGATAGATGGGCGCGCCGAAATCTGTACAAGATTAGCGTTACCAACCGCCCGTGACGTCGCTTATTCCACACTTGCACGATGTATTTATCGACTTTTTTTAACCGTAAGAATCGTTTAAATCGTAAGAAGTTATTAATAATTTTATTATCGGTCCTGTTGTGATACCAAATCGATTAAACAGAGACAATTACTTCAACTTTCTACAACAAACATTACAGAATTTATTGGAAGATCTGCCATTGTTACTTCGCCAAGACATGTGGTTCATGCACGATGGTGCTCCTCCCCACTTTACTCTAGCTGTTCGACAATATTTACACGAAAAATATTCGGATCGATGGATCGGAAGGGGATATGATGCTCCTACAAATTAGCCAGCACGATCGCCGAACTTGACTCCCTGTGATTATTTTTTGTGGGGTACCTTAAAATCTAAGGTTTATTCGTCTCCACTTGATAGCGAAGAAGAATTATATAGACGCATTTTAAATGCAGCCAACTCTTTAAAAAATAATGCACAAACAATGCAGAGGTTCAGTTAAACTTCTTACGAAGAGTAAATTTGTGCATTAAAGAAAATTTTGAAAATTTATTGTAATGGTCCAACACTTGTACCGCGCTGTTAATTTTCAATGATAGTAATAAAAAATAAACAAAACAATGAAATAAAAATAAAAAAACAGACATTTGAAATTACTTTCTTTTCTGTCAAACTGCTCGTCTAATCAAAATTTTACAAGAGACAAAAAAGTTTTCAAATTAAGTCGGCTACTCATAAAAAAAATTGGTAGTCATTGCATAAACAGGAAAAACGTAATTGTCGGATATTTATACAATACATCATTTTTGGGACACTCGTATGCTTTTAAAATTATTGCGTACACCACCAAAAGATGTCAATTGAAAGTAGAAACTCGCACCCCAAAAATGGTCAAAATCTATCGACGCGTTTTCGAGTTATTTTAAAATATCAAATATTTTTCACGATTTTTGAAGCCCTCTTAGCGATTAAATGAAGCAACTTGTATAATAGGTAAGTTGGCTCAAATCGATCTATTTTGAGCCAAAGAATCTCTGTTCTTACGTTGTACACGTATTTTCCGGACACCCTGTATAATTGTAAAGCACAAACGCTTAGCGCTAGCGATTCCAGATAGCACGCACGGTGCCCCGAGTACAATGCCAGGGTCAATCTTTTTTTTTTGAAATTTTCGAAGGCGCTATCTATTTTCTGAAACTCGAAGCTATTTAAGGTGATGTTTAAAAAACATTAATAGAATAAACATTTTTCCAGCGCTAACTATTCCAATTGCACGCTAGACGTCTTGGGTTTGATGTCATGGTCAAACGTTTTTTTATTTTTCAAAGGTGTCATCTACTTTCTGAAAATCAAAATCTCAAGTGATGTTTAAAAATACATTAATAGAACAAACAACACTTCTATAACTGTCAAGCGCAATCGTTCAGTGCTAACTATTCCGAATAACAGGTCCGGCGTTTCTGGTTCGATGCCATGGTAGTTTTTTTTTTAGTTTTCAGTAGTGTCCTGCCCCACCTACTTTCAAAAATCAAAAATTTCTAAAGTGACGTTTCAAAATACATGAATTGAAGAAACAACATTTCTCAACTGTCAAGGGCAATAACTTAGTGCTAACGATTTTGGATAGCATACTGGGAATCCGTGTTCAATATCCATTGTCGATCTTTCTTTTTTGGCTTTTCAAAGACGCCATCTATTTTTAGAAATTTGATGCTTTTTAAAATGACGTGAGTATACATGCATACAACATACAACATTTCTATAACTGGCGAGCGCAATAGCTCTGCGCCATCAATTTCAGGTAGAACGTTTGGAGTCACAAGTTCAATGTCCATGGTCAATCTTTTCTTTTGACGCCATCCATTTTTAGAAAATTGAAGCTTCTTAACGTAACATTTGAATATTCTTGAATACAACAGACGACATTTTTATAGTTGTCATCAACGCTAATCATTTCTGATACCACACACAAACTCCTAGGTTCGATGCTATAATCGATCCTTTTTTAACTTTTCAAAGGACAGCTGGCACCATCTATCTATCCAAAGTGGTCGCTATGTAATTTTGTAGAATGAAAATTGCTAAAGAGTCAATTTCCATTTGGTTTCGCATTTGCTTATTGTGGGCCATTTTTATTAAACGTACAATTTTGGACGATTCGTCCTGCTTTCATCAATGTTTTAATTTAATTTTTATTTTATTTTAGGTCCTTTTCTATTACAGGCATATTTGTAAACATCACATACATTATAAACAAATTCATAAAAAAAATTCATTTTAAAACAATTCGATTGGACTTACGTAAATATATTTGTTTTAGGTTGGCAAGAGCCATTTTCGTTCTAATTTTTGCATTTAAAAATCCATCATGGTGAAGTACAAGAGTGCGTGGACGATCAAAATATTTAAAGAAGGTTTTTTCGTACGCAAAGCACAAGAACGTGTAAGCAAATCAATACTTAAAGAAGATCGCTTCTAACGTGAATTGCAAATCGTGAAAGAGTTCTTTAGGCGATAGAACTTCCCAACCAAGTCGCTCACCATGCGAAAGAGCTTCCCATGCAAAAGACTATCAAAGCAAAAGAGCTCTTTAAGCGAAAACAAGTTAGTTCTGCAGGGTCTTAAAATCACATCTAGTGAAATCTTTAATTTTGTAATTTGGAACACAGATGCTATATTGAAAGTCATAATTACACACTGAAATTTAATAAACAGTATGAAACTATAGCTAAAAATTACTTTGCGGTTTCGTTTTCAAAGAAATAGCAATGCAGTGTTTTTGATTTTGCATGAACATTTGGCAATGAAAAAGATCTGTCCCCGATAAATTGCACATAATTTTACCTAACCTCTGAAAAAGCTCATGTTAAGTAATACAAGAAAAAGCGCAGAACCTAGGAATTGGAAAAGGTATATACAATGTTTTAACAGGTGACAGAATGTGATATGAATAAGAAACTTACGAAAGATCTTGTTTAATTGGTTATACTAGTTATGTTGCGACCAATTCTTCAGAGTCAAAAAATAATTATCACTAAATGTGCCAGAGTAATTCGTGTTAAAAGTTAATAAAAGGGTGGTACTTTAGGGGAGATATAGTGACATGAAGCACGCCCCTCAGTTAATAACAACTTTTTACAGGACTGCGTTGAGGATCCTGCAAATAGGTCTCTAAGATCCCAAAAATATCTACAAGCAAATGAATTATAACAGGTGCCAGGAACTTAATTATAAAGCTGAAAGAAGTGAGAAACCAAGAATTCCAAGGATCTCAAATAACATCGCACCTAAAGAGCAAAATGTACTAAGACAAACATGAAGAAAGTCATTAGTAATAAACTATATTTCAAAGTAACTCAATTGCAAGCACAAACAACATGTTCAGGATGAATTAATTACAGCAGTAGATATGCAAACACAAACGTACCTAATTAAACAACAAATGCTTTACGAATATAAAGAATAGAAATTCAAAGGTGACCATTGGGTTCTCGTAACTATAAGAGATACAAAAATATTAAAATTGGAGCACGGTTGCGTTTTTTGTATGCAATAAAATGCTGTTCACATTTCGAATGGACCTGCACCTTGCCGAAGTTCTAAATTACTAGAACAGGTGAAATGGTTTGCATGTTCTAATGAGCTGAAGAGCCAAACTACAGGTCCAACCAAAGTAGTAGGGTCGTTAGTGAGGAACCAGACTAAGACAGGTCCCCGAAAGAGGGCAGCAGCTCTTTCGGTACTTAGATTGGGAGAGACCATAGGGGTCGGTATGGCAATCTAAGACACTACCGCGATGTGGAAGGCAACGAGAAACCACCATATTATCTCCCAAGTACACATTGCATTTACATTTCCAATGCTCCACCCGAAGGTACTACATTCGCAAGGAGGCAAATTTTTTGTTGCCTGGTAATTTAGAATTTTGCCAAACCCTTGCCGTTCCAGGCAAAGTAGGGATCTTTAACGTGCATGACAACACTCACACACGGGACCTCCATTTTACCTCTCATCCGAACGAAGGCGTAATTTTTGTGAAAAATGCTCACCTGCCATTTTTCAAGCAGTCGGCCGTGTCGGGATTCGAACCCAGGACCTTGGGATTGGTAGTCTTACGCTTACTACAAAGATCCACAATGACGCCTCCCAAGTACACAGCGTACTTAAATTGTAACAAACATGATGGCATTCTCTGGGGTAAAGGGGAGCGTGGAATGTTAGAAGTATGAAGCAAGTAGGTAAGCTAGAGAACCTAAAAATCGAAATGAATAGATTATCATTAGACATAGTAGGGATCAGCAAACTTCGGTGGCCAGAGGCGGGGGATTTTTTGAGTGGAGACTTCAGGGTAATTCATACAGGAGCAGAGGAAGGAAATTTGGGTGTGGGGATAGTTATGCGGAAAAAGATAGGATACTGTGTAGAAAATTACTTACAAAAGAACGAAACAGTACTCATGGTTAGATTATAATCTAAACCGGTAAACACAGTAATAATACAAGTATACATGTCCACCTCTAGCTACCGTGACGAAGAGGTAGAAGCCATCTACAAAGATATTGAAGACATATTAAGATGCGTAAAAGGACGTGAAAATTTAATGATTATGGGGGATTTTAATGCTGTGGTAGGTGAGGGTAGGGAAGGAACGGTAGTAGGTTTATTTGGTTTAGGCACGAGAAACGACATGGAAAATAGGCTGGTAGAATTTTGCGACAAGAACAATTTAATCATCACAAACACATTATTTCAACATCATGCTAAAAGGCGATATATGTGGAAAATGCCAGGAGATATAGGAAGATATCAAATAGATTACATTCTTGTTAGACAACGGTTTAGGAATCAAGTAAAAGATTGTAGAAGCTACCCAGAAGCAGATATAGATACTGACCACAACATCGTAATTATGAAGGCCGCAGTTAAATTTAAGAATGTGAAAAAAAGAAACAGAAAAAGGCACTTGGACTTAGAGAAACTAAAAGATAAAGATATTCAAGAAGGATTCGAAAAAAAGTCAAATGAATTGCTCAAAGATATCGGGAAAATATCTGATACTAAGGAAGTAGAGACAGAATGGAATAACATTAAATCCAGCCTAGACATGGCGGCCAGAGATATTCTGGGGTATACACAAAAAGAAAATAAGAAACCATGGATAACAAAGGATATCCTGAATGTAATAGAAGAAAGACGAAAATACAAAAATAAATCAGACGAAACAGGAAAACAGAGATACAATGCCATAAAAAGAGAAATTATTCGAAAATGCAGGAAAGCTAAAGAACAATGGATTGATGAAAAGTGCAAAGAGATACAAACGAAGATGGAAATAGGAAAGACAGACGAAGCATACAAATTAATTAGAATGAATTTTAGAGATATAAAACCGTATAGCAAAAATATAAGGGACGCACAAGAAAACGTCATTATAGAAAACGTAGAGAAAGTGGGTAGATGGCAAGAATATATAGGGAATTTATATGCAGGAGAGGAACTAACTGCATTAGAACAGGGACATTGAAAATGATGACTTGGGATATCCTATACTTAGAGATGAGTTTGAATTAGCATTAAAGAGTCTGAAAAATCGTAAGGTGCCGGGTACAGATAAGGTGCAAGCGGAAACTCTAAAAGCCGCTGGACAAGCAGTAACTTCCAACTTGTAAGCTATATGTATGAGACAGGCGAGATACCCAAAGATTTCAAACGACGCATCATAGTCACTATACCAAAAAAGAAAAGGCGCGGATAGATGTGAAAATTTTCGAACAATAAGTTTGACAGCACACGTTTCAAAAATATTAACTAGAATTGTGCAAAGACAAATAAAAAAACGGGGCAGAAGAAATACTAGGAGAAGACCAATTTGGGTTTAGGCGAAACAGGGGAACACGGGAGGTTATTTTGGCTCTGAGAGTGATAATGGAGAAAACAATTGAAAAAGGGAAAAGCGTGTATATAGGGTTTGTAGATCTGGAAAAAGCATTCGACAATGTTTGAAATACTCAAAAAGATTGGAATAAGTTATAGGGATAGACGAATAGTACATAGCTTATACAAAGAGCAAACAGTAGTAATAGAATTAGAGCAGGAACGTAGAGAAGTAAACATTAAGAAAGGGGTGAAACAGGGATGAGTCCTATCCCCATTGATTTTTAACTTGTACATAGAAGAGGCAATGAATACTGTCAAATACAGGAAGACATTTGGAATAACTATGCAGGGACAAACAATTGATATGCTTAGATTTGCAGATGATATAGCGATATTCGCGTCTAGCAAAGAAGAGTTAGAAGCTGCTCTTAATGAAATGGAAACAGTTCTAACAGAGAGATACGGTTTGAAAATTAACAAAACTAAAACTAAAGTTCTAGTATGCAAAGGTGGGGATAATAAATCAAAAACAAAAATACAAGTATGTAACACGAACTTATTTCTGCTACCTAGGAAGCCAAATAACGCAAAATGGGAAAAGTACAAAAAATATAAAACAAAGATTACCACAAGGTCGTGCTACGCTTAACAAGAAAAAGCAACTGCTGTGCTCAAAGACCACAAACATAGAAACAAGGAAAAGATTGCTTAAAACATATGTGTGGAGCACAGCACTGTACGACTGTGAAGCCTGGACAGTAGGAGAAGCGGACAAGAAAAAGGTAGAAGCCTTTGAAATGTGGTGCTACAGCCGTATGATGAAGATATCATGGACACACAAAGTTAAGAACGAAGAGGTATTAAAATTGGTAGGGGAAGAAAGAAATATGTGGAAAACGGTAAAAATAGGAGAGAGGATGACAGGCCACATACTACGGCATGAGGGAATAGTGCGGAATATATTAGAAGCAGAGATAGGAAGAAAGAGAAGAAGAGGCAGACCTAGGTTAGACTACTGCACACAGATAGTAAAAGATGTAGGCTGTAGGGGTTTCAGGGAGATGTGTAGGCTAGCCCAGAATAGAAATCAATGGAGGTACGCATCCAACCAATCCGAAGATAGATAAACTAAGGACGAAAAAATAACTGTGCTTAAACATGATGATTATTATAAGTAACTACAAGAATTGGTTAGGCAATATTCTCGAATAATGTTAAGTGTGTGAAAGGATATACTGGAAAACCATTATTTCGGCAAACGTCTAAGTGTGGGAGGATCTTGGTAGCCACAGGTTGCTTAACCCCCTTCACTGAATCTTGGTAAAATAGGGCATAAAATTAGAAAACAATAGAAGGGGAACGAGCTGTATACACATGCTGTGTGAGAATTTCAGGGAACTATGTAGGCTAGCTCAGAATATAAATAAGGGCAGGTACGTGTACAACCAGTTTTGAGACGGAAAACCTAATGACGAAAAAATAAGATGATTAGTATAAACAACTAGTTGTTGGTTGCGAAATATCTGCAACTAATGTTGACTGGATATTGGAAAATATATTAAATCGGTAAATGGTTAAGTGTTGGGAGAACTTGGCAGCCACAGGCTGCTTACCTCCCTTCACAACCGTGCATTTATATTTCCAATGCTCCACCAGAGGGTACTACATTGGCCAGGAGGCGAGTTTTTTGTTGACTGGAAATTTAGAATTTTGCCGAACCCTTGCCGTTCCAGGCAAGGTAGGGATCTTTAACGTGTGTGACAACACTCACACACGTGACCTCCATTTAACCTCTCATCCGAACGAAGGCGTAATTTTTGTGAAAAATGCTCACCTGTCATTTATCAAGTAGTCGGTCGTGTCGGGATTTGCACCCAGGACCTTGGGATCCGTAGTCTTACGCTTACTACATTGATCCACGACGACGCCTCCCTTCACAACCTTATATGTGATTTTCCAATGCTCCACCCGAAGATACTACATTGGCCAGGAAGCGAGTTTTTTTTTACCTGGAAAATTTGGAATTTTGCCGAACCCTTGCTGTTCCAAGCAAGGTAGGAATTTTTAACGTGCGTGACAACACACACACACGGGACCTCCATTTTACCACTTATCCGAACGAGGGTGTATTTTTGTGAAAAATGCTCGCCTAACATTTTCCAAGCGGACCGTGTCGGGATTCGAACCCGGGACCTTGGGCGTAGTAGTCACACACATACCACTACGCCACGGAGCCGCCTCCCTTCACAACCACTGAAGGTCTGAGAAATAGGGTATATAACTGTAAAACAATAGAAGGTGGCCGAACTGCATCTAACAAGAAAGAACAGCACCTATGTGGAAAGACAACAAACATAGAACAAGAAGAAAATTGTTGAGAGCATATGTGCAGAGCACAGCACAGTATGCCTATGAAATACTGGCAGTCTGAAACCCAGACAGAAAAACGGTAGCAGCCTTTTGAAATGCTGTGCTTCAGATGTATGAGGACGATAGCATGGACAGACAAAGATAATAACAAATAAGTTATAGAAATAGTAGGGGAACAAGGATATCTGGGGAAAAAGAGAAATAGAAGGGCGGAATACAGTCTAAAGCATTTTTGGGGAATAGTATGGGATATATTACAAGCAGAGATAGGAAAAAAGAGGTAGATGTAAACCTAGATCAGATAGTGATAGATGCAGACTGTGCAAATTTCAGGGAAATCTGTAGGTTAGTTCAGAATAGGAAACAATGGTGGTACGCGTCTAACCAGTTCCAAGACTGAAGACCTAATGATGATGAAAATGCTGTTTAGAAATTGAAAAAGTTCAGAATACTGCTGAGAAATCTGCAAAAAAAGGAAATTTTGCAAATTGGCTTTTATTTTTTTCTGACTATTTGAAAAGATATTTCGAAATAATGTCACATCATTAGAGGTACATTTTTATCTCTACAAAAGGACATTATTAAATTTACGATCCGACATTTCATCTGCAACCAACCTATCAAAAACTTTGTTTTTGTTCTTAGCAAAACACTAATTTTAATTCTACATCCAACGGCATACCATATTTAAAGTTTAAACAGTAGTAGTTCAAAGTTGTAAAAGAGAAATGTGATTAAATTAGAATTATTCATTGCACTACCAAAAACAATTTATATGGAAAACAGGATTTATAAAGAAAAAAGTATTTTGCACCCTCCCTAATCTGAGTTTGTGACATTCATATAATGGTGACCGTATAACACTGTTATATTTCAAGACACTTCTCACCAAATTGTTGTAAACAGCTGTTATCGCCCGGGTATCACAAAGAGTTTCACAGTTTCTTCGAATGAAGCCCAGTATTCTGAAACCTTTCAGAGTAATGTAATCTATATGTGCATTGAAGGTTAGACCACGATCAAAAGTTATTCCCAAATCATTCATTAAATCGACAGATTTTAATTCATTTTCTCCCATTCTGTAGGTATATATTAGTGGCTGTTTTGTTCTATAAAAATGCATTACCTTGCATTTAGATATATTTAGTTTTAGATTATTTTCATCGCTCCATGTAATTAGTGCATTCAGGTCATCCTGAATATTCAAACAATGCTGTGGATATTTAACAACAGTGTACATCCTTAAGTCATCTGCATACAAAAGGCATCTACACTATCTGAAAATATCACTACATCGTTAATAAATAGTAGAAAGAGAATAGGACCAAGATGTGAACCTTGGGGTACCCCTGACAGCACATTTATGTCTGAGGATGTGATACCACATAACTGTACATACTGTTTGCGATCCTCTAAGTAAGATTTGATCCAAAGAAGATATACATCATGTATTCCAATTGCATTAAGCTTCTGCAGAAGTAGCGAGTGGCACACGCTATCAAAAGCTTTTGATAGGTCTAGATAAATCACATCTACCTGTGATCCTTCTTCTATATTAGTTATTAAAAAGTTTTGAATTATCCCTAGACTGGTCATTGTTGAACGACCTTTATAGAAACCATGCTGTTCATTCACTATTTAGTGTTTATAAGTATAAAAAAGCTCATCAGAAGTGATTGCCTCAAAAATTTTTGCCATGATGGAAATTAGAGAAATGCCTCTATAGTTTTCAATAATGTCTTTTGCCCAGATTTAAAAATCGGATAAAGAGATGAGCATTTCCATCATCATCATCATTAGGTCTTCAGTCCTAGAACTGGTTAGACGCGTACCATCATTGTTCCCTATTCTGAACTAACCTACAGATTTCCCTGAAATATGCAGTTTGCATCTATAACTGTTTGATCTAGGTCTACATCTACCTCTTTTTTCCTATCTCTGCTTGTAATATATCACATACTATTCCCCAAAAATGCCTTAGAACGTATCCGCCCTACTATTTCTCTTTTTCCCCAGATATCCTTATTCCCCTACTATTTCCGTAACTTATTTGTTATTATCTTTGTCTGTCCATGCTATCGTCCTCATACATCTGAAGCACAGCATTTCAAAAGGCCACTACCGTTTTTCTGTCTGCGTTTCAGACTGCCCGTATTTCATAGGCATACTGTGCTGTGCTCCACACATATGCTTTCAACAATTTTCTTCTTATTCTATGTTTGTTGTCTTTCCTCATAGGCGCTGTTCTTTCTTGTTAGATGCAGTTCGATGACTTTCTATTGTTTTACAGTTATATGCCCTATTTCTCCGACCTTCAATGGTTGTGAAGGGAGGTAAGCAGCCTGTGGCTGCCAAGTTCCCCCAACACTTAACCATTTGGCGATTTAATATATTTTCCAATTTATCTTTTCGCACAGTCAACATTAGTTGTAGGTATTTCGCAACCAACAACTAGTTGTTTATACTAATCATCAGATTTATCTGCGCTTATTTTTTCGTCATTAGGTTTTCCGTCTCAAAACTGGTTGGACACGTACCTGCACTTATTTATATTCTGAGCTAGCCTACATAGTTCCCTGAAATTCTCACACAGCATGTGTATTCAGCTAGTTTCCCTTCTATTGTTTTCTAATTTTATACCCTATTATACCGAGATTCAGTGAAAGAGGTTAAGCAACCTGTGGCTACCAAGATCCCCCAACACTTAGACATTTGCCGAAATAATGGTTTTCCAGTAAATCCTTTCACACACTTAACATTATTCGAGAATATTATCCAACCAATTCTTGTAGTTACTTATAATAATCATCATGTTTAAGCACAGTTATCTTTTCGTCATTAGTTTATCCATTTTGGGATTGGTTGGATGCGTACCTCCATTGATTTCTATTCTGGGCTAGCCTACACATCTCCCTGAAACCTCTACAGCCTACATCTTTTACTATCTGTGTGCAGTAGTCTAATCTAGGTCTGCCTCTTCTTTTCTTTTTTCCTATCTCTGCTTCTAATATATTCCGCACTATTCCCTCATGCCGTAGTAGGTGGCCTATCATCCTATCTCTCCTATTTTTTACCGTTTTCCACATATTTCTTTCTTCCGCTACCATTTTTAGTACCTCCTCGTTCTTAACTTTGTCTGTCCATGCATTTCCATAGTAGTGGAAAATGTCCTTCATTAAACAATCTTTGAAATATTGCACATAAAGGAGTTAATAGTGAACCTGCAGAATGCTGAACAAACATAGGTGGTATACCATCCACACCTGCACTTTTATTAGAGTCAAGAGATCTTATCTTGTTCAGTATTTCTGATTCAGTAAAATGGTATCCAGATAAAGTACTAACATTCCAATCAGCAATATTCATCTGAATGTTTATCTGGTATGATGAACAGCAAGATTGAAAATGTGCTGCAAACGAGTTAACTATTGCAGTCAGATTTTCCATTGTGATATTTTGATAGGACATTATGTTAGGTATACCTGCAACCTTTTTAAGTGTATTGATATAAGACCAAAAATATTTTAAATTAGTTGGTATCAATGTTTCTATGTTTGATACAAACATTAAGTAATACCAATCTATGAAGAACTTGGTTTCCTTTCTAACACTGGAGTAGTAGTTGTAATCAGACTTTAAGCCTGTACGTTTGTATTTTCTATACCATTTATTTTTAACTGTGGTGAGTTTTTTAATTCCGTAGTATACCATTTAGGGAATTTATTTTCTTTAATGATCTTCAATAGTTCATATTTGTGGATAGCTTTATGAAGTATATCATAGAATTGAAATACCGCTTTATCGATATCCACAGCCTTGGTTATAAATCCCCAGTCAATTTCTGTTAAAAATTTATTTAATTCCAGATATTTTGCTTTATTATATAGTCGAACTTCTACTTCCAATTTAGCACTAATAAGAGGTATGTCTGTTACACAAAAAGATACGTCCAAAGGTGGATGGTATGCATCAATGGAACAAATTGAAAAATCTGCTTTAATAACTCGTGTGGACTCAAGTTGGCAGCAAACACAAGGTCTAGTATTTTACCATAATTGTTTACAATACCATTGTACTGATGCATCTCCAAATAATACAGACCAGTGACTATTATTTCTGATTCTTTAATCCTGAAGGTATAAACTGATCACACTCAAGATACCAGTGGGTATCTGAACAATTAAAATCGCCGAGTATGCATATCTTGTGAATATCACTCATGTGTCGCACATTTTCCATAGTATCCGCTAAATCCTGATATGTTTGGGCAGAAGAATTTGATGGTACGTAAATGGCTCCAAGTATAACGTTGGAATTTCCAATTAGAACTTTCACCCAAACATCTTCAAAATTCTGATTGGCACTGCCTTTTATTTCAGTTGAGATAAATTCAGATTTAAGTGCAATAAACTCTCCTCCACCCCTCAGACAATTTAGAGCGGCATAATATCTATCCCTTCGATACACTTCGTAGTTATTATTGAATAATTCAGTACTAAGTATGTCTTTTGTAAGCCACGTTTCAGTTAAAACTAGAAAACTATAATCTACAGAATGTATGGCTGAATCCACACTATTTATTTTTGTTCGTAGATCTCTTAAGTTCTGATAAAAAAGGTTACAATCAAGAGACTCATTATAACTAGCTACCATTTTATTCTCTTTCTTGTACGCTTTATTATTTCTACTGCAAACCCGAGGCTTGTTTATGAAAAATATATCGTCTAAGTACAGCACCTTCAGGCCAGTTTTCAGGCTTTATTATTGCATTGTAATCTTGACAGTTAACCCCAATACGATAATCGGCATGAACACCTTTAGTTGGTAAAGATTCACATGTATAGAATTTTCCAGGTAATAAATTTGAAATATGATTTTGAACAGTTTTCACCAGTGTACCTTGCTTAAAACGGCCCATAAACAACCACGCATGTTTTACAGCTGCACATAACCCTGAATTTTGCTTATCAATAACACCAGTACCAACAATTACATTAGGGGGTTGTTTCCTATTTCCACGATTCTTCCTCTGCACGAATGTATAGGGATCGTTAACAACCTGAGAAAGGTCTTGATTATAAGTTTGAGAAGCCACTTTTGTCTGAGAATTAGGTTTATGTGATCTTGCAAGTTTAATATCACTATTTTTGGCTGCATTAAGAGGGTGTAGATCAATTTCATAATTCCCTTTACTTGAATTTATGCCTGTGTCTTTATTTCCTAACCTATTCCCGTTTACAGTGGGGTCTCTGCTTCTTAGTTAGTTTTACATCATTTAATGCTGTAGCATAGGCCTTCACCTCATTGCTACAGCTAGAAGAGTGTATTTATTTCTTGTATATTTCTATCGTAATCGATATTCGAGTACTTGTGGCTGGTAAACCTATCAGCAGCAGAATAATTCTCTTCGTTTGTTAATAGCCGAATAAGATCAATGTTACTGCCTTTGAGAATTGATAATTCTACTTTTTAATTCCTTCATTTGTTGAAGCAGTATCTGTGTTTGGCCTTTAATGAAATTCTGTAAAATAGCATTGAATTCTTCCCTTTTTAGAAAAATTTTTATGGATTCTGTTTTACAATCCAAAGTGGATGTTAAGATTTTACTACTACCCTCTTGACATCCCTTATAGAAAAAACAAAGTGATCTGTTTTGCACAACCTTGGCATATTCTTTGAGAACAATTATCTCAGTTCCAAATTTGTATATCCTCTTCTACATTTTCACAAATGAAGCACTGGGACATTTTTTAAGTTCAATCCTGTTCAATGTTTATGTTTTAAATAAATTAGCAATTATTATTAGTTATAAAAGATAAGCACATATGGTCAGCAACACCTATTGCTGAGAGCAGAATGAATTGTAAAATATAGTGTAAAATGTTGGTTATTTCAGTACTGTTTAGTAACTACATTGTAGAGTTATTCTTTCTACACTTTTTAATATAGCTTTCACTATTTTATTTATATTTTAACCTACTAAAATTAGTTTATTTTAAGGAGCTAATTTAAACACACATTCTTAATTAACCTCAAAAAGAGTTTAGCCCTTTTCCAATCAGAAAACTTATTGTGGTTACTACGGTACAACAATAAAGCTTTTAAATCAAAAAATCCATAGCTGATTCATATAATTGAATATCAGAAACGTCATGAGCAATTCGAAGTTCTTCCACGCATTCTAGTTCCAATGCTCTAAAGAGCAAACTGTACTATACCAAACGCCAAAGCCATCAGTAATAAACCATACTTCATAATAGCTCAATGGCAAGCATAAAAACATATTCAGGATGAAATAATCATTGTAGTAGCTATTCAGACACAACCGTACTTACAACAAATGCTTTAATAATATACAGTATATAGTAATATAAACCAGTATCCTAAACAAGCAATATATTTATAGTACCCTCCACCAGTTAGAGAATTCAAATTAACCACAAACCTAGGTGTAAATCTTTTATCACCAGTTTGTAATTCTCAAAATTCAAGCAGGAGGAAGATCCTATGATAATACAAATAAAAGGCTTTACATCTACAGGTTAGCAAGAAACATTAGTTAATATAAATAGTTCCTTGCCATAAAGAGGAGTAAACTAAACTTACCTGGATGTTGCAATCACTAGCTAGTGAATTGTCATGCGATGTTGCATAGGTTTAAATATAAATTACTAGGGTAGCTGGTGGCGGGATACTCAAAAGTTCAGTTTAAATAGCAGACAACAATACAATGATATAACCAGCATACAGAGATATTACATAAGTAAATTCAAAACTAAACAATGAATATGCAAATACTTAGAGTAACCAACAATAAATACACCTAATAAAACTACGTAGTATAACCAGAAGCCTGGGTTACAAACCATTGCTTTATTTTTCCAAAAAATTCTTTAATTTACCAATTGAATGAAGTACTACCTGAACAGGTATATGAACAAGGTCTATAAATTTAAAAAAGAATTCAAAGGAATAATAACAAGTACAATGCCATAAATCAGAGGCAGACTTAAACTATGACTATAGTTAACAGAAGTATATATGAGACTTGGAGGGGAATTATAGGATGGCTTTGTTGGTTTTAGAGTACAACCAGAATACAAAGACAACAAATATTGGTGAAAATTGGTGATTATGAACAGAACATCATAGATACTTATTAGTTAATTGTGTACTAAGAGCAGATAATATATTACTGCTAATTACAAACCTTGACGTTTTTTACCATCGTTTTGATTATATTTATAATAATTATTATATATTTATCCCTTCCCTGGAAAAGAGATAATTAACTTCTGTCACGAAATGCACATCAACCCGATGAGTTATCCAATTTCCTACATATATTGATGATGAGTTTTGCTTCGCATATTTTCTGGGTCTCATGTTTGCTTCTGCAAGCTTTAGAACCCACAAATGTGGGATTTGGTGAATTAATAAATAACACAAGGCAACTTTGGATTTGAACAATACAAGATTCTAAGATAAATAAAAGCAAAAAATATCCGTAATGCAGTATTGGAAGTAGAAAATAAAAGTAAAACCAATAAAGTAGCAAATTTACTCTACCGTTTTATCTAACACATCCAAAACTGCTGTAAGGTGAGATTAAACTGCATTAATCAAGACTACTTTTCAAAGCGGTGGTCGTTAAATAAAGAAAACGAGTTTAACAGCAAGTTCTTACCAATCATCTTCAGATTAAAGTTATCAACTTAACCAAACAAAATTATATTGAATACTATGAAGATCTAAATTTGAAAATAATATGGAATTACTATAAATCAAAACAAAAATTAAAAAAAAACGAAACCAAAGGTTTTAAATAACATCTAATTTGTTTGTCAGCAATCATCAACAAAACTCAAGAAAATCACCAAAAGCATGGCATTATACTGTATCACAATAATATCAGCTCACACTCAGCTCAGCAGACAATTGATTATTCAATTGTCTATTGATTATTCTAAAGAAAAAGCATCAAATTAATGTCTCGTTATTTGAATCATCGGATTTATGAGCCATCAATTCTGTGTGTTCCTGAATGGCAAAACAAAAACTGCATCGACAATGATTTTCAACATCTCAAAAAGCTGAATCTTCAAAAACAAGTTTTGAGTTACCAACCTCCAAGTGGAAAAAATGTTTCGAAAATAGTTTGAACGCATGCAAAAATTTATAAACTTAAAGGTGAATATATGAAAAGCAATAAAACAGTTTGTTCCAGAAAAATATTTTTCTTTTGTAGTTTCTGTAAAGACATAAAGTGGTCCTTGTATTAGATATTACAAGATTGTAAATTCTGAAATAACATACCATTAGCATCGAAGTTGGTACCAATAATTTGCAATTCTTTTTTCAATGAAAGATCATCACCATATGGTATGGATATCGTAAATTTTCCTGAAACAAAAGTCCAGTTTTAGTCTGAATAAAATACTAAATTATATACGTACATCAATATCGTTTATTTGAGATAAGTAAAATGCTACTTTAGTATAGATTTATGTAAAGTGCCGCTTCGGTCTAGTTTTATGTAAATAGCAGCACTAAGTATCAGTATATGCAACTAGTTACATTATATTTTTACAACATTCATTCTTATATACAAAGCATCAAAAATTAATATACCACTGACTATTAAATTTTTATACAATTTAAAGTAGAAACTGTGTGCTTTTGTGAAGGTTGTAGTTATTTGTGCTTTCCGTGTGCAATCGAAAAGAGTAGTGCGTGGCGAACTGTAATGAAAAACAAGTGTCACTTGACAGTAAAAGCTGGTAGTAGCCGGGGTGGTTAATTACAATTAAGTTACTAATAACAACAATTAGTGAGTGTCTATAGATTATCGTGTTTGTCCTCTGTGACGATACATATACTGCTCCCAAAGAAAGCAGAAGCAAAAGAAACACCATTTCAGAATAACCAACTGGTGGATACACAAACGGCGAATCCAGTAAACCCCCACTGGATGAGAAGACGCCAGCTGACGAGTGTCAATTGAGGTCAAGGTAATCTGAAAAAGTACAGGATTCTAAGAGGTCGGTGGCCACCTACAATTTCTGACTACTATGCCCAAGGTCCCGGAATTAAATTCCGATACGGTCCACTTAAAAAATGTCAGGTGAGCAAGTATTTTTCGCAAAAATATTCCCTCGTTCAGAAGAGATAAAATGGAGTTCCCATGTGTGAGTATTTTCCCGCATGTTAAAGAGCCCTACTTTGCTTGGAACAGCAAGAATACGGCAAAATTCAAAATCTTCCAGGTAAAAAACTCGCTTTCTGGCCAATGTAGTACCTTCGGATGAAGCATTGAAAAAAATCAAATGTAGGACCACCTACAATTGGTAGTACACAAACCACACAGAAAAATGTAAGTTGTAGTTCTTAGTGAAACTGATTAATATATATATATATATATATATATATATATATATATATATATATATATATATATAAACTGTTAAATTTCACACTAAACGATGCGAAAGAGTCCGAGGTTTTTAACCATATTTTTTTTATGTAATGAACCGAAACCGTTTATGCTTTCGCCATCGGAATATTTGTTTGTAAAAATAGAAACTAGGGTTATGTAACTTGTATAAACGTAGGTGTATATTTTATTTGTATTGCTAATTTTTTATTCCTATAAGTAAAACTAAATAGACCCTTGGACTTTAACAATGTGTTGCATTTGTCAATCCCCCCCGATACAATAGAAATAAATAAAGTCTAATGTAGAATTGCAAATTTGGCCTACTTCAATTAGTGCCCGAATTACAGGACAGATGATTACATGTATTGAAAACATTACATTATTATAGATGTTATATTCCGCTAAAAATCCTGTTTCGGTAAAATACCAAAAACCTCGACTGTACTAACAAAGATGTTTGCAGACTAATTCAGTGGAATGTGTGGCTTAACTGTTTGAAGAGAGCTCCAGATTACTATCAGATATGAAATATGTCTTGATCGAGAAATATCTTGGATGCCACCTACTCCATCAGGATTGCAAGGAAAAACCCCTCGAAGAATAACAAGAAGGTGCCAAAACCTGGGATCAGGAGACTGATTCTGGCTTAAACATGTACCTAAAAAATCATTAACCCTTAACCGCTGTAGTTCAATTGTTATCACATTGTCACCGTACCCAAGTCACACAGACGTCGCTGGTTTCTTACCTTTTATTAATAAAATATGTTAATAATGGTCTAGTTATATCCCTTAGACATGTTACTAGAAGGTATATAATGTTTAAAAAGTGAACAGAAAATAAATTAAGTACATTTATTTTTTTAAAAAATTGTATTTTCTTAACAGAAGTGTAATTTTAAATATACCCTTTAACTTAATACTTCTACAAGATTCAAACAAACCTTATAATATGAAATAACATCAGTGTTGCAAACTAAATAAACTAATAAAAAAACAAAATTCAAATGACAAACAAAATATGGAAAAAATTACAAGGTTTGATTTAGTAGAAATTTTGCTTACACATTTTAGATAGACATTCAAACATATTAGTTTACAACAGGCAAAACACATACAACTTCTTCGTCTTCTTAGTTTAGAAGGACAAGTAAGCAATTTTTATACTTTTCTAGTTTTTCTTCATTTTTTGGAACTGGATTCCCAGAATTCGATTTCTGGTTAATTGTAAATCTCGTTTCAGTTGTAAATTTTGAGCCATTGCAGCTAACAGTGGTTGGACTAACTAGTCCAGCAAGTATCTTTATAAAGTCTGTTTTCTCAAGTTTTTCGTTATCTTCGTTATCGTATGTTTCAGTGTGGTGCATTGAAGATACTAAAACAACGGCCTTGTATTTCTTTGGCACCTACACGTACGTACGTACGTACGTACGTACGTACAATACGAGAGTCATATTTTCAGTAAAACCAAATAAAGAAGTTTCACCTCTGTTGGCTAAAAATTGCTGGGGAATTTCCCTTTATGCTTCTTCAGGGTTTCCATGTACGTTAGTCCTGCTTTCTTGAGTTCTTCCACCAATTCCAATTGACGTAAACCTTGTTCAGTTACGTTTCTGTTAGAATTAACAATAGGCTTAGTTAGTCTCACAACAGCTTTGAGTGGGTTTACTGAACCTTTTTTCGTCTTCGTTTAAACCAATACCATATGTACACGTATGCATTGTACAAATAATAATTTCTAGCATCTGTCATACACATTATCTTCAGCCAATACTTAAATGGCTTATTTGGGATGTACATTTTATATTTACACCTTCCTCAATAGACAACCAGCATTTCGTTCGCAGTTATATATGCACCTGGGAAATACATAGCCTAGGAATAGCAATGAACGCAAGGAAAAGTTCGAAAATCGGAGCCATTGAGTTTTCCTCTCATCTAGAGATTTCTGTCAGCAGGATTGTCAAACCATAAAAAGCTAAATAAAAATGCAAATCTGTTTTTACTTAGAACACTACAAAAAATTTCATGTCCCGTACCAAGTGGAGTAAAAATGTATACAATTTTCTCATAATTAGAATTAAAATCTACTGAATAATATAACAATCCTATAAAAGCTCTCAATTCCTGCATTTTCAAATCCTTCAGGTCCGATCTCTTCGGAATTTTGTACCTATACCTTTCCTTTTGTATTTTGATATTAATTCATTTTAAAACCACACCCAGCATTTCCTCGGAAAACAGTACACTCAATACCGCAGCAGCTTCTGTTCTGCTCTAGAACCCAGTTTAACAGAAGGATGCAGGCCTGGTAACTAGACAACTATATCGTGTTTTTGTATTCTAGTGCACTTGACAAAGTTTGTTGGCACTCACTTGAAGCGATTTTTCCCCAATAAACCTTTTTTTTATAATGTTAGGACTATCTCCACCATCAGTACTTAAGACTTTCATTATTGTCATCTTTTATTACAGCCTTGTCTTCACTCAATGTATCAAGCTCCAAATCTGGTTCATGAATACTTACTTCGTGGTGATCTACAGATATTTTATCACTGTCGCTTTCATTGCCATCAATTTCATCCATCCACTGTAGAATTACATTTTCATACTCAGGATCACCATAGCAAACTGTTTATGAAGATCCAGTACTAAAATTCGTTACAATAAAACACTTTTAAGCAAAACGCACAAAATTTATTAAACTTACAAAAAAGTCGTAGCGGCGTCTCAGAGGTCCCAAGCAAACTTTAATTGTTTATATCAGGGAAACAAATACGTTGTTACACTATTCCACGCAGACAAGAAATAAAACAGTAAAGTAAGTAAAGAAAATAGCCTACACCAAATACCGAATACTGCAACAAAACAGAGACAGATTGGTAGAATCAACATCCAAAAGAAATGGATTTCAAGCTAGCTCAAAACATCATAGAGCGAAGTGGGTGATATAGAAAGAGAAAAATAGGAAATCTCAGTAAAAAGTTATATTATGAACATACAATCCCAAAGGAATATTTACAAACGTCAAAACCACATATTTATGTAATCGTTCCGTTATAACGTGATGTACACAAAGCGTCAATTTACATATAATACAGTATAAACCTAAACATTTGAAAATATCTAGAATAAAATCTTATTATCTAAATAATAGGTATGTATACATTGCTGTGAAACCTTTAATAAGCCTCACCAGAGTACCAAAAAAATATTCGAGCCTCTCGAATTGGGCACCAAGATTTGCTGTGATTCTCGCCCTGTTGAATATCTTCTGATAATCGCCTCTTTACTCTTTCCGCCTCGGCTGCTCACCTAGTTAAAACTTTCATCCTCATTCATAAAAAAAACAAACACATTCCTACCACAAACATCAACGTTAAACTCTATTTACATCAATATTCATAAAACATTAAAATTTCAAAATTAAATTGTAGCATAAATTTCAGTATCATAAATTTCAAGATTAACTTTGTCATCATTTTAATTTGCATCCAGAATTAGAGTCCTTGTAGGATACATACTAATTAAGTTAACAATATTTGCAGACCTGAGTCTGAATAAAAGGGAGCATCTCCCACCCCTTTACGTTAATTAAACAGGTTAGTCTAATTGAGCTCAAAGACAGACCCAAATTTTCATCATAATCAAAAACATAAACCTGATAAATACTCCTTTCTACTTGTACAAGAAAATTTCACCTTAAAATTAAAAATTTGTTGTTTATACAAATTCACTACTGTCCATTTTTATCAAACAAATTATAAAGATATCCAACACCCACCAAAACATCAAAGATCGAACAAAATTGTATAATTTACCTGAAGGTTACTGCACTCGTGGCTTCAATGCACATCGGACTTGCTAATTCCACCATTCCAGCTGGTTTGTTTACGGCTTCAGATTCTGAACGCTTTTAAAATTTTTGTACACCACCATTCGTTTAAATTGGTTCAGGACTTCTCAGGAACTCATCTATGTATATCTAAATCTTGTTTTGTGGATCCAATCACGTTTGAATAACACTTGATTACTCATTCCGAAAATTAGCAAAGCAATTCATAATTCGTTCACGCTATACAAAGCTGCATACTTAAATGTATTTATTTATCGCTACTAATTTAGATAATTGGTACAGTAATACCCGCAAATATAACTAGACTTTATTACCTTATCTATCTTTTCTAAGTGCACTAATGCATAATAACTTGTATTGTAGCACGTATTCTGCTTGCAGTATCGTATAACATCAAAAAATAAAGAGCAAACTGTTTTAAAGTATTCAATAAAATCAAAAATCTAAGAGTCAAACTGTTTAAAGTATTGAATAAAAATCGAAAATCTAAGAGAGCGAAACTCCTATAAACACGGGTTTATATAATAGCTTGCTTGCAAGTCGAATTTGTCCCGCAACGGACAATTTTTAGAATTTCGCATTCTATGTTCCCTTTCGACAGTCCGGCACAGCGATTCTACAAAATTTGCACACGTCCAAGTTGAAAATCTAAGAACTTTTCACACGTTGGGCAACGCGTCATCAAACAACTAATTAATTTTATATAGAAATTGTTGTTTCCACCTCTCATATCTGCTTCTTATTTCAACCAATCGTAAAGCTAGTGATGTTTCTCAAATCCGGCCTTTTATTATCTGTCTCTGCTTTACCTGTTTTATCCGTCTCTTTCTACCCTGGTCTGAGTGGTACAAATCGATATTCTTTACTATCTGCTATTTACCTCCACGTGGATTCGTACGTGAGTTAAATAACCCCTCAACTAACCTTCCCGTTAATATAAGCTACGGTTTATCCGACCGTTTGCAATATACGCAGAATTTTCATGTTTATCCAAACAAATTAAACAGAACGTGATATTTAAAAATACGCAGGTGTTCAATCGTAATACTTCTACGATTTGTATATTCCACTTATTTTAACCCTCTTGATAGATTTGTATGCTAGCAACGCGTCTCGTATTTGGTATTATTGGGTTTTTAAAAGCTTTTATGCATATTATACCTTAATAATCGTTCAATTAACTCCAATTAAAATAATAATGAATGGCATTGACTTCTACCCTTTAATTTTTAGCGAATACTAATTAAATATTAATTATTATTTGTACACTTTGTTTAATACCCGTTATTTAAAAATCGAATTAATTGATATAAATTTCGCACGTAATTTCTATTTGTTTCTTTATACAAGGTGATTAAAATTGTTTGATGTCGTTAATTAATTTTCTACCCTGGTCTAAATTTGAGTATATATATATAATATATATATATATATATATATATATATATATATATATATATATATATATATATATATATATAATCGTGTAATTTGTTGCTAATTGTAAGTATATAATGTCATGAGTGAAGCTCGGATGTATAGTAATAACTTAGGAGAAAGTCAATTAGGCATTTTAGATAATTAAGGTATTTTAAATAATTAAAATAGAGCTTAGTCAACTTATGATAATTTAGGGTTAATTTAATTTTTGTATTTAGTTAGAAAGGACGTAACATAATATTTATTATAAGATAGGACAATATGGGCTAGAAGCAACAAGGTAAAAATATCGCTTTCAATTTCATATAAGCTAGTATACGAAAATATAAAAGCTTTCAATTTTCGTTAGTGTAGGATTATTATTTAGAAGGGTAAAACCAGAAATGTTTCAAAGCATAGTGTACACTAAAAGGGGGAAAGATTTCAAGGTAATATGTTACCTATAAAAATTAATATGTTCCAAAAGGAGAAGGACCGTTCAAGGACAGAACGGAGAACATATAAGTATGACGAAGATGCAGTATGTTTGTATAAGATATCGCTTTAATTATAGAGGTAGTATGATAGGAGGAAAGCTAAAAACAAGCTGTCATGGAGGAACAAGGACGGAGTAGAACGCATGAATATAATTGAGAAAGAGTATACTTTGGGGTTTAATTATAGATGTAGTATAGGAGGGTGACGACAAACAAACTTATTTTGGAGAGGGCAACAAAATCGATAATTTCCAAGAATATTATAAGCAAACATGGATTGATAGAAGGCAAGGGAGAGAAATTAGGCTAGATGATTGGACGATACAGGCATACGCGCAACGATTTTGTATTAGGTAGGGCAAATATCCAGCTGGTGGAAGCATATGTGTGAAAAGGGACTACATGAACAAGGGAGATGAAAGATGTTTGTTTTAGTTTGAAGGCGTGAATGTAATTGGAATCAATTTCAGTTAAGGCTAGTTTTCACTGAAGAGCAGAAACAGTTGGCTGTTTTTAAAGGTTTACCAAGTAATTTAATGTGTTTGTTGTTCGTAATGCAGGGGAACTAAAAGCCGTTGAAGCTTTAACAAGAAAATAGTGACGGTTATGCGAGTAATTTTAAGAAAGGAGTGAACGGTTAGCACTTTTACATACTTGAAAACAGGGAGGTGTAGTATGCCTATATAACCACCTTCAAAAGGGGTAGCGCTCCCTTAATTTTCTTCTTTCCTTAGCACATCATCGAGTTTACTTTTAGTGAATTTATGTGCTCACATAAGTTAGTGTAGTGCAATGACAAGTCAGGTCATTTAAAAAAAATCGAATAAAGAATCCTAAGCAAAGAGTAGATAAAGTATGTAAGTACAAACGATTACGATTGTGGCTTTGGAATGTACGAAAATTATTAAATTTTGAAAGTATTTAATGGTGAAGGCAGCAATCTTTGATTAATTTATGATAAATGGGAATACGAAGTGTAAATTTTGGAAGTTGGATGCTTTAGTTTATTTTTAAATGAAGAGATTTTGAGGTAGCAACATATACAGAGTGATGGTGATTCAACTGGGGAGCCGTTTCAGGAACTAGTGCCATATTGGATGGCATCTTCCTCAAGGGCTGGTTGGCGGGTACCTGCTTGGAAGATAGTTACCAGGTAACCAATTGTATAAAAACATTTTGTGGTGAATATTTGCCGGGGTTCTTTTAATTTTTTTTGTGCTTTGGAGTGTTTCTTATTTGATGTATTTAATGAATTGAAAATTTGTGAGACTTCAGATGTACATAAAATTTATTTATGTAGTCAAGGATGATTAATTTACAGATAAGCAGGCTATGTTGTAAACAAGTATAGGGGGCTTATTTTATTTTTGTAGTGCAGTAAATTTGCACTCGCATTTAAGAAGTTTTACTATGAGCTCATATTAAGACAAAGGGGTTAACGTCAAGTATGAGGAACACCTCTTACTTTAATAGGATATTTGTTTATAAGGTTATCGAATCAAATTGCTTTGGAAAATGAAATTGTTGACATTACTAATTACATAATGAAACGTATTTAGAAAATGTAATATTTATTTCAAGCAAATAGAGTGTGATGTATTTTGTGAATTGCGTTATTTTGAGAGTGTGATTGTAGGTGTGAATCTCTTATAGATTATAGCATAGAGGCAGTGAGCGGGAGTTTTTAGATTCAGCGGTACCAGGTAAGCGTCTGTTAGTTTTATGAAGTTTTTGTGGATTTAGGAGTCAAGAGAGGAGCATCCGAGGTAAACCTCACAGTAGTTAATGACGGCCCAAAACTGGAGCTCGATGGTTTCCAGAGAAACTACGCAGTAATATATATATATATATATATATATATATATATATATATATATATATATATAATTATGAGGTTAAGGCTCTAACTACTCAAGCCCCTCCGTTCGGAAGCCATAATTACCGTGTGATTAAGCTTGTACAATCGTGCCCCGGCGTTTGGCCGTCATAATTATTGTGAAGTTATACCTGTACAATCGCGCCCCAGCGTTGGGCTGCATAATTACTGTGAAGTTAGCTCTCTAAAACGTGCCCCACAAATTGGGTGCCATAATTGTGGAGGTTAACTCTGGAACATGCCTGGAATCATGCCCCACTGTTGGGCTGATATAATTCCAACATATTTTAGCTCGAATCTTGTCCTCGGTTGCTCCCAATAATTCCTCGGCTGCTCCTAATAATGTTTCTTACATAATCTCCTAAATAATATTGTTGACACCTACCTGTTACATCCAAAAACTTCCTCTCAATATCCTCATGTTGAAACCTAAATAGACATTTACACCAATCACGAACTCAAAAATAACTCAATTGACCAAATATATCACACTCTATTTACAATAGATCCATAGTACATTATAACGCACCATTCCTTTAGGTACATCCATAAATTTCAATAATTTTATAACAATAATCATGCAAATTGATAACCTTTTAAAACACACATATTTTTATTTAAAGTAAGAGGGCGTTCCTCATACCTTACGTTACACTTTTGTCCTAGTAGCATGAACTCATAATAAAACTTCTACAACTGTGCATATACATTTACTGCACTACCAAATATCAATAAGCCCTCTAAACCTCTTTACATCATTTGGTTATCTGTAAATTCAATAATTATTTTCAAATATCAAATTTCTTTTAAAGTCCCATAAATGTTTGTTCATAACATATCAAATAATAATAAAACACATCAAATTCAAATCCAAATAATCACAAACACCATAAAAATATTCACCACTCAATGTTCTATTCTATCGCCGACCTGGTTTTTATCTTTTATGTGTGCTCCACCATCTATCTCCTTAAAGATGCTGCCATCTAGTAGCTACCCAGTTCATCAGCTAACTCCCTGGTCCAATTACCATCTCCGCCATGCATACCACTGTTTTCAATTTCCACTCCAAAAATTCCAATATCCAAACTAAACTTTTATTATTCAAACATCGCTTTTTTGTATCATCCAAACACGTTCAAACTTTAATTTTCATGCATTCCAATACCAACTTAACAAGCTTTCTACTTGCGTACCACTTTAACGTTTTACCACAAAGATACTTTTAGCTACTACATAAAATTTTATTAACTTGCACTAGTTCACCAATGCTGGAAGAAATCTCAACAAAAAGCAAGAGCAAAAGAGACCGAGACCCTCTCTGCCAGTGATTATATAAGTAAAATTCGCCCCCACCCCGTTTTAAATTGGCATGTATACTTATACACCCATTCCTATAATTCCGGAAAATTGTTTTCTAACCGTTCTGCATTTCATCGAAAATGCTGTAACGTATCTCGGTTTTTTGTAAATTTTTATAACGAACATAACAATACTCGGAAAATCGCTTTAAACTGTCACTCCGTTGTCCAAACTTAGCCTCTAGGTCGTTATTTGTCAACGCCTTCAACTTGAACAAACATTTCTCATCTCCCTTGTACCTATAGTTTTATCTCACACAAACGCTTCCACCAGCTGGATCTCTGCCCTTCTTGCGCAATACACCAATCACCTCGCTTGGCTCCATTTCCCACTTTTTAACAGACTCGCGTTTGCTTTTAAATATCCTTGAAATTATCGATTTTATTTAGGTCTCCTAACAACACTGCCTCCTGGATTATCTATACGCATCTCTCTTGCACTCAATACATTTTATTCTGTTTTGGTCTTTCGGTCGGCTCCTTACTATACCACCTCCAAGATTGAAATCAATATTTTAACCACAAAACCGCGTCTACCTTAATCCCAACAGCTGTTCTTATCCAATAACCCATTAAAGCTTGTTTGTTGCCAAGTTTACCAAGAACTATTACCTTCCCTCGTTATTATGTTTAAACCTGTTGCATTTTACGTTTTAGAACAGAAATGTTGCTTTGACACCTGTTCCACGCTTTTAGACTTTCATATAATTACTTCACTACAAATTTAAATACGTTAGAAAGATTTTACCCTAATTATTATTTATCCTGCTCTATGTTTATACAACTATTATGATACATTATCCTTGGCTAAATTACATTGATACTACATTATTATACACTTCTTAAGTTAAAAAAAAATAATTTGTTAAAAATATTCCCACTCCCTTATTAAATAAATTTGTCTTCCCTTATTCAAAAGCTCTCAACCTATGAGTTCATTTGTACCCTTATATATCCCAATGACCCCTTAATGACACGATAATATATATATATATATATATATATATATATATATATATATATATATACATGCAAAATACAACATGTTCCAGTCCTAAATATGTACAAGAAGAAATTACACAGAATACATATATGTACAATAATGTTTACCTGCTTTGGGAAGTGCACCTCGTAAGGTTTCAGAACGCAACATTAAATTTTAAATAACGTAATCATGTATTAACTAGCAAGTTGAATGTACACAGGAAAGAAAACAGTAAAAAGTGCTTTCACGCAAGCTTTAAGAATAATTGCATAATCGTTCGTGCATTGTGAGCATGTATTTAGTAACGTACAGTCTGGAATTTATTGCAGAATAAACAAAAAAAAAAGTGTTATCTTCCAAAACAGCAACACAAGTAAAGCAAACAGGAAACTGTACCTTAAGCTATCGGCTTCTCTCTGGTATCATCTTAGGATAAGGAAACTCGTCTTCGACAGGGTGCTGGATCCAACTTAACTATAGTAGCACACTATGTACAAAAACGCGCTTCAAAATCGCGACCTACAACATTCAAAGGACGTTGTATAGAATTAAAATCGAATACATAAGAGAAGAGTCGAATAAATATGAAAGCCTTTCTAGAGTTCAACTTGTATTTATACAACTATGGGAACAACGGAGGTTAGTAACGAAGAATCATTCCCACCTATATTGTTGTAAAATAAACTGTGAATGCAAGCAAAAATATATTCTGCAAAATATTCCTAGAATGCAAGCAAAAAGAAAGCAAAATATGATAATTAAATTCATTGATTTCGTTTGCATGGTAAAGTAAAATATATTTTAAATCATCCATTTGAGTATGCAACCTTGCATACTGCCATAGGCTATGTAACGTATAACCGGTTGCCTGACTTTTAGAAATGAATAGAGATTCGTATTATTATCGATCCGCACTACGGGGATACATTACTTGGGAGAACGATTTTATTATCCATAAACCTTGAGCGACCACACAAGTGCAGATAACAAAGTAGAATTTCACAGCAAACGAACAGACAACCAATTCATTACAGTATTTCAATGGGAAAAATGTTATAATCTTTAGAAGCTTTTATAAAAAGCAGTTGTTTCAAACATGTTTCATAAAATAAACTATTGGAAATAACCAGCCTATTTCAAGGAATAACTTAAAAGTGATGAGGAAGAACAAATGCTTACTACTTGTTTCAACGAATTTGGTGAAGTTGCTAGCCATTTAGTAGTGGTTTAATGATAGCATTTCAGAGAATTTATAAACTATTATAGGAAATATTACACGTACTTCTACACCGAGAGAAATTTTATATAGGACAGTTTAATACGTATTTATTGAACTTGTTAAAAGCTTGTATAATTTGAGAATAACATAAAAAGGGTTTAGTTTAGCATTTTTAGGAGTTTAATTAAGGTACTTACAAATTAATGCAGAATCACTCTATTTCAAAAAGTAATGTAACAACGTCTGTTGCCACGAATGGTTCGAACACACTGAAACGCGTAAGTTATTAACCAATGAAGAACCTGATGTGTCTCAGGAATGCCACTATGTTGGTAAAGAATTTATTTATTTATTTATTAACATTTATGGTAAAAACCTCTTAACAAAACAAATAGAAATAAGTTACAAGAAACAATATAAAATAATTTTAAAAATAAACTTAACAACATGGGGTTAATATTCATAATTGCTTGTAGATTAAAACAATGTTGGTAAAAGGAAAAAAAATGAAGACTAGGTATGTTATCTTCTGAAGTTGGCTTTTAAAGTTCAAAATTGAAGTTGTAAAATAGTCCAAATTGTACTTGTTCCCAATTCTTAGAAATCTGGTTATGGGGGAATCGAGACCATAATTTGCTCGCTGATATGGAACATGGAAGAGATATGTATGACGAGTAATTTTCTTGGGTACATTAAATTGTATTAGTTCCAATAATTTACGTCACGTATAACTATTTGAGATAATTTTATAGAGAGTAATAAGATCGGCTTTAATTCTCCGTTTATGAAGGGTTTCCAAATTTAATTCATTGAGTATCAGGTTATAGTCCATAGAGCAATCAATTCTATGTATGCCAAGTTTAAATGCACAGGTTTTGAGAAATTTTTTCTGAACGGATTCAATTAATTGTTTCGAATTGTGATAAAAAGGAGACCATACTGGCACATACTCAAGCTATAAGCGTACCAGGCTACAATACAATGTCTTAATAGCATCAATAGTGAGTTCTCTGCTGTATCTAAGTTTAACCCCAAGATTTCTCAAGCTTAGATTAACAACAACTAAAAAATGCTTATTGAAGCTTAACTTAGTACCAAGGGTTATACCAAGATCTCTAATCTCTGTAATGCGTTTCAGAGATTTATTATTAATTTGATAGTTAAGTGGATCCTTTCAGAAGATCGAGCAAAGCTGATGAGACACATTTTTCAGTATTGAGAAACATTCCGTTTTCAGTTGACCATTGTACAATGGCATTAAGATCGTCTTGTATTCTCAGAAGGTCCCTTGAGCTTGTGATCACTAAAAATAGCTTCATATCGTCAGCAAATAACAATACTTTTGAGTATTTACTGCAACTTCTAATATCATTTATAAACAGGTTAAATAAAAGAGGACCAATATGGGAGCCCTGCGCAACTCCAGAGAAAGCATCTATGCTGTCCGATATGTAGTTCTTTATTCTAACTTGTTGTGTTCTGCCCGTTATAAAACTAAAAATCCAAGAGCACTAACTATGCGAGAAACCATATAAAGCTAATTTACTTACAAGGCTAGAATGATTAACCTTGTCAAAGGCTTTGGCGTAATCAGTGTAAATAGCATCAACTTGGGGGGTTAAATTTCAAATGCTCTTATAATATATTCTTGGTATAGTAGTAAATTAGAGTAGATTTACCAAAAAAAAACCCGTGTTGTCAGGAATAAGAATGTGTCTACAACAGATGGATAAATAATCAGCAATGATTTTGTTAAAAAGTTTAGAAATTACTGATGAAATGCAAATTGGTCTGTAGTTACGTACATTAACTTTGGCACCACTTTTGAATACAGAAGTAACAACACTGGTTTTCCATATATTAGGAAAGATATTAGTGTCCAAAGAAAAATTATACAGGAAATGTAGGATATGTGCTACTGTGAACATACATCACTTGAAAATACGGAGGTACATGCATTAATTTATCTTGAAGTTTAGAGATGCCGCCAAAAACAGTCTCTATTGATATTTGTAACTTAGGTGTTTCAGTAGCAGCATACGGTGTAGAACTAGGCTCAGGAATATCAAATTTTTCATAGACTATAGAAAAATGTCTTGCAAATATATTTGAAATTTCTATACCACTTCCAGCCGACACATCATCCAAGGTCATTGCGCTTGGAATCCCTTGATCTTTTCTGAGTGTATAAACATGATTTCAAAAGATTTTCGGTGCAGAACATATTTTGTTACTTATATGTGATGTATAAGTTCTATAACAGTAATTGGACAACTTCTTACATCGTGCTCTTAGATTAGAAAAGTGTAAAGTAATCATCATAATTACCAGAAGTTTTAAATTTTCTATGTGCCTGCAACTTCATTTTAATTAACATTATCAACTCTGAAGAGAACCACTTTGGGTATGTAGATGTAGTTCTACATTTAACAGGAACAAAAAATGATATACCAGTGAAGAGCATTTCATAGAACAATTGTGTTGCTATGTTAACATTTTGTGCCTTAAAAATTCCATTATAATTATATGAACTGAAAAAGTAATTCAATCCTTCAAAATTAGAATTTTTGAAGTCATAAAATGTTTCATCAAACTTTAGGGTAGAAATATAGTCCAGTGGAATTTCACAATTTAAGGCCAGATGATGAAAGTTGTTTGGCAACAGAAGATCATTTGCTTCAATTATATTCAGTGAATCACAATTTGAAAAGATAAGATCTAGTAGTACATTATGTCTATTTGGTATAATATTTTTTTGCGATAAATGGAGGTAAAGGAAATTATCGCGAATAAAGTCAGTCTTGTAGTAGAGTGAAGCCTGGCAAGCGGCTAGAGCAGGGCAGGTTGTAGCCACCAAATAGATATATTTTGGAATAAATATTAGAATTCACTGTTTGATTGACTGTATTATAGTGCTCTTGATATAAAGACAGAGGAAAGCTTGGGGGGAATATAGACACTGCCAATAATTGCTGAAAAATGAGATGTTTTGATAGATATAAAGACCTGTTCAACAGTAGTACTTGGCAGAGATAGTCTATGCGATAATAATGAATTGCGTACACCAATCAACACACCACCACCTGGTTTTTTAGTTTAGCATAATATCTATCAAATCGATATATGGTAAAATTAGAGCTTAAAATTTCCAAATCACTAATTGAGTCATTAAGCCAAGTTTCCACCAGAACAAATATATCATATGAACATACGGCTGATGTGTTCGCTAGATTGATAAGTTTAGTTCGTATACCACCAACGTTCTGGTAGTATACGGAAAGTGTTTTATTGATTTTTACCGCACTAGAACTTTTTTTTTGTATTAACTGGGGGTGGCCTCTAATATATTTGATTGACCAATTGGTGAATACTTCTTTCTTATTCAATTGACTACGAAGATCTTGAAGATAATCACGTTGCATTTTTGTTAAATCGGAATTGATTTTGATGTTTGGGTGGTTAATTTTATGTTTGTTTTTTAAAACTTTTATTGCACTAACTTTATCTTCTAATAAAACTTTTATCCATTTCGAATGGACCTGCACCTTGCCGAAGTTCTAAATTACTAGAACAGGTGAAATGGCTTGTGTATTCTAATGAGCTAAAGAGCCAAACTACAGGTCCAACCAAAGTAGTAGGGTCGTTAGTGAGGAACCAGACTAAGACAGGTCCCCGAAAGAGGGCAGCGGCTCTTTCAGTACTTGGATTGGCAGAGACCATAAGGGTCGGTATGGCAGTCTAAGAGATACTACCGCGATGTGGTAGGCAACGGGAAACCACCACATTATCTCCCAAGTACACAGCGTACTTAAATTGTAACAAACATGATGGCATTCACTGGGGTAAAGGATTCCGGAGTTAAAATAGTCCCCCATTCGGATCTCCGGGAGGGGACTACTTCGGAGGATGCGATCGGAAAGTTAAAAATAAGAGTCGGGAACATTCTGCGAGCCGGAGCGTGGAATGTTAGAAGTATGAAGCAAGTAGGTAAGCTAGAGAACCTAAAAATCGAAATGAATAGGTTATCACTAGACATAGTAGGGATCAGCGAAGTTCGGTGGCCAGAGGCGGGGGATTTTTGGAGTGGAGACTTCAGGGTAATTCATACAGGAGCAGAGGACAGAAATTTGGGTGTGGGGATAGTTATGCGGAAAAAGATAGGATACTGTGTAGAAAATTACTTACAAAAGAACGAAAGAGTGCTCCTGGTTAGATTAGAATCTAAACCGGTAAACACAGAAATAATACAAGTATACATGCCCACCTCTAGCTACAGTGACGAAGGGGTAGAAGCCATCTACAAAGATATCGAAGACATATTAAGATACGTAAAAGGACATGAAAATTTAATAATTCCGGGGGATTTTAATGCTGTGGTAGGTGAGGGTAGAAAAGCAGCGGTAGTAGGTTTATTTGGTTTAGGCACAAGAAACGACAGGGGAAATAGGCTGGTAGAATTTTGCGACAAGAACAATTTAATCATCACAAACACATTATTTCAACATCATGCTAGAAGACGATATACGTGGAAGATGCCAGGAGATATAGGACGATATCAAATAGAGTACATTCTTGTTAGACAACGGCTTAGGAATCAAGTAAAAGACTGTAGAAGCTACCCAGAAGCAGATATATATACTGACCACAACATCGTAATTATGAAGGCCGCACATAAATTTAAAAATCTGAAAAAAAGGAATGGAAAAAGACACTTGGACTTAGAGAAACTAAAAGATAAAGATATTCAAGTAAGATTCGAAAAAAAGTCAAATGAATTGCTGAATGATATCGGGAAAATATCTGAAACTAAGGAAGTAGAAACAGAATGGAATAACATTAAATCCAGCCTAGACATGGCGGCCAGAGATATTTTGGGGTATACACAAAAAGAAAATAAGAAACCATGGATAACAAAGGATATCCTGAATTTAATAGAAGAAAGACGAAAATACAAAAATAAATCAGACGAAATAGGAAAAAAGAGATACAAAGCCATAAAATGGAAAATTATTCGAAAATGCAGGAAAGCTAAAGAACAATGGATTGATAAAAAGTGCAAAAAAGTACAAACTAAGATGGAAATAGGAAAGACAGACGAAGCATACAAATTAATTAGAATGAATTTTAGGGATATAAAACCGTATAGCAAAAATATAAGGGACGACAAGGAAACGTAATTATAAAAACGTAGAGAAAGTGAGTAGATGGCAAGAATATATAGGAATTTATATGCAGGAGAGGAACTAACTGCATTAGAACAGGAATCAGACATTGAAAATGATGACTTGGGATATCCTATACTTGAGACGAGTTTGAATTAGCATTAAAGAGTCTGAAAAATGGTAAGGCGCCGGGTACAGATAAGGTGCAAGCAGAAACTCTAAAAGCCCTGGACAAGCAGTAACAGAACGTCTCTTCCAACTTGTAAGCTATATGTATGAGACAGGCGACATACCCAAAGATTTCAAACGTAGCATCATAGTAACTATACCAAAAAGAAAGGCACGGATAGATGTGAAAATTTTCGAACAATAAGTTTGACAGCACACGTGTCAAAAATATTAACTAGAATTGTGCAAAGACGAATGGAAAAACGAGCTGAAGAAATACTAGGAGAAACCAATTTGGGTTTAGGCGAAACAGGGGAACACGGGAGGCTATTTTAGCTCTGAGAGTGATAATGGAGAAAACAATAGAAAAAGGGAAAGCATGTATATAGGGTTTGTAGATCTGGAAAAAGCATTCGACAATGTAAATTGGAAAAATGTTTGAAATACTCAAAAGATTGGAATGAGTTATAGGGATAGACGAATAGTACATAGCTTATACAAAGAGCAAACAGCAGTAATAGAATTAGAGCAGGAACGTAGAGAAGTAAACATTAGGAAGGGGTGAGAGAGGGATGTGCCCTATCACCATTGATTTTTAACTTGTACATAGAAGAGGCAATGAATACTGTCAAATGCAGGAAGACATTTGGAATTACTATGCAGGGACAAAAAATTGATATGCTTAGATTTGCAGATGATATAGCAGTATTAGCGTCTAGCAAGGAAGAGTTAGAAGCTGCTCTTAATGAAATGGAAACGATTCTAACAGAGAGATACGGTATGAAAATTAACAAAACTAAAACTAAAGTTGTAGTTTGCAAAGGTGGGGAAAATAAATCAAAAACAAGAATACAAGTATTTAACACGAACTTACAAGAGGTTAAGGATTTCTGCTACCTAGGAAGCCAAATAACACAAGATGGGAAAAGCACAAAAGATATAAAACAAAGATTAGCACAAGGCCGTGCTACATTTAACAAGAAAAAGCAACTACTGTGCTCAAAGACCACAAACATAGAAACAAGGAAAAGATTGCTTAAAACATATGTGTGGAGCACAGCACTGTACTGACTGTGAAGCCTGGACAGTAGGAGAAGCGGACAAGAAAAGATAGAAGCCTTTGAAATGTGGTGTTACAGGCGTATGATGAAGATATCATGGACAGACAAAGTTAAGAATGAAGAGGTACTAAAAATGGTAGGGGAAGAAAGAAATATGTGGAAAACGGTAAAAAATAGGAGAGATAGGATGATAGGCCACATACTACGGCATGAGGGAATAGTGCGGAATATATTAGAAACAGAGATAGGAAAAAAGAGAAGAAGAGGCAGACCTAGATTAGACTACTGCACACAGATAGTAAAAGATGTAGGCTGTAGAGGTTTCAGGGAGATGTGTAGGCTAGCCCAGAATAGAAATCAATGGAGGTACGCATCCAACCAATCCCAATATGGATAAACTAATGACGAAAAAGATAACTGTGCTTAAACATGAAGATTATAATAAGTAACTACAAGAATTGGTTGGGCAATATTCTCGAATAATGTTAAGTGTGTGAAAGGATTTACTGGAAAACCATTATTTCGGCAAATGTCTAAGTGTTGGGGGATCTTGGTAGCCACAGGTTGCTTAACCTCCTTCACTGAATCTCGGTAAAATAGGGTATAAAATTAGAAAACAATAGAAAGAGAACGAGCTGAATACACATACTCCCTGAAAAAAGAAAAAGAAGAAAACCACCAAAAACACAAAATCAAAGTAGCTGCTTATATAACCCTACATAAAAATAACTGAGTTGCAAACGAATCCGTGACTTTCAGTAAACAATGGATTCCATTACTAAAAGAAATAACAAAAGAAATAACAAATGAAAATCAAATGCCCACAATATCTAGGTAGCATTGCAAGTTTTTCCTGGGTTTTCCTTGCAATATTAACATGAAATACAGCCTACATACATGATTTCTATTTATACATAAAATAACTAATTACATAAAAATAAGCATATTAACAATCCTTGTAAAACAGCATTGGTATCTGACAAGTATAAATCCACAATAAGGTTACCTCAAAACCATATACAATCTCCGTTGAACAGTATTGGTATCCGACAAGTGTAAACCCACCATAGGGTCGCCTCAGATCCATATACAATCTTCATAGAACAACATTGGTACCTGACAAGTGTAAACCCGCCATAGAGTCGCCTCTGAACCATGTTAAAATCTACCAAAGAGGTAACTTAAATCATAATGAATTTTCCCCCTCAAAATAAATATAAAAAAACGACTACTTAAGCCTTTCAATAATGCAATCGCACACTTCTTTAATAACCATCCTCTCAATTGTATAAATAGAAACATGTTAAAAAATGTTTTCCAATTCCAAGTTATTGAATTTATATGAAATTCACCAATAAAAATTAATCAGCTGATTTCACGTTCAGCTTATTGGCTAACTAAAGAAAGCCGATTCCAGGTCGCAACACAAATTGAAGGTTAATCATTCTGTTAAACTTTAAAAATTTTTGCTTAGTATACTCAAACCAAATATTTCAAACATCAATCAATCAAAGTCACCTTCAATTTATGTCATAAATGTCAAACTTGAAGTTTTTATTATTATTTTGACAACAATCCTAGGTCATGGATCGAAACGTAAATAAAGTTGATTTTAAAAACTATGAGTGGTTTAATTCCCAAAGAAGATTAACCTGAATACACATGCTGTGTGAGAATTTCAGGGAACTATGTAGGCTAGCTCAGAATATAAATAAGTGCAGGTACGTGTCCAACCAGTTTTGAGACGGAAAACCTAATGGCTGCGAAATACCTGCAACTAATGTTGACTATGCGAAAAGATAAATTGGAAAATATATTAAATCGCCAAATGGTTAAGTGTTGGGGGAACTTGGCAGACACAGACTGCTTACCTCCCTTTACAACCATTGAAGGTTGAAGAAATAGGGCATATAACTGTAAAACAATAGAAAGTGATCGAACTGCATCTAACAGGAAAGAACATCGCCTATGAGGAAAGACAGCAAACATAGAATAAGAAGAAAATTGTTGAAAGCGTATGTGTGGAGCACAGCACAGTATGCCTATGAAATACGAGAAGTCTGAAACGCAGACAGAAAAACGGTAGCAGCCTTTTGAAATGATGTGCTTCAGATGTATGAGGACGATAGCATGGGCAGATAAAGATTATAACAAATAAGTTACAGAAATAGTAGGGGAACAAGGATATCTGGGGAAAAAGAGAAATAGTAGGGCGGAATACGTTCTAAGGCACTTTTGGGGAATAGTATGTGATATACTACAAGCAGAGATAGGAAAAAAGAGGTCGATGTAGACCTAGATTAGACAGTTATAGATGCAAACTGTGCATATTTCAGGGAAATCTGTAGGTTAGTTCAGAATAAGGAACAATGATGGTACGCGTCTAACCAGTTCTAGGACTGAAGACCTAATGATGATGATGAAAACTTTTATAAGCCGTGCTTTATTTCCAGGTTTCCCTACTCTGAATACTTCAATGATTTTTTCAGTAGTAATAATCGGTGTAAGTAAGGTTCTTACATTTGTTTTTAAATCAACTTCTTTATCCCTTTCATCAAGATTATAAACAATGATGTTTGATTCACGACTCTTTCTGTCCTCAAATTCATAATACATTTCCTCATACTTAGACAAATTATTAAAATTTTTGTTTTTATTATCATTGGCTGCTAATAAGTTAATTAAAGTATCAACTTTCCTCTGTAGTTCAGCAATTTTATCTTTCAAGACTGGTATAGATTGTAAGTTTTGAGAGCAATTGTTGGAAAAGAATTTCATAGTTCTCTTGGTTTTTAATTGCATCACTTTAATTTCAGAGCTAGTTAAATCAGCACATTTGTAGCGATAATTACCAGAACATCCATCACAAGTGCAATATTCATCATCTTTAATTGATTCTTTGCAATTAAAGTATGCCATTTTGAGGTTAGAATTTAAATTACTTTTAAAATTGTTGCAAATCTAGGAAAATACACTGGGATAACAGTTACACAGTTTCTCTGGTATAATTGCCAGATGAGTGCTACAGCACTATACTTTAAAACACTTTAAATTCTAATATTTAATATTTAGTAGATACACATGTTGTTGTTGTTGTTTAATAGTAGAAAACCATGTGAATCGATAAAAGGATACAAAGATTTTAATTTTGAACCCTTGCGCAACTGTTTTGATTGCTGCAAACAAGTGATTTCCAAAAAGAAACATTCGGTTTGTGCTACCTCATTTAAAATCGTTAATGCTTTATCAAGTTCGCCGAGACTGAGTTCGTCCGCTGTTTCCGGTAATTTTGATTGAATATTACAAAGGTTTCGATAAAATCGAAAGCACCATGCGATTATTCGTTGAAGACAATATAAACTAGAACACCGGTCAAATATGTTTAATTTGTTTTGAGAGACTATCAAAGCCGTTTGTTGTTTACGTTTTTCGGGTGGATTTGTGTTGATTACAATATTTCTTGGTCAATTCTGAGAAACATTTGTTAACCATTCTGTCCGTTCCACCATAAAATGTTGGCGTTGCGAGATGAAGCATCAGTACCTTGAGATGCTACATCTGCAGGACTACTTGAAGAAAGCAGCAAGTCTGCGATAATTTTTTTCTTTCTTAGTTTTTGTAGAAAAAATATAGACTCATATTAAATATTACAGAATTATAAACACTAGAGTAACGTACCTAGAATTTCTGGCGCTTCAACTACAACGTGCGAATCTTCATTTACTTTGACATTTTCAGTATGTGATCCAGGTATTACCAATGTCTCTAAAACAAAAGTACAATATTGATTTTAAAAAAATGCCAAACTATATACATAAATAACAGCACTAAGTACAACTAGTTACATTTTATATATATATATAAATATATATATATATATATATATATATATATATATATATATATATATATATACAGGGTGTCCCAACGCATACGAAACGCTCGATTACTGCTTAATGGTAACGTTTAGCGAAAAAGGTTTCAAATAAATGTTATGTATTGTAACAATTTTATTTTAGCAGTAAAGGAACATACTCATTAAACGTACCATGAATATTGAAATACCTTTATTAACTAATATAAACATTCAAGTAACAATCAAATTTTTATAGTATTGCTATATCTAGGATTAGTAGTCTATTTGTTTCGGAGTTCGGTGCAAATCCACAAGCCACTAGCGCGCGCGTGAGAGGTTCGAGAACCACACTTATGATCCTCCCACCTTGCAGGAGCGCGCGAGGGCACTCGTCGATAGTTTAGGCAGCGTGAAGATGCATTCAAGAGAATGACGAGTGACCTCCGGGTCGCTTTGATTTGGTGAAGCACTTCCTGAGTAACGCGCAAACAACCATACGTTAGAAAAAGCAACCATACATTAGAAAAAGCAACCATACGTTAGAAAAAGCCACCATATGTTAGAAAAAGCAACCATACGTTAGAAAAGCAACAATACGTCAGAAATTGCAACGATAAATTAGAAAACCGCACGACCACTTTGAAATAAAATTAGACAACGGAGGAGTACGCTGTGAATAAAAGATGCCGTGAACCAATGTAAGAAATCCGCTTCGCTCTTGCATCTGTAATAAAGCATGGAAAACAAACATATTTAACAGCAGGCCCGCTCTGCGAAGTTGTTTCCATTGCAACCAAGGACGACAGCCGGTATTTGGGTTCGTAATAGAATTAAGAATTTCCTCAGTACTTCCTTCTGAAAGTACATTATTTCGTTTTGTTTGTTAGATGTACAAAATTGTTATTCAGTTTACCTGTAATTAAGCTGGTTTTCCCCAGTATCAAAATTTGATTTCACTTAGTTTTGTAAAGATGTGACTACATATGGCTGCAACGTAAATTAACAGCTGCTATTACGTCACCTGTTTATTTGAACAATGCCGTCAACAATTGCATAATGGCTAACAGATGTTTAACATTACAGTACTGCCACTTTTGATAAAATTAAAGAATATCTTGGTGATTCTATTAACTTCAAACTAATTTTAATTTTGTTAAATTAATGAGAAAATTTCATATATTCATTTGTAAGTGACCTACACAGATCTGGTTGGGTTATAAAGAAACTTAATATTGTTAGTTACACTGAAGTGTTATATATTTGAGTAAGGATCAGTTGTTAAACCTTACAACAATTTTGCAAGAATACCACATATTTATTTTATTTAATTATCATGAAATTTTATTTACTGAAACAAAGAAAATTCTTTCTAGTAAATTAATTATCTACATTTAAAGTTTTTATTCTGATCTGGTTTGATCAGACCTGGTAAACAAAACACAGAAAGAGTTAAATTTTATGATTCCATTATGTAAGAAATATTCTCTATGCATTTTAGATATACTTGAGGGACGCAAATAGTGTTCCCATTTTTTTTAAGTAACCTAAATATATTCTTTCTTACAGGAGCAGTGTCTTATTCTGTTAAGACAAGTTTGTATGTTAGCGAAGGCGATCTTTTTCTTTGGGTCTCCAAGTCCGCCCTTAGAAATTTGCTATGCCATTAATATAAATCAATCTGGACTTGGTGGCGCCTGTTTGTTTTAGTTTGAGTGTGACCCCCCACAGATTTCGACTTACCCCCCCATTGCTCATAGCTCTACCCAAGGAATAGACCCCTAGTTACGTCGGAAGATTTCGTTTTGCAGACACCTAACTTGAAGTATGGTGTTAATAAAGTAGTGTTTTAGTAGGCCTTTGAATAATACGTTTCACTGGCGCCGGCAACGTTTGGGGCGTCGAAATTTGTTTGTTCAACGCTAGGGCGTCGAAATTTGTTTATTCAACGAGTGATTCGTCGAAATTCGTTCGTTCATAATTTAATTTAGCTCGAAATTTGTTTGTTCATAATTTGATTTACCTCGAAATTTGTTTATTCAAAATTAATTTTACTTCGAGATTCGTTCGTTTAAAATTATTTTTACTCTGAAACTTGTTTGTTCAAAAATAATTTTACTTTGAAATAGTCTGTTCAAAATTTATTTTTGCTTCGAAATTTGTTTATTCAAAATTTAATTTGCTTTGAAATTTGTTAGCTCAAAATTTATTTTGCTTTGAAATCTATTTGTCCAAAAATTATTTTGCGTCGAAATTTGTTTGCTTAAAGTCTATTTGACATTTAGATTTGTTTGTTCGCTTTTGATAAAAGATTGGTTGTAACGTTAAACCACAGTCAATCAATTAATTAACTTAGTTAAATTTATTTTTAACTTTCATTCTATTTTGACCCAATATAATTTTTTTTGATATTGTTTTGGCAAAAATTATTTTACCAAAAACACCTCTTGATTTTTACCTTTAGCAGTACGAATTTGTTTTGATAACTTTTATAAGATTCAGATCATTTAGATCTTTCAGTTTGATTCCATTAGGCTTTTGTAATCATGTCGGATATTCCGAATTGTTTGTCTACTCAAAGAAGAATTGGAGTATGAACTGAAAATTAGAGGAGTAGTGAGTGAGAAACCAGTTTTGAGGAAAATTTTAGGAAGACTGTCAGCTAAAGAAGCTGATGGGCCTGTTGTTTGATTTGTTTGAGTCAATAAAGAACATCTTTGTCGAAATTTGATGATAAGGCTAGAGATTCTATTTTGAAGGTACATTGGAGTGAGCTGTCGTCGTGTCGTTTGAAAATTGCTCTTGTGCAGAAGCACGTTTTTGATTTTGTTAGCAGATTTTTGTTTAGATCAGCATTGCAACGCAATTTAGTCTAGGCGGAACTTGTCGTCGTGGTTGGTCGCTCAGCAGTATGTCAGTCCAGACGAGACTCAGGAAGAGTTGGTCGCTCGGCATTGCGTAAGTCTAGACGAGACTCGAGGTGAGTTAGGCGCTCTAGAATTTTTTTTGCATCTTTTTTTGATTTGATGTAAATTTTGGTATTGTTAGTCTAGGTGAGACTCTTAGAGAGTTTGTCACTCTAGCATATTTAGGCGTTGTGAAGCATTGTAGTTGTTTCGACAGTTCGATTGGTAGTAGGATGAGAGTGTACCTGAACACTGATTTTTTTTGTTAGCTATCGTCGTGATTAGTTTTTTTTATTGATGATTCAGAAGCAGGAAAATCGCTTTTAGTTGTTGGTGATTGGTTTTCGAAATATTCGATTTTGCAACCTTTGCGTAGTGCCACGGCACATTTGATCGAGAAATTTTTGGAGGAAAAAGTATTTCTTGTCTACGGAGTACCACAGTTTGTCATTTGTGATAATGGTCCACAATTAATTGGACGTATTTTTAAAGCTTTGTGTGCAAGGTACGAAATTCAAAAGATTTGGTATAATGCTGTTTATGCTCCTCAATGCAATTTTGTGGAAAGAATCAATAAGACAGTTGGTACAGCAATCCGTTCATACGTAGAAGAACATGATACGTGGGATATGGAGATATCAAAGATCCAATACGCAATCAACTCAGCAAAACATGAGTCCACCAACTATTCGCCAAATTTTTAGTTTTGGTCGTCAAGTACCTTTAAGTGGAAAAGCTTATAATGATAATTTTATACCGGGTGAAGATGTTGATGTTGTCTCCAGTAGTAGACCTCTTATGTTTTGGATCGTCAACCTTTGTTTGATATTTTGGAAATGTCCGTGAAAATTTGCATGTAGCTTACCAACGTTCAAGTAAACGCTACAATCTTAGGAGAAGAGACATTTCATTCCGAGTCGGAGAAAGTGTTTGGAGAGCTAATAAGGTCCTCTCGAGTGCGAGTGATAAATTTTCCGCTAAGTTAGCCCCTAAGTTCGTTATGAGTAAAGTTCGGAAAAAACATTCCAATTTAGTATATGAGTTAGAGAACGAAGATGGAACAAAAGCAGGGAAATGGCACGTAAAGGACTTGAAACCAGTTGATGCATCATATCCAAATGAAAATGATGATCCTGACGATTAATTCAGATCCGATCATCTTGTTGATATTAAGTAATGACGTAGTGGTTCGTTTTGTTTTGTTTTGTTCTGATTTAGTGTCGGTCCACTAATATTGAGTATTTTGTTTGAGAAGTGAAGTAAGTGGTTTGAGATTTTGTAAGTTTTGTAGGTTTGAGGTGTGCCTTAGTGTGCACGCTGGACATTTTGCTCGCGCGTTGCTCAGAGATGTGTTTGGAGGATGTCTTTGACAGATATCCTTACTATGTAGAAATAGATGGGCTATTTGATTATTGGTCCTGATTTCTACATATCCAGGTAGAGAGAATATTAGATTATTCTTTCCCTTGTTCCTTTTGACCATTAGAAGTTCTTTGATTTGATAAGGTCAAAGTTGGTTTGGTGAGTCTCACCGTTTGGTCCATCACTAATGAGATCAGTTGTTTGTTAGAAATTAGTGATAGGATATTCAGTAGGGTGTAGGATAGTACAGCCCTGACTGGCCCAGTTTTGTACTTGCATTTGATAAGTAACCTCATGGTTAGGTTACCTTTGTTTTGATCATCCCTTTGCGATGAAGTGATGATATTTTGTATTTGAGATTTGTAAGTAACCTTTTGGTTAGGTTACCTTTGTTTTGATCATCCCTTTGCAATGAAGTGATGATATTTTGTATTTGAGATTTGTAAGTAACCTTTTGGTTAGGTTACCTTTGTTTTGATTATCACTTTGTGATGATAATATTTTTGAATTTGAATTTTGTGAGTAACCTTATGGCTGGGTTACCTTTGTTTTGATCATCTCTTTACGATGAAGCGATGATATTTTGTATTTGCATTTGATGAGTAACCTTTTGATTAGGTCACCTTTGTTTTGATTATCACTTTGTGATGATGGTGTTTAAATATAGACCTATTAGTAGGGTCTTACTTTTGATTATTACCGTGTAGTGATGATGTTTTGAATAGTTATGCTGTCTTGATGAGGAAGCATTCCTTTTTTTTGTAGATAGAGCTAAATGAGCTCCTGGAAGTGAAGTTTTTTGAAATTAGAAATAAGTTGTAAGTGTTTGGTTATAGGTAAGAAATATTAGCCTTGTTAGAAGTAAGAATCTCAAGTCAGGAAATATTGTAAATTTGAATTTTTTGTCCCGTGGAGTGTTTGACTTTCTAATTTGACCCTCCCAATTTTGATTATTACCGATTGTGACTCCCCGATTTTGTCTCCCGATGGACGTCAGGTACGCGTAGTTACCAACACACTCATTTGTAAATATTTGTCCCCCATTTGAATAAATTTATAAAATTGCATAGTTAGTTAGGAAGGTAGGAAAGGCTAGTATTGTTATAAAAATTTTTTTGTATTTGTTATATTTAGAGTTTTTCTTAAAAAAATTTTTTCTTTTAGGAAAGGGGTAGTGTAACAATTTTATTTTAGCAGTAAAGGAACATACTCATTAAACGTACCATGAATATTGAAATACCTTTATTAACTAATATAAACATTCAAGTAACAATCAAATTTTATAGTATTGCTATATCTAGGATTAGTAGTCTATTTGTTTCGGAGTTCGGTGCAAATCCACAAGCCACTAGCGCGCGTGAGAGGTACGAGAACCACACTTATGATCCTCCCACCTTGCAGGAGCGCGGCGAGGCACTCGTCGATAGTTTAGGCAGCGTGAAGATGCATTCAAGAGAATGACGAGTGACCTCCGGGTCGCTTTGATTTGGTGAAGCACTTCCTGAGTAACGCAAAACAACCATACGTTAGAAAAAGCAACCATACATTAGAAAAAGCAACCATACGTGAGAAAAAGCCACCATATGTTAGAAAAAGCAACCATACGTTAGAAAAGCAACAATACGTCAGAAATTGCAACGATAAATTAGAAAACCGCACGACCACTTTGAAATAAAATTAGACAACGGAGGAGTACGCTGTGAATAAAAGATGCCGTGAACCAATGTAAGAAATCCGCTTCGCTCTTGCATCTGTAATAAAGCATGGAAAACAAACATATTTAACAGCAGGCCCGCTCTGCGAAGTTGTTTCCATTGCAACCAAGGAAGACAGCCGGTATTTGGGTTCGTAATAGAATTAAGAATTTCCTCAGTACTTCCTTCTGAAAGTACATTATTTCGTTTTGTTTGTTAGATGTACAAAATTGTTATTCAGTTTACCTGTAATTAAGCTGGTTTTCCCAGTATCAAAATTTGATTTCACTTAGTTTTGTAAAGATGTGACTACATATGGCTGCAACGTAAATTAACAGCTGCTATTACGTCACCTGTTTATTTGAACAATACCGTCAACAATTGCATAATGGCTAACAGATGTTTAACATTACAGTACTGCCACTTTTGATAAAATTAAAGAATATCTTGGTGATTCTATTAACTTCAAACTAATTTTAATTTTGTTAAATTAATGAGAAAATTTCATATATTCATTTGTAAGTGACCTACACAGATCTGGTTGGGTTATAAAGAAACTTAATATTGTTAGTTACACTGAAGTGTTATATATTTGAGTAAGGATCAGTTGTTAAACCTTACAACAATTTTGCAAGAATACACATATTTATTTTATTTAATTATCATGAAATTTTATTTACTGAAACAAAGAAAATTCTTTCTAGTAAATTAATTATCTACATTTAAAGTTTTTATTCTGATCTGGTTTGATCAGACCTGGTAAACAAAACACAGAAAGAGTTAAATTTTATGATTCCATTATGTAAGAAATATTCTCTATGCATTTTAGATATACTTGAGGGACGCAAATAGTGTTCCCATTTTTTTAGGTAACCTAACTATATTCTTTCTTACAGGAGCAGTGTCTTATTCTGTTAAGACAAGTTTGTATGTTAGCGAAGGCGATCTTTTTTCTTTGGGTCTCCAAGTCCGCCCTTAGAAATTTGCTATGCCATTAATATAAATCAATCTGGACTTGGTGGCGCCTGTTTGTTTTAGTTTGAGTGTGACCCCCACAGATTTCGACTTACCCCCCATTGCTCATAGCTCTACCCAAGGAATAGACCCTAGTTACGTCGGAAGATTTCGTTTGCAGACACCTAACTTGAAGTATGGTGTTAATAAAGTAGTGTTTTAGTAGGCCTTTGAATAATACGTTTCAGTATATTCAAAATGGCTACAGCGTAAAATTAATTAGTGTTATACAGGGTGTTCAATAAAAAAGTTATATACCAAAGTTATGTTTTTTTAAATGGAACACCCAGTATTTTATTACAAATTCTGATTTCTCGTATCAAACTAAGGTAACTTTTATCAGGATTACCTATATCTAAATCTCATAGTTGTTGAGATATTCAACTTTTTTCAAAATCGCATGATTCATTAAAAATTTTTGTAACACCATGATTTAGATGATGCTGAACATTTAACTTTTGTAGGGGAATAGTATAAACTTGTAGTTAATGGAAACATAACACTAGTTGGGAAAATAATATACAGGGTGTTCATTGCATCGTTCTCCGTTTATTAAACAATTAATGCCATTAAGTCGCTTATTTCAAATGGAACACCCTGTATATTTTCAAGTAGTGAAATGCAGAATTAAATTCTCTATTCAACAATATAGGGTTACCCTATATTCATATTCAACCGTTTCCGAGTTATTAGCGAATAATTAAAAATGTTGGTACATAATTCTAAAGTTGGGTATAATTTACTTTGATCACAGGCGGCGTTGCCTACCAAATAATATTAACTATTTGACTTCGTTGCAACAGAAACCATGTTTAAGTTTTGTTTTGTTGTTTATCAGTTTTGTATCTGTGTTGTTGTGAGGTGAACACTTGTAAAATGAAAACCTATAGTCTTAACGCAAGGATTGATATGATGTTGGTAGTTGGCGAAGCTGAAGAAAATTGTCTATTTAGCTACAAGAATTTACGCTCAAAAATTTCCAATCAAATGCATCCTAATAGAGATGTGTTTGAAAGATTATTGCAACGCTTTAGAAGTACTGGTAATGTTGAATGTGAAAAAACTCAAAAAAATCGTTGTTATGGAATGTTGCTTTATCACTGAACAAAACAATTCAAAAAATTATCATCTGCTCCGATTTGATCCATTACCCATAATCCAAAATTTATTCTGCTTTGAAAATCCCCATTCTTAAGCTATTGGTGAAGCTAAATTTTATATGGGTGAAATTTGTTGGCTTTTAGTATTTTTGAAACACTAGGTTTACTCAATCCGATTGTTTGACTGGTTTTACGCAAACTAGTATTACGATTTTCTACTACAAATTCCAATACCAATAATTGATTTCCTTCACTATTAGTAACATGCTTTACTTGTTGAGTTTTTTAATATTCAACATTACCAGTACTTCTAGAGCGTTGCAATAATCTTTCAAACGCAGCTGCATTAGGATGCATTCGATTAGGAAATTTTTGAGCGCAAATTCTTGTAGCTAATAGATAATTTTCTTCAGCTTCGCCAACTACCAACATCATATCAATCCTTGCGTTAAGACTATAGGTTTTCATTTTACAAATGTTCACCTCACAACAACGCAGATATAAAACTGATAAACATCAAAAACAAAACTTAAACATGGTTGCTGTTGCAACGATGTCAAATAGTTAATATTATTTGGTAGGAAACGTGCCGCCGCCTGTGATCAAAGTAAATTATACCCAACTTTAGAATTATGTACCAACATTTTTAATTATTCGCTAATAACTTGGAAACGGTTGAATATGAATATAGGGTAACCTTATATTGTTGAATAGAGAATTTAATTCTGCATTTTACTACTTGAAAATATACAGGGTGTTCCATTTGAAATAAGCGACTTAATGGCATTAATTGTTTAATAAACGGAGAACGATGCAATGAACACCCTGTATATTATTTTCATAACTAGTGTTATGTTTCCATTAACTACAAGTTTATACTATTCCCTACAAAAGTTAAATGTTCAGCATCATCTAAATCATGGTGTTACAAAATTTTTAATGAATCATACGATTTTGAAAAAGTTGAATATCTCAACAACTATGAGATTTAGGTATAGGTAATCCTGATAAAGTTACCTTAGTTTGATACGAGAAATCAGAATTTGTAATAAAATACTGGGTGTTCCATTTAAAACAACTTTGGTATATAACTTTTTATTGAACACCCTGTATAACACTGATTAATTTTACGTTGTAGCCATTTTGAATATACATAACATTTATTTGAAACATTTTTGCTAAGCGTTACCATTAAGCAGTAATCGAGCGTTTCGTATGCGTTGGGACACCCTATATATATATATATATAGAAAAGATTTTGTTTTTGGTTCTTGGGATAAAGTCGGCTCATAAATTAAACACAAAACATTAAATGTGTATCATTTGTATTAAATCGTGCGTTTGGTGATAATTTACACCTTAATCTCGATCTACATGAAAAGTATATAAATGGTAATTACCTATTTATACTTTTTCATGTAGATCGATGATTAAGTAATTATCACCAACATTTAATACAAATGATACATTTAATGTTTTGTTTTAATTTATGAGCGATTTATCCCAAGAACCAAAAAACAAAATTTTTCTAATTTAACTACGCTCAAGAATTATCAAGAACCTTTTATATATATATATATATATATATATATATATATATATATATATTATCATGTAATTAAAAGGGTCAATAGAATACATAACGACATAAGTGAGCTCATATGGTTGCGACTGGATACAGTAAAATAAATTTATTTATTTAAAAAATTTTCAACAATTATTTTCTATCTCAAATAGTGGATAATAGGGGAATATCGAGTTAGTTTAACGCATGATTAATGTAGGAATAATTTATCTTAATTAGATTTAGTTAGGGACTATGTATTATAGTATGTATGTAAATAAAGAGAATAAGAAATAATAATTTGGGGTAAAATTATAGCATATTGGATTGATGATGAAGTACTATGGAACAGTTTTAAAAGCGTTGAGCATGTTAAAAATAACGATTTCTAGGTTTTAAACATAAAAGCCAACATGTTTCTAATAACAATAAGAGATAAATAAAATTAAATAAAAACCCTTAACCACAAAAAATATTTAAAATACTAGATCGTATTTACCACTATGTGGTCATCATCAATGGAAAAAAAAAAAACAAAATTAGCTGTATAATTTACTATATTGTTGCTTTAAACACTATCGAGGATATTCTCCTCACCCGCAGGCTGGTGTTCTCAACAACAAACAAGTGAATTGTAAATTTGTTGTTGAGAACACCAGCCTGCGGGTGAGGAGAATATCCTCGATAGTGTTTAAAGCAACAATAGTAAATTATACAGCTAATTTTTTTTTTTCCATGATGATGACCACATAGTGGAATATCGATCTAGTATTTTAAATATTTTAATGGTTAAGTTTTATTTAATTTTATTTAAATCGTGCCACAGTGTTCCTATAGATTATTAACAATAAGAGAGATATATTTCTTAGTAGAGTTGCTACAAATAAACTTAATAGCTTATTGGAAAGAACAGCCGTTGCAATTAAAGCAGCCAAAGAAGAGTTTTTGGAGTAGAGGCATGTATGGTACACATGGGGATTCGGCCATGGAATTAATGGATAGACGGAGGACCTACCAGACGGCAACATCTAAAAGGGGCTAGTTGTGGACCCCAGTACGAAGACAACTACAAGGTAGAAGATAGAATAAGACATTTCATGGTGAATATTTTCATAGTGTTTGTGGTGTTTTGATGTGTTTTATTATTATTTGATTTGATTTTTATTTGAACAGACATTTATGGGACTGTTAAAATGAAATTGATTTTTGAGTATTATTCATTAATATGCAGATAACCAAAAGTTTTAAAGAGGTATAAAGGGCTTTTTGATATTTGGTCGTGCAGAGAATTTATATGCACATCTATAAAGTTCTAAGATGAGCACATGCGAAGACGAAAGGTAACGTAAGGTATGAGGAATGCCCTCTTACTTTAATAAAAGGTTATGTGTTGAAAGGGTCATCAATATGCATGATGATTGTTATAAAAATTAGTGAACACATGAATGTATATGAAGTAATGGTATTTTAAATTTGAAAAAAAAATGTAATTTGGATTTCAGATAGAGTGTGATATTTTGTTAATTGAATTATTTTTGAATGCATGATGGATGTGGATTTCTATTTAGGTTTCTATGGTGACAATGAGAGGAAGTTTTTTTGATGTAACAGGTAGGTGTATGTAATATATAGGAAGAATCGAATTAAGAGGACGATTCAGGAGCAGCCGAGGCAAGATTTGAGGGTAATTACAGTGTTTTTTTGGCACTCAATTTGTGGGGCATGATTCCAGGATAACATCACAGTAATATATATATATATATATATATATATATATATATATATATATTGTAATGTTCTATATAATATCCAAGGTTAGACGCACTTATTTACCACTCATATTAATGAAATGTCTAATTTAAAACTTGATGTAATTTGGGATCATTTATAAGATTATTTAGCGCCATTCTGTGAACATACAACATTCCAAACATGTGCAAGATAAAGAAAGTTGTGTAAAAACTCATTTTCATAGTAGTGTATTTGTGGAAGCACTCTATATTTATTGAAACGGACAGTATATTATATTTTAAATACATAAACCCCATGATTTAACAAGGTCAACAACACAACATTATAAAAGATTTATTTAAACACATTTTAAAAGAATTTCAACACGTCGCGTCTATAATAACGTAAAAAATATGGTCACATTTATTTTTATGAGGGCACATATACAATATTAAATTGAAACGCATCATTCAATTCAGTAAAAACTCAAGAACATTCCATTAATAATGATATAAGAAAAGGAATTTAAAAGTTCTCAACAATCAACGAAGCGATATGGTTAGTAGAAATGAGAGAATGATAGAATATTCTTGAAGATAAGAGATAACGTGTGTAAATGTATTAATTAACAGTAACTTCGGACCATAAAATGCCGCATTCTCTAAAGTTGCCTAATAGAAACGATTCAAAATCAGACGAACCTCTAAATTTAAACCAACCAAAACTTAGAAATGAAGTCTAGAGTGACCTCGATTTTTCTGGACATGACGTCACAAATAATTTGTCCATATAAACCCAAAAGAAGGCGCAAACGAGATTAATCAGTAGCTAATAATGAGTCAGGTTAATGTCCAGTGTTGAATATTCATTTTAAAACATCACGGTTGTATAAAACAGTAAACAGACGACATTGAAAGTTTCTTGCTATCCTACAGGATTTTGAGTAGGTAATTCAAATGGTTTTTAAATGATTAAACAATAATGAATTATGGCAAGATGAATTTTTAATTTGAATGGCAGCCTATGGTAAATGGATCATGACTTTAAACGAATGAAATGATACTAGTATATGGATTTGGGAGGTAAATATGAAGTTTAATTGCATTTAATGATAAATTAATTTTAAAAGATGTGAACGATCTTCGTATATGAATTTGAAATACAATTTTAAGAGTTATTTTTTCAAGGATTTTGTACATACATGCAAGTTTATATAAAAAAAGGACAACCAAGCTCAATTTAATGGTAAAACAAGAATCTTATTGTTTTTAAAATCTTTAAAAGACATTCCTTTTATAATTTAAGTAAGTTAAATTATGTAAGATTTTGAATGTAAATCTTGGTGTAAAAGTGAATAATTGATGGTTGAACTTCGATCAGTTTGGCTATTATATAATGAGAACTATTAAACGTAACTGATTAGCTATATTTAAATCCAATCTAAATAGGGTTACTAAAATTATCCAACTTAATTTTTAAAAGTTTGTACATAGTACAATTTATGTAGGGAAGTAAAAACTTTTTAACAAAAACAATAAAACAGGATAAGCTTGTAACTTTTATTATGTATAGCTGATGCGTTTCGGTTTCATTAACCATTTTCAAATTTATTCTCAAAATATTACCTATTTTATAAATAAATACATTCCAGGAAAACCATGAGTAAAACTTCACAACAATATTAAGTGAGGTTATGTTAATAATTTAAAATATTTACTGTTATTTCATAAAAACAAAAACAAAAAACCTCACACATATTATTAATTTTGAAATAGTAAGCAATGAACGTATTTAACTAATAATATTTTATTTTAACCTTTCTAAAATAATTTCTATCTTTTAACTTTTAAATTCATACCTGCATAGTAGATAACATATTTTTATCTGTGCTCATCCATTATCATATATCTGGTTTTCTCATTCATATTTCTAATCCTGGTTTTACTTTAACAAAACAGCTGTGTAAAACTTGAGTTTGAAAAAAGGTATGATATTGTTTGCAATAGTGGAACATTTTGATAAGGTTCATTTTCAAACTTGTTGGTCACTTTCAATCTGTACTGAAGAGCAAATACACGTGTTTCTTCTGATTTTCTGTACTTCCTGTGTATTTGCTCTTTTCCACCTGCGGCTTGTTGTTTTTACTGGCCTTAGTTTCTTATCGCTTATGGTAACTAGTTTTGGTGCTGATTGGATTACACTCTGCGTTGCTTAGAAGACTGATGTCCTAGTGAACGACTTCCAAGGATACGAAATTATACTTGGGATGAAGTCTGTTCTACTGTTACAATGATTACAAGAACTTGGAACGCCACGTAATCTTTTGAAGCTCTAATACATCACTAATGTGGTAGCTCTCTTAAAGATTTTATGGAGGCTGCCTGTGAATATTTTATTAACCTACTAACAGTGGCTATTTATAAGTTAACCATTCCCCTCAGAAAGTATTTCTGTTACTATTGTCAAGTGCTTATCTGGGTCCTTAACGTTTACTACTGCAGAATAGTACTAAAGCTTAGTGCCGAACATATCGCCGTAATTAGTACTACCGTAGTTCACACGTTATCATATGTTTTTTTTTGTCCTAAGTTGCTGCTTTGGGGCCTAACCCAGAGCAGAAAATATCTTTTACGGCGACGGCTTCTGTACCAATTGCCAGACGTATGGTTTGAGAATTTCAATCTCTATTTTTTAGAGATTTGCCTGTAGGGATAATTTTGTATTGTGTGATCACGTTAGGGAGCTCATTAACTTTAGTAATATTTAACATTTAAGTCACTGATATTTCTGCTTGCCTGTAAGTGTGCACTACAATCTAAAGATCTTTTTTTTCTTTTTGTTTGATTTGTAAAACACTGAAAATATACTTACGATTATTTTCTACTTGATAATAATAAGCCGAGCTTTATTAATGTTCTTTTTTTTCGATTACCTATACGTTGGTAGTTAGAAATTAGTGCTGTCATGGTATACTATGGCCTACAGGGTACAAATGGTTTAAATGTCAACTCTTGCTTATATTTGTCCTGCCCACCCCCAATTTACGACTACTGCTATCCGGCGGTTCCTTTTTTATGTTACGGGTACCGTTTTCGTCCCCAACGTTTACTTTTCTTCCTGACCCATGGTCTTACCGTAAAATAATAAAAAATGTAGGTGATTTGTTATCTTTTAATAACTTTATATCTAATACTATATGAACTGCTGCAAGTATATACTTAACCAACAAAAGGATATCTATATATTGGTGTATTGTAAACTAAAAATATTAAATTATAGTAATATTAAATAGTTTTCTTGATCGTTTTTAAATTAATTGAATAAATGTTTTTTTGTATGTATTTCGTTTCTAAATAATTTCTGCTGTTGTCATTTATCTCCCTATCCAATATCTCCACATTGTTCAAATCAAATTGATCCATTTTATCTATTGAGTGGGATGCTAAAGCGGTACATTTTTTATTATTTTTTAAAATCAAAATTAGTTATCAAATTTCTAGCAGTATGGGCCATGGCACCATCCTGCAGAAACCACACCGGTCCCAATTAATCTGCTGAAGTAGTGGTTCAAGAAATTGTTGGATCATGTTTACATACTGCTCAGAAATGGTGGTTGCTCTCCTCAAAAAAATAAGGCCCCATGACAGCTGATCGCAAACCAAACTGTCACGTTCTCACTGTGTAAAAGTTTCTCATTTATTTTAGTTTAGGGTTCACACTACTCCAATATCGCATATTCAGCTTGTTCACACTTCCCGAAATGTGAAATGCACCTTGTCACTAAACAAAACATGTGCATCTTGAGGCAAGTTTTCAATCAAAGTTTCACATGCCTGTAGTCGATGCTTTTAATCCTGTTGTAAGTCCTTTGGTAATGACCAACTTTTATGGATGGAAGTGACGATCTGTGTGGAATTCGACGCATAGTACGGCTAGAATGTGCAAATGTGTATGCGTGCTTTCAAGCAGAACGATTAGGAGACTGCAAAATCGATTTCCTTACATGGTCAATATTTTCTGGAGTTCGAACAGTCCTCTGAGCCCCAACTCTCTTTTGCACAACACTACCACATGCACGGAAGGAAGTTCTCCACTCATAACAAAATGGATATTCGGTCGGGAACAGTATTATGAAAAGGAATTCTATGCAGCACACACTGCAATGCAACGATAGACTTATTGTTGGAAAAAAGTCTTGATGGAAAGAATGTGTTGCTCGTTCGACTAAGACACATCTATAACTAATGGCTGCAAAAACGTAAACTTCCAAGGTTACAGTGTCATTGGAACAAACTGCTAATCCTTCAACATGTCCCCTCTATTTACAATGCCTCCTCGAAAGTAGGGATACTTCGTTGTCCCACCCTGCACTAGCTGTTGTAATTTTTAATAGATATACATATAAATATATATATATATATATATATATATATATATATATATACAGGGTTGTTACAAATGAAATAGACAGTTTGGATAGGTTATAGAAAGTTTATTTTTGAAAAGTTAAGATTATTACTTATATGATTATAAAGAAGAAATGATTAAGTTTTTATTTAAAATTTTTACAAATGTTCAATGTGCACCTTTGGTAACACGACAGATATCAACACGGTAGTCGAATTCTTGCCACATGCTATTAAGCATGTAACGGGCAAACTGTAGCAAGAGCATTTGTGATACGTTGTTTAAGTTCGTCGATATCAACAGGAAGTGGTGGTATGAAAACTTTGTCTTTTACATAACCCCATAAGAAATAGTCGCAGGGCGTTAAATCTGGACTACGAGGTGGCCACGGCTTAAGCACAAGGTTTTCCTCACTCGCACGGCCGATCCATCGTCTAGAATCCAGATATTTTCTGACCTGTAAGTGCCAGAGAGGCGGAGCTCCATCTTGTACAAAAACGAAGTTATCACTATCTTCCTGTAGTTGAGGCATTAACCATTCGTGTAACATGTCCAGAAAAAATTACTCCGGTTATTGACACTTCGTGAAAGACGAACGGCCCGTAAACCTTTTCACAAGATAAAGCGCAAAACACGTTAACTTTAGGGGAATCGCGTATATGTTGTAAAGTCGCTCTTGGGTTTTCTGTGCCCCATATCCTTACATTATGTCTATTAACTTTTCCACTAATGTGAAAGGTACACTGAAAATTAGGCGATTAACCACGTAACGCACACGCTCGAGTTATTTCGAGCGCGCTAAACCGGCCAAATTGTACGCACTCGAGTTAACTCGAGCGGCGTCTCATTTTATGACGCTAAAATGTTTACACTAGAATATATTCGTATATTAAAAATAATTTTATAGAATCGGATTACGAATACGCAAATTTGTCAGAAAGTGGTTCAGAAGATTCTGATAATTATTCCAGTGATTCTGAAGATAGTTCTGATGAAGATATCGCTGTTGATTGGAAGCAGATAAGCGATAGCCAACCAAATCCACCTCCACCAAGATTTCCATTTGTTGCCGCTCCAGGTCCAACTTTCCTTTTTGCGGACAATTTTGATGTACTGGAGTATTTCAAATTATTTTTTGATGATTCTGTGTTGGACATTATAATACTGGAAACGAACAGATATGCTGAACAACAGCCTGGCAAGTCTACCAGTCAATGGAAAACGTCGACAAAATGAAATGATGATATTTCTTACCATTTGTATCATTCAGGGGCTTATCAAAAAACCAGATGAAAGAATGTATTGGTCAAGTAATGAAATGTGGAGTACTCCTATTTTTCCAAAACTGATGCACCTAACCAGATTTATACGTATAAAAAGATAAAGATGGCAATGTTATATCCAAGCCAAAATTGGTGATAGAATATAACGAAACGATGGGAGGTGTTGATCGTCTAGATCAACATTTACACGACTATCCGATTATTAGGAAGAGGGGCAAGAAATATTATAAGAAAATATTTTTTCATTTGTTAGACGTTAGTATTTGGAATGCTTATGTTCTGTACAAAAAAAATGGAGGTGAAATCTCTAATTTAGATTTTAGAAGCAAACTGGTAGAGAGGCTTATTCAAAATTACCATAGTGAAATAAATATAAAAAAATCAGGTAGACCAAAAGCTCCTGGAATCTTACGACTAACAGAACGTAATTTTCCCACCTTTGTTCCACCAACGCCAAAAAAAGAAGGTCCCACAAGATATTGTGCAGTGTGCTGTTCGAAAAGAGACAGTAAAGGAAAAGAAAAGAAAAGAAAGCAGTTATATGTGCAATGTTTGCAATGTTGGGCTATGTGCTGCACCTTGCTTTGAAATCTACCACACAAAAGAAAATTTTGAATAATTTACTATTTTTCAATAAATATTACTAAAAATGTTAATTCTATTTATATATATATATATATATATATATATATATATATATATATATTTAAAAGTAGGTACAAATAAAAATTTTTGCAGTTAAAAAGATGTTTTTTTTTAATAAAACCTAACTGGAAACGAAAAAATGTATGATTGCGTGTAAAATTACAATATTCGATCTGCAATGTGAATCAAAATCCATTGTAATTATTTATCCACTATTATTAAATTTCGAGTAGTTTTTTACTTTTTTTTAAAAAATTTTAGTCAAAATAATGTTCAAACATACATTTTCTTAAAAAAAAAATTGTTTTTTTTGCAGGTTTTTTTTTAATTGTGCGTTAAGGGGTTAAAGAATGTGTCATCATTTTCGAGACATTGTTGCATCTCCAGACAAAAATTGTTACGTACGACTTTATCACCGGCATTTAAACTTTGTACTAACTGCAATTTATACTGTTTAATTTTCAAACGTTTCCGCAGAATTTTCCACACAGTAGGTTGAGGAATTTGCAATTCTAAACTTGCTGATGTAGTCGATTGTCTTGGACTTCGTAAATAAACATCACAAACACTATCGGTTTGTTTTTTTGTAACAGGAGGTCTTCCAGTACTCTTTCTTTTACACAGACATCCACTATTTTCGAAACGTTTATACCAGTCATTGATTGCCTTGTTGGTGGTGTTTTACCGTATTTTGTTCTGCAATGACGCTGCACAACAGTAACAGACTTTGTTTTGGTTAATTCAAGAACACAATAAGCTTTCTCCACTTTAGTAGCGGCCATTTTGCTAGACTGGTCGTTGTTTTAACAGCAGTACCAACCTAACAGTTGTACCAACATAAACTTTAAGAAATTCCCTATAAACCTATCTCGCTTACTATATTCAAATACACCAATCTGATTTTTTAAAGGCAATCAAACTGTCTATTTCATTTGTAATAACCCTGTATATAGGGTGAGTTTTTAGTGTGGCAACGGTCGATAACTCCGTTATTATAAAAGCAAATTTGGAAGCATATTAGACATGCCTAAAGAGCACATTTTAAAAATATTTGGAAGTATACAGGGTGTTTCATAATACCAGGACATATTAAACTTATATTTTTTAAATGGAACACCCTATATATTATTACATTTTTGAAAAGCCCATAAAAAGAGTTTTAATTTGATATCAAATTGTATCTGTATATTCCTTTTAGTTTTTGAGATACTCAACTGTTTTTAGAAAAATGACCCTGATTAGATACATTGTCACCCCACTAATACACAACTTATGTTAATTTTCAAGATGCAGAAAATTTTACTATATACCATAGTATATTTGTAATTATCATTCTTTTGAAATGTCTTCACAGTATACAGGGTGTGTCAGGTTTCGCAAAATGCAATTTTTAAAATTTTTTTTTAAATGGCACCTTACTAAGTGTCCTTTCATATTTGTTAAGCATTCCCTATACCTAAATCCATTACTTTCTGAGATATTTTTGATTTTCTTCAAATTTTAAGAATGTTTTTAATTTGCATAACTAAAAGTAACTTACTATTGGAGAATATTATAAAACAATTAATACATATTGATTAACAATTAACTACACTTATCCAATAACAATTTTCACTAAAGATATAACAACCTACAATAATACGCTATCAACAGAATTCTGCTATATCAACAATATGCATTTTATAGAAAATGTTCAAACAGGAAATCAGGCAGGATTTGAAAAACATAACAATTGCAATCAAAAAGTCATTTATGTTTATTAATTGTAGTGTGTTGTCATTTAACACATTATCAGTTCTGTTTTAAATGTAATCTTTGAAGGAGTTTTCAAAATGAATTTTACTGTGGAAGAACAAATAAATATGATGTGGGTATTGGGAGCAAGTTTAAGAAATTTCCTACTTGCATCAAGAATATACCAAGAGAGATATTCTGTTAAATGACAACACACTACTATTAATAAACCTAAATGACATTTTAATCGTAATAGTTATTTTTTTCAAAGCCTGTCTGATTTCCTGCTTGAACATTTTCTATAAAATGCATATTGTTGATCTGGCAGAATTCTGTTGATAGCGACATTGTAGGTTGTTATATCTTTAGTGAAAATTGTTATTGGATAACTGTAGTTGATTGTTAATCAAAATGTATTAATTGTTTTATAATATTCTCCAATAGTAAGTTATTTTAGTTATGTAAATTAAAACATTCAAAAATTTGAAGAAAATCACAAATATCTCAGAAAGTAATGGATTTAGGTATAGGGAATGCTTAACAAAAATGAAAAGACACTTAATGAACTATCCCTTGTAGCAATAAAATTGGTAGGGTGCCATTAAAAAAAAAATTTTTAATTGCATTTTGCAAACCTGACACACCCTGTATACTGTGAAGAAATTTCAAAAAGTGATATTTACAAATATACTATGGGATATGGTAAAATTTTCTGCATCTTGAAAATTAACATAAGTTGTGTATTAGTGCAGTGGCAATGTGTCTAATCGGGGTCATTTTTTCTAAAAACAGATGAATATCTCAAAAACTAAAAGGAATAGACAGATACAATTTGATATCAAATTAAAGCTCTTTTTATGGGCTCTTCAAAAATTTTTAAAATATATAGGGTGTTCCATTTAAAAAATATAAGTTTAATATGCCCTGGAATTATGAAACACCCTATATGCTTCCAAATATTTTTAAAATGTGTACTTTAGGTATGCCTAATATGCCTCCAAACGGAGTTATCAACCGTTGCCACACTAAAAACTCACCCTGTATATATATATATATATATATATATATATATATATATATATATATATATATAGCAGGCTGTAGTCAGTGTGTCAATTTTGGTATATGATCTGAAAATTATAGATTTTAAAAGTTTGACTAATTTAGCCAAAATAAAGAAAACCATTACTTCGGTTATACTCGACAGTACTGTTTCAATGTCTGATTATTAAGATCAAAACGGGTAGTTTTGGATTGATTCTTACACTAAAATTAAAATTAGCTGTTTAAGCACAACTCAAGAATAATACTTTATATCCGCTACTTCCATAATCATCAGTAAGTTAATTGTATCTTGAAAAGCATTAAAATAATTTAATACACCATTTTTTTTTTCTTTCCAGGTTTTGTAGACTTAAAAGGTGGCCTTATATATTTACAATATTGTATGCACGAAACTAACATACCCTTGATATCTAAGGTTGTAGATAAACTACTCAGCTTTTCTTCTGTTTCAGCTTCAGCATCTTGTGTGACTATCTCCATTTCTTCTAAAGTAAAAGAATAGTATTAGTCTGAGTAAAACATTAGATTATATGCATAAATAGCATCTAACTTTGATATGTAAAGTGCCACACTAGTCTGGTTATATGTAATAGAAAAAGAATAAGAACAACTGTATGCAACTAGTTGCATTATATTTAATTCAACATTATTCATGGGTCCATTAATGAGGTGGGTTAGTAATGGTTTTTTTTGTGATCATACAAGAGGGTTTCTCCATTTTCCAACTTTGTTCGTGTTTTCATAAATGCAGTGGTGCGAAAGAAATTTTGGGTCAACAAAACCTCCCATTGCAATAGCTCATGTCTTTCCGCATACGGTAATTCTTAAGCTTAGCCCGTTAAGCTATGTGTTTCTATTTTTTTGTAGCCACCCTTTAACTTTCCATACTTAGGCTCATCTCTGATTGTTAGGAATTCCAGCTGACCACAATATTCACATTTGACACTGAGGAAAGATTATATAAATTCCTTACACCGATGCCCAACTACGCAACAAAAATTATAACTCTATACAAGTTTCAACATAGTAGAGCATTAATTTAGGTTTAGGAACTTTTTTAGAATGGTGTGGAGAACAATAGTTTTAATCTTAGCACCTGTGAAAACCACATCAACTTGTGGTTTGGTTCTCACTAACGCTCATGAAATTGTATAAACCTCAGTTGAAGGAAGTAGACATTTACATGAGAAATGTAACATATTGAAAACAGGGAAAATGTGGATTGCTGAATAGCTTTGTTGATGAAATAGGTTTAATGTCTTTTTAGGATTTTCTTCTTTTAACAATGCTTGACCAGAGCCAGGTTAAGGAATTTAGTTTTTAAGGAAAGTATTAATTGTATTTATATTGAAATTATTTTATGTTAAAGAAGCTTAAGTTTAGGTTGAATTAAGACTAGGTAAACCGATATATTTGTAAAAGATATCCAGATACCCCAGTGAGGAATCTTATTTAAAAGAGACATTTTATTTTGAGAAATTTCATCAATTATGACAGAAATAATAGAAGTTTTAAAAGTGTTTTCAAAATACATAGTAGTATATAAAGTGATAAAATTTTAGAAACTAAAGCAAGAAGATTTATGTGAAACAACTGTCTCCATGTAGAAATAAAATTGAAGAAAATTGTTGTGACAGACCGTTTGATGCCCCTCAATTATGACAGAAACAAATCTTTCAGGGTACGTACTAATGTAATGTAGTTTTTAAATTTCAACCATTTTATTTATTATTCTATTCTTTATTTTCATTTGAATTTTTCTATTTGGTTTTATAATTCATAGAAACGCATTCTCACACCACTGCAATTAGTCGATGCACCCTCATATTGTTACAGGGTCCCGACCGCGTCAGGGCAAATTAAAATTGAAGTTGTTTTGACACTTATTTCATGCAATAACAGTATATTTCACCCAACTACTTTTCTAATACAACACACAATTAGTTGTTACTAATAAGCTAGAAGTGAAACAATTCATATGCAGAATACTACTAATTGTGTTTTTCTAAACCTTGTATTCTAGGATAGCTGGGTGAGTGGGTGGGTTGGTGCATGCATGCATGCATGCACCCACGTGTCTGTGCATCTGGGTATCTGTGCATGTGTGTGTGTGTGGATATGTGTATGTATGCATGCATGCATGTGTGCATGTGTGTGTGTGTGAGTTTTGGATGTAAACACGGTTGGTATTTTGACATTGAACATTAATTGAACATGAAAGTGATTATTTTTATTGATCAAGAATTTACCGATGGAACAAGCGGTGATTAAATTTAAGAATAATATAATCAGTTTAAAATATTAAGAAGTATATACAAACTGATTTTACATTATGTTAGAGGACAATGATATGATGCAGCAAAAAGTCAGTATTGAACTATTTTTTTGTTTGTTATTAACGACATTTCCAAAGATTTTTGGATTTATAATTGTCTTGTAATTCAATATCGAAAACAGGGCAATGTGTGTTACATTAAATTTCTGAAATCGATTGATTTCTGCATTAATTTCCAAAAACCTTAATTAAGCGCATCCTAAAATGTATATACGACTGCATGTCTTATATGTTATTACAAACTTATACGAACTTTCATTTAACCAGTTAATTACCTTCCAATCGAAATAAGTATTAAAACTGTCCTATATAAAAATTTCCTTACGTAAGTACGTAGAATATATCCTATAACCGCTTTTCTAAATTCTGTGGAATATTTGCTTATCGTCAAACCTCTTTCAATAGTTATTCTTCGAAACGCGCTCTAAACAGCTGCATTGAACAGATATAAAAGGTTTAATGGTATTAAGAAATTCTATAAACGTGGTAATCCGTTATCAATGCAAGTGTTCGTTCAGCTCGCTCAAGTTTATGGATAATAAAACTGTTCCCCTTATTTTATTCTCGGTATTGTAGATCAATAATATACAAATTGCTGTCGCTTCTGTAAGTTAGGCAACTTGTTATACGTTTCTCTGCATGTGGCTGTCTGCAGGATTGCATACTTGCCTGAACATTTAAAACAGGAATTGCTGACAACACACAAAATTCAGTGCAAGTCATAATACTGTATATTGCTTGCATTAATTGGCTGTTCTAGGAATGTTTCGCAGCAGCTGTCTGAAAAATACTTTCACAATTTGTTGTGTCAACTTTTTGAAATAGAGTGATTTTGCATTAATTTTCAACTACGTTAAATTAATCGCTTCCTACAATTTCTAATCAAAGCGATGGCCTGATTTTTTATTTATTCCAATTAAGATGAATATTTAAAAACCGTCATGTATAGAAATTTCCCTTAGTGTAGAAGTACGTGGAATATATTCTAAAACCTCATTTATAAATTCTCTGAAATATTATCGTTAAACCACTTTGTAAAAACAAGAAACTGGCCTTGAAAATTTGTCGAAACAAGCAAGCAATTGCTCCTCCTTAAATCACTATTAAAAGTTATTTCTTGAAATACGCTTGTTATTTTCAATAGTTTATTCTATGAAACATGTTCGAAACAACTGCTTTTTATTAAAGCTTTTAATGCTTAGTACCGAGAAAATCTATTTCGTTATATTTGCACGTGTTCGGCCGCTCAAGTTTTATGGGTAATAAAATCGTCCCCTAATTCAGTCTAGATATCCATGTAGCATGGATCGATAATAATAGAAACCTATATACATTTCTATAAGTCAGGCAACTGGTTTCCTTTGGGAGTATGCAAGGTTACATATTCGCTTAGGTGTTTTAAAATATATTTTACTTTTCCATGCGAACGGAATTCAATGGAATTAATTATCGTATTTTGTCTTTTATTACTTACATTCTAGGAATATTTCGTCATCATCATTTTGTTTTCAACCTTACTTAAGGTCGGTTTGGCGCAGCTCCAACTTCTTTTCTATTCTGTGCTAATCTAAAAAGCTCTACATACCCTTCACAACCTAAATTTCTAATAATTTGACTAATATAGTTTGGTCTAGGTCTTCCTATATCCTTCTATCTTTTTCCTATCCAGCTGACTCTACATAGATATTAGCAACCTGATGGTTGTTAAAGAACTCTAACATGTTTACATGATTATCATTTATAAGGAAATGAAATATAACCTGGTTATCCACTTCAAAAAGGAAAAGTGTTAAATTATATGTTATGGTAAGGCTTAAGCAACGAATCGGTGCTAACATGCCAGACCGCTACCTAATTGTGAGTTATGTCATGGTGACGTTTATTAAATTATATGTTATGGTAAGGCTTAAGCAACGAAACGCTACCAACATGTCAGACCGCTAACTAATTGTGAGTTTGTCATGGTGACATTTAGTTAACTGATTTTTATTTTTTTTTGTTTTGTTTTCGAACGTACTTAAAGTCGGTTTGACGCAGCTCTAAATTCTTTTCTATTCTGAGCTAGTCTAAAAAGGTCTACATAGCCTTCACAACCTAAATCTCTAATAATTTGACTAATATAGTTTTGTCTATGCCTTCCTACTCTATTTTTATTTGGTAGTCTTGTTACGTGCCATTGCACTTCAACATGTTTTTATGTTAAGTTTTTTGATATACGGAAGTTTCCCGCCATAATTTCAAATACGCAGTGCGCGGGAATTTTTAAATAGACTAGGCGGTGCTTCCGATACGTCAGAGTAGTGAGCTTGCGCAATGTGCTTATCTCTAGAGGGATAGAGCAATACTAGACAAGGGGTGGGGAGAGTTCCGCGGTTCTCGCGGGATAACGTGGCTTTTACCGGGTATCGTCGTGTTAAGTGCACGTTTTTGTCTTTGGTAACGTATCGTTAGGGTTATCTATGTAGTTCCTTGCCTAATTATCTCTGTTGTCTACCTCCATACCTTTTCCTGTCCAATCCCTACATAGGTAGGTAAATTTGCAGCCACCTCGAGGCAACTGGAGCAGCCCACGACCCCGATGTCCAAGCTCTACCAGCAGCACCGGAGCCGAGGCCTACCGTAGTGTGGCTTCCTGCCGGATACCGGATTCCTCATGTGAGTAAATTCTCTAATTTTCATTGTTCTAATTTTATTTAAATCTCCCGATTATGGCGCAATATAAATAATCGGTGACGTCATGGTGGTTGGCTACGAAACCTGTAAAGGAGTTCGCTTCCGCCGCCAGGGCGTTAGCATTGCTTTTTATCCATTGCGCTTGCGCGATGTATCTTTTGAACTTTGGTAACTGTATTACAGGCTTTTAAGAACCATCTATCGCCATATAAATGTACCACCATCTAAGTGTAATACTTTGTTAACTGTATTACCGACTTTTAGAAACTATCACCAGTAAAAGTGTAATAACAGTCTATAATCTAAAACTTTACTAAATAGTCCCTCATATTTCGTAGTTGTCTTGAATATATTTTTACTTGCTTATGCAGAATATTTCACCTTCTATCGCTAGAGAATGGTTCTTCGTTACTTATCCCCGTCGTTTTCAAGTTGTATAAATACAAGTTGAACTTCAGAAAAACTCTATTTATTCGATTCTTCTCTTATGTATTCGATTCTAATGTTATACTACGCCCTTAGAGCGTTGTAAGTCGCGATTTTAAAATGCGCTTTTGTATTTAGGTGTGATAGTATAGTTAAGTTGTTTGATTAAGCACCCAGCTTTAGACAAATACAGCCCGCACTTCCGAAATCTTGAAAATGATGAAAGCTTGACTTAAAGTACAATTTCTTTTTTTGTTTGCTTTACTTATGTTGCTGTTTTGGAAGATAGACCCTTTTATTGGTTGATTCCGCAATAAATTGCACACTACATTACCAATTGCATGTTCACCATGCACAAACGATTATGCAATTATTCTTAAAGCTTGCGTTAGAGCACTTTTTACTGTTTCCTTTTCTGTGTACATTAATATTAATGTCAACAACTTGCTGGTTACTGTTTGATTACGTGATGTAAAATTTAGTGTTACATTCTTAAATTTTACAAGGTGCTCTTCCCAAAGCAGATAAAAATTATTGCAGATATTAACGGTATTATTTCTTGCATATATTACGGTATTATTTCTTGTGTATATATGGTATTTAGATTAAACGATCTTATTCTTGATATCAACCAAACTTACGAAGTAAGTTAGGTTAATAGGATCGCTACGTCGCCGTCGTCGCCGCCGTCGTCCGTTGCACGTTTTTTTCGTTTTACAAACATTTGATATATGGATCTTGTTCAGTTTTTTACGCTGATTAAGAATATGCTATCAATTTTTCGATATCTCATTTAGTTTTCGAGTTATTCGACTTTAAAGTCGAAATTTTGACTATGATAAACTTCACTCCAGCAAAAAATACATAAAGTTTTAGGTTAATATCGACCTCTTGAGCATATTTTCTCATAGCTCTCATAGCTCCATACCTCCTGAACATATTTTCTCAAAGCACCAATGCTCTAAGTCGAAAGGTTTTCGAGTTATTCGACATCTTGTTTTTAATGTATATGTAATATTTATATTTTTGATAACAACATATCTGTAAGTTTGGTTAGAAGTTCTGCACATGAGAACTTAGATTTTTTTTAAATGTTTAGGTTATACTGTATTATATGCAAATTGATGCTTTGTATACATCACGTTATAACACGATTACGTAAATGTGCATTTTTCACTTTTGTGAATATTCCTGTTGGGGACTGCATATTTAACTAAAGGTTTGTAATAAATCTTCTTACTAAAGTTTCCAATTTTTCTTTCTGTTTGACCTAACCCACTCTAGGACATTTTGAGCTAATGCAAAATCTAATGCTTTAGATTTCTATTCTACCCTTCTCAGTTTTGTTGCCGCATTTAGTGTGGGCGATTTTCTTTAGATTCTTTACTGCTTTCTTTCTTGTCTGCACGAAATATCATAACATGTGGAGTGGTGAATAGCTTTATTGATGGATTAGGTTTAACATCCTCTTAGGAGTTTTTTCTTTAACAATGCCCAATCAGAGCGAGGTTAAAGAATTTAGTCTTTAAGGAAAGTATAATTGAATTTATATTGAAAGTATTTTATGCTATTAGGGCTTAACCTTTAGGTTGAATTTTTATTTGAATTATTTAAAAGACTAGGTAAACCAATATATTTGTAAAGGATATCGAGCTATTCCAGTGAAGGAATCTTATTTAAAAAATGGCTATTTAATTTGAGAAATTTCGTTAATCATGACAGAATTAATAAAAGTTTTTAAGGTATTTTGGAGAGGGATGATCAAGGTTAAGAAATTTAGTTTTTAAGGAAAGTATAATTGTATTTATATTGAAAGTATTTTATGTTAATAGAGCTTAAATTTGGGTAGAATTTTTATTTGAATTATTTAAAAACTAGGTAAACCAACATATTTGTAAAGGATATCCAAATAACCCAGTGAGGGAATCTTATTTAAGAGGCAGTTTATTTTGAGAAATTTCATTAATCATAACAAAATTAATAAGAGTTTTTAAGGTATTTTGGAGAAAAGTAATATTTAAGTAATAAAATTTAAGAAATCAAAGCAAGGAGATTTATGCAGTATGCAGAATAACTGTTTTCCATATAAAAATAATTTAAAAAAAAATTGTTGGACGGTTTGGTGCCCCTCAATTATGAGAGGAAAAATGTATCAAGTGCTAATGTAACGTAGTTTTTTTTTATTTCAGCCATTCTATTTATTATTCTTTTCTTTATTATTTTTATTTAAAAATTTTCTATTTGCTTTTATAATTCTTTCATGGAAACCCATTCCCATGACACTGTAATTATCCGATGCAACCTTATATTGTTACGGAGTCCCTACCTCTTCAAGGCAAATCAAAATATAAATTGTTTTAATGCCTATTTCACTCGTAACAGTATATTTCACCCCTAACAACTACTTTTCTACAACACAAAATTATTTGTTGCTATTAAGGTAGAAGTGCATTAGCTTCTGTTGACCAACTTCCCAATTAACATAGGTGTAATACTGTTTTAAAAAGTCCGCTAACCTTATAGTGGGCAATAGAGGTCATTTGTTTTTCATTTTAGCATAATGATTTGAACGCATGTAAACGTGCATAAATCTTAGAGAGGAAATGTTTTGAAAACAGTTTATTCTCCATACATTTTTTCTTTCGCAGTTTTTGTAAATTTAAAATGTGTCTTCATATGAGATATTACAGTATTGTAAACACTATAGCAACGTACCTTTATTATCTGAGCTTGTGTCTAAATCATTCAAGTGCCCGTTTACATTGACATTTAAGCATATGGCATGGGTACGTCTAATGATTCTACAGCAAAAGTACAGTATTAATCTGTGAAAACACTAAACAACATGCAAATATGTTTAATTTTGACATTTAAAGTGTCTCTCTAGTGTGATTTTATGTAAATAGCAGCAGTAAGTACAAATATATACATTAAATTTATTACTTATTACAATAGTCAAATTTATATGCACAACATAGATAATTAATCCATTTCGAATGGACCTGCACCTTGCCGAAGTTCTAGATTACTAGAACAGGTGAAATGGCTTGCGTGTTCTAATGAGCTAAAGAGCCAAACTACAGGTCCAACCAAAGTAGTAGGATCGTTAGTGAGAAACCAGACGAAGATAGGCCCCCAAAAGAGGGCAGCGGCTCTTTCGGTACTTAGATTGGCAGATACCATAGGGGTCGGTGTGGCAGTCTAAGACACACTACCGCGATGTGGAAGGCAACGGGAAACCACCACATTAACTCCCAAGTACACATTACATGTGATTTTCCAATGCTCCACCGAAGGTACTACATTGGCCAGGAAGCGAGTTTTGTTACCTGGAAAATTTTGAATTTTGCCAAACCCTTGTTGTTCCAAGCAAGGTAGGGATCTTTAACGTGCGTGACAACACTCACACACGGGACCTCCATTTTACCTCTCATCCGAACGAGGGTGTATTTTTGTGAAAAATGCTCGCCTAACATTTTTCAAGCGGACCGTGTCGGGATTCGAACCCGGGACCTTGGGCGTAGTAGTCACACACATACCACTACGCCACGGAGCCGCCTTCCCAAGTACACAGCGTAGCTAAATTATAATAAAATGATGGCATTCTCTAGGGTAAAAGATTCCGGAGTTAAAATAGTCCCCCATTCGGATCTCCGGGAGGGGACTACTTCAGAGGATGCGATCGGAAAGTTAAGAATAAGAGTCGGGGACATTTTGCGACTCGAAGAGTGGAATGTTAGAACTATGAAGCAAGTAGAAGTAGAAAATTACTTACAAAAGAATGAAAGAGTACTCATGGTTAGATTAGAATCTAAACCGGTAAACACAGTAATAATACAAGTATACATGCCCACCTCTAGCTACAGTGACAAAGAGGTAGAAGCGATCTACACAGATATCAAAGACATATTAAGACACGTAAAAGGACATGAAAATTTAATAATTACGGGGGATTTTAATGCAGTGGTAGGTGAGGGTAAGGAAGGAGCGATAGTAGGTTTATTTGGTTTAGGTACTAGAAACGACAGAGGAAATAAGCTGGTAGAATTTTGCGACAAGAACAATTTAATCATTACAAACACATTATTTCAACATCATGCTAGAAGACGATATACGTGGAAGATGCCAGGAGATATAGGAAGATATCAAATAGATTACATTCTTGTTAGACAACGGTTTAGCAATCAAGTAAAAGACTATAGAAGCTACCCAGAAGCAGATATTGACACTGACAACAAATTCGTAATTATGAAGGCCACACTTAAATTTTAAAAAAAAGAAACGGAAAAAGGCACTTGGACCTACAGAAACTAAAAGTTAAAGATATTCAAGGAAGATTCGAAAAAAAAAGTCAAATGAAATGCTCAAAGATATCGGGAAAATATCTGATACTAAGGAAGTAGAAACAGAATGGAATAACATTAAATCCAGCCTCGACATGGCGGCCAGAGATATTCTGGGGTATACACAAAAAGAAAATAAGAAACCATGGATAACAAAGGATATCCTGAATTTAATAGAAGAAAGACAAAAATACAAAAAATAAATCAGACGAAACAGGAAAACAGAGATACAAAGCAATAAGATAGGAAATTATTCGAAAATGCAGGAAAGCTAAAGAACAATGGATTGATGAAAAGTGCAAAGAGGTACAAACTAAGATGGAAGTAGGAAAGACAGATGAAGCATACCAACTAATTAAAATCAATTTTAGGGATATAGAACCGTATAGCAAAAATATAAGGGACGCGGGAGGAAATGTCATTATAGAAAATGTAGAGAAAGTGGGTAGATGGCAAGAATATATAGGGAATTTAAATGCAGGAGAAGAACTAACTGCATTAGAAAAGGAATCAGACATTGAAAATGATGACTTGGGATATCCAATACTTAGAGATGAATTTGAATTAGCATTAAAGGGTCTGAAAAATGGTAAGGCGCCGGGTACAGATAAGGTGCAAGCGGAGACTCTAAACGCCGCTGGTCAAGCAGTAACAGAACGTCTCTTCCAACTTGTAAGCTATATGTATGAGACAGGCGAGATACCTAAAGATTTCAAACATAACATCATAGTAACTATACCCAAAAAAAAAAAGAAAGGCGCAGATAGATGTGAAAATTTTCGAACAATAAGCTTGACAGCACACGTATCAAAAATAACTAGAATTGTACAAAGACGAATGGAAAGACGGGCTGAAGAAATACTAGGAGAAGATCAATTTGGGTTTAGGCGAAACAGGGGAACACGGGAGGCTATCTTAGCTCTGAGGGTGATAATGGAGAAAACAATAGAAAAAGGTGAAAGCGTGTATATAGGGTTTGCAGATCCGGAAAAAGCATTTGACAATGTAAAATGGAAAAAATGTTCGAAATACTCAAAAAGATTGGAATGAGTTATAGGGATAGACGGATAGTACATAGCTTATACAAAGAGCAAACAGGAGTAATAGAATTAGAGCAGGAACGTAGAGAAGTAAACATCAGGAAAGGGGCGAGACAGGGATGTTCCCTATCCCCATTAATTTTTAACTTGTACATTGAAGAAGCAATGAATACTGTCAAATGCAGGAAGACATTTGGAATTACTATGCAGGGACAAAAAATTGATATGCTTAGATTTGCAGATGATATAGCGGTAGCAAGGAAGAGTTAGAAGCTGCTCTCAAAGAAATGGAAACGATTCTAACAGAGAGTTATGGTATGAAAATTAACAAAAGTAAAACTAAAGTGCTAGTATGCAAAGGAAGGAAAAATAAATCAAAAACAAGAATACAAATATGTAACACGAACTTACAAGAGGTTAAGGATTTCTGCTACCTAGGAAGCCAAATAACGCAAGATGGGAAAAGCACAAAAGATATACAACAAAGATCAGCACAAGGTCGTGCTACATTTAACAAGAAAAAGCAACTACTGTGCTCAAAGACCACAAACATAGAAACAAGGAAAAGATTGCTTAAAACATAAGTGTGGAGCACAGCACTGTATAGCTGTGAAGCCTGGACAGTGGGAGAAGCGGACAAAAGAAATGTGGTGCTACAGACGTATGATGAAGATATCATAGACAGACAAAGTTAAGAACGAAGAGGTACTAAAAATGGTATGGGGAGAAAGAAATATGTGGAAAACTGTAAAAAATAGGAGAGATAGGATGATAGGCCACATACTACGGCATGAGGGAATAGTACGGAATATACTAGAAGCAGAGATAAAAAAAAAGAGAAGAAGAGGTAGACCTGTAGGAGTTTCAGGGAAATGTGTAGACTACCTCAGAAGAGAAATCAATGGAGGTACGCATCCAACCAGTCTCAAGATGGATAAATTAATGACGAAGAAAGTAACTGCACTTAAACATGATATTTATTATAAGCAACTACAAGCATTGGATGTGCAATATTCTCGAATAATGGTAATTGCGTGAAAGCATTTACTGGAAAACTATTATTTCGGCAAATGTCTAAGTGTTGGGGGATCTTGGCAGCCACAGGTTGCTTAACCCCTTCAATAAATCTCAGTGAAATAGGGCATAATATTAGAAAACAATATAAGGGAAACCGAGCTGTATTGCTGTGTGAGATTTTTAGGGAACTATGTAGGTTAGTTTAGAAAATAAATAAGTGCAGGTACATGTTCAACCAGTTTTGAGACGGGAAACCCAATGACGAAAAAATAAGCACAGATAAATCTGATGATTATTATAAACAACTAGTTGTTTGTTGTGAAATATCTGCAACTAATGTTGACTGTGCGAAACGATATATTGGAAAAAATATTAAATCAGTAAATGTTCAAGTGCTGGGGGAACTTGGCAGCCACAGGCTGCTTACCCCTTCACAACCACTGAATGTCGGAGAAATAGAGTATATAATTGTAAAACAATAGAAGGGGACCGAACTGCATCTAACAAGAAAGAACGGCGCCTATAATGAAAGACAACAAACATAGAGCAAAAAGTTGTTGAAAGCGTATGTGTGGAGCACAGCACAGACATTATGCCTACGAAATACGAGCAGTCTGAAAAGCAGACAGAAGAACAGTAGCAGCCTTTGAAATGCCGTGCTTCAGATGTATGAAGATGGACAGACAAAGGTAATAACAAATAGGTTATAGAAACAGTAAGGGAACAAGGATATCTTTGGGGAATAGTATGAGATATATGATAAGCAGTGATAGGAAAAAAAGAGGTGGATGTAGACCTAGATCAGATAGTGATAGATGCAGACTGTGCAAATTTCAGGGAAATTTGCATGTTAGTTCAGAATAGGAAACAATGATGGTAGGCGTCTAACCAGTTTCAGGACTGAAGACCCAATGATGAGATAATTAATATTAATATATATCTAATCTACTAGATTTTGGTATGATGTATAAAATGTAGAATTCCCTTAATAGTTCAAAATTGAAAAACCATAGGTTATTATAAAAATTGAAACAATTCGTATGCAGCATACTACTAATTGTGTTTTGTAAACCTTGTAAATTCTAGGGTAGGTGGGTAGGTGCGTGCATGCTTGTGTGTGTCTGTGCATCCGAGTATCTGTGCATGTGTGTGTGTTTGTATGTAGGCATGCATGTGTGCATGCATGCATGCATGCACATGTGTGTGTTGTGTGAGAACATTATTAAAGCAGTTTCTTTATAGGTATATAAATAATAATCATAGGCACCTAATTCCTATTTTTATTAATAAATTAATATGAATACATACTTAACACGAAATAACTTAGACACCATCCCAATAAATTATTTAAAAAATATAATAATCAAAATGACATTACGACGATCATCAAAAATAAACTTAATTTTTAAATAATAAAATGTTGCAAATACATATTTCATAATTATTCTCACAATCTCCCCCTAATTGGAACATTATTAAAAAAAATACGTTTTGTAAATAAACTTGGTTTATAACATAGCATAGGTTTTTTTAATAGATTGGCTATATTGCAACTTGAATTAAGATACTTAAGAACTAAAGCACCCTCATGTAATAATTGTATAATAGTATGATACTTAATATCTATATATTATTACTGATTATTTATTATAACATTTTCTGAAAAATGATTAGTGGTATTATCTGTTAGTAATAACGCTAGTGGTAGTGATATCCCACGTGCAGGATACGTCACTGTAGTGACGCGCTCGTGTTACGACTCGCCGGTAGACAGGTGTAGTAGAGTTCCGTCGTGGCCGTGATATAGAACAGACGTGCACGTGCTCTGACGCGATGTATAATGTTTTACATTAATAACCATTGTACATGTATAATATTTAAGTTGTACGTTATGTTGAATTATTCCTGTGTTAACTTGAGTTCTGTTTCTTATTAAATCGCTTTATATAAATGCATTTTGCTTACTTTCTTAGCGTGTTGAAATGCTCTGTTCAATCACATCCAACAGGTTATGGGACCCAGAACAACTCAAACGAGAATAACAAATAGCAGGTGCAGTAACAAGCGATAAGAAACAAAAAACGACAGGTGCGTGTCGGCGTTTTCTTTAGTAGTAGTATCGGTTACGGTTTTTCCTGTATTAACGTGTCGAGATTGTATATTGTTTTTCAAGATGAATAGTGCGAATGTTTCGCGACTTGAAATGTTAAATAAAGAAAATTTCGATACCTGGAAAATACAGATGGAAGCGCTACTAATAAAGCAAGATGCTTGGGGTTACGCGAACGGAACCTGGGGTAAACCAGATTTGAAGGATGATGACCCACATTCTAAGAGGGAAATTGAAAAATGGCTTAAAGGCGATAGTAAAGCCAAATCAGAAATAATTCTTTCAATTAGTCCTTCTGAATTAAAACAAATTAAAGGCTGCATTACTTCAAGGGATGTTTGGTTAAAACTGGAAAATACGTATCAATCTAAGGGACCGGCTAGAAAAGCAAATTTATTGAAGCAACTAACTTTACAACGTATGAACGAAGGTTCATATACGTGAACATATAAACAAGTTTTTTGATGCTGTCGATAAATTAGCCGAAATGGACCTTGAAATAAATCCAGATTCACTCGCAATTATGTTATTATATAGCTTACCGAGTTTTGAAAATTTTCGTGTGCTATAGAATCAAGAGACGAATTGCCATCCCCAGAAACGCTACGAATTAAAATAGTAGAAGAGAGCGCGCTAGAAAAGCGACGAACGAAATACTTCTCAGAATGCTTTGTTTGTAAACAAAAACCGGGTCAGTGGCGGCGTGAAAACAAGAAACCCGCGAATAATTATAAAACTACCGAAAGTGTACTCATGAATAAAGGCGGAAATGTGAATCAATATTTTAAATTTCGCTGTCATAAATGCAGAAAAATGGTCATAAAGCCTCAGAGTGCTACAAACACAAAAATGTTAATGTGCAATCTTCAGCTAGTTGTTCCCAAAGTGCTAGTGAAAATGTGAGTTTTATTGCTTCGCAAGTGTGTCAAATTGGCTATCAAAATCAAGATACCAGATGGTGCTTGGATAGTGGAGCTTCTTCACATTTGTGCAGGAATATTGAAAGTTTTCAAAACTCAAGAATGCATGCATGGTAGCTTGAATTTAGCCAACAACAGTTCAACAGATGTCGCTAAAGGTATTGTAACATTTACCACGGATATACGAGGTGAGTCCAAAATATTATTTTAAACGATACTCTTTATGTACCAGATTTATGCGTTTAATCTATTGTCAGTTAGTAAAATTACTAAAATGGTTTTAGAGTCTTATTTAAAAGGACTGTGCGTTAGTTCTCAGCAGAGATGGGACTGTTAAACTAATTGCAGATCGCATCGGTGATCTTTATTACGCGAAAGTCAGAACATTTCAACGTAGCAATAAATAACGGACCGGTACATATTTCTCAGAAACTTTTACTTTGGCACAAACGTTTAGGACACTTGAATTTTAAGGATCTAATCGGTTCTATACGTAAAGGTGTTATAACGGTATTGATCTTAAACTTGATCTGAAAAATATTGACCTTAATTGTGATATATGTGCAAAATGTAAAATGTCAAGAATGCCGCTTCCCAAATAAATCGAACAGGGAATCGAATTTATTAGACATTATTCACACGGACGCTTGTGGTCCTATGCGTGTTCTATCGAATGGAAAGGCAAAATATTTTGTTGAATTCATAGACGATCACTCGCGTTGGTGCAAGTACGATTTATTAGTAATAAATCGGAAGTTACAAAAATTACGGTGGAATATTTAAACTTAGTTGAAAATCAGAAAGGTAAACGCGTCAAATGCTTTCAATCAGATAATGGCACGGAATATACAAATTTGAACTTTGATACTTTATTAAAGGAACGCGGAATTACTAGGCGTTTAACGGCACCGCATAATCCGGAACAGAACGGAGTAGCCGAGAGGAAAATCGTATTTACTCGATTCTGCTCGCTGTCTACTCATGGAATCCGGTTTGCCAGACTCATTTTGGGCGAAGCCGTTAATACCGCAAATTATATTCGTAATCGTGTGCCTACGAAAAGTCTAAATGGGAAATCTCCACATGAAATTTGGATGGGAAGTCCACCAGATGTGAGTAATTTTAGGCAATTCGGTTGCAAAGTTTTCTGTTCTAACAGAACCGAGCAAAGGAAAATTTGATGAAAGAGCTAAAGAGGAATATTCTTGGGTTACTCGGAGGAATCAAAGGCATTTAGGGTTTGGTTACCTGAAGAGCGAAAAACCGAAATAACTCGTGATGTAAAGTTTGTTGAATCAAATAATAAGCAAAATTTACAAGAACCGTCTGACGTTTTTCTGAAACTAAAGAGAATAAATTAGGATCTGAAATCGAGTATGAACCCCTAATACTCTTATTTGGTCAGAATCATGAAGTCGATAATTTAGAAAATGATGTGTCTGAAGAGATCAGTTTAGTTAAAGGACCGAAGACCTAGAATTGTCCGAACCGGGCACCCGGGTCGTCCCGCGAAATTATTTAATATGGTACCAGAAGCAAACAAACTCTGAGACAGAGGAATATTTATTTATGTCAGAAGTTCCTATGAAACAAGCTTTAAATTCGACTGAAGCTGACGAATGGTATAAAGCTATGGTTGAAGAAATGGTTTCTATATTAAAGAATAAAACTTGGTCTTTAGTTGACAGGCCACATGATAAAGAAATTATCGGAAGCAGAATGGTTTTACGAAATAAACTGAAAAGTGACGGGAGTCTTGATCGAAGGAAAGCAAGATTAGTTGCGCAGGGATACGGTCAGCAGCCTGGCGTACACTTCAATCAAACTTTTGCTCCTGTAGCTCGCTTAAGTTCAGTAAGATTAGTTTCTGCGATAGCAGCGCATTTTGGAATGCATATGCATCAATTAGAGGTGACATGTGCTTATTTAAATGGAGAATTGCAAGAGACTATATACATGGAACCTCCAAAACAGTTAGCAAAAATCTTGGAGATTATTTCTCTAAACGATGAATCATATATCGGAAAGGTATCAGGTGATATGCTGAAAGATATACAGAGTGGCAACAAAGTTTGTTTGCTGAATAAGGCCTTATATGGTTTAAAGCAAGCTGGACGGAGTTGGTATGCCAAGTTAAACAAAACATTACAAGAATGTGGTGCTAAACCAACAAATTCTGATCCTTGTTTATATCGAATGGGTCAAGGTGATGAATTAACTCTGATAATAATCTATGTTGACGATATATTGATTGCTTCCAGGAATCTCAAAACAATTGACAGTTTAAAATCTAAATTGTTCAAAAAGTTTGAAGTTAAGGATCTCGGTAGCGTTGGATACTGTTTAGGAATTGAATTTTCTCGAAAAGATGATAAAATTATGCTACATCAGAAAGGTTACATAAAGGAAATATTAGACAGATTTGGAATGTCTGAAGCTAAACCAATCAGTACTCCTATCGATCCGGGCGCAAAGTTGTCTAAACCAACTGAATTCGCGTCGGATGAAGAAGAAAATTACCGTACAGAGAACTGATCGGAGCGTTGACTTATCTATCAGTTGCAACGCGACCTGATATAAGTTACGCTGTTAGCTATCTTAGCCAGTTTAATAACTGTTATAGGAATTGTCATTGGAGCGCAGCGAAGCGTGTTCTTCGATACCTTAAAGGAAGTATTAATTTAGGGTTGGTGTATTCTCCCACCAAAGATGCTCTAAAGGTGCGTAGATGCCGATTGGGCTGGATGTACCATCGACAGAAGATCTTTTACAGGATTTTCATTTATGTTGTCTAGTTGTCCAATCTCATGGGAATCTAGAAAGCAGCGTACTGTGGCTCTATCGTCTACAGAGGCCGAATATATGGGATTGACTGAAATTGCCAAAGAGGCTATTTATCTTGAAACGCCCTGATAGAACTTGGTTTCGAAAAATTAGCTCAGGTAGTTGTTTATAATGACAACATGAGTGCATTGAAGTTAGCTGATAATCCAGTGTTTCACGCACGAAGTAAACACATCGATGTGAAGAATCATTTCATACGTGAAGCCCTGAACGATAAGCAGTTTGTTCTACAACATTTACCTTCGGAAGATATGCCTGCGGATGTGCTTACAAAGCTTTGTCTCGTAAAAGTTCGAAAATTGTGTGAAAATGATGGGTTTGTTCAACTCTACACAGTTGGCCGCGGTGTATAAGGGGAGTGTTAGTAATAACGCTAGTGGTAGTGATATCCCACGCGCAGGATACGCCACTGTAGTGACGCCGTGTTACGACTGCCGGTAGACAGGTGTAGTAGAGTTCCGTCGTGGCCGTGATATAGAACAGACGTGCACGCCGCTCTGACGCGATGTATAATGTTTTACATTAATAACCATTGTACATGTATAATATTTAAGTTGTACGTTATGTTGAATTATTCCTGTGTTAACTTGAGTTCTGTTTCTTATTAAATCGCTTTATATAAATGCATTTTGCTTACTTTCTTAGCGTGTTGAAATGCTCTGTTCAATCACATCCAACATTATCTATTTTAAATTTTGATTTAGAGCTAGGCTATAACTCACTTGTCATTATCTTTGTCTTTCTTGAGTTAATTCTCATACTATAGTTACTCTGTAGTATCTCATCCACAATATTTAAAAACTCTCTTAACTCATTTCTAGACTGCTATAATGGCTATACCATCTGCAAGACGTAAAAAGTCTTTTTTCTATCCCTGTACACTAATACCTATCTCTTTTCTCTCTCTGGCTAAGTTTAAAGCTTCCTCAATATAAACATTAAAAATCAAGGGAGAGATAGTATACAGCCCTGTCTAACACCATTTCTAATCTTAGCTTCCATCTCTATTTCATCAAATCTAATTACTACACTTTGATTTTTATATAGACTGTAAAAAAAATTTCTATCCCTATGAGAGATTCCTATTTTTCGCAAAACCCTGAACATAACAATCCAATTAACCCTATCAAATGCTTTTTTTAAATCTACAAATGCGAAATGAGTCTTTTTCTTTTTCTGTAACCCTTTTTCGATAATTGCCCTAATCATTAGTATCGGGTATCTAGTCCTTTACGAAAACCATATTGGTCTTCACCTAAATAATTCTCAGTCAAAGCTTCTACTCTATTTTTAATTATTGTTAGTATTTTGGAAGTGTGAACTAACCATTCTAAAATTGTCACATCTATGAGCTCCTGACTTTTTTGGGATTGGGATATTTTTCAAAATCTATTTGGGACCTCACCTGTGTCATATATTACTTTTATAATGTCTAAAGTTTTCTTATGCATATTTTATTAATTCTACAGGTATTTCGTCTATATCTTCGGCACGTTATTTAGTTTAAGATCCCTAACAGCTCATCAAATTCCTCTCTTAATATTGATAACCCTATTTCTACATCCTTTTCTTGGTCGTTCTCTAACTCATCTATATCGTCTCCCTTATATACATCTAAATATTTTTTCCATCTATCTGCTACCTCAACTTTATTTATTAGACGCTCATTATTATCATCTTTAATACCATTATATTTTTTCCTACCTTCCCTAAAAAACTTTTTAACTGCTCTGTAAACCATATCTGTCTTACCAACTCACAAATCATCTTGTATTGTATTCCCTTAAATATTCTAAATATCTTTTATATCTATCTGCTACCTCAATTTTATTTATTAGAAGCTCATTATTCTCTTCTTTAATACCATTATATTTTTTTCCATCTTCCCCAAAAAACTTTTTAACTGCCCTGTAAGCCCTGTCTGTCTTACCTACTCTCAAATCATCTTGTATTCCCTTACAATTTTCCTCCATTCATTTATTTCTAGTTTTTCTACACTCGTGTACTATCTTATTTCTAACTTTATCATATTTTTGCTTACTTTCACTATCCAATTCTCTGAAAGGTTTAAGCTTTCTTCTATTCTCTATTAAACCTAATTTCTCCTTTGTTACCCAGGGTTTTCTCGCTTCTGCTTTTTTCTTACCTATAGTCTGTGTTGCTGTATCATGTACAGCCCTTTTTATTTCTTTCCATCTATTTTCTACGTTCCCTCCTATAGCTATCTCTTTGATCTTATTATCTAATACTTGTTTATATTCCTCTTTTACCTCACCATCATTAAGCTTACCTAGATCCCATCCCTCTCTTTTGGCCTTTCTCAATTTTTTGAATTTAAACTATGTTATGATCGCAATGTCAACCCCAGGATAACTACAACAGTTTATAACTTGGTTTCTAAATCTTTGTTTAACTAAAATATAATCTATTTGGTATCTAGCTCTATCACCTGGTGCTTTCCTGGTAGATCTTCTTCTAACATGTTACTAGAATAGGGTGTTTACAGTTACTAATCTATGTTCCTGGCAAAACTCAACTAATCTTTCTCCTCTATTATTTTGTGTACCATACCTAAACTTTCCTACCATTTTGCCCTCACTACCTTCTCCCATTAATGCATTAAAAGCGCCCATAACTATTAAATTCACACCTCCTTTTACTTTTCCCACTATACTATTTATATCCTCATATACCTTTTCTACTTCCTCATCCTCATACTGAGTAGTTGGCAGGTAAACCTGTACTAAAACAGTGTCTGTGGGTTTCGTACTCAATCTAACCATAATTATACTATCACTAAATTGTTAGTACTCTTTAACTTTACGTCCTAATCTTTTACCTAACACTATTCCTACTCCTGCCTGTCCATTAGTTGAAGAAATGTAATTATTCTATAATTATCTTTCCAAAAATCATTACTATCTGGCCATCTCATCTCACTAATACCTAAAATGTCCAGCTTTCCTTTTCTCATTTCGACTAATAAATTCGTTAACTTATCTACTGTAAGTAATGACCTTACAGTTCATTTACATTACCAATGCTCCACCTGTAGGTACTACATTGGCCAGGAGGCGAGTTTTTTGTTGCCTGGAAATTTAGAATTTTGCCGAACCCTTGCCGTTCCAGGCAAGGTAGGGATCTTTAACGTGCGTGACAACACTCACACATGGGACCTCTATTTAACCTCTCATCCGAACGAGGGCGTAATTTTTGTGAAAAATGCTCACCTGCCATTTTTCAAGCAGTCAGTAATGACCTTACAGTCCAAGTCCCTATCCCTAAATTGATCCGTTGTTTTAAATTCTTATGATGACGAGCCCCAAATACCCCCTCCCGAAGATCCGAAGGAGGGGGTATTTTACCACTGGACAAAAATTTTATTTGCGAGCTCTCCATCATACATATTTCGTGTTTTAGGCCACACATACCTGGGAAATATTGTGGTAGGTTCCCATATCTTTCAACAACACAGTTTTTATATAAACAAAATATTTGTGGTGTTGTATATGTGTAATTTGAAAATTTGTAGAAAATCTGGGTTTTGAAATTGAATATTATTGGTTTATAATTGTGTGCTCACATTGCCTGAGATAATTTTATTGACGTCTTATATTCTTATGGTAGGAGATTGTTTTTTTGTGATAAGATTTATTTAAGTTATTCTTTAGTCCGGCAAGCTGAATAAGGTAGGTAACTAATCGGCAGTTGAGAATATCGTGAAATATCACGGCTATATATGTAGCCGTTGTAATCATTAGAAATTCTATCTCCACACCTTTGTGATCATTATACTAGCATTAGGATAAACTATTTACTTTACATAACTCAAGAATAATACTTTATATCTGCTACTGCAGTAATCATCATTAAATTAATTGTATCTTGAAAAGCATTAAAATAGTTTGTTACACACAAATTTTTCTTTCCAAGTTTTTGTAGACTTAAAAGGTAGCCTCATATTTTATATTTACAGTACCACCGTATACACTAAACTAACATACCTTTAGAATCATAGGTATTACGTGAAATATCCAGCTTTTTTTCTGCACCAACAGCTTCAGCATATTGAGTGATGACCTCCATTTCTTCTAAAGTAAAAGAACAGTATTAGTCTGAGTAAAACACTATATTATATGTATACACAGCATCTGATTTGGATATGTCAAATGCCACACTGATCTGGTTATATGTAAATAGAAAAAGATTAAGAACAACTGTATGTAACTTGTTGCATTATATTCAATTCAACACTCATTTTATGCATGGGTGTGAGTGTTAAAAGTCAGCATTCATGAACATGTGTACACTTATGTGTCTTCGTCTATGTGTATGTAAATATAGCAGATACTGTGCGAATATGACATTGATAACTTTTAAGAAGACCTATATAAAGGGCAAACATTCAAATGTTTATGGATTACTTAATGTGAAATGCCAATTTTTAAGAGTACACAAACGACTCCTAGATGGCGGTGGTGAGTTGTCATCACCATTTCTGTAAAATTTGGCATTTGCTATTGTGAAATCTGTGACAGGTTAACACTGTCTGAACAGTTTGCTTATAACGAGCGCTTTTACAAGGCAATTTTGAGAAAGATGCAAAGTTCTGTGAAGATTTTCGTTAGTGACTTTAGTATTTAGGTAAATGCCAAATTCAATAACAAAACATAAAATCAGTTCATTCAACTATTAGTAATGAAGTTCGATCAGATAGTACTATTTACAATGGGTTTGTGGAATTTTGTCATAGCGGTACGTCCTTTAGTGATGCATATTAAGTTATCAAAAACCGGTCGTTATTCCACACAACATCGCTGCTGTATGAAACATGATTGATGAAGATCAGGATATGAAAGAATTTGTTTCATAAAGGGAATAAACATTCATCGACTAGTTTCGATCTCACTGGATCTCATCAGGATGAAGTGGTTTATAACCCTTATGAAACAACAAAAACAATGGGCAAAAATAACTTCGAAAGAACTTCTGTAAGATGGCAAGAGTAAAATAAGAACGCCATCAATTGAGAAACCACTAGTATTAAACCAGTCAAGTACAGAAGCAAATTCAAAATTGTCGGTAATTCATAAATGGTCATAACAAATACGCTTCACTTTTGGGCTTGTTCGATGTGTTAAACGCAAGAATTTTTGCAAAAATATAACACACCGCCCCTTGGCGGCGCTCGGCATAATACCCTAGAGGGTAACGATCAAATTAAACATGATATTAAAAATAATTGCTTATAGCAAATTAAATAAATAAAACAGTATATACAATGTATAGATAAACACCCACTTTACGAAGAGTCGAAGAGGGTTTTAACTATACAAAGCAAGCTAGTAATTTGCATAGCCATAAATGAAAGAATTTGTTTGTTTCATACAGGGAATAAAAATTCATCGGCTAGTTTCGATCTCACTGGGAGATCTAGTGAGATCGAAACTAGTCGATGAATTTTTATGATGAGATTCAGGATGAAATGGTTTATAACCCTTATAAAACAACCAAAAACAATAGGCAAAAATAACTTCGAAAGAACTTCTGTAAGATGGCAAGAGTAAAATAAGAACGCCATCAGTTGAGAAACCACTAATATTAAACTAGTCAAGTACAGAATAATACTTTATATCCGCTACTTCAGTCATCATCACTAAGTTAATTGTGTCTTGAAAAGCATTAAAATAGTTTGTTACACAAAAATTTTCGTTCTAAGTTTTTGTAGACTTTAAAGGTGGCCTCATTTTTATATTTACAGTATCGTATACACTAAACCAACATACCTTTAACATGAACGGTTTGACATAAAGGATCGGAATGTTCTTCTGCATCAGCAACTTCGTCATCTTGTGTGACGACCTCCATTTGTTCTGAAGTAAAAGAACAGTATTAGTCTGAGTAAAACACTAGATTATATGCATAAATAGCATCTAAGTTTAATATGTAAAGTGCCACACAGGTCTGGTTATATGTAAATAGAAAAAGATTAAGAAAAACTGTATGCAACTAGTTGCATTATATTTAATTCAACATTCATTCTGTGCATGGGTACGAATGTGTAAGATCGGTATCCAGGAACACCTGTACAATTACTTGTCTTCGTGTGTATGTATGTAAATATAAGAAATAGTATATAAATATGACATTGATAACTTTTAAGAAGACATTTAAGCAAGGGCAAACACTAAAATATTTATGAATTATGAGTGTGAAAGGCCAATCTTTAAGAGTCTACAAACGACCCCCCCAGATGATGATAGTGAGTTGTGTCATCATCATTTCTTTAAAACTTGACAATTGCTATTGTGAAATCTGTGACAGCTTAAAAACTGACTGAGCAGCTTGTTATATGCAGTTCCTGCATTACAATATTTCTATTCTAGTTATTTAAATTTTCACATTTCCTACTTTATTTACATTCATGTGTTATTATAAAAATATAATAGTTTTGCTTGATGTTATACCGAAGTGTGGTTAATGTAGAAGACATTATATTTTAAAGATTTAACAATATTCTTGTTAAAGTCCATTTTAATTATTAAATACAGTTAATGTAAATTGTAATACATATGGTTCAGATCCAAAAGATATGCAAATTTTCGCCAACCATTGTTTTAAAAATTTTTAACCGGCCAGTCATTTTAAATAGATAACAAATGCACAACTTGTTTTCATTCTGGTAAAAATACGTGATACTTTGTGTATATATTTCAAATGGATGTAGTTTTCGTTATTTAAAGAGAAATACAAATGTGATTTTCGTTGTTCGGCCTTATGATTTTAGTAAGTGGTTATGCTAAAAGTATGACGAACACCTGTTTATGAGATTCCCAGCAAAAATATGGTTAATGATAAAAAGTTTATAGAAAAAGGGATGAGTAATCTACATAATAAGTAGAGCATCCATGTAGGTAAGTATACATGGTCAGTACATTTACGTTTTGTGTTCCTTTCTTTTTGTGCTGATATTTTGTAACTTAACATTTATAAATAAGGTTTATAGGCCTATGAGTACCTTTACAGGTTCCACAAAGAGAATATTTCAAGCACTTACGTTAAGATCCGTTATTTACCGTTTAGTTCCTACACTTAGTGGATAGTATTTTTGGTAAACACATGTTAAGTGCAGTAGCACTTAACGGCAATCTGTAACGAACCACCCTGTTAGTCTCATTAAACTCCGTTGAAGTTAGAGTTCAGAGTTAGTTCAGAAGTCTCCTTAAAGTCTCTTATTACGGATTAAAATTTCATCTTTATTAGATTATAACTTTAGGAGAGGTTGCTTTTGTTGAACCCATCTTTAAATATACACACACTAATACAGTTATTGGAGAAGAGAAATATGTTTCAGTTCCCAACAATTTAATTTTATCAGGAAATTTTATGTGGAAAGTGAAAGCTTTTTTTTAAATAAATATACCTTATGTCACTTTGGCCATTTCGAATGGACCTGCGCCTAGACGAAGTTCTAGATTACTAAAACAGGTGAAATGGCTTGCGTGTTCTAATGAGCTAAAGAGTCAAAGAACCATCAGATCAAACTTGATAAGGAATTTCTGCATACTAACTCTTATGTTGAATCAACAGATGACAATAAAAAACCATGAAAAGTTGAAAGTTGAACGTGGTGATCAAAAAGTTGCTGTAGATATAGCGTTATACAAACGTTGTTATTTAACATAGTGTGGGCATCTGCCCTATACGATATATTACTTTTATTTATTATGTATAATTTGAATTAGGTAGGAACTTAAAACTGATGGAAAATGAGAACAGGAAGTCAGGTGGGGAAAAGAGAAAAAACTAGGTTAAGGTTGAATGTAATGATGATGATTATCAAAAAGCTGATTTTGTGAATATGTTATCTTTTTATTTCTAAGTAATCCGTGACCATACCATACAAGCTGAGGTGTGGGGTTCAACATTAAAAAATATATATAAAATTATGGTTTGTACATTTTTAGAAGAATTTTTAAGTTTGGTTTGAATTGTCAACATAACCTCATTGAACGAGAAATTGGTTTAACCAGAAATAATTCAAGTTTTGAAGATTTTGTAGCTTCTAGAAGCAAGCAGAATTCTTTAGAATTAACACCGTCTCTAAATATGACATCAACTCAAGATTTAATGCCTGATTTAAAGCAACATGATGCTTTTCCAGGAAGCAACTTAGAGCCAACTAATTCAACACAAGAGTCAGGACAATATTTTAACGTTGTTAATATATTACTTCAACAGAATGCACAAATGCATATGCTACAGCTACAACAACAAACTCGTAATATGACACTCAAAGTTGAAGATAGTGTTGTGAAGAATTTTAACATTATATCGGATCTATCAAAAACAATCAATAAATTTTATGGCAAAAGAGATTTGAAGAGTGCTAGAGTCTGGTTACAACAGATAGAAAGCACAGCTGTAGTATATAATTGGCCAGATGCATTTATTTTCCAGACAGCTAAAACTAATTTGGATGGTGCTGCAAAATTCTGGTTTATTGGAAGAAGTGACGAGTTAACCGATTGGATTAGTTTATTCCAAAAAACTTTTGTGTTTACCCAAAATAAGATAGATTTATGGAAAAATATGCAAGAACGCTTTCAGGCTGCCAATGAAAGTGTTTCAGTTTATCGTTTGATGAAACGAAAGAACAAGTTGCCATTGGTATGGGGTCTAGGGATTTAAGTAATTTTATGATGTCTAAAATCCATGTTGATAAAGACAGTTTGTATCAAGATATAATCAATTATGAATGAATAGTTGATGCCAGGAAAACCAGAGTTGGTGATAGAAGAGAAAAGGTTGGTAACTTGGAAAAATCGAGTGTTTAAAAGCGAAAAATTTAAACGCAACTTTGGTCGTGATAATACAAAACTTGACAGGATTATTCCAAGCATGGTTTACCACCCTCAAAAAAGAATTTTACGATGTTTTAAATGCAATAACCTAAGACACAACATTAGTGAATGTAACAAGCCAGTGAGGCCAAAAGGTTCGTGTTATGAATGTGGATCCTTGGATCACTATAAAAGGGATTGCTCGAGGAACAATCCAGACACACTACCGAAGCCCCTAGTCCGGCCCGAGACATACACCGCTCTTTTTGTGGAACCACATACAACAAGTGGGTATATGCTGCCAGTTCGTCTGGGTAAGAATAGTTTTTCTATTTATGTTGATTCTATTTTAGATTCAGGTAGTGCAATATCTTTAATAACATTGGATACTATTAAAATGTTTAATTTTCAATTTTGTGATACTCCAAATAAAATGTTCGAAGGTATAAATAAATAAGACCAAGTTAGTAATATTAGGGTCAATTTCTTTTAAGCTTAACATATCTGATATAGAATTAGATTTGCTTTTTTATGTAGTTCCAAAGGACACCATACCGTGTAAGTGTCTTTTAGGGTGTGATTTTATGACATGTAAACAAATTCAAATATCGTTTATAGGCAATCAAGTGACAGTTTTGCCGGCATATGATTTGAATGAAAGTGATCAGGTTTCCCTTGTAAATAATGAGGAAATTTTACACATTAATTATGTAGGGAAAAATGAGATAGACTTAAGGATTAATCCTTCTTTGTGCCCAATAAATCGCAAAAAAAAATGTTAATCTTTTTACAGAAAATTACATTGAGATTGAAAGGCCTATCGAACCTCAAAGTAAGTTTGAAATGAAAATTGTAGTAAAACCTAAAACCATGTGCCTTTTTTTATAAACCACGAAGGTTATCCTTTGCAGAGAATAATTCCTTGCAAGAAATGATCAATGATATGTCAGAAAATAATGTAATAAAGAAAAGTAACCACGAATATAGTTCTCCAATTGTTTTAATAAAAAAGAAAACAAAGGGCTATAGATTGTGTATCGATTATCGTTCACTGAACAAGATTACATTGCGAAATAATTTTCCAATCCCATTAATTGCAGATCAAATTGATCAATTACGAGACAAAATCTATTTTACAACGATAGATTTAAAAAGTGTTTTTTATCATGTCGATATAGAAGAATCATCTATTAAGTACACATCTTTTTATAACTCCGAACGCTCAGTATGAATTTTTAAAATGCCATTTGGGTTAAAAAATTCGCCGTCAGTTTTTATGAGGTACATACACGCTATTTTTACGGCGGCCTTAAAGAAAAAAGATATTAATCCGAAAATTATGCATTGGAGTCTTATTCTTCAAAATTATGAGTATATTCTATAGTAAAAAAGTGGTGCCAGTATGACACGTAGATTCGCTGGTAGGTGTTTTGAAAATGTCTTGGTCATTGAAGAAAACACCTTTGAAAAGAATCAGCATTAAACAATCCCAGGATCTCAAAATTTTTCAAATACGACAGTCTTTGGAACGAGCCGAGCAAAAATTATTTGAACTTAATAACGACTTAATTTATAGGAAGCACAATAGTTTGCTTTTGTTCTACGTTCCTCAAACCATGGAAAATAATGTTACTCGAAGCTGCCATGATGAGTTAGATCATGTAGGTGTTGATAAATGTTGTGAGGCAATTAAGCAAAATCATTGGTTTCCCGATATGCGTAAAAGCGTCAAATCGTACATTTCAAATTGTTTAAAATGGGTTGTTTATGCTCCCAGCAATAAAAAAAAGAGGGATTACTTCATAATATTCCAAAGAGTAATCAACCGTTCAACACCATTCACTTGGACCATTGCGGACCATTGGAAAGGGCTAAAAAAACTCAAAATAAATTTATCTTTGTGGTAGTTGACGGTTTTACAAAAATTCATCAAATTATTTCCCTGCAGAACTAATTCAGCAGAGGTCATTAAACATTTAAAGCAATATTTTTCATTCTTCTTAATCTTCTTTGGGAATGAAACCACTCATAGTTTTTAAAATCTATTTTATTTACGTTTCGATCCATGACCTAGGATCGTTGTCAAAATAATAAAAATTTCAAGTTTGACGTTTATGACATAAATTGAAGGTTACTTTGATTTATTGACGTTTGAAATATTTGGTTTGAGTACACTAAGCAAAAATTTTTAAAGTTTAAAAGAATGATTGCCTTCAATTTGTGTTGCGACCTGGGATCGACTTTCCTATGGTAGCCAATACGCTTAACGTGAAATCAGCTGATTAATTTTTATTGGTGAATTTTATATAAATTCAATAATTTGGAAAACATTTTTAACATGTTTCTATTTATACAATTGAGAGATTTCTGATTTTAAGTCTTATTTTACCGAGATTCAGTGAAGGGGTTAAGCAACCTGTGGCTACCAAGATCCCCAACATTTATAATTTGCGAAATAATGGTTTTCTAGTTAATATGCTTATTGTTATGTAATTAGTTATTGTATGTATAAATAGAAATCATGTATGTATGCTGTATTTCATGTTAATATCGCAAGGAAAACCCAGGAAAAACTTGCAATGCTACCTAGATATTGTGGGCATTTGATCTTTATTTGTTATTTCTTTTGTTATTTCTTTTAGTAATGGAATCCATTGTTTACTGAAAGTCACGGATTCGTTTGCAACGCAGTTATTTTGATGTAGGGTTATATAGGCAGCTTCTTTGATTTTTGCGTTTTTGGTGGTTTTCTTCTTTGTCGATAATTTTGCATCTTCCCATTTTATTTTATGACTGGAGTTCCATGCATGTTGGCAAATCATGGATTTTCAAATTTTCTATTTTTATATATGATTTATGTTCTCTTAATCGAACTTCAAATGGTCTGGAAGTTTCTCCTATATAAAACTTATTACATTCGCACGGTATTTTGTAGATACAGTTTTTGAATTTTGTATTGCGTTTTGGGTTTTGTTTTTGTTAATTGTGCTCTTAGTGTATTGTTGGTTCTAAATACTGTTTTAATTCTAAATTTGTTTCCTATTCTTTGAATTTTTTCGGAGAATCCTTTTATGTATGGTATTGAGAGCATTTTGTGGAGTGTATCGTTGTTTTGTTTTCTTTTCTTTATTTTTAGGGTTTTATTCATTTCTTTCTCTATTATTCTTTTAGGATATTTGTTTTCTATTAGTGTACATCTGATTAGGTCTTTCTCTTTCTTTAAAATTTCTTCGTTTGATGATATTAATTTTGCTCTATCATACATGGTTTTGATAATTCCTCGTTTGATACATTGTGGGTGGTTTGAATCGAAGTTTAAGTATCTGTTAGTGTGCGTTGGTTTTCTATATACCGATGTATTAATTGTTGTATCGTTTTTTGCTAACTAGAATATCTAAAACGGAAGTTTTCCATGTTGTTCTAATTCATATGTGAATTTAATAGTTGGTTCTATTTCGTTAATTGACTGTATAAAGTTTTAATTAATTCTATATTATGAGGCCAAATAGCATAAACATCATCAACGATCTCCACCAGATCAATGGTTTCAATTCTTGTGTGAATATCACATCTTTTTAATTCCTCCATGAATATATTACTGAAGATTGGGGATAGTGGACTTCCCATTGCCATTCAAGCTTTGTTTGTAAAATTGATCATTTATTTGAAAATATGTGGTATTTACGCATAAACCAAGTAATTCCATAATCGATGATATACTTAGTTTTGTTCTTTCTTTAAGATTGCCATCTTTTCGAGTTTGTTTTTATAATATTAAGCGTTTTGTTTATAGGGACATTTGTAAAGAGATTTACAACATCAAAGCTTACCATTGTGTGTGTATTTTCAATTTTTATGTTTGATAGTTTTTCTAAAAGTGTTGGTTGTTTTAATGAAAGAATCCGTTTTGCCTGCTAATGGATTTATAATTTTAGTAGAAATTTTGCTAAATTATGGCATGGTGAATCTATTGAGCTTACAATAGGTCTTAGAGGAATGTCTTTTATGAATTTTTGGTAGACCGTAAAAGTGGGGTGGTTTACTGTAATGTGGGACTAGTTTACTTCTTTCTTTGTCTTCAATTCATTTTAAATTTAAATAGAGTTTTGTATATTTTATTTTCAATTGATTTTGTTGGGTCCGTTTCTAAACTGGTGTAATTCTCAGTGTTCAATAGTTCGTTGACTTTTGTGTTGTAATCGTTTTATTCATTATTACTGTTGCATTGCCTTTGTCAGCAGGTAGAATTATAATTGAGTTATCGTTTTTAGATTGTGAATTGCTTTTATTTCGTTATTACTTACATTTGGCTTTATTTTGTGATTCTTTTCTATTTCGATTTTACATCGTATTCTAAATTCGTTTGCTTGATCTTCTTCGAGTTGGTTTGCTGTTTTCTCAATACAGCTAATTATTTCAAAGGTTGGTATTGATTTTGGTGTTACTGAAAAGTTAAGGCCTTTTGAAAGAATTGATTTTTCTGTGTCGTTAATGGTTCTTTTTGATAAATTTATCACGGTGTTTAGCATGGTGTTCCTGTTTTCTAACGTTTTAGTTTGTGTGTTATTTTTCTCTATAAATAGGTTATTAAATTTCTTTATGTGAATTTCTTTTGTTTGGAAAATACTGATTCGTAGTAGGTTTTGCACCAACGAGAATTTTATCAAAATCATATTTTGTTACCTTTATTCGTATGTAATTTATAATGCCCTCAATATCTTGTTTTAACTTATAAATAATGTGTCGGTGGTTTTGTAGTCTTTCCTCATCATACTGTAACTTGCTCTTTCGAGAATTCTTGATAGTTTATTGCTTGTCTTTCCAAATTTGATTCTAAATCCTTTTGGTATTATTTCGTTGTTTCTGCACTTTATTAGGAATGTGAGTGAATTTTTGGAATGCGATACCTTTAGGTTTAGATTGTCCAACTGTCTAAAACAAATACAAATTTCAGGGCCATACCTGACTTGTAAATACTCCTGTATGTTTGTTGTGGTTTGTTTAGCATTCTTCTTAATCTTCTTTGGGAATGAAACCACTCATAGTTTTAAAATCTATTTTATTTACGTTTCGATCCATGACCTAGGATCGTTGTCAAAATAATAAAACTTCAAGTTTGACGTTTATGACATAAATTGAAGGTTACTTTGATTTATTGATGTTTGAAATATTTGGTTTGAGTACACTAAGCAAAAATTTTTAAAGTTTAAAAGAATGATTGCCTTCAATTTGTGTTGCGACCTGGGATCGACTTTCCTATGGTAGCCAATACGCTTAACGTGAAATCAGCTGATTAATTTTATTGGTGAATTTTATATAAATTCAATAATTTGGAAAACATTTTTAACATGTTTCTATTTATACAATTGAGAGATTTCTGATTTTATGTCTTATTTTACCGAGATTCAGTGAAGGGGTTAAGCAACCTGTGGCTACCAAGATCCCCAACATTTATAATTTGCGAAATAATGGTTTTCTAGTTAATATGCTTATTGTTATGTAATTAGTTATTGTATGTATAAATAGAAATCATGTATGTATGCTGTATTTCATGTTAATATCGCAAGGAAAACCCAGGAAAAACTTGCAATGCTACCTAGATATTGTTGGCATTTGATCTTTATTTGTTATTTCTTTTGTTATTTCTTTTAGTAATGGAATCCATTGTTTACTGAAAGTCACGGATTCGTTTGCAACGCAGTTATTTTTATGTAGGGTTATATAGGCAGCTTCTTTGATTTTGCGTTTTGGTGGTTTTCTTCTTTGTCGATAATTTTTGCATCTTCCCATTTTATTTTATGACTGGAGTCCCATGCATGTTGGCAAATCATGGATTTTTCAAATTTTCTATTTTTATATATGATTTATGTTCTCTTAATCGAACTTCAAATGGTCTGGAAGTTTCTCCTATATAAAATTATAGTCGCACGGTTTTTTTAGAACTTTTTAGAATTTTGTTATCTTTTGGGTTTTGTGTTTGTTAATTTCTTAGTGTATTGTTGGTTAAATACTGTTTTAATTCAATTTGCTTTCCTATTTTTGAACTTTTGGGAATCTTTTTTAGTTTAGAGCATTTTGTGGTGTGTATGTTTTTTGTTTTCTTTTCATTTTTTGAGGTTTAATAATCTGTATCATAATTTTCATGGATAATTTGTTTATTAGGTTCTGATTAGGCTTTCTCTTTTTTAAATTCTTCGTTAATGATATTAATTTTAATCATACATAATTGTAATTCCTTATTAAAGATGAGGGTGTTTGAATGATTAAGTATCTTCAAGTAGTTTTCTGTAATGTCATTTACAATGGTAACCATCCTTTGCTTTCTTATTCTCCTTAAACTAGCATTAAAACAAAGCAAGAACTTATATGGACCTTAAAGAATTTGATATCCACATAAGAGGTTGTAGTTTTTAAAGTACCTTGCATGTTATATTCGAATTGTGGGTAAAGTACAAATCCAGTTTTTAAATTTAATTTCAAATAATTTGTAAAAGAATTATCTGGTTTCCTTACCTAATGAACCTGCTCAATTTGACAGATTCTTTGCCTGTAAAACGTTGAAAATGATTATTTCTTGCTTATACAACAGTCTTCTTGTTCCAAGATAAATTGACAGAGTAATCAGTTGATATTTTAAAAAAAGAGTAATATCAAATAATTGTCACCAATTATAAACTGCTTTGTCAGGGCTGGATCCGATTACTTCGAGGAAAATACCATCATTAACGTTTTGACTTTTTGGTGTCAACTAATTCACGTTGAAATTTATTTCCTCTGTACCTGTACATATTTTGACCTACACTCAAAAGAAACAAATAGTATTTTTATGCTTTTTCCAAAATGACGATGCAATGAATCAAATAAGTACCGCATAAAATTTTAGTTTTATTAATGTAAATAAAACTTTAATTGGATCAAAATAAACAATATTTTCAACTTGTTTAATTTATGAAAAACCTTCATTATTTATATATGATACTGGACTCCTGAGTTTATAGAAATATTTGGATTTTAATATGGTTAAAATTATGAAAAAAATACGTTATTCAAAAAGTAAAACTGTAACGTAAAATTTTCTAGGTAACTAAATTAAGACAGTTATACATAAGTTTATTTATTTACAATTGTAAAACATATAATCTTACAGATAATTTAAATCTTTAAATAATAAGGAACTGTAGTACGATTTAACTATGGGTATTTTCAAATGTATCCAAAATAAAGAATTAGAATAAGTAAACCATTAATCGTTGTTAAAGACAAATACTCTAACATAGTATTTACTTAGTTACGTTAAATATTTTATACTTTTATATGTTACATTCACTTAAAAATCTTCTAATTTAATAATAAGTTGTGTGTAATCATAGTTTTAACAGTTCTAAAAAATATCCTTCATCATAGATTTAAATATATTTGTTTTGTTAAAATTATTTCTTAAAGAAATACGACATATACATTGAAAGTCCCATCTTTATTTAGATTTAAGTCACAAATTTCTCCTTAAATTTAAGGTCTTAGGTTATTATCAAAAGATAAACTTAGGTTAATTTTAAACGTCTAAACCGCTTCTTTTAAAACAGTAGAAAAGGGTATTTGCTTCAGTCAACTATGTTCTTCATAGTTTTAAAGTACAACAATTTATCTAAAGTAGCAAATTTCTTTCCAATTTTAAAAGCTGGTTCTACAAAACTTCCTAAAAATTATATCTACAAGAAAGGTTTTTGTATAAGGCTGTTTAGAAATAACATTCTTTAGATTTTTACAAAGGATTCCGATCAAAGTTCTAATTTTATTTATAGCCATCACCATGCGGCAAAAATTTTTTTAAATCAATCAACACACAACCCGCGAAATTTTAAAATTTTCTATAAACGCTTTATTCTTTAAATTTATAAAATGTCCAGCTCCACTGAGCAAACTTTAAATTTTTTTCCATAAAAAAGTTTTACGTGACCACTAAATTCTTTTTCACATGTATGTTTCACAATTCCTTTAGGTTAATGTCCTGAGCCAAAAGTAAGTATACTATTTTACTTGAAATTTCTAAATATTCCTTTGAAAATCAAAAACAAAACGGAACATCTTAAATGCTGGTCATTTATAAAGAGAGCTTACATATTGATAAGGTCTTATTCAAAAAGGTTTTTGACAAAAAGAAAAATTTGGCTGGTTTCTAAGAATTGATTAAATAAACCACCATCACATAAAGAATTAATTTGATAACTTAGACAGATCCAAATACTAAACCACTTCATTCAATCCCATAACCAGTTTATGTTGAGTTAAGATTCATTATGGAAGTTAAACATGCACTGGCCAAAGCGAGAATAAACCCACAACTTTCCTAAATGTAATTAATTGAACAACTTTTAAAAGGAAGTTAATACTGCTTAGTTGTCGATTATGAAAAAATAGACAAATATGAATTAGACGGTAAAATTATGTCTTTAAAAATTAACCACAAAAAAGTCAACCACAAAATAACTTTATTAATAAAAATAAATCTAATCGGTTAAAAAGGGTGAAACATTAACTAGTGTTGCTAACGAATACGATGTTGGTGGAGCTACAGTTCATGACTAGAAAAACGGTGATAAAATAAAATCGTTTTTTAAGACGAATGAAAATTTAAAAAGTAAACGACAGACATTGAAAACTGGTGAAAATCCTAAAGTTGACAATAGCCTCTATGCTTGGTTTTTACAAGAACGTGGTAGGCATACTACAATTTCTGGCGAAATCCTTGAAGGAAAGGCTACGGATTTTTACCAGAAAATTGCAAAAAATTATGATTTCCAAGCCAGCTAGGGATGGTTGCAGAAATTCAAACAACGTTATGGAATTAGACTGTTAAGTACAATGGGTGAGAAACTTTCATGTGACGAAAGCGCTGTTGAGCCATAAAAGAAATGTTCAAACAGGTTATCAAGGAAATGGATTTAACTCCTGACCAAGTTTATGAGGCGGACGAAAGTGGTTTATATTGATGGTTGTTACCACAAAAAAACATTAGTGCATCATGGAGAAGCTAGTGCTCCTGGACGATAGTTGGCTAAGGATAGGGTCACTTTCATGCCTTGATCAAATGCAAGCGGTGCACATAAGGTGACAATGTTAGTTGTAGGTAAGGCGAAGAGTCCTAGGGCATTCAAAAATATCAAACTTCCTGTTGATTACATGAGCCAGAGCAAAGGATGGATGAATAAGCCCCTATTCACTGAATGGTTTAATGAACTGTTTAAACCATCAGTGAAAAGATTTCTGAAAGAACGGAAACTACCACAAAAAGCTTTGCTTATCTTGGTCAACTGCCCTGGACAGTCCAGTGAAGATTAGATGAATTTGGCCGACAGTTTTATTCGAGTGATGTTCTTACCACCAAATGTAACAGGCCTATTACAACCAATAGACCGGAGCGTTATTCAGGCGATTTGAAATGCAATGCAAAAAGAGCTTACTGTACAATGTTATCTAAGGACCAGAGTGTAATTAAATCCTGAAAAGAAATAAACCTGAAAGATGTGGTTTACTCGCTCGCTAATTCTTTAAAAAAACCTTAACGAGAAAGTCATCATTTGCTTTTGGAGAAACCTATGGCCGGATGATATAACACTACTGGATCAGTACAAAAAAATATGAACCGAACAAGAAAGCCAGTGAAGAGAGGGAGATTAACCTACTGCAAGACTGCTACACTTCGTTTACAGTTTTACCTGGTCGGTAATGCAGTTAACAAAATGTTACGCTTAGATTCTGGTACATTGAAATGGCGATAGATGGCTCTTAAAAGCCGGTAATACAATTACCAAAGTTCATAAGATACACATGACGTCACTGATAATTTATATTGCGCCATAATTAAGAGAAGGTACATAAAATTTAAACAATAAAAATTAGATAATCTACTCACGTGAAGGATCCGTTAACCGGCAGGAAATCACGCCACGGTAACCTCGGCATCGCTGCTGGTAGAGTTGGACATCCAAATTATCTCGGGGTCATGGGATGCTCCAGGGTCATCTCCGTTCCTATATGCAGTGGAAGACAGGAATAGGTAATTAAGGAAAGATAATCAAGATAAGGAAATCTACATAATAAGATAACACGACACCCCGCACGACTGTTCACTTCAAAGTTCGGCGTAAAAAGCCACGTTTCCGCGAGAACCGCGGAACTCCCTACTCTTTTGTAGCATTGCTATACCCTATAGGGATAATTCACACTTCCAATTGCACTATTGTGACGTGCGGAAGCCCCGCCCAGTTCATTTAAAAATGTTCGCGCGTCTTGCGTATTTAAAATTATGGCGGAAGCTTCCGCACATTAAAAACTACTTAACATAAAATGTTAAAGTGCAAATTCAGTTTGCACGTAACAATCGCGACAAAGCCACAAAAGAAAAACTTAAAAAGAAAAGTCTGTTAGCACAGTAACAGCTTAAAATCTAAGTCCTTACTACCCTACATAAACCCTAACTTAAAACCTACAAAATGTTTATATAAGGCGCCACCTGGTTTTTCGACCGATAACACGTCTACCGAAGTACCAGGAAACGGAATAGGTAGCCCGATAGTCTTTGACTACACTACTTACCGACAGCACAAATTTGTCGGGAGCATGAAACACTGCTTAAACTAACACGGGTGCGACAAGTCGCCTAACCTATCTAAACCTATCTAAACTTATCTAACTAAAGCTAACATATAGTTCTTATATGCAAACACACATGAGTGTCGCATCAAACTATTCTTCTTTTTTGGCAAGAAGTGCCCAAATTAAAAAGTTCATGAGAGCGTCACTTGCACTCTAGCAAATTTTGTTTCTGGTACTTTGGTTTCCTCCGATGCACATTTAACTTGTCCATGACACAGTTGTGAATCCACAAATTTACCAAAAGTACCGCCTACTAAATCCTTATATGCCAACCTGACAAATTACATTTCTAAATTGGGTTAGCTTTTTCACTTAATTTTCAGAAAGATAATTCCACGTCTGGTCATATATACCACACGTTAGGACGATAAAAAGATAAGATAAGATCTCAAATTGATGTTAAAGATAATAGATAAGGTAAAGATATTAAGCTTAAGTTGTTATCCTCAAAGGTAATGAATAAGATAACGGTATTAAGCTTTAGTTATTATTTGAGATACTCGATAAGATAACACGATATTAAGTTAAAGTGATTATAAGAGATAGTAGGTAACATGAATTTAAACAGAAGTTATTGCTCAAGATAACCGGTAAGATAACGCGACATAACTCGAAGTTATTCCTAACGGTAGTCGGTAAGATAACGATAAATTAAACCAAAGTTATTACTAACGGTAATCGGTAAGATAACGATACTAAACTAAGGTTATTACCAAAGGTAATCAATAAGATAACGATATTAAACCTAAAGGTATTGTCAAAGATAATAAAGAAGACAAAGATATTGGCCTAGTTATTACCCAAGACAATGATAACAACAAAGAGTGGCTCCAACTACAATAAGAAAATCAGACAAAAGTTGACACAACAACTTACAAGTATCATTACAGATACAAACACACAAAAACAACTGTTTTAAGGTAGTTTTTTAAAACGGTAGCACCCTAAACACACAAAAATGCCCAATTATAAGCAGTTAAATACAGATACACTGTCCCCATATGCTAAAACAACCGAGAATTTAATAAGATAACAATAAGAAACAATAGCACCTCACCACAAAGTTCAATAAAAAACAACGAAAAAAAATGTTTATACGTTATGTTGATTTAGTAGAAAAACAAATAAAGATATAGTGTAATGATGTAGTATAATGTGGGCGACTGCAGTAATTCAGAAGAAAAACACATGGAATAGACAATCCTAGCCTTTGCAACTGCGAATATGAACTATTTCTTTCAATGGCATAGACTGCGCGTGTCCTATGTGAGCCCAAAGAAGAAAGCATTCACTCAACATCAGCCAAAACCAGTCATAAAAATTCAATGGGTTATTTCAACCAAAGTTACGACAATTACCTTTCAATTAAACCATATAAGAGAAATACTAAAGACCGAACAATATGTAGTAGGAAAATTTCAAGGGTTAATTAAATGAAACGACAGAGCTATATTGGGGGGTGTAGAGGATGAAGTGATATATGAGTAACGGTATGGTCGAGGAAAAGTCAACCAGAAGAAAAAGATAGCTAAATTAAGGTAAGTAAAGTTAAACGTGTAAGAAATTATATACTATATGAGGGAAGGAATAAGTAATTAAAGATACTAATTGATGGTGAGAACAAAAAATATTAGGTAGATGGTGAGGAGAATGGGACATGAAAAACTTAATTAGCATTTGGGTCAGCAGAGAATGGCTTAAGGTCTTTAATATGCCACCTGCCTTGGCGTTTTCCTTCAGTATCCTGAAGTTCATAGATAAGAGGACTAATAACACGTGTGACTTTACACAGAATGAATTTAGGGGCCAATTTTGAAGAAAATTTCTTAGATGCATCCGATAAGACATAGTTCTTTTTCCAAACTTGTTCGCCTAAGGCAAAGGAAATATTTCGCTTACGCAAGTTATAATGGTCCTTGCTCTTTTCGTAAGCTTTTAACAAATTTTTCTAACGTCGTTAAAGATAGAAGGTAATGACTGTTGGTCTTTGTCCCAGCGTACTTTATCGTCAAATTCAATTACGTTAGTATCGTCAGGCACTAAACCATAGTAACTCCCATCGATTGGGGTATATCTTCCAAAAACAAGAAAGGACGGAGTGAATTGGGTTGCTTCGTGTTTAGATGTACGCAAAGCTTGAGCAATTTCAAAGATATGTTCATCCCATGTAGTATGGTCTGAATTAATATAAGAAGAGATAGCGGTAATTAAAACTCGATTTACTCTCTCGGTAGGGTTTACTTGGGGATGATATTTTGCGTTAAACCAAATTTTTGTACTTTGTAACTTTTAACGAAATTCTGAAAATCTTTAGAGATAAATTGTGCACCATTGTCACAAAGAATAATCTGGGGGACACCAAAGATAAGAAAGACATTCTGTTCTAGGAATTTAATTATTGCAGCGGAGGTAGCTTTACGTAAGGGTTGCACCATAACAAATTTAGAAAACCAATCGGTAACAACCAAAAGATATTGATTACCTCTTTTCGATCGAGGAGAGGTCCTAATAAGTCAAGCGATATTAATTGAAAGGGATAAGATACACGCTTAAAGTTACCCATTAAACCAGGGCGAGCATCTTGCGAACTTTATGGGAACCACAAATTTTGCAGCTTTTAATGTAGCGACAAACAGATTGCTTAAGTGTGGGCCAGTAATACAATTCAGATATTTTCGAGAGTTTTTGTAACACCAAGGTGTGCAGCTAAGGGATCGTCGTGACATAATTTGAGCACCTCACTGCGATTTGCAGTGGGCACAACGAGTTTCCATTCAGGTATATTCGATATTTTATGTGGGGACGAGGATACAAATTTATACAGTCTATTATTAGTTACACGAAAGGTAGGAAATTTGTCGGGATTATCGGAAACTTTTTATCATATTGAGGTACCAGGTATCCAGAATTAAATTTGGAAGGTTTAGAGAAACTACATCTCGAGATAACGCATCAGGTACGATATTTAATTTGCCAGGCCTATGCCTAACGTCAAAAGTAAATTGAGATATACGCAAGTTCCATCTTGCCAAACGACCTGCGGTTGTTTCAAGTTATTAAGCCAAGTGAGTGCTGCACAATCAGTGATTACGGTAAAGTGTGTACCTTCGACATATCCTCTAAATTTCTCGATGCCAAAGATAACACCCAATAGTTCTCGTTCGGTAGCAGAGTATTTTTGTTCGGCAGAAGTTAAGGCACGGCTCGCATAAGCGATTGGATGTTCTAAACCATTGTTTACCTGGAACAACATTGCACCTAACCCAGTAAGTGAGGCATCGGTTTGTATATAAAACTTATCATCGAAATTTGGAGAGATTAAGATAGGTGCTGAAGTGATTAGTGTTTTAATTTGTTCGAAAGCCTGTTGGGATTCTAAATTCCACTCGATAGTTTGGGATTTCTTTTATTTTTAATTAAAGCGGTAATGGGTGCAGATATAGTTGAAAGGTTAGGTAGAAAAATGCGATAGTAGCTAATCATTCCAATTAAACGTTTGATTTCGGTAACAGTTTTTGGTGTTTTAAATTTAGTAATAGCATCAACTTTAGCGGATCTGCTCGTAAGCCTGTTCCATCGACAATAAAACCAAGAAATGTAAGGGATGAACGACAAAATTGAGACTTTTCCCAGTTTATCTTAAAACCTGCTGCATTTAAACGTTCAGCAACTTCATCTAATGTGGCGATATGTTCATCGAAAGAACTTGAGATAACTAAGATATCATCTAAAAATACAAAGGCACGTTCTTGATGTAAGATAGGACCTAACGTTTGATCCATAGTACGTTGTAAAGTTTGTGGAGCGTTACAGAGACCAAATGGCAAAAAAATTATATTCGAAAAGACCTCGGCCTGGGACACAAAAAGCAGTTTTTTTGACGAGAAGATAAGTCAAGAGGTATCTGATAAAAAGCTTGTCTAAGGTCGATAGATGAGATAAATTTTGCGTTACGAAGCCTGCTCAAAATTGAGTCAGTTCTGGGTAGAGGGTAAGCGTCTGGAACAGTAACAGAATTTAGCTTCCTGCCATCAAAACAAACACGCCATTCGTCATTCTTTTTCCGAACTAGTAATACGGGAGAGGTCCACGGTGAATTTGAAGGAGAGATAACACCAGATACTAACATTTTGTCTATTTCCGCATGTAAATGCTTTTGTAAGGCAGGCGATAAGGGATATTGACGTTGCTTAAAGGGAAGGGCATCACCTGTAGAGATAACGTGTGTTGCCGTTGTAACACAACCAAGTTCAGAGGTATTAAGTTTGCGAAATTTGTCGATTGTAGCGTTAAGAGTTACATCTTGGGAATCAGTAAGAGATTTTGTTAGATATTCCTGTAGATGCACAGGAGTTCGTTTTAATAGAGGTTTGCCATGAAAAATCCTGAAAGTAAAGTGACAGATTAAAAGTTTACAGAAATCAACGCCCAGTAGAAAAGGATACGCTAATGCAGGGACAATCAAAATAAAACATCACGTTCAAGAGACTCTACACGAATTTTTAACTTAAGGGAACCGGTTACATGTATTTGATTATCGTCAGCTAAATTTATGGAAGTTTTTCAGGAATAATTTGAATTTTGATATTTTGTTGAGATAATTGATGTAAACCTTCGTTATTTATAAGAGAACATGAAGAACCTGTATCCAGTAAAGCAATTACATTTAAGGAACCAATTGAGATAGATAAGTGTGGACGGTTATCGAAGGGTTTTTAACAAGTTGTGAAACAGCGGTAGTCTTTTATGATAAAAGGAATTGACGGTTTGTAACCACTTAGACCACTCGGCTGGAGTAGTATAACATAATTCCTCTAATGAAGGTAAGGTATTTTGTACATTAATAGTAGCGGTATTATTATTAGATAAATTTAATGACGGTACAACGTTAGAAGTGGTTTTATAATTTAAATTTATTGGCGTCTGTGTCCGTTGAATGATTGGTGTTGAGGGCGATTTTGGTTTCTTGAGATATTCACACCCTGATTTAAAATATCTCGACGGGAGTTTCCGATACGTTAGGATTACAGTTGGTGCAGTTAGATTTGTAGATATTTGAGCGACCACAACCATAACAAAAATATTTTTAGGGTAAGTGCAGACAGTATAGTTATGTCCACTTCGCTTGCAGTTCCAACAGGTAAGTGCGTTATTAGTTACGGTAGAAGGAACGTTAAGGGTAGATACTTTACGGGAAGGTCGAACTTGGCAAGCTAGATCAGGTTCGAGAAGACCAGATAATTTCTCGGTGGTGGTCGATATTTGTCAATCCTTGACCTCACTTCTTGGAGAGAGCGACATAGGTCTTTAAAATGAGCTAGCGAAGATATGGGCTGTAAAGCCAAACGTTCTGAGAAATGGGGGTTTAAATTTCTAAGTAATTGATCGATAATTTCGGATTCGGAAGGTTTTTTGTCGAGTCTGCTATATAAAGCTTCTAATGAGGTAATAAAAGACACAACATTTTCGTCGGGACCTTGAGTTCGGTTACGAATTTCGTTCCAAAGATCGTTAATGTAGCCATAAGGTAGGAAATCTCGTTTTAAACAGGCAACTAACTCATTCCAGGTAGAAATTTGGTGTCGTATGTTTCTGTACCATATTAATGCTGAGCCTGCGAACAAATCACCAGCTGAGATAAATAGGTCCTGGTCGGTACACCCGCGAGAAATTTTAAAATCGTTAATCCGGTCAAGAAAGGATGATAAAGAAACCTTCGAATCAAACCCTTCAAAGGTGAGACCCCATTTGTATACAGGTATAGGTTTTCCTAATGGTTTAGGTTCGGCAAGCGCAAGATTTGAAAAAGGTGACGATATATCTACGTCTGCGTTAGGATTAAGTCTTTCTAAAAGAATTCCTTCAAGCAATAACACCTCGGACAACAAACTTTGTTTAGCTTGAGTCGCTTGGTCATCGTTATATAAAGATAATGATTCGATACGGTGTTTGACGTGGGTTATTCTTGAAGTCAATCTCCCTAATTCGATATTAGTGGCCGCAGGATCTGTTTTGTTTATTATACCCGATATATCATCTAAAGTTAATTTAATTTCTGATACGTTGAGTGGCCAATCGCCAACAGGGTTCCTTAAGATAGCCACGCCTTTGGTTTCCTGTGACAAAACAGCCCTAAGTTGAGATCGCCTATCATTCTGATTGGTCGCAGCTATGATACTTCTGCACTCCAGCTCGTAGATCAATTCCAGCGATTTTAAATGTGATACGTTCATTATGAATACAATATTCAAGACACGATATAAAAATATGCGATTTTGACGCAGGTTAGAAGGTAAAAAACACGTTACAGCTACTTTAAGGTAATACGATACGATATTTAGAGGTAAGAACTTGTTAGAACGTCACCGATAACACCAAAGAAACACATTTAAGGTATATGGAAACGAAATCAATGTTCAGTTAAATACATATTTTATAGATAATGACAGACAAGCCTTCCAAAATGGAAAATGGGCGCAGAGGATATGTTATTTAACCTATAAGGCAACAACGTATAGTCAAACACTTCTTAAAAAGGTATACTAGCAATTTATTTCACTCAAGTGTTTTTTAAACACTTAATTTTCATGTAAAGATAAACCATAATGCAATTTTGAATGTAACATAAAGAACAATGTATTTAAGTTTCAAAAACGGCCTTTCAAAGTTAAGGAAAGCAACTAAAGATATTTTAATAGGTAATTCTATAATACTGTATTTAAAGACATAAGGTAAGGTAAATACTTACATGAATAAAAGTAAAGTTCTTTAAGTGAAGAAGCTATTAATGCATTGTATCCTTATAAAGGAAATTATTCTAACCTAAAACAAAGAAGAAGCCCTGAAGTTCATAGCCTGAACAGGTTGAAGGCGCCATCTGCTACACTTCGTTTACAGTTTTACCTGGTCGGTAATGCAGTTAACAAAATGTTACGCTTAGATTCTGGTACATTGAAATGGCGATAGATGGCTCTTAAAAGCCGGTAATACAATTACCAAAGTTCATAAGATACACATGACGTCACTGATAATTTATATTGCGCCATAATTAAGAGAAGGTACATAAAATTTAAACAATAAAATTAGATAATCTACTCACGTGAAGGATCCGTTAACCGGCAGGAAATCACGCCACGGTAACCTCGGCATCGCTGCTGGTAGAGTTGGACATCCAAATTATCTCGGGGTCATGGGATGCTCCAGGGTCATCTCCGTTCCTATATGCAGTGGAAGACAGGACTAGGTAATTAAGGAAAGATAATCAAGATAAGGAAATCTACATAATAAGATAACACGACACCCGGCACGACTGTTCACTTCAAAGTTCGGCGTAAAAAGCCACGTTTCCGCGCGAGAACCGCGGAACTCCCTACTCTTTGTAGCATTGCTATACCCCTATAGGGATAATTCACACTTCCAATTGCACTATTGTGACGTGCGGAAGCCCCGCCCAGTTCATTTAAAATGTTCGCGTCTTGCGTATTTAAAATTATGGCGGAAGCTTCCGCACATTAAAAACTACTTAACATAAAATGTTAAAGTGCAAATTCAGTTTGCACGTAACAAGACGTGGTTAACCAACAACTCGTGGATTCACCAGATAATGTACTGACAACTGATGATATAGGCGTATGGCTTACCGGTGAAGATGACGAAAACAACCAATTTATGACAGAAGATGAGATCATAGAGGAAGTGGCAAGAGAGGAAAAGGACGAGGAACAGGTTGAAGGAGAAGTGACGGCGGCTGTAAAATCAATCTCTCATGATATGGCCATCGCTTCGTTTGCTGCATCAATTGTCAGTGCGAAGGAAAATGGTCTCTGCTAACGATGTCTTAGTTTTAAGAAGGTTACAAAAGCAAGTACTCAAAGTGTCTTTCAACAATAAAAAGCAAAAGACAATTGATGTGTATTTTCAGCTGTCTACTTCCAATGAATAACGTGAGTTATATATAATGTATTATTCTATTTTTTTACATTGTACAGTATGTACATAAGCAATTAAAACTGATTTTTCAATAATAACTGCGTTTTTCTCCATATTTTCCAGTAATCCGGCTTTTTTCGGTAATCCGGCAGTGCTCTGGTCCGATATCTGCCGGATTACCAAGAGAGTACTGTACTTAACTCAAATTTTTGGAATATACTAATGAAGACAGCTTTTTCTTTTTCGGGTATTAAATTTTAAGATATAGTTTTTCAAATATATAAAACATTTAGCATACACTATGTAAATTGAGACGTTTGCTAATATTGTTTCTTTCAGCAGCAACGAAAAATATATTTCTACTTGTAGCATGGCTACTGATAGTAAGTTACCGTTCCTATTTTTTGTTTTTAATTACTTAGCAGGCATTGTTTGTGGTCAATATGTTGTTACGTGCCATTGCACTTAAACATGTTTTTAGGTTAGTTTTTGATATATGGGAGTTTCGCGCCATAAAAAAGAATCTGTTGTTATAAGACCAAAAGATGTAGTGCAAAATTCTGACATAACTAAAACTGCAATTAAGTCGCAAGTTGACCCTAGTAATATAGCTGTCACAGGAATACGTAAAGCATCTAAAGGAGGCATCATAGTGGATTGTAAAAATCTAAGTGAATCTGATAAATTAAGAACTGAAGCTATTAATAAATTAGGTAAAAACTATGTAATCAGTGTATTAAAAAAAGGAGTGCCAACAATAATGGTTACAGGACTATCGGAAAATTGGAATGAAGATAAATTATTGGCAACTTTAAAAACACAAAACGACATCCCACGTGACAATGTTTATCTTAAAGTAGTAAATAAGATTGAAAAAACCACACAATCTGGCATTAAACGATCCATAAAACTTGAAACCGATGGTAAAACATTTTTTGAAATTATAAAACAACAGAAACTCAATGTAGGTTGGGATAGATGTAACGTTTATGAAGATGTCAATCTAACGCGATGTTACAAATGTAATGGGTTCAATCATAAAGCCGACAAATGTACCCAATGTCTGAGCTGTCCTAAATGTGCTGGCAATCACAAATACACTGAATGTCAAGTAACTAAATATAGATGTGTTAACTGCATTGGCATGGTAAAGAATCAAAAACTAGACATTGATGTTGAGCATGCAGCTTGGGATAGAGATTGTCCCGTTTACAAAAAAAAGGTAGAGCAAAAGAGAAGTACAATTGATTACTCCTCTAATGCAGAACATTTTTTATCAAAATAACTCCTGGACGTAGAACCATAATTCGTGATCACAAACTGTCAGTGTGCCATATCAATATTCGCCTTTACTATCTAACTTTAGCTCATTTATTGACTACATTGATAATCTCAATTTTTCTATTATTGCTTTGTCAGAAACATGGTTAACCCCCGACATTCCCTCAAATTGCGTTAGTATACCTGGGTGGGAAATCTTGCGTGCTGATCGTACAAACCGTGGTGGAGGAGTAGCTTATGTTAAACAAAACCTGAGATTTCGCACTCGCTACTGATTATCTTTTAAATACACAACTGGAACAACTTTGGATAAGTGTGACTATTGATAAACTTAAAATCGCTATTGGTGTTATCTATAGACCTCCAAATGTACCTATAACCACCTTAGATAATCTGGAAACTGTATTAGCAAATCTAGCTGCTACAGTGGATGAAGTTATATTAACTGGAGATGCTAATGTGAACTTTTTGGCAGCTGACCATAAAAGTACTTACTTTAATAATATTTTGCAATCCTTCAATCTACGCCAAATTATTAGTGAACCAACTCGGATAACGGACTCCTCATCCACCTTAATCGATGTAATATGTGTTAGTAACAACCTGAAGCTACTTGAATATGGAACTCTTGATACTGAAAATTTGTCAGATCATTGTCTTGTGTACTGCTACTTTAATTGTAAAATTATAAAACCTCGACCAAAGTTAATTACATTCCGTGATTTTCGACTCCTTAACAGAGACGATTTGCTAGTGATGCATGCAGAATACCCTGGGATAATATGAACAATCTTCATTGCTTAGATGATAAAGTGAATTTTTAATTCAGCTTTAGTTATGCTGTTTGATATGCATGCTCCTTATAAGACTATCATTATTAAGAAGCCCCAAAGCCATACATTACTGAAACTATTAAGCAAATTATTAGTCTTAAAGATAAAGCTTTTAAGAAATTTAAGCTAACTAAATTAGACTCTGATAAACAATACTATCGAAATCTGAAAAATTATTTGACATTTGCAATAAAGCAAGAAAAATGTTATTATATTCAGCAGCAGATACATAAATTTAAAAATAACCCTAAAAAGACGTGGTCGAAGTTTGAAACCTGGAATATCCACACAAGGAATGTCAATGAGATTGATCCAGCCATTATGAATGCTGAACTCATAAATAACTTCTTTTCTACAATGGTGCCGAGGTCTAATGTCAACAATGAACTAATTTCCTTTTTTAGAGACAATGTTCATAAAAATGTCCATACTAATTTTGAATTTACTGAAATTACTAATGACGAGTTACAGACCACTCTGCATCAATTAAAATCTAATGCAGTCGGAGCAGACGATATTAACTTAAAGATGCTGCAGATTGCTTATCCGTTCTGTAACACAGCATTGTTACACATAATAAACTATTCCCTAAGATACGGTGAAGTACCCTTGATATGGAAAAAGGCCAATGTAAATCCTTTAGCTAAAACGAATAAGGCCACATCGATGACACAATTACGACCTATCAGTATTTTGCCTACACTTTCCAAACTTATTGAAAAAAATTGTATACAAACAGATACTGTCGCATATTAATGCTCATAATTTGCTACCTGTTACCCAGTCAGGATTTAGAACAGGCTACAGTACTTCAACTGCTCTTATGAAGATAGTGAATGATCTAACAGTGGCTATAGACAATTCACAAATATCATTATTAGTTTTACTTGACTTCAGTAAGGCCTTTGATACTATTCATCATGAGCTATTAATTGCAAAGCTACATTTTTATGGATGTGGCCATACGGCCATAAGATGGTTCTCAAGCTATCTGTATAATAGAACTCAAGTTGTGCAAGTAAATAATCAAATATCAAGTGAAGTTGTTATCAGACAAGGTGTTCCTCAAGATAGTGTTTTAGGGCCACTTCTATTTGCACTTTTTACATCTGATCTAGTGTCTAAACTGACTACAGATTGTTTCGTACATTTCTATGCTGACGATACTCAGTGCTATATGTCATGTGATCCACTAAAAAATAAATCACAGTGTAAAACTGCTAAACTTTAATCTTTCAGCAATTTCTGCCTGGTCAAACAACCATGGTCTCCTACTTAATGGATCTAAATCTCTGTTGATGTGTGTTGGTACAAGTGCTTTGCGTCAAAAATCTTTTTCTGTGCTAACCAACAGTGTTTGTGTTGATGGGGTCAATCTGGTGTTCTCAGAGTATGTGAAAACCTGGGTGTTTATTTGGACTGCAACTTAAACTTCCAAACGCATGTACTTAAAAATCATCACTATGTTATGTTAAACTTAAAACCTTATACCAATTTAAGTACATCTTGCCAAAATCTATTAAGTGGTACCTCATTAATTCCTTAGTACTAAGTACCATAGACTACTGTTGTGGAGTATACTATTATCACCTGACCTCGTGTTTTAAAAATAAGTTACAAATTCTTCAGAACTGCTGTTTTCGCTATGCTTACAATGTAAATAGGAGTGAACATATTACACCACACTACATTAATGCAAATATTTTAAAGTTGGAATATCGCTTTTGTCTGTTATACTCCTGCACATTGTACAAAATTTTAAGTAGTCATATTCCACCTTACTTATCTAGTTTGTTATGTAAACGTTCTCTTATACATAACCGGCCAGTAAGACAAGACACTTACAACATCAGCAAACATACTACAACGAAATATAAAAGTTGTTTTGAATATACTGCTGTTAGTAATCTTAACAAATGGCCCCACCTGTTTATAGAAAGTAATACAATTTACAATTTCCGAGTTAAGCTTAAAGAACTATTGTTTTTAAATCAGAGTAATTTATAATTACACTCATTATGTATGATACATTTTATTATACTTGTATTTTATCTTTTTGGGTAGGGTTGAAAAACTGTCTTATACAGAACTCCACCTATTGGGTTTTTCTTTCTTTTTATTAAGGTTTAATTTGTTTTATGTTTGTTTATACTATTTGTTTACTTTATATGTTGTTTTTTTTAAATTTTAACCCAATAAAGCTTATAATAATAATAATAATAATTTCAAATACGCGGTGCGCGGGAATTTTAAATAGACTAGGCGGTACTTCCGTACGTCATAGTAGTGAGTTTGCGCAGATCGCACAACCCTAGAGGGGTAGACCAATACTAGAAAAGCGTGGGGACGAGTTTTGGTGACGCTCTGAATCGTGGCTTTTTGCCTTTGTTCGTGGAGTTAAGTGGACGTTTCTTTTGGGTAACGTATCGCTATCGTATCTATGTAGATTTCCTTGTTTGCTGGTCTTTGTTGTCGCTCCCTTACCATGTTCCTGTCTATTCCCTACATAGGTAGGTAAACTTGCAGCAACCTTCGGCGAAACGAGCTCCACGACCCTGAGGTACATGCTCCGCTAGCCGCTCCGGAGGAACCGCTATCTTTAATCCCTCCGACATGGAGCCCTGAGGAACCTGATAGAGGCCAACCTTGGTTCGGATTTCCGGGGTGAGTAAATTGTGTTACCTGTTTATTTAACTTTTTATATTTTCAACTATTACGCAATGTAAATTTGGCAGTGGTGGCGTCATGGTAGTTGGCCATGCGAACCTGTCATAAGGTTGGCGCTTCCGGCCGCCAGGGCGTTGCATTGCTTTTTATCCATTGCGCTTGCGCGATGTATCTTATGAACTTTGGTAACTGTATTACCGACTTTTAAGAACTATCTATCACCATATAAATGTATCACCATCTAAAGGGTAATACTTTGCAAACTGTTTTATCGACCATATAAACTTTCGCCAAGAGTAGTGTAATAATGTAAGTATATGGTTGGTAAGATTTTTAAGTTCTGTTTTACATAAATACTAGAATTAAGATAGCAATTTAGGATAAGGGATTCAAAGACGAATATTATTTATTTTGCGAAGGTTTTTTGTACTATATAAATCTTCCCACATATTTTTGATAAATGTTTTGTTCTATTCAAATTGGTTTACCTTTTTTCTCTTATATGTTGATTTCATAAAGGTTTGTGAATAAATTTCTTTCTTGAGGTTTCATTTTTCTTTCTGCGTGACCCACCCCACTCCACGGCACAGCATTAATTTTTTAATTCCCCATGCTTTTGTTGCTTCGGTATGGCTTACTGTTACTGTAACTAAGCTTACTATAAAACGACTTAAACCACGGCATTTAGAGCACGGTCAAGTAGTACTTAAAACGTATATAATCTCAAATTTACTTGGGAGTTAAATTCCCTGAGGTAACAAAAGGTGACTTCCTATTATTTTAGTGTTTGCCTGGCTACAGACCTGGTTGACGAAGTGCTGATATGAAATACGATGAAAGATAAGGATAGGGAAGGGAGAATCACTTGTCAATTAGTCAAAACACTACTTACACGTTAACACTCGAAGGAAGTCTGTAGTCGAGTTCCATGTTTGATACATTTGCTACCATAAAAATGTCTATCCTCTCCAAGAGAATTTAAAGTTCTCTGACACACATTTGTGGATACAATGCTGTACAGGGCATGAGAAATGCAATCTTACCATGCTCACAGACCACAAACATAAACTAATGACCGGACCTTCCGTGTAAACCACAACTTTGTGTGGTTTTCACGTACGCCTCTGCATTAAAACATTAATATACTGAGAATTTCCCAATCTGGGGTTTAAAGTACCCTAAACCCAACTCAAACAATAAACGTTAAAGCTTTATAAAAAAAAAGCGTAACAACTACTTGACTTTTCTCTTGTCCGCACGGATTATCGTAACAAAAGTATTGTTAAAACATTGTAAATTTTTTTTAATAGTATTCTTCACAATCACGCTCACACACACTAGTCGTATATCCTTAGAAGTACTCTTACAGAAGCGATGAACCCTCAGACTTGACCGGTAGTATTCCATCAGATTAGGTGTATCTTATGTAGCGCTAGCAGAGTAACTATTTTTTTCAATTGTTTTGTAGAAATATAAAATAAGTGTAAATAATGTTAATAAGTGCAATGGAAATTCGTGAGATGGCACAAACTTTTTAAAATTTTCTTTTATTTTTTAATTAATATGTTAATCATTTTCCAGTGCCGTCAATTTCAAGAGTCCCGCCCAGGACAACTGTCCGGTTTGTCCTGCCCCTATAAAACAGGCACTGCATGCACAGTCTAAATCAAATGACAATCACAACCAACTCTTTGGTCATACAACACCTTTTGCAAACAAGCGCAGCTCAAAAACCATATCATGCCACTCACAACAATATGATAACAGGCCACAGGCCCAGTATAGAAAAACTCAAACTAAAAGTGTTTACAACAAATAACTCCAAGGACTTTGCCAAATGTCTGAAATTTCATAAAAACTGCAATGGACGAAAGAAAACACACCACAGTCTGCCAATAATCTCCGATGGAATCTGTAAAACAACCGAAACCATCACATCATTCTTTATAATGACAATGCCAGCTCACGCTCTGATTTATTTGAAGGCGAAAAACATCGAATGAATGTGCAATTTTCTGTTCTCGTCGGATTTATCGTCTAACAACTTCTTTGTGTTCCCGCATGTCAAACAAAAAAGTACACGAACAATTTTTTCATAACCTCAAGGTGATATTGAGACCAAAAATAATATTCCAAGTGAATAAATATTTAGAGTATTAGTTTCAATACATGTAAGTAGTGTGTATAAATGTAAAGATGAATATTTTCAAAAACAATAAAAAAAAATTTTCTGTGACGGGAAAAAAATTTGACATTTAATGTTTCTTGACAGGTAACAAAATGACACTTTTTTTTGAATTTATTTTTTTCCCCCGGGAAAAAAATGAGTATTTTTTCCCGGGTATGTGCAAATAAGTAAGAACACAAAGATATTTAATTTAAAGCTGGGTCCACACTTGTAACATTTGGGTGTAACATAACATTGTATCTTAACTTTGTCGCGTTCAAAACAACTGATATAAACAACTTAAGTAAGCAATTTTTGAAACCACTCGCAGAATTAAATTGACAGATATTTGATTACTTTAAAGGTTTCCTTAGCAACGCAAGTCTAACTGTCCCTATAAGTACAACAACCTACTTGTTTGAAACTTCAAATTGACATCAATTGATTTTTTGAATTTAATTTTTTTCAGTATTAAATCATCGTTTTGCCTGTCACGGAAAAAATAGTGTATTATACATGTGTAAAAATGTAAGATTTTAACTCTCGGTGTTTTGTCTCTCTCCGTTTCATGTCGGGAGACAAACACACACCTCGAGCTAAAATCTAGTACTTTTTCCCTTGTATAATAAATAACTATTGTTGCATATGAATTCTTTCCTAATTTTTGAAGACTTAGAAAAAGGCCTCATATTAGATACTACAGTATTATAAACACTAAAGCAACATACCTAATGTTGTACACAAAGTATCCACCTCTTTTCTTACACCGGGAATTTCAATCGTCAGTATGGGTATATCCAATGTTTCTAAAAGAGATGCACAATATTAGTCTGAGTAAATACTAAATTATATGCATAAATATATGCAACTAATTACATTATATTTATTGAAGCATTCATTTTTAAATGAAAAACATCGAGAATTAAAGTTAACATATCTCTTTCCTATTTGGATTGCTGTATGATACATAAAATATATAAATAATTTAAATATGAAAAGCAGTTTTTATAAAAATTTGAGTACCATACGTGTGTGTTTGCATATATGTGTGTATGTGTTTTGTGTATTTGTGCATGTGTGTGTTTGTGAATGCATGTGAATCCGAATAAGGGTGTATTTTTGTGTAAAATGCTCACCAAATTTTTTCAAGTAGACTGTGTCGGGATTCAAACTCAGAACCTTGGGCATAGTAGCCACATGCATACCAACTATGTTATGGAGCTGCTTAGACCTCTATACAGCATTCCTAAAGTTCGGCATTTTATTGCCGCCGTTGCAAAGTTACGAGCATTAACAGACTGCTCACATAACATAGGTACGATAGAAAGGATTGTTAGTGTAATTTAATTGCATAGAAGCATTATAAGCACAAGAAAATATGTATAGATGCATCCTTCTTCAACTAAGAGTTTTTGCTATTAGTTATGAATAATTTAACTGACCAAATAAGGTGCTGCATACTGATATAGTAATGAACCTCATTTACTGGCAAATAAAATAAAATGTATATTTAGGTTAAGTTTGTTTATGTGTGTGAATAGTTGGATAATTTCATATTTAGGAGTGAAAGAAGAATCCGATGATGTTACCATTCATGAAAAATACTGAGAATAAACCTATTAGTGTACAACTTGTATTATCAGATGTTATAATTCCGTTGGAAAATAAAAAATGTACTAGCAAGTTTAAAGATTTAGGCAAGTCTGAGTTGCAGTTTCGACCTAATGGAAACTTAGTCGATGCAATTTTTATGTAAATTAAAAAAGTTGTTTGTTGTAGCAGGAGTATAGCAATCTGCAAAATTCAACATTACTATAGGAGCTTTAAAATTATTGGCAGCTGAAATAGGCTTCTGATTGCGAGGGTTCGTTAACGAGCTTTGAAAAACTTGAAGAACAGTTTAGATAAAATTATCAGAATAAAAAACACGAGCGTGAACTGTTTTATTAATTAAAATACGGAGTGTATAAAACAGGAAGTAGAGCTGATTATGTTATAAAATTAGCTACAGACAGATTTTCTGTCCGAGCACGTAACGAAAGGAACCATGATTGCATGGTTGGCTAAGCATTTCAGTGCAGAATTGCAAAGAGGTATTTTGTTACAGAGTAGTAAAAATATTGAGGTTTTGATCTTTTTAAGAAAAATTGACCTAAACTGTGCTGGTGAAAAAAGTTACAATTCCTATCACGAAAAAGGGTATGGATATGGTCACGTAGACAAAGGTCAGCCCAAATTATCAAAATTATAATAGTTTTCACAAAAGACTCAGGAAGGCTTGATATGCATATACAAGTGAAAATTGGGGTACCACTAGTAGAAATGAAAGTGAAAGAGCAGGAAACAACGCCATTTTAAATAACACGAAGAAAGTTAAGTTACCTACTGCTTGCATGCTAGAGCCTGATGAATTGCAAAGTGATGTGAAAAATATTCCTGCTCCAAGGAGTTGATCTCCTTTTATTGAAGCTGAGATTTACAGTGAAAAAATTGAAATTTTATTGGATATGAGTAACCCAATCTCAAGGGTTAATACTTTAAAAGGTGAACAAAATTAGCCTATCTTTCCTGTTGCTAATGTGTTTGTCTCTGGAGCAATAAGAAAGAAATAAAAGAGAATAACCGAGCAAGTACTTTTGCCTATCAAGATAGGACAAGTTACTTGCATGGTGGTGGCAAAGTGAATTAAGAAATTTGTTTTTGGTAGGGATTGATTGATTAAACTAAAATTTTGTGAAACCAAATTGATTGACCCTTTTGTGTCAATCAACACTGGCAACAATTATGATAAATATGTATATTTTGAAGCAAATTTTTGGGTAGCGATTCTAAAAGATGAAACATTTAATGAGTTACAGAAACTGTTGAGCTCATATAGTATTACGTTTTCAGATATACTAGACAAAACAGGAATTTATGAACACCAATTAATTATGAAAAACAAAGACCCATATCCAATACCCTTTGCTTATAGGGAAGAGGTTAAAAAACAAATTAACAGCATGATGGAATGTGTGATTATTTCTCCATGCCATACTGACTGTGTCACCGCTTGTTATGATGATAAAAAAGATAACACAACTCCTGTTTGTTTAGACGCACGCTTCTTAAATTCCAAGTTGGAAAAGGACAATGTATTACCCCCATTTACAGAGGAGCTACTAATTAAGTTTAATCAAGGACAAGTACTAAGTACTTTGGACATGACTGCCAGGTGACAATTAAATGAGAACCCTGGAAATATGCCGGGCTTCTATACAAAAACAGTACTTACGTTTTAATGTCTTTAGCGTAGCAACTACTGTTACCAGATTTATTAGATGCCTTAACATAGTACGAGGTTCTGAATTTGAAAATTTTATACTGACCTATGTAGATGACGTTTTAGTGTTTTCAGTGGCCCAAAGAGCATTTATTGCACTTGGAAAAATATTTAAGCAGTTTGTCGAATGTAACTTTATGATTAAATTGAGAAAATCTTTTTTCTATAAAAAGGAAACAGAGTTTTTGAACCATTTAGTATCAAACAAGGGAGTGCGAGTAATTCCTGCTTGCATAGAATGGGTCACCTTACGCCACCACGAAATATTAAGGAGTTATGTAGTTTTTTAGGTTTTTTCAACTACAAAAGATGTTTTTGTGAGAATTTTTCTGAAATAACATGTCCATTACTTAAACTATTACAAGAAGATGATCAGTAGGATTCAAAGAATGTGAAAACACGTTTGGTAAAATAAAACTAGTCTCTTTGGATTTAGGTACTGTAATTCATCAAATTTTTTTTAACAATCTTATTTACAATAGGACAGTTGTGATCGACTCATTGGGGCTATGTTATCCCAATTGAACGGGGGCGAATAAACAAATAATTGCTTTTCCAGTTATAAAATAACAGAAAAGGAGGAATTAGCTTTTGTCCTTGCTCTAAGATAGTGGCAGACTCCAGGATATATTTTTACAATATCTGCAATGGTATGATGAAATGGGACTGAACCGTCGGATGGACAATAAGACAAGAAGTCAACCAGTAAATTTTGTCAGGACCCAAAGAAATGTAGGAATGGCGCGATTTAACTATCGCGGTAATAATAACAACTATGGGGGAAATTTCAGTTGGGGTAATAACAATTATAACAATGGCAACGGTTTTAGATATAATTGGAATGCAAACAACACACCGAGGCAAGAGACTGAGAGAATCAACAATGAAAGCCAACATACAAATAACCAAGAACTAGTGGAACAAGTGCAAGACCCTAGGAGACCTAACTGCACATATGTCAAAATTACGAATCAAGCAGGTCCATCAACATTGAACCAAAATTTTTAAGAAAAGAAAATTAAGCAAACCCATGAGAATAAACCAATATGAACATCATGAATTTATTAAATTTGAAGTGGAATATAATTTAAATGTAAACAAAAATTTATTACCTATAATTAATTTGAATGTGAAAAATAATGTGATTAATGTAGTCGTTGCTACAGGAGCGGAGGCATCGCTCGTTTCCAAAAATTTAGTTAAAAATGAAAAATTAATGGATAAAATGATACCCGTGAAAAAGTGTAACTTAGTAGTGCCAAACAGTAAAAGGTTTGCGAGTATAAACAGTATGGTGATTCTGAAATGTGAATTAGGCAGCATAAAATTTGACAATGAATTTATGATAGTACCTGAATTGAAAATGGGACGGTGAGTAATTTTACAAAATTCCCAGTCCACAATCATTTTTTAAATTATTAGTAGAATAAAACATGTGATAACAAAGTGTCTTTGAATTTAGATAGCAAGTAACAAAATAATACCTCCTACCTTATCTCCCATAGAAGCAATTTAAATTCCTGATCTAAACCAAACAACCTTGTATCGAATGCCACAGCAGGACATAAATGACATTATACACGTTATCGCTGTTAAAACTATAAGCTATCGCTCTTCGATTAACTTTGATAATATATAATCACAAAAAAATTTAATTGAACTGTTGCATAATGTGTTTTTTCAGACCTCCATACATACATTCAAATTTAGTAAAATATGTTCGAGCGATTGTGTTAAAAGAATACAAAAGATATCTCGGAAAGCAAAACAAACATTAGCGAAACTCGCCGTTGGTCGAACCATCGCTAACTTAAAACATCACCCTTAAGAAGCAACCACTGGAGCCATATTTGCGTCTTTCAAGACCAAAGAGTAAGCTCGTAATGAATTATAATTCAAGCATGCACAGCCCAAATCTAATGACCATCACAACCACTTCCTTGGTCATACAATACATCCTACAAACAAGTTCAACTCAAAAACGACAATATCACTTAACTCACAACAATATGATAAAGAGGTCCAATATAGAAAATAAAACAAAACTAAAATTGTTCAAGACACATCTCCAAGTGTTTTGCCAAATATTTTAAATTTCATAAGAACTATAATGGCTGAAAAAAATGCCAGTTTGCCAAAAATCACTGACATAATCAGGAAAAACCAAAAACAACGCACCTTTCATGATTATAACAATGCCAGCTCGTGCTCTGGTTTATTTGAAGAAGAAAACAGAATTAATGTGTCATTTCTTTGAGTTCCTGTATGTCGAACAAAAAAGTATGTGAACAACTTTTTTCATAACCTCAAGAAGATGTTGAAACCTAAAAAATAATATTTTTAAGATACCACATTACAAATGAAAAAATATTTAGAATATTAGTTTCAGCATAGTGTATAAATCTGAAGGTGAATATTTTGAAAAGCAATAAAAAAGTTTGTTACACATTAATCTTCTTTCATAGTTTTTAAAGACATACAATATTTCAGTATTACAAACACTAAAGTAACGTACCTGCAGAATCTAATGTTGTATATACAACATCCGGGTTTTCTTCTACATTGACAGTTGCAGCATCTAGTGTGGGCATTACCAATGTTTCTAAATCAAATGTACGGTATTAGTCCGAGTAAACACTAAATTATATATATAAATATATGCCAATAGTTATGTTATATTTATTAAAACTTTCATTCTGGAATGCAAAACATCAAGAATTAAAACTAGTAAATCTTTTTCCTGTTAGATTTTTACGATGCATATAATATATAATCCTATTAATAATTTCAATATGAAAAACTGTTTTTATAAAAATTTCACTATCGCGTGTCGGACACACGCGTGTCCGTGTGTGCGCGCGTGCGCACACACGCGTGCACGTGTGTTGTTAAGGCTTTATAAGTATTTTGTTTGTAGTTGTATTATGGTAATCACAATTAATTTAATTCCTTAAAGTATTCCCCACCTATAACCCCTCCATCATCCCTACCTTTAGTGCAACGACATAAAAGGGTTGGTAATTTACGAGTGGACGCTATTCAATTTCGTGCTCGCTTCTGTCTTTGGTTCGTGATTTAGTTCGGTGCATCGAGCATCAATACTTAGCAACAATTAGTGAACATTATACAGTCCATGATTATTTAATAGCAGTGCAAGTGCAATCAACAACTACAACCAGTGAAAAGTAGGTGATACATTCCTTTAAATTACCCTTTCCTTTGTGTGATTGTAAATGCAAAATTAACATGTGTGCACGCAGGTGTGTGTGTGCCCGTGCGCATGTGTGTGCGTGTACAAATGTGATGTCTGTTCGCATACGTGTGTGACCATACATACCTGCATGCGGACGCAAGTGTGTGCAAGCATGAATGTATGTATAGTGTGTGTATGTGTGTGCACACATGCAAGCATGTGTGTGTTTTAATGTGGGCTTAATTCGGATATTTAAAGTGAAAGTTAAACCAAATTGTGCATCCAAAAATTCTTGATTGTTATAGTGCAACATTTCTACAATGATATTACTGCTGAATTTAACTAACTGCATCTGGTAGTAACAATTATGCAGCATGTGTGAAACACTATTGTGATAAGTTATAATAACTTTATATGCTATCAGAATGAGATCAAATACATTTATTCAAATATAAAAAAATATATTAGTATCATTAATTTGATGGCTAAGTAAGTGGGTGCTTTATAAAATCACTTTATTTCACTGTCCTTGATAATTGCATTAGTGACTACAAATAACTTTATATGGAATGCTTTTGTTTTATGTAGTTTTGAATAAACATTTTTCAGGACTGGACTTATACAGAGTGTCCCAAAATTGCTGGGAAATAAAGCTACCACGTATTGTAGACGTCAAAATAAGTCGATTGGACCCAATTTACCAATATACCAAAATGTACAGTGTGTCCGTGAGAACAGTTCAAAGTTTACTTAAGAAATGTGTGAAACAAATTTATTGAAATTTGGCAAAAGTGCATTTTAGAGAATTACCCTACTTTCGGTAATCAAAGAAATCCAAAGCAAATTGTACAAGGTTAAAACCACCTTTACCCCTAGCAATTTTTGTTATACTTTTCTTAGGGGTGGTAATACCGTTCTGACACTTTTTTAACAGAAAGACACTGATCATCTTCATTTTTGACTCTTGTAAAAACTCCGTATTTCGCTTAGTTTCGAGGAAAAATAATTTACTATACAAGGGAAAAAAGTACTAGATTTTAGCTCGAGGTGTGTTAGTCTCCCGACGTGAAGCGGAGAGTTAAAATCTTACAGTTTTACCTGTGTATAATACACTATTTTTTTCTGTGACAGGCAAAATGATGATTTAATATTGAAAAAAATATTACAACATATTAAAGTCAAAAAATCAATCGATGTCAAATTTGAAGTTTCAAACAAGTAATCAAATATCTGTCAATTTAATTCTGCGAGTGGATTCAAAAATTATTTATCAAGTTTTTTATATCGGTTGTTTTGAACACGACGAAGTTATGATACGATGTTATGTTACACTCGAAGGTTACAAATGTGGACCCGACTTTAAATTAAATATCTTCGTGTTCTTACTTATTTGCACATATGTGGGAAAAAAGTATTCATTTTTTTCCCCAGGGAAAAAAGTAAATTCATAAAAAGTGACATTTTGATACCTGTTAAGAAACATTAAATGTCAAATTTTTTCCCGTCACAGAAAAAAAATGTTTTCTTGAACACTGCTAAGCAATATTCATAAACATAAATGCCATAAAACACAATCGTATCACTCTAGTTTTTGGCACTTTTGTCAGGAAATGTTACAATTAAATTTCAAACCTGGTGGACCTCAAATACACTACTTCTAAACCCAGATAAATGTTCTTTTACCAACTATATTCGAAAATTAAATGCTATTAGATTTCCATATACCATTAATGACTCATGTCATTCAAAATAAAGACAATGTTCTAGACTTGAGAATTCAGTTTAATGCAAAGCTAACGTTCAGTCTACACATCTCTAACATTATTCAAGCTGCATATAAATCACTTGGATGTGTTATTGGAATAGGCAAATACTTTAACTGTGACACTCTTAAATTAATATATTTTCCCTATGCGAGATCTACGCTGGAATATGGTAGCATCGTTTGGAATCCATCCTATGTTACTTACATACGTGTTAGAAAAGGTACAGCATCGCTTTCTAAAATACTTAGTATTTAAGGAGGATTTTCCTGTATAGACATTACTTCATAGATTTTCTCTACCTAGTCTAAAATCCAGACGTGATACTGGAGGTGTAGTATTTCTATATAATTCAATTAACAACACAACTGATTCTCCAAATTTACTCTCTTGTATCAATTTTCAAGTGTCATCATCTTTATTGTTCTACATATCCACTTCTAAAACCAATATACTAAAATTTTCGCATCTTAAAAAGATTTTATTAAATATACTTTTGTGAAGCTACATCTACTTGTCATGTCATCTCCAGCACTCCCACGGCACGTGGACATCAAACATTTGTTCTGATAACATTTCCCCCAGTTGAATTGTCTTTGTAAGTCGTATTCTCAATCCACTCACTTCAACATCATCTTCGAGTCGTTGATGCACAAAATTCCATAAAGCAAACAAAAATTCCATAGAGTCAACAAAATTCCTATAAACCGGTAAATTCGTAACTAACAAAATACCCTCAAACCAGTAAACACCCTCCAGCCAAAATGTACCCCCGAGCCAACTAGCATCGTTGATATCCAAGCATCCGTGAGTCTACCATTACAACCTGGGCCAAATCAATATAAGGGTAGCAGCCAGCGGCTAGTAGTGAAGGGTGAGTTATTTTTCCTGATTCACAGAACGGATTTGTTTCACAACCCCTTTTTCCACAAACGGCTAACTTATGAGCCGAAAAAATCTCCATCGTTCCAGCGTGTACAACCCGGTACCCAAATGAATCAATTTTTGTTGGTTAATTTATTTTATTTTACTACGAACGTATATTTTCTTGTAAGTAATATCTTTGTTCAAACTATGTTATATTAGAAACGCTCACTCATAAGTATTTTAAGATTACTTGAATTACTGTTTTTGATTAAATTTGTACGTGATGCTCATCTAAATAGTAAGCAATGAAATTTTGTTGAAATAATAATTTTGTAATATGACTAAAGTATGTGATATTATTTATTTATTTTGTTAAATATGGTTATTGGAATGTTTTAAAAATTTTGTACTTAATTATGGATCTACAAGTCATGCAGAGCTTTTTATCAAGAATTTTTTTTTTTTGTTAAATGTAAGATAAAATTTTTCCCCATTTGTATAAAACTTTTGGGACACACTGTATATATATATATATATATATATATATATATATATATATATATATATATATAGATATATATAGTAAATACCACGTTTATGTTCAGATAAAGCAAATTATCATATATAGAGGTCAGATGTTTAACCTTTTGTATGTTATGAAGATAATATTCATATGATTTAAAAAGCCTTCTGTGATGATTTACAGCCTCATTCTTGAAGTTTTACCTAATCAATAACTTAGAATTATTGTAAATTAAGCATCAGATGGATACCACAAACACGTAATAAACTTTACTCTTTACACCACAAAACAAATTTATTTTATAGAGCTAACTATAACAACTATTCACTTACTCTACACACACATTAAATCTTTAATTCTGAAGCTGAGCGTACCTCTTACGTTCTTACGCTTTTAGAAAAACCAATTGGTTAAATTTTATATTATAATTTATTTCAGTATAGAGGGTAAATAGGAAAATTACTTATTGTTTGACCAGTTAATACAAACATTACACTTATTTTTAGTGTTCTAATTTTATTGCCCTTATTTCTTATTAATTTTTAAAAATATATTTTTTAGACGTATTTAAACCACAACTGTTTCTTTTGTAGAAAAAAGTTAATAAAATTGTCATAAATTGTTTACTAATTTTGGACACGTGTAGACTATTTTATATGCATTATCCTGCAGTTTTCTTGTGGTAACTAATGGTAAATTTGTTAGGTCCATCCTGTATGGTATTCCGTATATAAAATACTCTAATACTGCTTAACTTATAATTAGCCTATATCCCGAGCTTGCTAGGATTAGTGAAAGTATAATAATTTTTGTGTGGGCAGTATCTGCAGTTCTTTATTAATGCTGTACAATAACGACCATTGTTACAGACACCCGTAGCTACTCATTAAACCATTAGCTGTCCTTATTAGCTATCCTGTACTAATATTATTTATAAATGTTTGTCACTGAGATCCTGATTTTCACGATTTTCTAGGTTTTGTGGACAGACTAACGTTCTGTCATTGACTATTTATATTTACATGTACACTAATACTTGTTTATTTCAGCAACGCAAATTGTTCTCTGGTGAATCTTTTTTTATAATAGGTTTCTTATTGTGTCATAGTGTATTACCATAACAAACTAATATTTTTCAAATTTATCACATTTTCATTTTTTTCTCGTTTTCTGTTTAAAGAAATTCAAGCAACTTTACTTTGTTAAATGGGATGTCCATTATTTTTAGGTTTTGTCAGATGGGGAATAAAAACCACATTCAAAAATATTAACAATTACGCTTGGGTTATTATGATGAGTTATTAATGTCTACCTTCGATAAACATTAATTAAATTTTTAAATATTTTAAAATTTTTAATTAAAAATATGATAATAAAAACAACAGAATCTGAACAAACGGATATTTTAAAGATGCCTAATGACTTCTTTGTGTTCCCGAATGCTGAACAAAAAAGTACACAAACAACTTTTTTCATAACTCAGGAAGCTGTCTATTCAAGCCTTCAAAAACTGTTTTTGATTTCACCTACTGAGTGAATACATGCTTAGAGTATAGATTTGAACGTAAAAGTGTACAAACCTTAAAGGCAAATATTTTGAAAAAGAAATAAACAGTTTATTACACAAAAAAATTTTCTTTCCTAGTTTTTGTGGACTTCAAAGATGGCCTCATATTCGCTATTACAGTATTTTAAACACAAAAGTAACATACCTTTAATATCTAATGTTGTATGTAAAGTATCCACATCTTCTGGTGCAGCCGAAGCTTCAGCGGTGTTAGGCTTCTTCGATTGTACTATAGCAAAAGCAAAGTATTAGCGTACGTAAAACACTAACTTATGTACATAAATAGCATCTAATCATATGTAAAACATTTTGTTCTTGTTTCATGTAAATAGCAGCACCTGGCTGCATTATGTTTATTACAATGTTTATTCTTATATGCAAAATATCGAGAATTAAAACTAATATTTATGAACTAGATTTTGGTATCATGCATAAAATATGTAATTACATTAATAATTTAAAGTTGAAAACTACACGTTTTATAAAAATTTTAAGGAATTGTGTATGTAACATGTTATTAATTGTAATTTTACGAACTTTGTATAATGGTGTGAAATTTACTTTGCACATTTTACAACTATCATGCCATTAGACAACATAAAGTAATTTATTGGCTGATAATAAACTAAACCATTAGTCTACTTCTGCTATAGAGTTTCACTTACAAGTAAAACAGTTTACAAAATAGGGCATAATAATAACTAATTCCAGCCAGGCCTAGGACATTGAATTATAAGTTGTTGAGATATAGTGGGCTTCTTAGCATGATATTTTATAAAACTCAAATGCTTTGTGATTGTATAAGCTGATGTTGCTAAAATATTACACAGTAGTCGAATCTACTGATTTAGCATCATGCGCCTTTAAAAATCTTATCGATTTCTTCAACATTCCATGCATCACTAATAAGAGAATTACTGATTTTGGTTAACGTCAAGGTTATTACTATTTTGCTATAAACATCGAGAATTATTTCCACAAAAATTTGATTCATTTTTATATATGCATTGCATGATTGCATTGTTCGCCTAATTATGGCGGTCTATGAAATATTGAAAATGTGTAAAAAAATTTTGTTCTTATATATCACTTAAAAGCTAATTGCTTTAGTTTAATATTCCAATTCATATTGTAAATAATATATTGTTTATGGTTTATGATTTTTTTAAAATCGATATTATTTTGGAAAATAAATTTCCATAGTTTTTAAAACTAGGGGCTCGTTAGGTGGTTTTGCAAGGTAGAAGGTGAGCCACATAAATAAATAGCGCACGCAAAACCAGATAAGCTCCTGAGTTGTTTTGATTAATTTGCATACGTTACTCATGACGGTTACTTCTGCAACCTAATTTGTAGGCATAATCCTTTTTACATCAAGGTTATGCATGATTAATCAACAAGTCCAATTTCACGTAATATATAATGAAAGTATCATAAACATAACAAAGCTTAGGTAGCGATCCATATGCAGCCAAAAGTAGAACAGAAATCAGACATCAGCTAGTACAAATCATAAAGATTTGCTGGGTTATTCAGATGAAAAATAAGTCAACCACAATAATCAAATGTATTAGGTTGTGGAATAATAACAAGATAGAAGATGGAAATTTAAAAGGAATAGAATTATTTGTGTGTGATGACAAATAGAAAAGATTTTTCTAGTAATGAGAAATGAGAAATATATCTTTTAAAACTATTTATGACATGACAAGGTTTAAAACACTACAAGATTCAAAAGTGACATCCGTTTAAATGTACGATAGAATAAGTGAGAGTACATGAAATGGATTTACATAGTTGTAAACGAAATGAAAGTTCGATAGTAATGTATATTCGTGTAGGGGAAGTAATGCCAAAAGAAAAAATTGGACGAAATAAAGATAAAATAGGGAAAATATATTTAGATGAAGCTTTAAATAAATTTTTCCAAAATCGGTAAAAATAGAAAGTATAGCTGTTCATCTTTATCCCAACGGTTTTTTCATCAAATTCAATTACGTCAGTATTATGAGGAACACCCCCATAATAACTACCATCAATTGGAGTATAGTGGCCAAATACTAAAAATCAAAATGAGAATTATGTAGCTTCGTGTTTGGAGATTAGTAGGGCTTGTGCAATTTTAAATATATTTTTGTTCCATTTAGTATGGTTGGATTCGACATAAGAAGAAATAATGGTAATGATTATATTATTAACATGTTCTGTTAGATTTACTTAGGGATGGTATCTGGCATTAAACCAAGTTTTCTGAACTTATAACTTTTACAAAATTTTGAAACTCTTTTAAAATGAACTGCGTACCATTGTCACAAAGAATAATTTGAGGCACACCAAAAATAGTAGAAAAAAACTGTTGTTCCAAAAATTTTATAATTGCCGAAGAAGTAGTCTTTGCTAAAGGATGAACATAAACAATTTTGGAAAACCAATCAGTTACAAACAATTGGTATTGGTTATCTTTCTTAGATCGCGGAAATGGTCCCGATAAATCAGGAGATTTTAATTGAAAAAAATAAGATACTTTTAAATGCACGCATCAAACCAAGTGTTAACTTTTCTGTGCACCACAGATTCACAATTCTTTAATATATAGACAGACTGCCAGTCAGTAATAAAAATCACATATTTTTGCTATAATTTTGTAACCTCTGAATGTGTAAAGGTGGGATCATCATGAAACATTTTCAAAACTTCGGGTCCATTAGTGGCAGGTATTATTAATCCCCATTCAGGTATATTTGCAACTTTTGATGGGGTAGAGATAGAGGTAGACGATCTCCTATAACACAAAATGATGAGAAGTTTTAAGAATATTTGATAACTTTTCGCCGTAGTAAAATACCAGGTATTGGGAGATTAAATTATGAAGATTTAAAGCTGTTGCATCACGAGAAAGAGCGTCAGGTATGATATTTAATTTTCCAGGTATATGGCGAACAGTGAAAATGAATTGTGAATACATAAACTCCGTCTAGTCAATCATCCAGCGGATTGCTTTAGATTATTTAACCAGATAAGCAGCACAATCAGCAGCAACTGTAAACTGGGTTCTTTCAACATAACCCCTAAATTTTTTAATTCGGAAAATTACTCCAAGAAGCTCTCGTTCAGTATCAGAATATTATAGTTCAGCAGTAGTTAAAGTACAACTAGTAGAGGCAACATGGTTTTCTAAAGCATCTTTCTCTTAAAATAAAATGACACCTAATCCAGTAGGTAAAGCATCAGTTTGAATATAAAACGTCAAAATTTGGTGAAATTACAATAGGGGCAGAGGTAATTAAAACCTTAATTTTTCAAGAGTTTTTTGTGCATTGAAAGTCCAATCAATAGACTGTCCTTTCTCTTTATTTTTAATTAGAGTGATAATTGCAGCAGAGATAATAGATGGGTTAGGCAAAACTTTGCGATAATAAGAGACATTCCAATTAAATATTTAATTGCTGTGACGTTTTAGGCATTTTAAAATGATGATGACATTGACTTTATCAGGGTCAGCTTGTACTCCATTTTCATCCAAAATAAACCCTAAAAAGGAAAGACAGAAACCACAAAAGTTAAATTTTTTCCCAGTTAACTTTAAAACCGGCATTACTTAAGCAATCAACTATTTCAGTTAAAGTTACGACATGTTCTTCAATAGTATTAGATATAACTAAAATATCATCAAGATAAACAAAAGCATGCTCTTGATGTAAAATTTGATCCAGTGTTCTATCCACAGTACATTGAAGTATTTGGGGGCATTAGACAAACCAAAAGGTAAAAAGTTACATTCATACAAACCTTTTCCAGATATGCAAAAGGCTTGTTCCAAAGGTGTTTGATAAAAAGTTTGTTTAAGCTCTATTGAAGATATGTATTTAGCATTATGCAAACAACTTAAGATAGAATCAGTACAAGGTAGAAAGCAGCTATCAGGTATTGTAATGGAATTTAATTTACGAATGTTGAAGCAGACACAGTATTCCTCATTCTTCTCCCAACTAATAAAATGGGACTAACTCCAAGAAGAAAAACTTGGGGAGATAACACCAGACTGGATCATTTTATGAATTACAGCATACAAGCGCCTTTGTAGCGCAGGTGATAGTGGATATTGATTTTGTTGAACGGTTTGGCATCGGCAGTTAAAATATCATGAAGTTCTAACTCAGGCGTAGATAGTTAACAAAATTTATTCATGGTTTTTTCTAATGAGATGTTGTTCGGTAAGAAAGATTTTATTTGCAATCTCCCAGGAAACACAATTGTTTTCTTAAGATTTGCCAAATGAAATACAACGATAAATATGATTGAAAATGTAACTTCATGTTCAAGAAATTCTATATGGATTTTTAATTTAATAGATCCAGTTACCTGAACTTGAGTTGAATCAGTAATAATCAAAGCGGTATTCTGAAGTATTACTTTAAAATCAATGTCTTGTTTTCTTAATTGCGGAAAACTTGAATTGATCAAAGAAGAATAAGAACTGGTATCTAAGAATGCATCAGAGAGAGGCAATAGAGATAGGGAAGTGCGGACGATTATCAAAAAGTTTTTAGTTTTAAGCTATGCAGATCCAGAATTGGGAGATGAAAAGCATAAATGGTTTTTAACCAGTTTGACAGTTCTAGTGGGGTTGTATGACACATTTCAGTTAAGGAAATAGAAATTTTTGTTGAAGGTAAGTTAATAAAGACAAAGTTTGCATTTTATTGTAATGGAGCTAAAGGTAAAGTTTAAATTTAATTTGCCTTTAGATTGTAATTTTGTTATGCTGATGGTAGGCGATTTTGGGAAGAAGGGACACGTAATACCTGAAGAAAAGCACCTCTTCGGAAGTTTACCGAAACATTACAATGTGGATATGTATTTTTATACCCTTATGTGTTCCACAACCATAACAAAAAAACATTCTGACGTTCGGTACAATTAGTATAAGTGTGATTACGTTTTCAGGAATTCCAACAAGAAATCCAACGAATTCCGTCGATATTCAAAATTGGAGATGAAAAATATATGAGCTATGAGAGGAACCACTACGATAAACTACGTTGTTATGCTTTTTTTTGAAAATCTATAACATTTATTGTATTAGTTAGATTTAAGAGACTTTTAAAAATCTCGCACTCAAAAATTCCCAACATAGTGATGTTGAAATGCAGACATATGTAAAAACCACACAAGTTTTGGTTATCATGAAAGTCCAGTCATTGACTTATCTTTGTGGTCTGAGAGAATGTCAAAATTGCATTTCTCATGTTTTGTACGGTGTTGTAGCCATCAATGTGCGTGAGATAACTTTTCTGGAGGGGATTGACCTCTTTGTGGGAAGCAAATATATCGAAATAAAGGACTGGACTACCGACTTTCCTCGAATGAAGAGGTGTGAGTAGTGCTTTGATTTATCGACAAGTGATTTCCTCTTTCTGTAACTATCCTATCGTTCACTACATATCATATCGCACTGTCACACAGGGCTACAACCAGGCAAACACCAGGATAACAGGACACCACCACGAAATATTCAAGCACTTCGGAATTCACTGCATCAGGAGCAAGATACCGTAAGTGATAGCTATAACAACTTAGCAACACATTTGGTAGCCCTGGAGAATTTAACCCCCATGTAAATTTGAGGTTATACATACGCGGACTATTACTTTTGTATTTTACTTTAAATGCGGTGGTTTCAACGTTCTGCTGGGAAGGTTTTGGTTGAGATTTTACTGAAGGGTGATATTTTTCTAATCGACACTTTACTTCTCATAAAGAACAACAAATGTCTTTAAGGTCAGAGATAGAATCAATTGTTTAAATAGCTAAGTATTCAGAATAGTAGGTATTTAAATTTTGAATTAATTGCATCAAGATCTCGGTTCATCAGGTTTTTGGTCTAAACGATTGAATAATGTTTGCAGTTCTAAAACATTTTTATTGGGAGCTTGAAAATAAGCACGGATTTTAGAGAATTCTATAATCATTACCAAATACAGCAGTCTTTTTTTCAAAAGCTCTACTAGTTCTGGTAGAAACCAAGCTACGGCACTATCAGAGAATAATTTGACAGCACTTTTAAATAGTTGTTCATCGGTACATTTTTTAGAGATTTTCAAGCCGTCAATTCTTCCGAAGAAGGATGTTAAAGAACCTTTGAATTATAACCTGCGAAAGTTAAATTCCATTTATAAACTTATACTAATTTACAAACGTCTTCATTTTCTAAAGATAAAGATAAAAATTTGAAGTAGCTACAAGGATATTGGGGACAATGTCTAGCTTTTCACACCTTCAGCACGAAGCAATTAAGACACGAATTCGCTTTTAATTTTTCCAATTTCGTCAGAGTTTAGGGAAGAATATAAATCAAGACTTTTAAACAGATTACGCGTGAACAGACTCGTAATAACTCTATTTTTGTGGATGTAGAGTAAGTGGAATATACGAGAGCTTTAACATCGTACATCGAATCGGTAGTTTATTTTACATATTTTCAAGATCCGTATTCATATTACAGATGAGTGGTATATTCTTTTTTTTTTTTAAAAAGTTAAGCTGCAAACTCCTTTAATTTTGACTGCGCAGATACAATATAACAAACCGCCTTTGTTTTAAATGTAAATAACTCGCGCTGATTTGTTTTTAAAAATGCAATTTTAAGTACTACTTTATATAATTGATTCAAAGCGATATTTTTAAGAAAACAAATTGAAATATTTATTGTAAAAAGGGTTGTAAGTAAAGGATAAACCACTTAGATAAGTTTATTATTATTAAAAACTTAAACTTAATACGGCAGCAAGATAATTTTAATGTAAAAAATATTTTTTTCTTACATGGCAGATTGTGGGTTAGGTTTAATTTACCGAAACGAGAGGTCTTTACATTACAAAAAATTAACGAAACTTACTACAGATAAATATTTTACAAGTTAACTATTGGGAAGAATAGATAGGGTTCTAAATAAGATTTCTGGCTTTGCCTATGCTATATTCTACTTTTGATTTGTTCAATAACAACAGTATAATGGATATTCGATATTTATATATTTTTTAAACCTGTACTTTTGCACATAATTGCCAATTATTAAATATTCATTATAATATCTCTGATACATCTATTATGGAAATACATAGTCACAACATTAGACAGTGTAGTCTTACGAACTAGTGCTATGAGAACAACATTCGGACAAAGGGGGTATACTCTTCCAAGGTTTGTGCTATTACAAGTTTTCTAAGGATTTAAGAGACTGTAAAAAATCAATACATTTAAACAAAAGTTAAACAGATTGCTTTACAACAAATATTTTAAGTGTGTTATGTAACCCCTGCTAAGGGTCAAAGTTTATACATATATATTTTTTTTCAACCATAATTCATAAATTTGTGTTTGTATGACATTGTATAATATTGTGATTCCACTATTGCTTTCTGTTGAATCGCTATTATGTATTAGCTAGTAATATTGTAATGTTACATTTAAATCTAAAAATCCATTTATAATGTATGACCCAAATAGTGTATGGCTCTGTCTTATAATATATTCTTCAATAATGATTTACTCATTAATATTGTTAGTTAATTAGAAATAATAATAATAGATGACGTTAACAGTATATTCTCGTATGGAGATTTTATAGGTAGTATTGGAAAGACCTTCTATACATATTTGAAAGATGTTTTCAGTTTTGATGATGAAATTTTGTTTTTAATTTGGATTGCAAATAAAAACAGACATAAATAATATACATGACGTAACCTGTAAAAATCAAATTAATTGTAGGAAAAGCTATCTTTGAAACATTTTTTATAAAGAAACAGTTCCTTCGTTAAAACACCACCATTACAATAATGCTAATTAATGTTTATTTAAACTTCCCCCACGTCGCCAACCATGCATGATCCACAAATTCAGTTGCAACAGTTGCTGTCATGGATAAAGCCCACAAGTTAACAACCTTGGAAACATTATTACTGAGTAGAAATCAATCTGATGTAATTTTTTATTAACAAGCTATTTAAGAATCTGATACAATCTACAGAGTTCTTAAGTAGTTTATTTTACATGTACCAGAATACCACACATGGCTGAGTAAAACCTTTGCAGTACCCTTTAGCAAAACCAATTATGCAATGAATGCTCAAATTTCTCGTATGGCCAGGAATGGTAATATGGCAGCGGTTAGTGTGAATGTGATAGCATTAAAACCCTTACACTTGCAAAGACAGTTAAAAATGTTTGGCTATAGTTTTGTGATAATGTACGATTATTGTATGTTACGACTAAGGTGCTTATTACATTCATCTGAATTTCAGATTGCAATACACAAAAATGTTATGCCATAGTTATAAGATTTGATAAAATCAATTTATAGTTCGTGAATTGGGAAATACCGTAAATAAATAAAAAAAACAATCGTGGAATTCGTGGCTGATCAATTGAAAATAGAACTTTCACCCACGCCATTCACATTTCATATTGTTCACTAGTGATATCGTCATCCCAAATTGCCAAATTTGTTGTAGCAAAATTTTGGCATATACAAGGAAAAAGGAAATAAGCCCTAACGAATTGTAAATTGTCATTAGGGTTCGAAGCACTTTCCTTTTTGTAAGCTTCTGTATTCCTGTAAAGATATCAGTACCAGTTCTAGAGGTGTTAAGCACGAACGATAAACAATCGCAGTCCAGGTTCCACCATAAGTCAAAAACTTTTCGGAATGATTGTTCTTCAAGTATCGCTTTTGTTTTTTTCATAAGGTGCCTACCTCCCAATTGTTTCTAGTACAGGAGCGGGGTCAAGACAGCCAACCTCGTATGTGAAAGCCTCCTGCGGCATGAATAGACTTTACAGCTTTTGATAATTCGATCATTTCCAGCTCAATATTAGTGCTGTCCAACCAGTCACCTGCATAGTGATTTTCTCGTATAGCTTGGACAACACATCAGGATGTGTGTGAATGAAAGTATCCGCATTTTTTACGTACTGGGCAGATGAAAAAAAGCAACTTGCTCCAAATGTCATTTATCTGGCTTGAAAATTGTCGTTCCACCATAGAAATCGTTGAAATTGCTGTTCCGATTCAACAACCCTAATGCGATGGAACATTTCCGCTATGTCGCCACAAATTGTCACAGCTTTTTTGCAGAATCGATTAAAGAGCGCTGGTAAGGACATGATCTGGTCAGGCCCTTTAAGTAGTAAAGAAGTTAATGAAACTCCTTTTATTCGAGCGGCAGCATCACAGACAATGCAGATTTTCTTTGGTTTATTCGGTTTTTGTATAGTAGAAATTGGTAAATACCAGATCTTTGTGTGACCTACAATTTCGGCCGTGTGCAATTTATAGATATAATCTCTGCTGATAAAATGCGCAATTTGTATATGTGCTTGGGGCATCTCATAGCTCAGGGTGCTTCAGCATCTTTTTTTGAAAGCACTGAAATCTACCAAGTGCCATAACATAACTATCTGGTACCAAAAAATGATCAAACTTCCAAATGAGTCTAGTCTCGTAGCGACCAACACGTATGGTAGTCGTTTCCATTATTTGACGTGCACGTTGGTCCTCTTTTGATATAACTGATAGCTGTTGTACACCAACATTTTCAAGAGCAAAATAACCTTTAACCAGCTGATGAATATCTTCATCATGACATTCACAAATAAAAAAGACGTGAATTTGGAATGTTAAGACGTTTAGTCTGGCCAAAAACCGTCCAACCAATACGTGTTTATATAGCCATTGGCTCAGAACAACATCCTTCCCATGTTTCGATAGGAAAGCCTAGCTTATAGTTATCTAAACCAATAAGAACTGTTGGTTTAGTATTGACGTACTGTACAATAGAAACGCCTTCGACATGCTTATACATTTGCAGGGACATTTCAGACCATGTTTGTGTAGAAAGATCCAATTTTTAACTGTACACACTCCGTTAATACGATATTTCTTTGTGGATTCTTGCACACCTGATATTTCCAGTGAGACGGTTTTGGAATGTTCTTCCACCCATTTAATGTTATTTGTCCATTAGAGACAAAGATTGTTATTCGGCCCTTCCAAATTCAGAAACATTGTCACTTCGTCAATTAGAGTAGAAGTAGATCCTTCGTCTAGAAATGCAAATGTTTCAAGTTTTGTACCTGGACCAAATAATGCCACTGGTACAAATCTAAAAAGTACTATCGGAGTTCCTAATCAAGAAGCATGGACCAACATTTTTGTTGCCGACGCGACTGTGGAACTTGTTTGATCTTCGGTTTGTTCTAATTTATGTGTAGTTGGGTTAGTGGTCAGTGCGAGACGCAGAAGTGCGTGGTGCTTGATCTTACAGTCATCTACTTGACATACCTTGCATGACCAACATCAATTAGTTTGATGATGACCAAGGCATCTACGGCACAGATGCTGTTTTATCGCTTAGGCTATTCGACTGCTCAGAGCTAGTTCAGTAAAGCTCCTGCGTGTAGAAATTTTATTTCAGACTAATTACAACCTATGCAACTTGGACGTGATTTGTCTACTTGTGGTAGCAATTTACAGCCATCATTTGTGGGGATTTTGAACTGCAAGTGATAGTTATGATGTACCTTGTCCTGAACTCCAGTGTTACCCTTTAGTCCTAGTGTATGTGTATCTGTATTGCCAGACATTGCTTTACAGGCATTCCCTGCCAATTGCATAAGTCAGTTATTAAATGTTCTTAGTCTGATTGGTCTTTGTTGTTCTTGGAAAAAGCTTAGGCGTAGGGCGATTAGTTTGCCTATCAAGTAATGCAAAACAGACAAATCTTGAACGTAGTTGTCCAAATTAAAGGCATCTATCATTGGACAAAAGTTCTGTACTTCAAAGACATTATTAATTGATTTATCTAATCGATCAAAGCGGGCATAGCTATGATCTTCCTAAGCAGTTTGATCATGAGAGTTTCAGGCTGGCCGTAAAACATTTCAAGAATCTCTATAGCAGTAGATAAAGGGGGGTATGTAACTCCTACCCCAATATTGTGTTTATTTATGCAAATACTTAGCCATAATTGTTCAAAAATTGGATGTTCAACAAGCTGCAAGTCCATAGATTTGTGATGAATGCTACTTCTGATGCACCAATACAGATCCCCTACCTCTTGCATGTTGATCAAGGCGGCTCCGTAGCGTAGTTGGTATGCGTGTGACTACTATGCTCAAGGTCCCGGGTTCAAATTCCGACACAGTCCGCTTGAAAAATGTCAAGCAAACATTTTTCACAAAAATACACCCTTGCTTGGATGAGAGGTAAAATGGAGGTCCCGTGTGTGCGTATTATCACGCAAGTTAAAGATTCCGTAGCTTGCTTGGAATAGCAAGGGTTCGGCAAAATTTGAAATTTTTCAGGTAAAAAAACTCGCTTCCTGGCCAATGTAGTACCTTCGGATGGAGCATTAGACAAAAACATAAGATGTAGTGTAGGTCGATCAGCTTGTATAATTTGGTATTCAGGTACCTGTATTAGTGGTGAGGGAAAGTTGATATTTAACTATGTTTTTGTGACACCAATTAATTGAAACAGAAAGAGATAGAAGCCTGGAATGTTGTGCTTCAGATGTATGAACATGGTAGCATGAACAGAACGAAGTTAATAACAAATAGTTATAGAAATAGTAGAGGAATAAACATATCTGGAAAAACAAAAAAAATAAGAGAAATAGAAGGACAGGATATGTTCTAAGGCATTTCTGGGGAACAGTACGGGATATATTATGAGCAGAGATAGGAAAAAAGAGGAAGAGGCAGACCGAGATCAGACTTTCGCATTGTGCAAATTTTAGGGAAATGTGAAGGTTAGTTCAGAATAGGAAACAATGCGGGTATGCATCTAATCAGTTCTAGGACCGAAGACCTAATGATGATGACTGAATTGAAACTTGTGACATGCAGCAAAATTACAAAACTCTTCAAAACTATAGTTCAACGATCTAATATTGATGAGGTCCAATCTGAATTTGTTGGATCTAGCCGAATTCGTATAATACATAGTGGCATGCATATTATTCAGATTAGCAATTGGTGATTGCTACACCAGGGTGGTGAAATCGATCCCGACTAATTCGCGTTTTAAATATTTGATGCAGAAACATTCTTTGTTCACCGCTGCTTAGCCGGTGTCTTATTGGCTATAGAACAATTTTACAGGGTGTCCTTATTTGGACACTATTGCAAAGTATCTCGCTTATTTTTAAAGATAGAGGGTTGCGGTTTTCGCGACAGTGTACTACTTTATTGTTAACTAAACATGCCATCAACAAAATTTTCATAGTCCTCTTGATTTTTGAGATACAGGGTGAAATTAAAAATTATCACTGTTTGGGGCATTGCCATATCTCAGTTATCTTTTAATTTACTGGAGAGGTGATATGGTATTCTTATAAAACTTTTTCCGTAGAATCCTGTGACGTAGTTTGTTTCTTTTTTGTGTCATCCATCTTTTAGTTATGACGCAAACATGTTTTTTTTAATATGAAACCTTACATATTTTTAATTAATTAAATTAAGCATTTTCTGAGCTATCCAACAATAGATAATAGTATATATTTATTTTGAAAAATAACTGAATATACTATATTTTCTCAAAATTAATACGTTATTTAATAGTAGGACATGGCAACAGTAAATTTTGTAGCCATTGCATTGATGAAACAAAAAAAAATATGTTATTGGCGATAAGTTGGATCATTTGTCAAAATAATATTCAAAATTGGGTTAAAAGTTGTAAATTTAAAATTTGCACGTTCTTTTACAAAATGACATGTATTTGTAATAATTATATGTGGAAATATTGTCACGTAAGAATATTTGCAGTTCTAGAAGTATAAGAAGGTAGATGCTACAATTATTTATATCATTGTTTTCTGTTTTTACCAGTGTATTACGCATTACTAAATGATACCAAGTTAGTTGTTTAATAATTTGGTGTATAATTTAAAAAAAATAGAGTTTGTTTGAACTTGAAGATATCTCGACTAATTTTTTAAAATTTTCATGCCAAAGAACTCTACCTATGAAATAAGAATAGTTTGTTTGTACAGGGCATTGAAATAAAACCACCACAACACCGGTATCACAAAAACCATCACCTTGTATTGGAGATGAGCCCTAGGGTAGGTTCAGCTTCAGCATCGCACGTTTTATTTTAGGTCGACAAATAGCATACAAAATTTATAAAGGAAGTCTTACAGGAGACGGATACCTAGAAATTTTGCAAGATGTAATTTCTGAACTCATAGATAATGTTCCACTGGCTCGTTTAAATGCTATATATTTTCAGTAGGTCCGAGTGCCTACTCATAATTCCCTGAGGATTTGCCCCCTTTTAGAAAACCATTTTCCTGGCAAATGGATAAGCACTAATGGGTTAATAAGTTGGCCCCTGAAATTGCCGGATCTGTTTTTTGGTTACACAACAAGATTATTGTCCAAGCACTATCGTCATGCACATCAACTTCGTGAAGCCATTACTATCACATTTCAAAATATACAAAGATGTTCAATTCTCTTAAATGCTCTAAAACGAATAACAAAACAGCGAATTGTGTGTTAGAGAAAATGGTAATCATTTTGAGCAATTTTCACAATTATTATTATGGTTGTTAAACTATGTTATATGAAAACCTTACAATTACTATTTATACTGTTAAAAATGTAGGTACATTTTTAGGTTAAGAAAAAAAATTATTCAAAAAAGCACTTTATAATTTCAGAATAAATAATATGCAAATATATTTCTTTTCTTTCATCCACGCCTTGAACTACTTACTATTAAATAATGTATTAATTTTGAGGAAAGTGTAATTTATTCAGTTATTCTTCAAAATAAATACCATCTATTATATACTTTTGAAAAGATCAGAAAATGCTTAATTTAATTAATAAAAATATATAGGTTATCCTATTAACAAAAAAAAACTGTGTTTTATAACGACTAGTGCAAAAAGAAACACACTAGTAATAATTTTCAATTTCACACTGGATGTCAAAAATCAAGTTAGCTATGAAAATTTTGTTGGTGGTGTATTTAGTTTCACAAAAAGCTACAACCTGTGTCCTTAAAAATAAGCAAGATACCTTGCAATAGTGCTCAAATATGGACAGTACAGTACAGTCTTTTTAGGAATGAATACCACAACACAACAAATGAAGTTTCCAACTTACAGTTTTCTGCTATGTGATTGAACTTGAGACATTTTAGATGTATTAAACCCCAAGCCCGCCAGGTTAATCACATCCCGTATCTTAATCTTTGTATTCATACTCTTTTGCATATTAATAGGCTTTATAAGAACTGGTTCCAGTTTGGATAATACAACATTGCTGTAGGTTTTATTCAGCACAGGAAATAATGTAGAAGGTTGAATAGATTTAGTGAAACCTGAAGCAAGATTTGGTTACTTCAATTTCCAGACCTGTGACTATGTCAAAAAGTTGAAGCAACTTAAAAACTACTTCAGTAGATTCGTTACACATTAATTCTAAGTACCTTTTTTGAAGCGGCATGCATTTAATTTCAGTGGCTGTGAGGTTTGTACATATTTTTCTGAACGCTTCTAGCACATAAATCACAGTGATAACAATATTCATCTGGTTCCAGGATCCATTACATTTCACACATTTAATTATTGTCCAATTGATAAAAAAATTCGAATTCTATAATATCGATGCGAAAGATTTGAAGCTTGATTTCCAGCAATTTGACTATCTTGATTGAAATTTAAAAACATTGAAAACTATCATTATGATTTTTAGCAGTTTGCATTTTTTCTTAAACTAGTAATATATTTAGTAAAATCTCTAAAACATGAAAAAAATTTGTCTTCTATATGACAGGTTGTCTTCATTCGTTATTAAAAAATTTCTTCATCATCAAAAATTTCTTCTGCAGAGAGAATTTCTATTTAAACTTGAACTTTTTGATACAAACAAACAGCGGATGTACTAATTGCAATTTGGTTTTGAATCCAAGCAGTTGGGTTCGTATTCTAAAGAAACTATGATTCCATTTGAGCGGAATGATTTTTATGCAGATTTAACTTTTTAAATTTTTAATAGTGATTTCAAACTTTTAAGAAATTTATTTAAATATAAAACTCATCCACTTTTTTGCAAATATTTTTCAACAACAAAAAGCTTTTGACAATTAATACAAATGAAAGATTTGTTGAATCAGCAGGAATCAGTATCTTCTTTTGTGATGACTTCCAGGAATATCCAGCAAATCCGAGTCAAAGTTAATCATCACTCATGAGTTCAGGAGAATCCAATTGATGCTACCATGCTTGGGATCTGGAGAATCCGATTTAAAGTTATAGTACATTTAGAACTAATACATACGCAATATAAACATTTACACATATACTCAAATACATGTCTGCATTAATACTAAGTTAATGCTTATGCGTTGTACAGATATTAAATGTTTACTACTATTCAATTAAGATTTATTTCATACACAGAATGCATATGGAAGACAATATAGTGTACGTTCATTATAATTGTTTATAAAATTCAGTGAATAATGCCTATGCCTAAATTGCATAAGTTCTTCATGAAAATAAAAACATAGCTATTAACAACTGCTTTGAATCAATAGTGTGAATACAATACCAAAATTGTTATAGTTTTGAAAATTTTATGTGTAATATGTAAGGTGGTACGTTATTTTAACATTAAATTAGAGTGAAGGAAATATTATTCAATCTTGAATGGACGAACTTGTTATTGAAGCATCCTGTATAATTTTAATTTTCATGTAAAATAGTGTTTAAAAACAAGACTTGCAATTATTCAAATTAAATTGAAAACCACAAAGATAATCGTTTTATTTCTATTAAATACATAGAGGAACTTAAATTAATTTAAACCAAAAGAATGTAAACAAATCAATTATATTTTAACCATCAAATTTTATAGTGAAAGCATGTCCTGTTTTTAAGAAGTGTTCAGAATTGTTAAGAAAATTATAAAAAATTCATTGATATACACCCCCAATATGAGTTTGAGCAAGTTGGTCTAATAAAATAGATTCCATGCAATCTGACATAGTTTTAATAGACACTGTTGCAATTACCACAGAGTAAATCACAAATACACTTTACTACAATATAACAGAAATATAGTTTCAAAGATGAGGTAATATTTTTATACAATAGACTACAATGTGTGCAACCATACGATTTCAGATAAAGAAATAAAATTTACACCTACATAAATTGCATGATAACGGGTACTTCCGGCAGGTCATTTTGTTATAAACTTAATAGTAATATTGTTAAATAGGAGGATAGGCTGAAAAGTAATGCACACATACTTGTAGAACACGATCAAAAACAATAAGTTTGAGCAAAAATTAAATCAAAGCACAATTTTTACTATTCTTATTTCTCAACATAGTCACCGCAATGCTTACCACATTTCTACCTACGTTTTTTCATCCCATCGCTGAAGAATTCTGTCGATTTCTGTCGAATACAGGACGTGATAGCTGCCTTCACCTCATCGTCCAAGGTGTAATCATTACCCTTGAGATCTCTCTTGAGTAGAGGAAAGAAAATGAAAATCGCAAGCTGCGACATTAGGTGAGTAAGGAGGGTGTGGAATCAGTTCAAACTTCATGTTTAGAAGCGCCTCTTCGATTGCATGCAAAAAGTGTGGACGAGCATTGTCATTTTGCAAGATTATTGGTGCCAGGTTGCCTCAAACCCGACAAACTGGACATCAGAGATGTTTGAGATTCTATATACTTAGAAGAATTTACTGTTGCCGCTCGTTCCAGATAATCGGTCACATAAACTCGGTGCGCATCCCAAAACAAGGTCAAAAAATTTTTTGCGGAGCGTTGTGTTTTGAACCTTTTCATCTAGGGAAATTCCGGATGTCGATATTGAGTATTCTATCTTTTCTCTTCCGAGTCGTAATGACATATCCATGACTCGTCTCCCTTTACAATATTAAATAGAAAGTTGTCTCCTTCGTCACAATAGCGCTACAAAAGTTGCTCGCAGCATTCCAATCAAAACTACTTGTTCTCGTCTGTGAGATGGCGTGGTAGCCAGTGTACACAGATTTTATGATATCCCAATTGTTCAATAATGAATAATAATAATAATATTTATTCTAATAAAAGGAAAATAGTAAAATTAATTTAATACACGAACGTTATGTAATAATCAATGTAACACAGAGAGCCGTTTAACAAATGTAAAGGGGTAAGAATTTAATTAAGTTATACTTATAAACTTCCTATAGTAGGGGACAAAGAATACTATTATAGTAAGACTGGTTATCGTAAAAGGTGATTGAAAGGTGCAGTAATTAGATTTGAAAAAATAGAAAAAGAAGCTAGAATTATAAATGGTGTTAGACAGGGCTGTATACTATCTCCCTTGATTTTTAATGTTATATTGAGGAAGCTTTAAACTTAGCTAGAGAGAGAAAAGAGATAGGTATTAGTGTACAAAGACAGAAAATAGACATGTTACGTTTTGCAGATGATATAGTCATTATAGCAGTCTAGAAAAGAGTTAGGAGAGTTTTTAAATATTTTAGATGAGATACTACAGAGTAACTATAGTATGAGAATTAACTCAGTAAAGACGAAGATAATGACAAGTGAGTTACAGCCTAGTTAACCAAAATTAAAAATAGGTAATACCGAGTTAGAGGAGGTATATGAATTTTGCTATTTAGGTAATATAAATACAAAGGACGGATGTAGCAGAAGGGATATGATAGCTAATAGTATTAGTTTAGATAATACAGAAAGTTTCTTAAAATCGTATATATGGAGCGTTAATATTATACAGTAGTGAAACTTGGACAATTAAAGAGGTAGATAAGAAAAAGATAGAAGCTTTTGAAACTTGGTGTTATAGAAGAATGTTAAAGATTAGTTGGACAGATAGAGTAACAAACGAGGAAGTTTATAGAAGGATAGATGAGGAACCCTGTATGTGGAAACAATTAAGGGTTAAGAGAGATAGGATGATAGGGCACCAGTTAAGACATGAGGGACTATTTAGTAAAGTCTTAGATTATAGACTACCAAATAAAAATAGAGTAGGAAAACCTAGACTAAGCTATATTAGTCAAATTATTAGAGATTTAGGTTGTGAAGGGTGTGTAGATCTTTTTTGGCTAGCTCAGAATTGAAAAGAATTTGGAGCTGCATCAAACCGACCTTAAGTTGGAAAACAAAACAAAAAAATAAATAAATCAGTTAACAAAATGTCACCACGACATAACTCACAATTAGTAAGCGGCCTGGCATGTTGGTAGCGATTCGTCGCTTAAGCCTTACCATAACATATAATTTAATACACATCACTATCACATAACACAATTAGTTAGTGATCTGGCATGTTGGCAGCGATTCGCTGCTTAAGCCTTACCATAATATATAACTAATAAACGTCGCCATGACATAACACAATTAGTTAGCGGTCTGGCATGTTACTTCATTTCCTTATAAATGGGAATCGTGTAAACATGTGGGAGTCCTTTAACAACCATCAGGTTGCTAATACCTATGTAGAGCCAGGTAGATAAGAAAAAGATAGAAGAGTATAGGAAGACCTAGACCAAGTTATATTAGTCAAATTATTAGAAATTTAGGTTGTGAAGCGTATGTAGAGCTTTTTAGATTAGCACAGAATACAAAAAAAGTTACGGCTGCGTCAAAAACTGACCTTAAGTAAGGTCGAAAACAAAATGATGATGAATATTTATTCACGCAAATAGCTTTTACAATCTTAAAAAATAAAAACGTTACATATTAAAAATCAAGCTAATTTGAATCCTACTAAATAATATCCAATATATTTAGTAAGTGCATTTTAAAAGACTTTAATGATTGTCCAAATACATCGGTTTGCCGATAACATTTATTAAAATGTATTAGGTCTCTATTGATTTGAGAATAAAGGCCATATAGAGAACGCTGTGTTTCCGTATCTAGAGAGTTTCTATTGCGTACTTCATAATGCAAGATGCAAATACGAATTATTTCTAGAATGGGACTACTTTACATGTGATTTTCCAATGCTCCACCTGAAGGTACTGCATTGGCCAGGAAGCGAGTTTTTTTTTTACCTGAAAAATTTTGAATTTTGCCAAACCCTTGCAGTTCCAAAAAGGTTGGGATCTTTAACGTGCATGATAACACACACACACACATGGGACCTTCATTTTACCTCTCATCCGAACGAGGGTGTATTTTTGTGAAAAATGCCCGCCTAACATTTTTACAGTGGACCGTGTCGGGATTCGAACCCAGGGACTTGGGCGTAGTAGTCACACACATACCACTATGCCACGGAGCCGCCAAGAATGGGACTACTGTCAAACAAGCTGTTTAACACGTTAAAACCAAAGGACATATCATAATATGCACTTCTACTGTTCAGAGTCTGCATTCCAAAATATGATAATAAGACATCATAGTCATTTCTGTTATACTGCATATTACGCTTATAACACAAGTATATAATAACGCTTTTGCACATTTTCTATCCTGTCGATGTGCACTGTATAATAGGGTGCCCAAATTATATTACAGTATTCGAGCTGATCTCACAATCGAGTTAAAAAGTATGATAAAAGTTTTAGGGTTTCTAAACTGTACTGTTGAACGTTTCAAAAACCCAACAATTTATTGGCTTTTGCAAATATTTCATTATAGTGTGTGGTAAATAATAAATGACGATCTACAATTACCCCAAGGTCTCTCACCTTAGTCACTTTCTTCAGGTAGACATTATTTATTCTGTAGTTAAAATGTGATGTAGGTGAAACTTTTCTACTTTTCTACTGGCAATTCTGCGATGAATTTTAGCATCAGCTACAAAAATAAGATATTCCGATGTGAGTGTTTTCCCAATGTTGTTGATGAATAATAGAAAGAGAAATGGACCCGGGTGGGACCCTTGTGGTACTCCTGAATGACACATGATATCATTCGAAATTCGGACTCTATAGGTGCGTCCAGTTATGAAGGTGTTCAACTAGGGTAGTACTGATCCCCATATTCCATAAGAAGCACACTTGTGTAAAAGCATATTATGTTGGACACTGTCAAAAGCCTTTGAAAAGTCTATATAAACAGCATCCACCTCATAACCATTCTCCATGTTTTGAAAAATATAATCATAATAAGTTACAAGGTTGGTATGTGTAGATCTTCCTGACATAAAGCCATGCTGCTCTGAAATAATTGCATTTATAAGCGAATAAATAAGTATTTTTGAAACCATAGGGTATAACAGTTTAGGTATGCATTATTGTATGCTAATTTGCCGATAATTACTAACAACACATCTATCACCAGTCTTAAAAATTGGCGAGATAAATGATAATTTCCACTGCGCAGGTACACAACGTTCCCTTAGCGAATGATTAAATAGCAAGTATAATGGAAATGCTAAGGATTCAGAACACTTTTTAACAAACAAGGAACAGATACTATTTAGCCCACAACTTGAACTAGTATTTATTGAGGCTATGGCTGATTTAACTTCTTCTATTGTAGGTGTATGTGTCAGAGTAATAGTAGTTTTATTGATAAGATTTACTTCACTTAAGCAGGTAGAATTCTGACTTATCCTAAATGTTGTATGAAAGTATTTTGTAAACAGATTGGCTGCTTCGGTACTGCCTTGAGCTTGCTCTTCTCCCATGTGAACCATTAGTGGAATACTCCTATATGAATCCCCCTTTTTCTCTTTGTAGTAATCCCAAAAGGATTTAATATTATGTGTGATATGATTTTCAAATCCATTAATATAGCTAATATAGTCTGTTGTAATTGCTTCTTTACAAAGACGCCTTAGATTTATAATGCTACATAATCTTGTTATACTCCAAGGTTCTCTACTCTAGGGTATACTTTTAAAGTCCAGGCGCGTAATTTATAAGAGCCACTACGACAGTTGGTAACATAATAAATACGTGAGTAATATTGCGCAATAAGGTGTTATGTCATATTTATGTTACAAATTATTATCACATACAAAGAGAAAGATAAATGTACTCACGTAAACTGTGGAGCTCTTCACGGCATTGCAGCTATCTTGGCGGCAGTTGTGGGCGTGGGTCGTCCTATGCCCCCTTGTTGAAACCAAATTGAATTTGTCCTCTCTTCTGTAGCGGTACAGTAAAGGATACTGGTAAGAGGAACGATAACAGGTACGAGATAAAAGGAAACCTACATATCTGCAAGAGAAGACAAGATAAACGGCACACAGATAACCACACGGTTCAACGATTCGTTGACTAGTCCCTGACGTAACGGACATCACCACTTCTTTCCCACTCCGCGTCTGCGCATTCTCGGGCGCCGACGCAACTGTCTAAAGTGACGGAAATGCATGCACAAGTCTTTTAATATATTGGCACGAATTCACTTAGAAATTTAAACTAATATTAGAAGTGTCTACATGCCGATTTTCGGCATGTAACAATCTTGATCGCTATGTGACTGTAGATCTTATGAGCTTGTTTCTTATCTTTAATAACCGCAATTGTACTTGCAGTGTAGCACTTAGGAAATGTATCCCTAAAGATAAGTGTTTTGTGTGTATAATAGCTATATACAAAATTCAATATATTATATAAAAGTTGTGCAACTTGTGTACCGCTACTTTAATTGTGAAATTATAAAGCCTCGGCCAAAATCAATTACATTCCGTCATTTTTGACTTCTTAACACAGACGTATTTGCTAGTAATGCAAGCAGAATAGCCTGGGATTAAATCGACAATCCCCATTCCATAGACGATAAACTCAACTTTTTTATTTCAGCTTTAGTTATGCATGCTGCTTATAAAATCCTCATTATTAAGAAGTCCTCAAACCATATATTACTGAAACTATTAAGCAAATTATAGAACTGACATTATTAAGAAGCCCTCAAAGTAATGTGTTACTGAAATTATTAAGCAAACTATCGCTCCTAAAGATAAAGCTTTTAAGAAATTTAAACTAACTAAATTAGATTCTGATAAACAATATTATCGGGATCTGTAAATTTATTTAGCATTTGCAATAAAGCAAGAGAAATGTTATGTTCAATAGCATATACGTAAATTTAAAAATAACCCTAAGAAGATATGGTCGAATTTCAAAACCTAGAAAGTCAACGAGAATAATCCAAGCATTATAAATGCCGTATTTATAAATAACTTCTTTTCTACAATGGTGTCATGGCCTAATGTAAACAATAATCTAATTTCCTTTTTTAGCGGAAATGTACATGAAAAATCTTGAATTAACTGAAATTACTAAGGAAGAGCTACAGATCACACTGCAACAAAATCTAATGCAATCAGTGCAGAAATATTAATTTAAAAATGCTTCAGATTGCTTATCCATTTTGTAAAACTGCTTTGTTACACTTAATAAACTATTCTCTAAGATTAGCAAAGTGCCCTTGATATGGAAAAAGGTAATTGTAAATTCTTTAGCTACAACACATACGGCCACATCCATGACACAATAACGACCTATCAGTATTTGCCTACTTTCCAAACTTGTTGAAAAAACTGTATACAATCAGATACTGTCGCACATTAATACTCATCATTTGCTGCCTGTTAGGATAATGATCTAACAGTGGCTATAGACAATTTACAAATATCATTATCAGTTTTACACGACTTCATAAGTCCTTTGATACGATTCATCGTGAACTATTAATTGCAAAGCTACATTTTTATGGATGTGGCCTGTTGCACCCTTTTTTTTAATATAAAGCTTCACATTTTGTTTTACTATTTAATTTTTTAGGATTTTTAAACCACGCATGGAAAAGTTTTCCTTCATCGTTTTTAGTGTAATTACATTTAAATCCCACAAATACTAGGTTCTCACTACTTTAAAATATTGGCCTATGATTTGTGATACAAAAAACTACAGATTTTAGGTTCCCATGCCATGAAAATGCAGATACGTTTAGCAGTTTTAGCGTGGGAGTATGGAAATTGTGTGGAACAGACCAAAGTTGGTGGGAACTAGGCATGTAAAAGAACGAAACTATATTATCAACCATTATCGAATATGGACATGTGTGGGTGAAATTCGAGTCGATGAAATGATCCTTCATTTGTTACCTTCTCTCTCTATCTAAATAAAAAAAACTGCTCCCTCAACCAGGGCTGCTAGATCCTATTGAAAATACCACCGCCAAAGAATCCACGTGCACATGATTTCCACCTGGTATGTTTTTGTGTTATAATTTGTGTACTTTACCTGCAATGTGATTCACGCGACCCAATTTGAAGCATAATACTTTTTATGTCCGGTTATGCAGGTTTGACAAGGCGAAAGAATTTAATCTTAGATAAATTTGTAGTCTTACTTATTATTATAAAAACATTACAGGTCCCATTGTCATAAAATGGTTCTCAAGTTATCTGTATAACAGAACACAAGTTGTGTATGTATATAATCAAATACCTTCCGAAGTTGTTCTCAGACAAGGTGTTCCTCGAGGTAGTGCGTTAGAGCCGCTTTCATTTGCACTTTTTACATCTAAATCGAACGTAGATTGATTTATATATTTCTATGTGAACGGTACTCAGTGCTATATGTCATATGACCCACTAATAATAATTGAAACTAAAACTGCTAAACCTAAATATATCGCCAATTTCTGTCAGGTCAAACAGCCAAGGTTTCATCTTAATGGCTCCAAATCTATGTTGATGTGTGTTATTATAGCAAGTATAACACTCACAAACCAGTACCTCTATTTTACCTATCATCTTAACGAAGGCGTATTTTAGTGAAAAATGTTCACCTAACATTTTTCAAGTAGACCATGTCGGGATTCGAACTCAAGACTTTGGACATAGTAGTCACATGCATATGTTGTGGAGTCGCAATGATAATTAATAAACTACGTGGATCTTTAACGTGCATGACAATACTCACGCAGTGGACCTACATTTTACCTCTCACCAAACAAGGGCATATTTTTGTGAAAAATACTCGCCCAACATTTTTCAAGCGGACAGTATTGCAATTTAAACCAGGAACCTTGGGCATTTTCAACATGCAAAGTGTTCAAAGAAAAGTGCTCTTACTAATAAAGTAAAATATTAGTGCTTTAACAGTACTTTAAATTTTGGTTTTGGTATCATTTTGAGCAGCTTCTTCTTCTTCAGAGAAGTGCATAGTGTAAACAGTAATTTTTGTGCGGGTCTGGGATTAATTTGGATTTTATTATATCATTTATTTTAAAACTTAATAAATCTATTGTAAACATATGTATCTAATCCTTGTGATTATAAATATTTATGGTTCCGAGTTGGGACTGTGTCATTTTATAAATTAAAGCCAACGCTTCGCCCACTTTTGTAAGGGGCTTCATCAGGACAAGAAAAGAAAATAAGTAATAAAATAAAAAAGATAAGAATGATAATATTAAATAGACAAGTTAAAGTGTAAAGAGAAGAGTTACTCCTGAACTAGCAGACTCACTAGCCCATCCAAAGCCAAAAGGTGTCTTGTGGCGAAGTAACTGTCTGCTAGTTCAGGAGTAACTCTTCTCTTTACACTTTAACTTGTCTACTTAATATTATCATTCTTATCTTTATTATTTTTATACGTGCAATCCCTCTGAAAGAGGGTCTTGATATTTAATTGCCCGGCTTGGCTTCAACAGGAACCTGGAAATAGTAACTTTAAAATACTCTAACATTTACAAGCCAAAGTCATGGAACTAATGCAAACAGTCACCAACATTGAATCTATTCTAACCTCCCTTAGTAATTTAAAGGATAATGCAAAACCAGTAGCTTGTGATGAAATCATCGCTGCACTAAAACTAAGTACCAATGAAGTTCTCTATGTAAAGTTATCTCAAGTATGTCAAACTTCCAATGCCATCTCAGTTTCTAATTTGTCAAAGCTGCCGTATGTACTGTTGTCTCCAAAAATACAGTTGTTAAACTGAAAAATCCTAATCACAATGTCACACAATCAATGTTACTGTTAAAAGCTAATCCTGCAGACAATGATATTGTAATAAACAGCGTGAAAACTATTAGTAACGGAGGGCTTGCTGTTGATTGTTCGAATAAATTACAAGCTGATAGCTAAAAACCATTGTGACTAAGGAACTCCATGATAAACTTACTGCTAAAGATGCTACGAAACTAAATCCCAGAATCTGTGTATCTGAACTAGTAGAAAAAATATTCACCAGAAGACCTACAGCATTACATACTGGCACAGAATCACAGAATGTTTGACAGTAATGCGGTTGTACAAATTCTTGATATCTCCTCTTGTCATAATAATAAAAATAGCTATCAGTGCGTCGTTCAAACAGATCTACATTCCTTTAATAATATCATGAAGGAGAGTTATTTATACATTGGATATGATCATTGTCCTGTTTATGACGCAATCGAACTAATACGTTACCATGCATGTTGTGGTTTTAACCACTTCTCAGCCTTGTGTAATAAACCCTTAGTATGCTAAGTCTTACAAGGTAAGTGATTGTCAGAAAACAGCTTAAATGTATCAATTGCATAAATATGGGCAAGAAAAGTGCTGATACATGGGGTATTAATAATATTAATATACAGGGTGGTCCGGTTTTCATTAGCCAGCGTATATCTTCTGAACTATGCAAGATATAGAAAAATTTTATGGAATAAAGTTTTTTGAATATATTTTCTCTACAAATCTAAGGCATTAAGTATTTTTCATGGCCTGCTATATTTGAGCAGTAATATGTCACTTTGGTTTTTTTAATAGAACACCCTGTATATTTTTTTGAAAAAATATTCTACTTGAAATTGTCTTTACGACAATATGCCACAATCAATCATTTCTATTCAAAGTATGCTAAATAACCTAAATAATAGAATTTCAATAGCAGTCTGATTGTTTCTGTTAACAAATGCCATTGCAGTATTTCAGTTGTTTATTCATAATTGTCTGTCACATTAATAAGTAAGTATTATTGTGTTCGTAAGTTCTTTCGCGAAAAATAATGAAAAAGTTGATATGTTATGTTGTTTTCAAAGGTCAAACAACAATAAACGTCAAGCTGCAGTTTTATTTCGAAACATATCCTGACCGTAGACAGCCAAATATAAATACATTTAAGAATATAGATAATTTTTTAATGTCCAACGTAGCTTTCAACTACCACCAGAAATCAAGTACAACATAATGAAGATCGTAAATTAGTTATTTTGGCCTACTTTAGAGCTTATACTAAAATTTCTACGAGACAAGCTGCAGCTGAATTAAACGTTTCAAGAAGGCAGGTTTTTAATGTTTTGAGGCGTCATTCAATGAAAGCATTTAAGATGCATTTGATTCAAATCTTACATCCCGATAATCCCATCATCCGAGTTGGTTTTTGTATATGAATTTTGAATGTAGAAAGAGAATTTTTAGACAGTATAATTTGGACTGATGAATCTAACTTTCATAAAAATGGCATCTTCAACAGAAAAATACAAATTATTGGAATGATAGAAATCCTTTGCAATTTGTTGAAATCCGTTCACACGTACGATTTTTGGTGAATGTGTGGATAGGTGTAGTAGGTGACCGCATAATGGGTCCGTATTTCTTTAATGGCGGTTTAACCCAAAATAGATATTTAATGTTTTTGCAAACTTGGTTTCAATATTTCTTAGATGATATTGCCCCAGCTATCAGACGAAACTTATGGTTTCAACACGATGGCGCTCCACCACATAATGGAATCAAAGTTACAACTTATTTAAATAATGAGTTTGATCAGAACGGGATCGGTAATAGGGGACCGATTTTGTGACCTGCTCGATCACTTGATTTGTAAGTTCTCGCCTTCTTTGTTTGGGAGTTTTTAAAAGACCGAGTGTATTCTAACTCTACCCCTTTTTAAAATCTCGAAGAGTTAATCGCAAAAATAAGAGCAGCTTGCTTGCTAATTACCCCGGTCATATTGCAAGATGCTAGAAAAAAATTAATTATTCGAGTTAATAAAGGTTTAGAATGTAATGGTGAACAATTTGAACATTTACTAAAATAATCAGCTTTCTTGTTAGCTATTATCTTTTAGATGTATGTATAAAAAATTTTTAATTAATTAATTTATACAGTAAATAAACAATAATCACAATTTTCTATTGGACTTCTATTATTTGAGTTATTTACCACATTTTGACAAGAAATCATTGATTGTGGTATATTGCCGTAAAGATAATTTCAAGTAGAGTATTTTTTCAAATAAATATACAGGGTGTTCTATTTAAAAAACCAAAGTGAACGTATTATTGCTCAAATATAGTAGGCCATGAGAAATACTTAATGCCTTATATTTGTAGAGAAAATATATTCACAAAACTTTCTCCTATGAAATTTTTATATATCTTGCATAGTTCAGAAGATATACGCTGGCTAATGAAAACCGGACCACCCTGTATATGTATGATAGAGCAAAATTAATATCATCAAACGAAGAAATTTTAAAGAAAGAGCAAGACCTAAACAAATGTACACTAATAAAATACAAATAATATAAAAGAATAATAGAGATAGAAATGCATAAAGTCGAGAAAAAAATAAAAAAGAAGAAAACGGAAACAACGATACGTATCAAAAAATGCTCTCAATACCATACATAAAAGGATTCTCCAAAAAAAATCCAAGGAATAGGAAACAAATTCAAAATCAGAACCGTATTTAGAACCAACAATACATTAAGAACACAACTAACAAAAACAAAATCCAAAAACGCAATACAAAGTTCAAAAAACTGCATCTACAAAATACCGTGCGAATGTAACAAGTTTTGTATAGAAGAAAGTCCCAGACCACTTGAAGTTCGATTAAAAGAACATAAATCATATATAAAAAATAGAAAATTTGAACAATCCATGATTTAGTAACATGCCTGGGATTTCAGTCATAAAATAAAATGGGTGGAAACAAAAATTATTGACAGCGAGGAAAATGACCAAAAACGCAAAATCAAAAAGCTGCTTATATAACCCTACATAAAAATAACTGTGTAGCAAACTAATACGTGACTTTCAGTAAACAATGGATTCCATCACTAAAAGTAATAACAAAAAAAAAATAACAAATGAAAATCAAATGCCCCAATATCTAGGTAGCAATGCAAGTTTTTCCTGGATTTTCCTTGCGATATTAACATGAAATACAGCCTACATACATGAATTCTATTTATACAAACAATAACTATAAGCATAATAACTATAATAACTATAAACATTACAATAAGCATATTAACATCCCTGTAAAACAACATTGGTATCTAACAAGTGTAAACCCGCCGTAGGGTTACCTCAGAACGATATACAATCTTTTTGAACGGCATTGATATCTGACAAATGTAAACCCACCATAGGGTCGCCTCAGATCCATATATTATCTTCATTGAACAGTATTGGTATTTCAAAAGTGTAAAAACCTGCCTTAGGGTTGCCTCAGAACCATATAAAATATTTGTAGAACATTGGTATCTGACAAGTGTAAACCCGTCATAGGGTAGCCTCAGAACCATGTTAAAAAAAGGTATCCTAAATCAGAATGACTTTTCCACCTCAAGATAAATATAAAAAACTCCTACTTAAACCTTACAGTAACGCAATCGCACACTTCTTTAATAACCATTCTCTTAATCGTAAAAATAGAAACATGTTAAAAAATATCTTCCAATCCTCAAGTCATTGAATTTATATGAAATTTAACTATATAAAAATTAATCAGCTGAGTTCACGTTAAGCATATACCTAAACGTTATTTCCAGGGCGCAACACAAATTGAAAGCTTTCATTCTTCTAAACTTTAAAATTTTCACTTAATGTATTTATATACCAAATACCTCTAACATTAATAAACCAAAGTCGCCTTCAATTTATGTCATTAAAGTCAAACTTGGATTTTTATTATTTTGACAACGATCCTAGGTCATGGATCGAAACGTGAATAAAGACAATTTTAACAACTACGAGTGGTTTATTTCCCAAATAAGACAGAAAAATACCACTTAAGAATAATACCGTTAAATATTGATGATATAAGAATAGCTACAAAAAGGAACCTATTGAATATAAGTAATTAAATTTATTTTTAATGGATTGGCCTTCCTCACGTAATCGTTTACCCAAAGAACTATAAAACTTGAACCAAAAGTGTGAGCAACTCTCATGTTAATCTAATTGCATTTTTGGGATAATCGCTTAGTAATCCCAGACTTCAGTTCTAAGTATTGCACATGAAGATCATTTAAATATAGTAAAAATGAAATCTGGATCAGATAGGTTTGCATTAGACTGCTATTCCCAAGCTCAGGTTCTATTTCGGACGAAAACCGCTTGAAAACGTTTTGGCGAGCATTTTTCACAAAGATACGCTCTTGTTCGGATGAGAGGTAAAATATAGGTTCTGTGTGTGAATGTCATCATGCACGTTAACGATCCTTAATTTTCTTGTAAGAGCAAGGGTTAGGCAAAATTCAAAATTTCCAGGTAAAAAAACTTGCTTCCTGGCCAATATAGCACTTTCAGGTGGAGCAATTGAAAGTCGAATGTAGTGCCTAATATAGATACCCATAATGAACAATTTTTTTTTTTAAATTCAAATATCTACAAAATTGCTTCGTTTATGTATAGGGTTGTTATGCTTTATTTTGTAAGGTTGCAACAAGTAGGTTATTAATTTAGGTTTAGGGACTTTATAGAACTCTGCATGAGGAAATTTCCAGTAGACAACTATCGTAACGCTAATGCCTGTAAAAACCACATCAAGTTGTGATTCACACAAATATTCACGGCACTGATTTATCAATGTGGTCTGAGATTATGCTAACATGACAATTCTCACGTTTGGAAGGGCGTTATTCTTACCAACGTGCATCAACCTCTTCTGGAGGCGGTAGACATTTAGGTGAGAAGAAATATAACATAATTCCAAGACTGGCGTCTTCCATTGAGAGCCGACGTGTGAGTGCTTTGATAGTATCAACAAGTGATTCCCACCTCCTTACCTCTTCCTTATATCGTATCGACCAGTGAGAAGCACCAGCAAGCAACACCAAGCAGAAGAAAGCGACAACAGAGCTCACTCCGAGGACAAGAAGCTACGCATCATTAGAAGCCTATTGAGGTAAGTGGTTTGTACGTGACAATTGCCAGGAGTTCTCTGAATGCGGGGATTTGACGTCCAAAAAACAGGGCTGCTTTCTGTTAAAATTTGCTGTGTTTGAAGGGAAAAAAACGTAAGTTTGCTATTTCATGCATTTCATATGATGTATATTTGTTTACAAAAACTTTGTTTCACCTAACTACTATCGATTTGATAAAATTATCTTAGAATTAATATAAAAGATTCTCAGTTTTCTCCTCTAATTATTTGAAGCCTTCATTTCTTAGCTTGGTAATTTATAAGCATAAATGCAAGAAACTACTGAGCTCGTCCTCTTTGTTTGTGTAAGTTTAAAGTTTTAAATGATTAATTACTACCACAAATAAGTAAAATTACAGTTTTTTATTTGATTCCTGTTAAAATGCCGTAGAGATTTTGAATCTTTATCTTCTTTGTACAAAACAAACTTTAAAAAATGTTTGGGGAACATAACCTCAAAAACTTGCACGTGGTAAATAAAACTTATTCTGTCTTTTCTAAAACCATTATTACTTATAACAAAATCTCTAATTTATTCCTTATTCATGCAAGGTAAATATAAATTAATCCCATACATGTAAAATTCATGTATTTATAAAAACTTTTCTAATTGTGAAAAATCTTTGATTCTCGGGACCTATTTATATAAAATTTCGTGTTTGTAACCTAAGAAAGAATTACCTTTCATCTTGGTGTATTTGAAACATCTAATCCCGCTTATTATCTATAATAGTATCGAACTTCGACTGATATGTACTTACCTGAATAAAGTTAACAATATTTAAGCTAACGTATCTTTTAAAAATTGTAAACATGAAATACATCCATTCCAATTAATTTCTCTCGATTTATTAGAACCCCTTCCTCAATCTAATAAAGGTAATCAATACCTATTGATTGTAACTAATTGGTTTTCCAAATTTGTTTTCGTCCACCCCTTGCCAAAAGCCACTTCTTCCTTATCATAGATTTTTTAGAGCAACAAAGCCTTTTATCTTCGACATAGCTCAAATTTTTCTTTGTGACAATGGTTCACAATTCCTTTCAAAAGAATTTCAAAATTTCATAAAAAGTTATAAAGTTCAGAAGATCTGGTTACATGTCAGGTATCACCTTCAACTAAACCCAACCAAACATGTTAATCGTGTGATTATTACCACTATCTGTTCGTATATCGAATCTGACCATACTAAATAGGATGAAAATATATTTCAAATTGCACAAGCTTTGTGAACTTCTAAGCATGAATTTACCCTCTTTTCACACCATTTTTAGTGTTTGGCCATTATACTCCAATCAATGATAGTTATTATGGTTCTGTTCCCAACAATATCGATGTAATTAAATTTGATGAAAAAATACATTGGGACAAAGATCAACATCAATTATCTTCTATCTTTACACATATTAGGAAAAATTTATTCAAACCTTATGAAAAGAGTAAAAATCATTACAATCTTCGTTTCAGAGACATTTCATTTGCCTTGAGCAAACGAGTATGGAAGAAAAATCACATTTTATCTGCTATTACTAAAAAATTTTTTCCTAAGCTAGTTCCTAAATTCATCTTACGTACAATCACTCGTGTAATCTCTTCTTCAATACATGAACTGCTAGTTTTAAATGTCAAATTTTAACGACGTTGGCCCTTTTGTTTTTCCTGAACGTGTTGCTGAGAGGCTATGACCTTTGTTTTAAATATTATTTCTTATGTTGTTGCTGTATAAAAAGAGTCTTATTTGTATCTTTAAATATCAGTCTATCATACAATTATCGTTGTATCCATGGCAATTATGTCTTTGAAATTATCGTATGGGTATATTTAAGTTGTTCTCATGTTACCTTTATTTGATTTTATTGTAGCAAATGTGCTCGGTAGGAAGATAATTTGTCTTTTAAGTTTTATTTGGAATTTAGTTGTTTTCGAGTTTCTACGAGGTGATATAAGTTTTATCTTATCGTTAATATCACAGGTGATCCTATAGACCAATCTGTCTTAACAAGAACATTTTCTCCTCTCTACCTCCTTTAGGATGCTTATTAAAAACTCTACGTTTTCTTAACCATCTATCTCTGTCTTAAATCTTAATCTTTCCTTTGGTGGATATGTCTTGAGTCGTGAGACAACCGTCCATCGCATAAGAGTGGTGTTGCTCCACTCCAGGCTATTGACTACATTCTCGCTGATCGAGTAGTGCTTTGCTATCCAATGTTTTTTCTTATCACTTTTGCTGACTGCGAGTCCTTCCTCTTATCTCTTCTACATAGCTTCTAATCTCTTACCTCCTTGTTTTATCTTTCCTTATCTCTCTTGTTCTTTTATTTTCGAAATCGCTACATAGCTAGAGGGTTGTTATTTCATGACATTGGGGTGCGAGCATGGAAGAGCTCCGTTTAGCTGCGTATTGCCACTGTCTTCCATTGATATACAGGGACAGTGAAAAGTTGTTTCTTCATAATTGGCACCGAGGTGAAACAATTGCATCCCTTCCCACCCCCCTGTGAATTGGTCCCACATGCCGTTTGTGTGAACACACCCCGCTTCACAAAGCTTCTTGATTCTGGAGGGCAAGTGTAAAGAAACCCCCATTTTACATTCCTACAGGATCACTCTACTCCATCGGGAGTTCCCCATTATTTCTTGTTATTACATTTATAGGAGGTGCGGTGTGCCTCGCGAATAAGGCCTCCGAACCAAATTTAAGTCTTAGGTTTTAAAAAAAGAAGGAAGTTTCATGGTAACATTTTACATCATCTTAATTTTTAGGTTAAATCATACATGTCTAGCGGTTATCGCTTTTCTTTAAAATTGTCTTAAGGATTTTATTCTAACTATTTACTACATAACCTGGTTAATTATCTTTTTTTCCAAAAATATCTGGGAGACCTTATCGTACCTTAATCAATACTTCAGCCCATAGATGGTAAGGTTTTTACCGATCTCTTTGCAATTAACTCCGAGATGTTATCTTTACCTTGTCCTTATCATTAAGTCGATAAATTACCTATATCATTTTCGTAATAAAATACCTTTAGAAATTACTATATTAATTTATTGTTCCAAACCTTTGGTATTTATGACCAAAAGTAGAATTTGTTATGGTAAGATGAAAAAGTAAGGTTGCGCCTTAGAATTGTATTTGATAGGGTAGGTTAAGGAATTAGGTATTATAAATGCAGTAGCACTGGTCACTTTGTTAGCTTAAGCTTTTCGCTGCGGCATTATATTTCGACTTATCTTGTTAAAACTAGCATAAATTTGTTCAACTTTAAACAATGTTTTTAAGGAGAAATTTGCACACATTCATAAATGAATGTGAAAGAAAACTCCTGTAGTTAGATTTATAGTGAAATGGGTGTGTAATTAAATAAGTATGAGAGTCTCATGCCTTCGACGAAATTTGTGCGGTCGCTGTTGTAACAAACAAGACCTGTGCATACTGTGTTTGAGTAAACATTAAAATGGGATGGCCGCTCAATTCTGTTTCCTGGTATCTCAACTTTTACTACGGTTTAAAAACCAGGCCAATAGGCAAATGTAATTAAAGTTTCTAGTGAATGTGTAAGTTCTTGTACAAAGAGACTTTTTCGTTTTTTTATGTTGTTTTACTTTTTGAAGCTTTAAGGCAATTGTTACACTTTATGTTGTAAAGCTACAACAAGTAGGGTATTAATTTAGGTAGCATGCAACTATCATAATGATAATGCCTGTGAAAACCACATCAAGTTGTGGTTCACACGAATAGTCAGGGCATTGACTTATCTTTGTAGTATTATGGTAACATGACAATTCTCGTGTTTGGAATGGCATTGTTCCCACCAAAGTGCATCAAGGTGTGCCAACCTCGAGGGGGATTTACGTTAGAGAAAATGCAGCATAATTCTGGGACTTTCTCACCGTCTTCCGTTGTGTGCCAATGTGCGAGTACTTCTATAGTATCGACTAGTGGTTCCCCTCCTTACCTCTTCCATATATCGTATCGACCAGCAAGCAACACCCCAAGCACCATCGAGTAACACCAAGCAGCAGGAAGCAACAACAAAGTCCATCCTGAGAACCAGAAGTTGTACATAATCAGATGACTACTGGGGTAAGTGTTTTGTGAATGATAATTGTCGGTAGTTAACTCTGAATGCATGGTTTAAAGTTATAGGGTTAATAACATAAGATAATATTAAAATTTAATGGACTATCAGACTGTTAAAAGCAAAGAATATAGGACGTTCTATTAGAAATAAGAAAATTACTATAAACTTCCAATATAACCGGGATTGCTATAAAAATAAAATTATTTTAGTTGAATAGGTCATAATTGAAAACCTACATATACAAATTTTCATAGGTCACATTTAGTAATTTCTGATACACAGATAGCTTAAGCCCGTCTGTTAATTAATTTATTGAATAACCTATTACGCCAGTAAAAACTTTTTCCTTAATTTCAACAACATTGTATAGTATAAACTATCAAGATCTGTAACAATAAGTAGTGATAACTAAACAAAAATTTAAAGATCAATGTGTCAATACAGCACACAGCTTACAAATGGGCTAATCAATACATGCATTGCTATATTAAGAATACACCTGGCAGTCATGAAGTAAATTAAAGGCGAAAAAAATTACAAATTAGTAAGTCAAAGCTGACCTTTAGGTAATCTCGATGAAAAAATCAGTTCTGCATTTTTATAAAAGAAAGTACATCCAAATTGAATGAAATATATCACTAGTCAGAATAGAATAGAATTGTTTCCTTAAACAAGCATCTGCAAGCAATGTGAAGATTGGTTAGATGTTGCACTGTGCAGCAAGAAGTTTAAAATGTACTCATAGGTATCTTTAGTGTCATTTAAAGCAGTATTTGATTCGTTTGTTATTCTACCAAATAAGAAAGATTTAATATATAAATGACATTATGAAATACATTTTAAAAGATTACAAGTTCATAATTCAGAGCAAATACAAGTATAGTCATACTCTAATTAAAAACTTTCATCATATTAGCTAAATCTTACCATCCCTAACTTTCGTGTTTAAAACAAGACACTCCTCAAGGAAATCCAATACAATGTATGGGCAATGTATATTTGCTTCAGATGCAGATACTACATCATGCTGATCTTCTCCTTCCCATTGCATTAAATAGTACAGCCTTCCTGAAATTAAAATAACTACCAGTAAAATTTTATAACAGCAATTAATATTGTTAACACAGAACTAGTTCTTAAATAATGTTAAACATAATTTAGAAATTGAGCAAGTTTTAAAAAACAATAAAGCAAATTGACTTTTTGCAACATTAACCTCGCTGAATGCACGTATGCACGCATGCAAGAATGTGCACATGCACGTGCACAAATGCACACATGCATGCATGGACACACATGCATACACCCTCAAGCACACACACAAATTAACTATCTATTGGCATTAAAAGTATAACTTTTGTTATATCCAGTGGCACTAAAATGGCATTTAGTACTAATTTTTGTTATAAGTACCTAAAATACAGTTTTAATGGACAAATTTTGTTGCATCCCAACGAATGGATAGCTAAACTCAAATTTTTTAGATCTGCAGAACAGGATGATGTAGAGTCAATAGCTTTTAAGAATACAAAGGGATTGTATGGTGCAATGCATGAAGCTAAAAGAAGTAAAAGAAGCTAAGAGAGGACTGATGAAAACATGCACGTTTACCATGATTTCCTTTACCTTCTAGAGATTTACGTGAAAAATAGGTATCCGTTAAAGTCCCAGAGGTATGATACAAAATATAAAAAACCCTGTTGAGAACTTTATATTACCATATTATTTTATATTTAATTATACTAAAAGCCAATACTGTTTGCTAATACCTAAACATATTTCAAAATATACTGTGGTTTAAATATCAAAGGAAGCCTGCGGCCTAATGTTTAATCAAAAAGTATAATTCCCTTTGCCACAATTTTTTCTTCCTCTAAAGATTCCATTAGAGGAAGAAAACAAATTCTACTAACGGAAGTTATATTTTTCAAATATACCATAGTTTGCTTTTATTTTTAAGTACACGAGTGGTGCGCCTTAAAATGGAATATAGCTCATTACAAAATGTTTTTCATGTAAAAAACAATAGTTGTTTATACACTTAAAATACATAAAAAATATTTCTGTAACTTCTAACTAAAAATGATCTTAAAAACTACAAATGATAAAAGTTAAACATATTAAGTCATGTGTGCTACTTCTGTCTGAAAATATAAATTGAAGTTTAATTCTATCCCAGTCTTTATTCAATAATTTCACGTTTATTATTAGTAATTTAACACAGTCATCTTTTTTGAGAATTATTTTTTTATATATGTTCTTTAAATTAGGCTAACAAAATTTTTTTCCTGATCCATCCAACGAATTCGTGCAACATGTATTTTATTTCGCATAATTGTTGATATAACTATACTTACATCTGATTTCTCGTTCACATCATTCAGGTTTTTCTTTTTATTATTTTTAATATTGTTGTTCTTCTTTTTTAAAATATATCTCAAAAAAATTACCTACCAAATTAAGATCACGTTTATAATGTGTCATTATTTCATTCGAAATAGACGTGTAGGCAGATTGCTTGCCTCATCCTAATCCTTCTCTGAATCAGAATAGTAAAATACATATTTTTCATATTGGATTTCGTTTAAACTTTTGCATTTAAAGTCCTTCCTTTTCCAAGCAGAAGTACCTTTGCAACTTTGGCTCTCAGATAAATGTCCTTCAGAAGTCTCAAAGTACAAGTATTTGCTTTTAAAATAATAATATTTTAATGAACTATCAATTATTTGTAAGCATATTCCAATATTATGGGTACACCAAATTTTTCTTAAAGACGTTAGTTAGACATATGGTTAGTTCTTATAATTTAAAATTATTCAGAAATATACAGGGTGAATTACAACTTGGCATAACATAGTTGTGTGCTTGTAAGGAAACCTTAAATTTTGAGTAAAATGCGAATTCTCTCCATACTTTCAATTGTAACAATTCCAACCTAGTGGATGTTGATATTATTGCGATCAAAAACATGAAAAGAAGTCACATTGAAAATAACATATGGAAGGTTCAATTTTAATAAACATAATTATAATTTAATATGGTGTTGTGATAATATGGTGATGTTTCATAAATAAAAATTCTAATGCTTTCGGCCCAGATTTTAACCCACATTCTTAGACTCTGAACCAATACTTACTTAATTTTAGCACAGAAAATCTCACATTGTTGTTACAACACATTTTGTGGCGGATCCAAGATGACGAACGAGATCTCTTAACGGGTTCAAGTGAATCAAATGAAAAATTGTATAATTTTGAGGATCAATACAGAACATACTTACATCAACAAATTACTGAAGATGATCATGACGGGGAAATTGAATATTGTCAAAACATGATGGAAAGGATTGTTCAGTATTTTAATTTTGAGTTACTATTTATTCAAACAAATCGACATTTCAAGTCAATCGCTGCAGAAGGAAATAGCCCCAATGATTCATGAAATAGCTGTTAAAATTTCAAATTAATAATTATTGATAGAATGGAAAGTAACTATTCAGCAACTAGCTAAGATTCCTTATTTAACTCTGCTTAATTTTTTCTTTTACTGCTCAAAAATAATCATGCACGTTACCAAACCAAAAGATGTGGAGTATCTGAGACAAATATTGTGATGTCCGTCTGCTAGGATTTTGATGGGGAACATTTTGAACCAAGATTGTTAACCTTGCCTAAACTGACCGGATTTCCTCTCATTGTCTTAACTGGCCTGGAACCTTCGCCTCGCCTTGGCTGGTCAGGATATTTCGTTTTTCCTTAAATAGCTGTGATATCTCCTTGCTTTTATTCGCCAGGATTTTCGCTTTAAGCTTAAGAGCTTCATTTGAAAAATGAAGATCTTGAAATGACCTTAAAGGACAAAGACAAGGTCAAATGAATTTGACTTGGGGATGAAGTTGAAAGTCATGGTCATGGTTAAAGTCATATTTGAATGTAAATTTTTTTGTTCTTTCCAAATCCGTAATAAAAAGTAGAGGCTCCTATTTGAAAAAACATAGTTGATCTTCAAATGACCTTGTCCTTCAAGGCCAAGGTCGAATTCAAGGTCACCATTCAAACAAGGGTCCTACAGCTTTTGTTCACGAAATTTTTTTCAAAAAGGCGTTCCAAGCGAAATATCTTATCGTTTCCATACTTTTGGAACACCGGGATATATATATATATTGTAGTGTCAGTAGGAGCTACAAGGGTTCTAAGGGTTGTTTTGTGTTGAAGGTAGTGTATGCCAAATAAAGTAAGCCATATATCAGATCCCGTAATTTAAAAATGTATGTTTGCCGTACTTTACATACGTTAAAGTATTTGAAATGTTAGTTGAAATGTAAGTGCCAAGACGTAAATTATAATGACTTGATGACGTGATAAAACACACTGTATTCAAGGTTTTATACTGAGTTGTAGTTTAATAGGCCATTGAACGTACATTTGCCAACCGAAAACCGGATGCGTCTATGGATGTCCACTATTAACCACGCAGATCCAGGTTCATATGTGTATCATTTCGCATCTATTTTTACTAGAATCAACCTTTGGACAAACATGTAACATCAAAATTACAAGTAATAGCAGTGTCAAATATGATTGAAGGGTTGTGCGATATTTAGGACCAATGATTGAACATTATGTATAAAAATAGGAAAGTGCAAAAGACAAAGTTTTAGGTATTAGTGACACGAACTTGGTGATACGACGTTATTGGATGGTTTTTTATATACTATGTAATAAAGAGTAGGCAGATTAATATTGTAATTATCACCTAGGATAAGTAAACAAGAGAGTCGATTTCGAATTAATTTTGTAATAAGACGTGTTTATAAACTGCGCTAAGTTGTTTTGAATATTTTTTGAAAATTAAATAAATGAGTTTGAATTGTACGAGTTTAATTTATAAAGGAAGAGTAAAGAGAAGCAACAGTGAATAAATAATTAATAGCGGCGACGAGTAAAAGTTAAGATTGGAATTAGTGCGACAGCGAACCGGCGGAAAATAAGATTGAATTGGAACGAGATTTATATAGGCAGAAGGCATCAAATAGGAATTATAAGAGTGAAGAATATATTAGGATTGAATTGGATATGGTTTTATGTGTAGCGGGGCATTGAGTGGTAAAAAGAAGCGAGGATTGATTTGGAACGAGCGGATTAAAGAGAAGTAAGGATTGATTTGGAACGAGCAGATTAAAGGCGGAAGTATTGATTTAGAACGAGAGAAGCAAAATTAGAAGACAGCGTAAGAGTAACAAGTGGAATCGAGAGACAAAGAAGAAATAACACCGGAAGAATTAGCGCAGGGAAGTAAACACAAAAGGGTATTCTAAATTCGGGTCATATTTATTTTAGATTTGGGCACAGCAAAATTGAGTCAAAGATACCTGGAGGATAGACGGCTGTTTTCAAAGTGATAGTGCAACCTTGTGAGGACGATATCGTAGTAGGATTTTGAGCCAGCAGTCATAGAGGCCGTTATCGACGTATAGAACAGGTGAGTACTGTGTGATATAACGTCAAAGTCAGAAATTTTGTGGTAGTAATTAATTTGGCACAAGGCTACGTGGATCATATAAAATTTGGCATATACAAAAGTAAATTATAAAAAGGTACTAAAACAAAAGATAGTGCAGTTTGGTTGGGCATTGCACATCTACTTACCACTGAACCCACAGTAAGTAGGTGGATACCCTGGGAAGAAAGAGTTCATATAGTCGAGGCATATTTAAAACATTTTGATTTATTAACCAACCAAACGTTGCTAAAGTACGTGGCGTGAAATAGGTATTTGCACATTATATAAAAATCATTAAATTAATAAAAATAAAAGGCGCGAAAAAGAGCGGGTGCAGAATAATATATATATATATATATATATATATATATATATATATATATATATATATATATATAACCCTTACAAGTCTACGTGAGGAAAGTCGACCGACAAGTAATGATGGCTTTACTCACTTATGGCACGTGGATTTTACTTGTATTAAATAAATATTAAGATGAATAAATAATTGTTGCTTATTTAATGATATTATTGTTTCGCTTCACATTTTATTTTACTATTTAATTTTAGGTGATTTTTAAACCTAGTATAGGAAAGTTTTCCTTTCTCATTCTTAATTTATACAGATTTCAGTAAAGCATTTGACAAAATTGACATTTATTTATTATGTTCCAAATTGTATGTTTTCACTTTCAATATGTCTCTTATTAATTTACTTCTATCTCATCCTGTAGGCCAAATGCAATTAGTTAGATACAGAAATTTTGAGTTATATGCTGTTACTCAGTTCTCGAGGGTGTCACAGAGGTCGAATCTTGGGCTACTTTTGTTTCTTCTATTTGTAAATGAGGTAGTCGATTGCATCAAGATCCACCCGTTGTTATATGCAGATGATCTGATAATATATTCAAAAATCAACTCCATGAATAATTGTGTTTTTCTCCAGGATTACTGAAACACTTTGTTAGTGAGCTGTCATAAAAACAAACATCTGCATGTTGAAAAGTGTCAGGTGGTTTCATTTACGAAAAGAATTTAAAAACTCATATTCTTATATAATTAATGATATCTTGTTAAATCGTGCTGAAACAAAGATTTGGATATTTTATTTAAGCATAATCTGGAATTTGCAGATCATTTTTCTAGTACAGTTGTTGGGGTAATTAAGGCTTCGTATTCAGAAATTGTCGTGAATTTAACCCTAGAACGCTTGCTGCATTATACTGTGCACTTGGTCGGTAGAGTTTGAAGCATGGGCCAATTATTTGGTTCCATATGCACAAATCTCAAATTCAATTATTAGAGTCCGTTCATCAGTCAAGGTTCCTAAAATGTTTATATTTTCGGATCGAGGGTGTCATTCCTATACGACATTGTGAACAGACAATGCTTCTTACCAAGTTTAATTTCAATTCTCTGTGTGCTGAATTTAATAAGATTTCTAAGCCATGTGATATTAATGCTACAGCTTTGTATTAGGTAATTTGCTATCTAATGTTTAATGTACTTCTAGTGTATGTTTAATCTGTATAATGAGTATCATCTATATTAATAATGTACTTTTATGTGGAAGTATGCTAATAATGTTTAATAGGTTTATATATTATTTAAAACTTTTAATAATTTTTATTTTTAATATTTGAATTTTTAATTATTTTCCATTATTTGTTTGTACTGTTTTACACTAACTAATAGGTTTACCAACATTTAGTTGTTAGACTAAGCCTATTAATTAAGTTTACCTGTAGTTGGGGTTACCGTAGGTAAATAATTAAATAAAAAATGTAAGGTTTTACGTATAAATTCCACGATTATTAGTTTCTCACGTCTTTCATTACATTAACCTACGAGTTGTGGTGTGTTAACAAACGTTGCATTCCCGGGCTATAATAATGCAGCTGTGTTTAGCAGTTTTGGCTGTGAAAGCGTGAAAAAAATGATGGGGTGGAGGTAAGGATAAAGGCTACACTGTGCAAGACTAAGCCTCAAAAGAGAACTTTACTATCAACATTTAAAGCAGAAAGATGTGCGTGAAGTTCCAGTTCGGCAAAGTTATTCCTTTTCCTGTTTGTACTTCTTCTACCTAAAATAAAACTACCTGTGCTTTGTTGTGATAAATCTGGAACACACCAGGACGAAACACCAAGAACCTGCTAGACCATGACTTGGTCCTGACGAACAGGAGCCCGCCTTGGCTTTAGTAAAAACCAGATAAAATCTTAAGTTGTTATTAATTTATGTACTTTACTCACGAGGATTACTCATGCAACTTAATTTGTTAGTGTAACCCTTTTTATGTCAGGGTTATACATGATTAATCAATGCCAGGAAAGTTCAATTTTTCTTAACTTATACTAAAAGTACCCTAAACTTTACAAGTATTACAATAAGGATATTAATGTGCTTAAAGCACATAAATAATATATATATATATATATATATATATATATAACTTTGGAATATGTTGATATTGGGAATTCAGTCTATATTTATTAGGAATTATAACTTCTTTTTTTTTGTATTCGAGCTTTCGAAAATTTATTATTTTCTTCGTCAGGAAAACTAAAGGTTCATGATATGAATGTTAACAATTAATATTAAGGTTACTTACGAATAATGAAGGTTTAACAATTTAGAATATGGTATAGCATCTAAAAGTTTTATGTGAGATTATGTATAAAATAAACTAGGTAATAATTATTAGATTAAAAATTAATTTGACAGGATTTTGAAATATAACATATGTGTGTAAGTGTATCCTAGATTATAGTAGAATTAATTGTGTGCAGTTCAAGTAAGGTATCTGAGTACAAGTATCAAAAGATTTTATAAATTATAAGTTGATGTTAAGTGTTAAATGGATTTTTATGTTTTTTAGATTTTTGAATGACGGTTAGTAGATGTGAATAAATGTTGTTGAGATTTTGTGTATCAGTTTTTTTGTTTAAAGCTTTGTTTGTTAAGGAAATGGCAATCATTTCTAAGAATATTCTTTTTTTATAATTATTTTCATTGAAGATTATTTTAGTGTCATTATAATTGATTTTGTGACCAGTTTCAATAGCATGGGAAGCTAGTGCGCATGTTTTGTTATTATTTCTACAATTACTTTTTTGCCGTGTTGGGATTACCAAACGTTCAAGAACATACAAATTTAGTTATTTTTAAAATTTAAGATAGTTTTGGCATTTTTTTATAGACATGTGGCATATCGTTGAAAAGTTAATTTTAAGGCGCGTAATATTCACTTAATATTCAAAATGGCAGCCATAAGAAAAACAAAAGTTTTGGGCGTTTCCTCGAAAACAAAAGACAGTCGAATGATTCTGTTCATGCTAAAATACTCCTTTTAGAAAAGTGTCTTAATAATGTGCAAGTCTTGTGATGGTGAGACTTATGATTCATGTTTTATTATCACAAAACAAAATCCACCATTTTTAGTTTTTTTTCGAATATCTCCAAAACCAGACAACTTACACCAATTTTGTAAACGGATACAAAACTGGCCTGGATTCCTCCAAATCTTTCCCCATTTAACCCAATCTCTATTTCTTATAATAACCGAAATAACAATGTGTAGAGACTCGAAATTTGGACACACTGTATATAATGTCTATATTGTACTGTATATTTGAATTCATGCTTAGCTTCTTAAAAAATGTTGAGTAGGTTTATAGAAAATGGTATGCTTGTTGTTAACATATTTAATGGTTTTAGTATTGTCACCGGATGCTATTGCTTCATTCAATTGTTCTTTGATTAATTTATAATAATCTCGCTGGTTTTTTGTTTGATCGCTAAATACCTTAATACTTGGTACTTTGACCATGCTTTTATTTTTTAGAATGTATAATGGCATCCTCTGGAGAATTTAATATAACCTTAAGAGGTCTATTTTTTCCATTTACTGGTTTACCCAGACAAAAAGTTTTAATATGATCCAGTTCTATTTGAAAATCAACAAGCAGTGTTGACACAGTATTTTTATCATCAATATTTTTGTCCTTATTTAAATTATGTGTAGACTCTTTAACATTTAAAATAATAATATTATTTCTTCGGTTTTGACGCTCTACTATTTCACTTATCACATTTTCCTGTGACCTTAGTTTAACCTGTGTGTTTTGATTAGCTTGGGCTTCTTTTAAGTTAGACTTCTTTTCTTAATTAAGATTGGAAGTTGTGCCAGTCCTTTATCACAGTTGTCACAAAGAAAACACAATTTTCTATTTCTAAGGGGTATGCATACATTTAAGTTCAGAAGCTGATAAATTAGAGCATGTAATGCATACATTTTCATTACAGCTATCACAAGCTATCGTTTTAGTGTTATCATCATCTGTATTACATTTATAACAAAACATAATTGATAATATTCAATAAACACTTGTGGTATTCGTCCAATTATTATCTGTTATTCAAATGATAAGTGTAATTAATGAATTGACCTTTGAATATTACTTTAATTAAACTGAACAAAATATCATAATTTTACACTTCTTCAATTTTATACAAGTTCCAGTTACACAATTGATATAGTTTTTCAATAAAACTATTAATACCTTAGATAATCACTAGTTTTCCACAACTTTTTTAAATTAAATTCCTTAATATACACTAATAATATCACTTTAACTAGAGAGCACATGTATGTATATCACTGTCACAGTACATATATGAATGTTTTGCCAAAGTTTAGTCGTAATTCACAGCTTGATGATGATTATACTTTCGGCAGTTTATATTTTGATCAGATACCTTCAAAAATCCGTTTCAGGCATAATTGTATTATTACGTTCAATTATATCATTTGAACTAACTGGTTTTAACTGAGAATATGTTTTTGGTGTAGATTCTTCAAAGTCCGTCATTTAATAAATTTACACAATCGCTGTCACAAAGCAGCAAGGTTAATTATATTTCCTTCTTTCTTTTTCAAGAAAGTATTTGAGTGCTTATGCATCATGTATTTCTCATTTAATTTTGGATATAAGAACACTGTCATCATTTTTTCACTATCCGACAAATGAAAATTATTTAGATGATGCATTTGATATGGATTCCCTGTGTTTATTTATTTCGAAATGCGTAAATGTCCTTTTAAAGAACAATTTCATAAACCTTCGATTAAAGTTTCTACAAAAACAGCAATTTATAACAACAACCTGTATATTAGAGAAAGGGTTTCGCAAATCTCAAATTATTACACGGGAATACCCACATAGTCTTAACAATTAGTGATAGCATACAAGACATTGGGCTAATTCTCGATAGTAACTTCAATTTTGAAAATCATGTGGTAAAAAGGTGTGAGGAATATTGTGTGAAAGTTAAATCCCTGAATATTTACAAAATATCTTACCACAAAATACTAAATGAAAATTAACTAATACGCTCTTTCTATATATTTCAATTTTGTAAACTCAACAACGAAGCTAAGACTACAAACACTGCAGAAGAGTTACCTACGATTTTCTTATTCAATAAATCGAAGGAATCACGTAACTTTGCTTTACAATAGGTGAAAATTTTGAAAATAGAATATGATTTTCTCTTTCTGGCGAATACTAAAACAGGAACAAAGGCTTGCATGTTTTAGTGTGTTAAAAAGCCGAACCATAGGTTTAATCAAATTAATTGAATTATTAGTGAGGAACCAGACTAAGACAGGTCCCCAAAAGAGAAAAGCAACTCTTTCGTTACTTAAAGTGGCAGAGACCATATGGGTCGGGTATGACATTCTAAGACACACTACTGCAATATGAAAGGTAACGAAAACCACTACATTACTTCTCAAGTACACAGCATACCAAAAATGAATTCAAAATTGATGCTATACTTTAAAGCAAAAAATTAAAATAGTTCCCCATTCAGAAATCTGGAAGAATACTAATCCCGAAGATGTGATCGGCAAGCCCAATAAAAGGAAAAGAAGAACCGAGAAGCAAGGAGGTACAAGAATTTGAAAATTGAAATGGATAGGCTAACATTAGATATAGTAGGGATTAGTGAAGTTCGATGGCCAGAAAAAAGTAGGTGATTTTTGGAGTGGAAGAATTTAGGGTAATTAATACAGCATCACAGGAAAGAAATTCGGGTATGAGGATAGTTATGTGGAAAGAGATAGAACTACTTAGAAAAGAATGAAAGAGTACTCACAGTTAGATTAGAATCTAAACCGGTAAATACGGTAATAATACAAGTATATATGCCCACCTCTACCTACAGTGAGGAAGAGAATGAAGCGATCTACAAAGATATCGAAAACATACTAAAATACGTAAAAAGACATGACGATTTAATAATTATGTGGAATTTTAATGCAGAGGTAGGTGAGGGTAGGGAAGGAGTGGTAGTAGGTTTATTTGCTTTAGGCACGAGAAACTACAGGAGGAATAGGTTGGTAGAATTTAGCGACAAAAAACAATTTAACCATCACAAACTCATTATATTAACATCATGCTAGAAGACGATACACGTGGAAGATGCCATGAGACACAGGAAGATATCAAAAAGATTACATTCTTGTTAAACAACGGTATGGCAATCAAGTAAAAGATTGTAAAAATTTGAATAAAAAAGAACGAAAAGACACTTTGACCTTGAAAAACTAAAAGATAAATATATCCACGAAAGATTTGAAAAAAGTCAAATGAATTGCTGAATGAATTGGAAAAATTTTTGATACCAAGGAAGTAGAAACAGAATGGAATAACATTAAACCAAGCTTAGACATGGTGGCCAGAGATATTATGGGTTTATACACAAAAAGAAAATAAGAAACCATGTGGATAATAAAGAATATCCTGGATCTAACAGAAGTAAGACGAAAATACAAAAATAGATCAGATGAAACAGGAAAACAGAGATACAAAGCCATAAAATGGGAAATTATTCGAAAATGCAGGAAAGCTAAAGATCAATGGATTGATGATAAGTGCAAAGAGGTACAAAGTAAGATAGGAATAGGAAAGACAGACAAAGCATACAAATTAATTAGAACGAACTTTAGGGATATAAAACCGTATACCAAAAATATAAGGGACGCGAGAGAAAACGACATTATAGAAAATGTAGAGAAAGTGGTTTGATGGCAAGAATACATACGGAATTTACATGCAGGAGAAGAACTAACTGTATTAGAACAGGAATCACATTAAAAATGATGATTTGGGATATCCTATACCTAGAGATGAGTTTGAATTAGCAGTAAAGGGTCTGAAAAATGGTAAGGCGCCTAGTACAGATAAAGTGCAAGCAGAAACACTACAAGCGGCTGGACAATCAGTAGCAGATCGTCTCTTCCAACTTGTAAGCTATATGTATGAGACAGGTGAAATACCCAAAAATTTCAAACATAACATCATAGTAAATATACCAAAAGAGAGGCACGGATAGATGTGAAAATTTTCGAACAATAAGTTTGACAGCACACGTGTCAAAAATATTAACTAGATGAATGGAAAACGAGCTAAAGAAATACTGGGAGATCAATTAGGGCTTAGGCAAAACAGGGGAGCACGGGAAGCTATTTTAGTTCTCAGGGTGATAATGGAGAAAACAATAGAAAAAAAGGAGAAAGCGTGTATATAGGGTCTGTAAATCTGGAAAAAGCATTCGACAATGTAAAATGGAAAAAAATATTTGAAATACTCAAACAGATTGGAATGAGTTTTAGGAATAGAGGGATAATACATAGCAAAGAATAAACAGTGGTAATAGAATTATAGCACGAACGTAGAGAAGTAAATATTAGGAAAAGTGTGAGAAAGTGATGTGCCTTATCCCCATTAATTTTTAACTTGTACATCGAAGAGGCAATGAATACTGTCAAATGCAGGAAGAAATTTGGAATTATCATGCAGGGACAAAAAATCGGTATGCTTAGATTTGCAGACGATATAGCGGTATTAGCATCTATCACGGAAGAGTTGAAGCTGCTCGTAACGAAATGGACACTTCTAACAGAGAGATACGGTATGAAATTAATACAAATAAAACTAAAGTACTAGTATGCAACGGAGGATAAATAAATAAAAGCTAGAATACAAACAGGTAACGAGAACTTACAAAAAAAGGATTTCTGCTACCTAGGAAGCCAAATAATGCACGATGGGAAGAACGCAAAAAATATAAAACAAAGATTAGCACAAGGTCGTGCTACATTTAACAAGAAAAAGCAACTACTATGTTCAAAGATAACATAGAAACAAGAAAAAGCTTGCCTAAAACATGTGTAGAGCACAGCACTGTATGGTTATGGAGTACAGCACTGTACGGCTGTGGAGTACAGCACTGTAGGGCTGTGAAGTCATGAACAATTGGAGAAGAGGACAAGAAAAAGGTAGAATTTGAAATATGGTGCTACAAAGGTATAATGAAGGTATCATGGACAGACAAAGTTAAGAACAAGTGGGTACTAGAAATGATAGGGAAAGAAAGAAATATGTGGAAAACAATAAAAAATAGGAGAGATAGGATGATAGGCCACATACTAAGGCATGAGGGAATAGTGCGGAATATATTAGAAGCAGACATAGGAAAAAAGAGAAGTAGAGGTAGACCTAGGTTGGACTATTGCACACAGATAATGAAAGACGTACGCTGCGAAAATTTCAAAGAAATGTGTAGACTAGCTCAGAAAAGAAATCAATGGAGGTACGTGTCCAACCAGTTCAAAGAGAGAAAACCTATGATTATTATATTATACTTATAATTATACTTAAACCTGATAATTATTATAAGCAACCATAAGTATTGGTTTTGCAATAATTTCAACTAATGTTAATTGTGTGAAAGCATTTACTGAAAACTATTAATTCGGCAAATGTCCAAGTGTTGGAGAATCTTGGCAGCCACAGGCTGCTTAACCAACATACTACTGAATCTCCGTAAAATAGGACATATACTTAGAAAACAACAAAAGGGGAACTGTGTAGGTTAGCTCAGAATAGAAAAAGTGGAGGAATGCGTCCAACCAGTTGCAAGACGAAAAACCTTGATCGAAAGGATATATTAGAAAACTATTAATTTGGCAAACATTCAAGTGTTGGGGTATCTTGGTAGTCGTAAGCTGCTTAACCCCCTTCACATACCACCAAATATCGAAGAAATAGGGTATTATATATTTGTAAAACAATAGAAGGGAACCAACCTGCATCTAACTAGAAAGAGCAGCGGCAATGTTCGAAGGCAACAAATATAATAAGAAGGAGAAAATTGTTGACAGCATATGTGGAAAACAAAAAATATATAGGAGAAATAGACGGGCAGGATATGTTCTAAAGCATTTTTGGGAAAGCGTGCAGAATATATTACAAGCAGAAATAAGGAAACAAAGAGGTAGAGGTAGGCCTAGATCAGACTGATGCACACAGATAGTGAAAGACTGGAAATTTTAGGAAAATGAGTAGGTTAGCTCAGAACAGAAAACAATGAGGGTATGCGTCCAACCAGTTCCAGGACTGAAGACCTAATGATGATGACTGCTATTAAGTTGCCGACCTGTGCACCTAATACCATTGGTTTTGATACATTTATAATCAGATTGTTATCTAATCAGTTTTTCACTTTCGCTAGTACTGTATTTAGTTTCACTTCCAATGTCTGTTCCTTCAATTGCAATTAATGCATTGTCTGCAAAAAGATTCCCACTGTTTTATTTATATTGTTCGAGTAAAGAATAAATAGTAGAGGTCCAAGTATACTACCTTGCGGAACTTCAAAATCATTGCTTCTAATTGATGAATACACATCGTCAATGTTTGGTACCTGGTATCTATCACTAAGATAGTTGTTAAACCAGTCAAGCGCACATTGTGATAATTGAATTTCTTGTAACCTTTGCACAAGTATACATCTATCCATTGTTTCAAATGCCCGTATAAAATCAATAAATACAGTAACTATTACATTTTTTTTTTGTCCAACCACTTTTTCCATCGATTTAACATTAATTACAATGCTGTTTCATACGAGTGGTAATCACGGAAGCAAGACTAATTGAATATAGATTACCTTTCCAATGATTTTTCTAATAGTGGTGTCTTGTTTATAGGTCTGTAATCTTTAGCTTAAACACTATTCTGTACTTTAGGTACTGATATAACCATTGCCTTCTTAAACTTTGTTGGGAATCTACCTGTGCTTATTGATTTATTTATAATTTCTGTTATTTTTGTATGATACGGTTTCCTCCTAACTGCATTATGTGGCCATAAATTTCACCAGTTGAGGCTAGATTTCAATTTGGAAAATTATGGATCCTTTAAAAAACCACGAGATACCTATCATATTAACAAATTGAATGAAGAACTACTACTAGCTTCCAGAGTAGCCAATCCTAAAATATCCTCCAGAGAAATAAAACATCTCAATGTAAGCAAATCTAATCGTGTAAAATTTTATAAAAGCATGAGACATCATTCTCAGATGAGGAAGAGCTGTATGTAAATGAAATGGTAGTTATAAATGAAGTTCAAACTGTTGAATCAGAATGGAATGAAGGTGAAAGTGGAAAATCGGAAAATTTCATTTAAACTGGACTCTAGAGCTGAAGTTAATATTTTGACGGAAGAACAAATTTGTAAAATAATGGAAAGTAAGCCTGAAACAAAGGAGTTATTGAGAGCTACAAAGATCATTCTAGAAGCCTATGCAGGATCCAGATTAAAGCCAATAGGTTCAGTTAAACTAAACTGTGAAATTAAAGGTAAAGTTGCCGAAATTGAATTTATGGTCGTAAAAAGTTCTAGGTCACTAATAGGGTTGAAAGATTGTGAAAGATTTGGTTTAATCAAAAGAGTTTATAAATTGTCGAATGATGCTATACAAGATTTCATAATTCAAAATGAGGTAGTCTTTAAGGGGCAAGGTAAATTTAAAGATAAATGTACTATTAAAATAAAAAAGGATAGTATTCCTATAACAATGCCACCTAGAAAAGTTTCAATAGCTATAAGAGACAGATTAAAATTGAAATTAGATGATTTAGAAAAAAGAGGCATTATTACTAAGATAACTAAACCTGTCGCATGGTTACATAATTTAGTGATAATTGAGAAAAAACATAAATCATTAAGATTATGTTTAGATCCCCAGGAATTAAACGAGGTAATAGAAAAAGAATATTGTTTAATACCTAGCCTGGAAGAAATCGTTGTTAAATTGAAACAGAAATCTGTTTATACGGTATTAGATTTAAAAGAAGGGTTTTATCAAGTAGAATTGGATGAACCATCTAGCTGGTTATGTGCATTTAGTAGTCCCTTTGGATCATATAAATTTAATCGGTAACCGTTTGGTTTATCTTCAGAATTTTTTCAAAAAATTAATCAAAAGAATTTAAGGGATATAGACGAATTTTACTGTTTACATAGATGATGTGATAATAGCTGCTAGTACTCCTTCAGAGCATGATGTTGTTCTAAAAAAGGTAATTGCTAGGGCTAAAACTTTGAATATCAAATTTAACAAAAACAAAATACAGTTCAAAGTAAATAGTATCAAATATCTAGGGCATGTTTTTGAGGTTGAGGGTATGAGTCCTGATCCTGGTAAAGTTGATTCTATTCAAAACTTGGCAATATCAAGAAATAAGGAGTTACAAAGCATACTAGACATGATAAATTATTTAAGGGCATTTATTCCTAATTTAGCGGAATTAACAGCTTCATTGAGACAGCTACTTAAAAACGACACAAACTTTGAATGGATGGAGTGCCATACACTGGCATTTAATAAAATAAAAACGATTTTGAGTAAAGCACCAGTGATAGGGAATTTTGATGATAAAATAATGCCCGTAATTCAAGCAGATGCATCGAAGGATGGTTTAGGTTGTTCTCTCATGCAAAACAAAAAACCTGTTGCATATGCTACAAGAGCATTGATAGATACAGAAAAAGGATATGCCCAGATAGAGAAAAAATTTCTAGCTGTAGCATATGCACTAAAAAAGTTTCACTATTATGTTTAAGGCAGAAAAGTAAAAGTAGTAACTGATCATAAACCCCTTATTTCAATTATGAAAAAACCAATATCAAAAATTGATACTTCTAGATTACAACGTATAAAATTAAAACTATGTAAATATAATTTTGATTTAATGTACACACCTGGAAAGGACATGCATATTGCTGACTTATTGTCTAGCAATTTTGCTAATGAAGTTGACAAGAATCAAGAATATGTAAATGAAATTATTCATTTAGTAGTAGTTAATTTGCAAGTAAGCAAAGCTAGAAAAGTTGAGTTCAAAAAGCGTATATTAGAAGATCAGGAAATGAGCGAATTAAAAAAACATGTTATGGAAGGTTGGTCTAAAGGGTACAAACAACTTAATAATTTAATTAAGCCATACTGGAAGTTTAAAAATGATATTCACGTTGCCGATAACTTATTGTTTTATAAAACTATAGTGATAGTTCCAAAAAGAAAGAGAGTAGAAATGTTAAAAATATTGTATGAAGGTCACTTTGGTATGACAAAGACAAAAATAAGAGCTAAGGAGGTTTTGTTTTGGCCACAGATGTAGAATGAGATTGATAACATGGTAGCCGAGTGTAAAATATGTGAAATGTACAGAAATAGAAACGCGAAACAAGGTTTGATACCTCATGAAATTCCCAAATATCCTTTTCAAAAAATAGGAATGAACTTATTAGATTTTGGCAGTAAAAGTTACCTTATTATTTTTGATTATTATTCTAAATGGTTAGAGCTGATATTAATAGCAAACAAAAGAGCAAGTGAAGTTATTTCAAAACTGAAGCATGTTATTGCTACACATTGGGTACCAAGCATAATCATGGCCGATAATATGCCTTTCACGTCTTATAAGTTTAGAGAATTTGCCAGATTGTGGGATATAACATGCAGTCCACATTATAAGAGGTCAAATGGACTTGCGGAACGAGGAGTTCAGATAGCAAAAAACATTTTGCATAAAAGTTGTGACATTGACATAGCACTTTTGGAATACCACACTACACCATTACCAACGCTCAATGTTGCACCATGCCAGCTGTTATTTAATAGACGTGTAAAAGCTAGGTTACCCATTATAGACAAGTTATTAAAACCAGAATTACAAAATACTAGTGATATAGGTGAAATGATGAAAATTAAACAACGGTTGTATAAAAATTATGATAAGCACACTAAGGAGTTGAAAGATCTTGAAATAGATAATAGGGTCAATCCATAAGTGGTCCAAAGGTGGTTGCTTGACCATTTTAGAAAAAATTGATATTTTTACCATCAATTACATATGAAATCAGTAGTTCAAAACAATTTTTAAAAATTTTTTGGAGTCAACCGTTTGAAAATGGCGCCCATCTTTGCTTCGCGGCGCATTCTGATTTTTGAGTTTGTAAGCTCCTACGGAAAACGCATTTTCTCAGGATTGGTAAGTCATAAACTAATAATTAAAACACCATAGTTTTCGTTACGGTCTGCTCTATCTTTTATGTCCTCTTCACTATTAGACTATTTTAAAGTCCAATACTTGAAAACTGCTGTTGAAAACAACTGTTTTCATTTCTCAAGAGGCCGCCTTTGAGGGTAATTTTTTAGCACAAGGGGATGTATATCAAAGTTGATTTTTGGCCTGATAATAAATCTATGTAAGTAGCTTGTATTAAAAGTACTCTTAACCCTGATATTTGTTACCTTATTTTTTTTTATAAATTTTTAAACTTTAAAAACAAAAATTTCAAAAATTTGAAGTTTAAAAATTTATAAGAAAAAATAAGGTAACAAATATCAGGGTTAAAAGTACTTTTAATACAAGCTACTTAGTTAGGTTTATTATCATGACAAAAATCAACTTTGATATACATCCTCTTGTGCTAAAATTAATATCAGGAAAATCAATATGCACTAACTGTTATTTATTATTATTATACAAGCCTATAACCACAATATTTAATTTGTGTATAAAAACTGGCGTTTATCCAACTGCTTGGAAGATCTCTAAAGTCTGTCCAGTATTTAAAAAAGGTGACAAGCACTCTGTGAAAAACTATAGACCTATAGCTATAATAAACAACTTCAGTAAAGTGCTTGAAATGGCCCTATACAACAGAATCCAAGACATTTTTAGTAAACACCTAATAACTCAACAACATGGATTTGTAAGTGGTCGCTCCACTATCACTAATTTATTTTGTATTTCGCAATTCATATGTCAATCTTTGGATGATAGAATGCAGTGTGATGTAATTCATACAGATTTTACTAAAGGGTTTGACCGTCTTGACCACACACATCTGCTAAAAAAACTTCAAAGTTATGATATCCCTACTGATTTACGCATACTACTTAAATCTTATTTTTCAAACAGACAACAATTTGTTTTAATCAATAACTGTAAATCTAACATTATAAAGGTTACCTCTGGTGTTCCGCAAGGCTCTGTATTGGGACCACTACTCTTCAATATTTTTATTAATGATATAGTTGGCATACTTGATAACACAATACAGTGTCTCCTATATGCTGATGACCTTAAATTATTCTCGAAAATTTCCAATATTGCTGATTGTCAGGTTCTACAATATAACCTAAATAAAATATTAATCTGGTGTGACAACAACTTAAACTTGAATATCGAAAAATGCTTCAGTATGTCTTATAACTTAGCACAAAACACAATAGTATACAATTATACAATCAATAATATTGTTTTATTAAGACCGCAAGTTATTCATGACCTAGGAGTGATATTTGATTCCAAACTAACATTCAATGAGCACATTAACCATGTTATTTCCAAGGGCTACAAAGCACTTGGTTTTATTATAAGAAACTGTCGAGAGTTTAATGTTAATACAACTATAATACTTTACTTCGCATATGTAAGATCTAACCTAGAATATGCAGCAATAGTATGGGAACCGTATTATGAAAACCACATAACTTGTATTGAAGCTGTACAACGTCGGTTCTTAAAGTTTATATCTTTTAAATCTAGTGGTATTTATCCTCCAATTGGATTTTCTCAGACCCTACTTCTACAACAGTTCCAGTTTCAATCACTCCGCAACCGAAGAAAGATTAATTTATTAACTTTTCTACATAAGCTCCACACTCAACAGATTAACTGTGATGATATCGCACATATGTTAGAATGCAATAAATCTTGCCTATCTGTACGTAATCCTACCTACTTCTACTTAAAACCACCTAAAACCAATAGACTCAAGTTTTCACCATTACACAGAATGAAGATGTACGTGTAATTATTGATATTTCAAGATGCTAATCAAGGACCTAAAACAATTAAAATTTTAACAATACAAATGATTTTTATTTACTCTTGCTTTAGTATTAATTGTGAAATTCTGTACTCTTTTTATTTGTGTTTATAGCTTCTCTTTTTTCTTTTATATTTCTTAGTTTTAGTTGCATTTTAATTGTATTTTGTTATATTTCTGTTCAAATATGGGCATTTGTCTTTTGAACATGTAAATAAATAAATAAATAAATAAATAAACAATGATTTTTGTATTTAATGAAACTAATAATATGGCTGTAGATCAATGCGATGAAATCGATCAAAACTTTGTACCACCAGAAGAAAAGATTTGTCAATTAGATTCAGCATGTGCAGCTCTTGGTGTATCTCCTGCATCAAAACTAAGAAAGCTAAGCAATGATAAAAGAAGTAAAGCTATTAAAATTAAAGTTCACAAAGTATCTGAAAAATTGCGAAAAAGTCTTGAACATTGTTTTGATCAAACAAATATTGATGAACAACAAAGAGATGACAACAGGACTGCTGAGGAGAAATTAGAACTAATTAAATCGTTAAAAGATAAATGTAAATTGGCAACAAATGATGAAAAAGTGAAAATATTAAGTTTACTTACGAAATCTTGGTCAAGACATAAAATAACATCGGAATTCAATGTCAGCAATCGATTGGTAAAACTTACAAACAAACTTGTAAAGGAAGAAGGAATACTTACTGAGTTAAGCAAAAAATCAGGAACCAAAAATAAAGAAGAAACCGTTCAGAAAGTCATCCAATTTTATGAAGATGATGAAAACAGTAGATTGTGTCCGGGTAAGAAGAATTGTGTTTCGGTAAAGGTGGATGGCAAAAAAATAACAAAACAAAAGCGATTAGTACTCTGTAATTTGAATGAACTCTATGTTGCTTATAAGGCCGCTAACCTGGATTGAAAATTGGAAGATCCAAGTTTTGCTCTTTACGTCCAAAATGGTGTATTTTAGTAGGAGCATCAGGGTCGCACAATGTATGTGTATGTATTTATCATCAGAATGTAAAGCTAATGATTGATGGAGCAAAACTTAATGTTTCTCACAAAGATCTGATGGAACTGATTGTTTGTGACATAAATAACCATGATTGCATGATGAATATTTGCACTAAATGTCCGTGTACACAAACATTACTTGACATGTTCAAAGAAACAGACGAAGAAGATTGTTTGTCTGAAAGCGTGGAATTCAAGTAATGAGTAAATACTGACAGGTCAGAAATGATAACAGTAATCAAAAGTGAGATGAATTCTTTGAATGGTTGGTAGACCAGCTACAAAATCTCAAAAGTCATCATTTTGTGTCAAAAGTTCAAAGTAAAGCTTTGAAGACCATTAAACAAAATCTTACAAATACTGAATGTGTGATAGCAGATTTCTCTGAAAACTTCAATATTTATAGTTCAGGATGAAATTGAAGGATACCATTGGGTAAACGACCAAGCCACAATACACCCTTTTGTTGTGTATTTAAAAGATGGAGAAGCAATTAAAAACCACAGCATGTGCGTTTTGAGCGACTGCAGAGAACACAGTACAACAACTTTTCAATCCAAAGTCATTGAAAAGATCAAACAACTCAAACCTGAAGTAAAAAAATGCATTTATTTTTCTGATGGAAAAGTGCACGTCAATACAAAAATAAAAAGAATTTTGTCAACTGTTATCATGACAGAGACTTTGGTCTAAAAGAAGAATGGCATTTTTTTGCGTCATGCCACGGGAAAAATGCTTATGATGATGTTGGTGGGACCACAAAACGGGAAGTGACACGAGCTAGTTTACAAATTTACAAATTCTTGATATTGATCAGATGTTCAACTTCTGCCAAAATCACATCAAAAATATTTCTTATTTTCTCTTTCAACCAAACCGATATCAGTCTATACAAAGCAAAGTTAAGAGACAGATTCGACCAGTGCAGACAAATAGTTGGCACAAGACATTTTCACAATTTTCAAGCTATATCTGAAACTCACTTGAGATGTTACCTCACATCAGAATCAGTCAAGTTTGAAGATCATGTAACAACATGCATTGTTAATATTCCAGAGGTTATGGAGGTAAGTTTAGAGCATAACGATATTAATGTGCTTTTCTACCACCCACCTGGACCTAGAACTTCTTTCAAAAAGTCATCCAGTGATAAGGTTTGGATGCCTCTTCAAAATGTTTTAAGAAAATTAAGTGTTTTGGAGCTTACAACATCCACTGGTCGATCACACATTATCTCTCCGGGGCTTTGCGAAGAAATCAGTGAATTGCTCAATGGATGCAATGTTTGTTTGATCAAAACAATGTTCAAGATTTTTTCGCAATTTTTCAGATACTTGGTGAACTTTAATTTCAATAGCTTTACTTCTTTTATCATTGCTTAGCTTTCTTAGTTTTGATGCAGGAAATACACCAAGAGCTGCACATGCTGAATCTAATTGACAAATCTTTTCCTCTGGTGGTACAAAGTTTTGATCGATTTCATCGCATTGATCTACATCCATATTGATTTTCCTGGTGTAACAGTTTTTTTGACCGCTACACTATATCAACGAATTTTAGTTCTAATAACTCATGTAAAGTCATTAAATTATGCGAACCATTTTTAAAACAAACAAGCATCGATATTGTATGTGCTAACTGCCATACAGAAATGTTAGTTTGGTTGCTAACATCAGGCGTAGAAAGTTAATACAACTATTATCAAGGACAAACACGTTTCCTGTTTACTGCATAGCATATTTGCGCCCACTTTTGCCAGAGCTCTTGTAGAGAAAATAATGGAACCACGTGGCGTGTAACTTGCGCCTAGCTTTTTGTGCGGAGTACAGCCCTAGTGCGCTAAAACACTAGGCTTTGTGATTTTAACAATGGTAAGAATTAAAATAATAATTAATTAGATCAACTAAATTGTAGACATTTTATGTTTTAGTTCCTACTCTATTGATTGTCTAACTTTTAATTTCAACATTAGTAGTAGTGGAGACACTTTATGTTTTAGATAAGAAGGTTATGTTATATTGGACATGTGGCTGATTATGAATGATTGATTTAAGTGTGTTTTATAGTTATGCAGAAAATAAAAATAATCTATTTACATCCTGATAGTTAAGTGTTTAATTTTAGCTTGGGAGATAATTTCTCCCACAGATTCAGAAGTGGGATTTGAATTCCAAAAAGTCTGTTTATTTTATGCATCATTATTACGAATTGTGAGGTTATGTCACTTGCCTCGTGTTAAGAAATTTTTAAGTTTATGTTAACCAATTACTATGAATCAGCAGAGTAATGGATTTGTACCAAACGAAGCCTACGATTTAAATAATTTCGAACGATTTTACCAGCAAGCTCAACAACCCTGTGTTGGAGTTGAACAAGCACCAGCGATGGATTCACACACTCCGGTACCTGTAGGTGAACCGTTAATTTTAATGTTATGCTTCAAACAATGAACACGATTATGCAGCAAAATGCTAAACTTATGCAACAAGTTTTCGTTAATCAAGCTAATAATGCACAGGTTAGAAATTTCAATATTATGCCTGACTCTTTTCAAAAAGCATCTCAACATTCAATGGAGAAGATTTATCTACAAGTAAATTTTGGCTTGAAAGCTTACAAAGTGCTGCTACTTTACATAACTGGCCGGAAGAGTTTATCCTAGAAACTGCCAGAACACATCTTGTAGGTGCTGCACATCATTGGTATATAGTGAAACAAAGTTCGATCTTAAGCTGGGAAGAATTTAAGAGGGAGTTTCGTAACACTTTTATTCACGAGAAGAATTTAACCACGTTATGGAAAACAATGAGTGCACGAATGCAGAGTCCCCGTGAGGATCTCAATTTTATTTCCACGAAAAAGTTAAAGTTTCGACGAAACGAAGGAGCAAATAGCAATCGGGTTAATTTCTCGCAAGTTGGCTTCGATGATATTAAGTAAAACACATCTAGACGTGGATGACCTTTTCAGAGATTTGGTGCTTTACGAATGGGTAAATAATGAACGTAGGTCTAGGCATGTAACTAAGCCGTCTCCTCGAGGTGCAATTAGTGGGCTGGGTAATGCCTTGAGTACACGCAATCAATCTACCTTTGGTTATAATCGTCCGATTACTAACCTGAAGCAGGAAGTTAAAGGGTTTAAGTGCTTTAATTGCTTCAAGGAAGGGCACACAATCAGCAGATGTCCAGAACCCAAACGTGAACGTGGCTCATGTTTTAGCTGTGGTAGTATGGCTCATCAAAATAAGGATTGTCCAAAAAACCAACTTCCGAAACCTGAGGCAAATATTTCTACAAATGTTGTACAAACATCTTTACCAGATCCATTTATGGTAACTATTAACTATGCTGATGATAATTGTAAGTATGTAATTACTAGTTTATTGGATTCAGGTAGTCCAATTAGTTTGATAAAATCATGCTATGTTCCGATAAATTGTTTAACACAAAATGTTGATAATATTAATTTCACTGGTATTAACGGTTCAAAATTAGATATTATTGATGTGTTTATTAGGGATATTGAGGTATGCAATATTAATGTTATGATTAAATTTTAAGTTGTGTCTAACGATACCATGTCATATCCTGCAATCCTTGGCAGAGATTTTATTTCGACATCTGATATTACTGTCGTGTTACGTGATAAGCTTGAAGTAAAGAAAAGAACTGTGGAATTAAATTATATACAAGCTATTATGAATATTGAAATGGAGGAACCGGTTAGTGTCGCGAGCACCATTAATTTGAATCCAAATTTATCCTATGATATGAAGCAAAAATTTTCAAAACTTTATTGTGACGAATATGTCAATAAATGGGGCACAGATATTATTAGGCATGACTTTTCGATGTCCATCACTTTAAAACATCAGCAACCCATCAGTTTTCGACCACGTCGATTATCATTTTCAGAAAAAGAGAAATTACAGGTTATTCTAGATGAGTTCTTGAGCAGGGGTATTATTGAACCTAGTTGTTCTCCTTATGCTAGTCCTATTGTCTTAGTGCACAAAAAGAATGGCGATTTATGATTATGTGTTGATTTTAGGAAGGTCAACAAAATAACAGTGAAAGATAATTACCCTACTCCTCTGATAGATGACCATCTGGATCGGCTTAAAAATAAAAATGTCTTTAGTTGCATTGATCTTAAGCACGGATTTTATCATGTAGCAGTGGCAGAGGATTCTGTGAAATATACTAGCTTTCTTCTTAATCTTCTTTGGGAATGAAACCACTCATAGTTTTTAAAATCTATTTTATTTACGTTTCGATCCATGACCTAGGATCGTTTTCAAAATAATAAAAACTTCAAGTTTGACGTTTATGACATAAATTGAAGGTTACTTTGATTTATTGATGTTTGAAATATTTGGTTTGAGTACACTAAGCAAAAATTTTAAAGTTTAAAGAATGATTGCCTTCAATTTGTGTTGCGACCTGGGATCGACTTTCCTATGGTAGCCAACGCTAACGTGAAATCAGCTGATTAATTTTTATTGGTGAATTTTATATAAATTCAATAATTTGGGAAATATTTAAGCGTATTGGCTACCATAGGAAAGTCGATCCCAGGTCGCAACACAAATTGAAGGCAATCATTCTTTAAACTTTAAAATTTTGCTTAGTGTACTCAAACCAAATATTTCAAACATCAATAAATCAAAGTAACCTTCAATTTATGTCATAAACGTCAAACTTGAAGTTTTTATTATTTTGAAAACGATCCTAGGTCATGGATCGAAACGTAAATAAAATAGATTTTAAAAACTATGAGTGGTTTCATTCCCAAAGAAGATTAAGAAGAATGCTAAACAAACCACAACAAACATACAGGGAGTATATACTAGCTTTGTCACTCCGTTAGGGCAATTTCAATATGGTTTCCAGAGCTAAAACCAAAAGTTAAGGCATATATCCATAATTGTCTAAAGTGTTTGGAGTTTTCTCCAATGAGTGGTAAGACGGAAGGTTATTTGGATAGTTTACCGAAGGGTGAGGTACCATTTCAAACTATTCACACCGATCATTATGGTCCGTTAGAAAAATGCTCTTCCAGGGGCTATAAATTTGTATTGTTGATTGTTGATGGTTTCACTAAGTTTGTTAGACTGTACCCTTGTAAAGGTACATCTGCAAATGAAGTAATTAAGAATTTAAAAGATTATTTTAGAAGTTATTCTAAACCAAGACGAATTATTTCTGACCGTGGGTCTTGTTTTACATCGAATGCATTCAAAGATTTTATGGAGCAGGAATTTATTACCCATGTGTTGATAGCGGTAGGTACTCCTCGTTCCAATGGGCAGGCTGAGAGATTTAATCGGGTTTTTACGCCGATGTTAGCTAAGCTATCAGTTTCACCTTATAAGTGAGATATTGTTTTAGGCAATGTTGAATTTTCAATGAACAATGCCATTTGCAGGTCCACAAAGGAAACTGCCAGTAAATTGTTGTTTGGTGTTGACCAATTAGGCAAGATTAATGATAGGAGTAGATTTATTCTTGAATTATACGCTCAAGAGGAGAGAGACCTTGTAGAAATTAGGGAATTAGCCGATGAAAATATAAAAAAGACTCAAACATATAATGAAAGTTATTATAATAAAAGACAAAGATTCTTCTGCATACGACATTGGTCAGTATGTGTTAATTAGGAATGTGGACACCACTCCCGGAGTGAATAAGAAACTCATTCCAAAGTTTAAGGGACCTTATGTCATTGATAAGATTTTGAGTAATGATCGTTATGTAGTGAAGGACATTGATGGGTTTCAACTGACACAAATGCCTTTTAATACTGTTGTTGGTCCCTATCAAATGAAATCGTATTTTACTGACCCGATTCCTTCATAATTTGTGTTTGTTTTATGCTCTTTATGAAAATTTTGTGTGTTTATGATAATATTATGTATGACTTGTGATTTTATGATACCTTATGAACTATGAATTATGTAATTTTTATGAATTTTGGGTTTTATGTATTATGTTACGATCGTTCACATCAAAAATAATTATGTCGTGTTAAGACATTTATTGCTTATGTAATATTATGTTATGAATGTATGGCACTTATGATGTTATTTATGAAGTTATGGTTTATGGCCTTATGATGTTACTTATTCACTTTAGACTATGTATTATGCTATGATTTATGTTGAAGTGAGGGAAAAATTGGTCTGTTTAAATTTATGTTATGCTTTGACCGATGACGGTCAAAATGTCAGAATGGCCGAGTTGTAGACATTTTATGTTTTAGTTCCTACTCTATTGATTGTCTAACTTTTAATTTCAACATTAGGAGTAGTGGAGACACTTTATGTTTTAGATAAGAAGGTTATGTTATATTGGACATGTGGCTGATTATGAATGATTGATTTAAGTGTGTTTTATAGTTATGCAGAAAATAAAAATAATCTATTTACATCCTGATAATTAAGTGTTTTATTTTAGCTTGGGAGATAATTTCTCCCACAAAATAATTTGTTGTAGCGCTCTTATCTTATCTTTTCTTTTAGTAATTGCTCTTTTGATAATTTAACTTATAGAAGATGTTCGTTTGATAAATTTCCCTTCTCATAATTACACTCTACGTAATTTTATTTTTAATAATCTTCAATATTTTTGTTATAACGTTCCGTTTAAAAGTCGATTTTAAATGACTTCTAATAAATAACTTCGTTTCGATAATTACTGAGATAAACTCATTTAATAATTCTTTGGACATTTCTGTAAATAACACAGAAAACAATTCTTTAATGATTTCGTAAAAGTACGATAAGATATGTTTTTCAACGCTTTGTAGAATTCGTCAACTAGATTTTTATATTATAACTAACAACTTTAAGAAGTCGTTTTGTATTATCTGGTTTTACAAAACTAAAGCAGCGAGTAGGCTTGTCTAATAGAAGATAAAATTCTACTTTACATCTGTGAATGTAAAATATGAACGTCCTTCAACCGTACGTTGAATAGTTGGATTTTGTGTTATGTTATGGAAAACCAATAAGTTGGAATGTAAAAGAAACGTTCTACAAAGTAGGTAGAAATTTTTATGGTTTATAAATTAAGTCCGAAGACGCTTTTGAAAGTATTGGAATTTTGTTGGTCCAGTTCGTGCATATAACAAAAACGCATGGAAGTTAGCATGGTCCAGTCTAATGGTCACGCAGCTGTTCATGTTCGCTGGAACATGTGGATTTGACGTCACTTGTTTTCTGAAAATGTATGTATAAACACCTGCCCAAACATGTTGTGAAGACAACATGTAAAGAACACCTGCAGAGCTAAGGTAAGATATTAAATTATTCTTGCATCATGTCTACATTTGGCGATCTTTAATACCAGGCTACTTCAGAAAATATTTTTGTAACTATCTATTTTGACAAATCCATTTCGCATATTAAAAAGGACCTTAGTAAATTTTTGTTGACAATATTAGTAGGGGTGGGCGATACGGGATTTTACGTATCGAATATCGATACATATTCTATATCGATATGTATCGATATATCAAATATCGATATATATCGATACGTATTGATACGTATCGATACGTATCAAATGCGTATCGATATGTATCGATACATATCGATACGTATCGATTCGTATCGATGCATATTTGTCTTAGTGTTTTTGAAGTGAAGAAGTGTGTTTGTGTCTGGTCCCATTATATTTTAAATTATCATGGGTAAACCTGCATGATTTTTAATGAAAATTAACATAGTGCTAATTTATAGTATTGTAGTTATATTCTACTAAATTTTTATTTTTAAATTTGACTCCCTATCCTATTTTAAGGGTGGGTAAAAGTACTAAATTGGCTATTGGAAAAGCCTGAAATTTATTTTATCATTTGACCTTATAAATCTCCACATGTGTGATTTTATATATGTATTATGATTATTGTAGTTGAAATAATAACTGGTTTTCAATTATCATTTAACATAATTGACTAGTATTTGCATGTACTGCAAATACACCTTATCACTTCATTGTGATTTTTATTTACCACACATTAAGATTTTTTTTTTTGTAATTATACTTACCTAAATAATGCTTTAATACTTACAGTTAGTTAAATACTGTTATTATAAACTGTTGAATTGCATATCTTACAAAGGTTGTGTTGGTACTGACTTAACTCCTCTGTTCTCTTGCGTTTACCATCCGTGGTCCAGTTTTGTGTTTTGTCAGACACGGCGAAGGACCCCGCCAGTGTGAAGAGTTATTCCTTATCATATCCTTACTGACTACACTAATCTAGTGATCATGACTGATCGTTTTTTGTTTTCCTGCTGCCAACGAAAATTCCATAGTAATTATGTTTGTACAAATTGCAATGCTATTTATCATAAAAGTTGCATTGAATATAGGAAAAAACCTTTCAGCAAAATCGATCAATATAAAGTAAACTGTTGCACCAAAAACACAATATCGATCTCTTGCGCTGAATATGATGCTTTTAAGAATGATCTAAACTATTCACGAGAAGAAAATAAAAGCTTAAAATCAGCAGCTTGATCAAGCACAATAAACAATTGCAGGCACAGTTAAAAACTAACCTTGATGAAAGTCTTATAATGGAGAACTCTTTCCTAAATGAGCAGGAAGATTACAAATCAATGCTACTTCAGTATTCAAATAAAATTAAATCGTTAACTAAGGTTGTTGAAAGTTTACAACAGGATCAAATACTTGAAAATAATAAGCCTAAGTCGGATACTTTAAATACATCAACTCAAACTTGCTCATTTCCATTTCGTGTTTTTGATTATGACAATTTTAACGTATGCTCGCAAACGGAGCGTGAAATAGTACAAGTAGTTGAAAAAATGACTCAAACTGATAACGTTAAAAACACGAGTCCATCTTTTAATAGTGTCATCCCATTACAACGTTCTGTACATATAAAAAAAATTAGTCATAACGATCTACCTCTAGACAAAGAAATACTAAATGCCACAGTTGAGAAAATCGCGTCAATTAATGATAAAAATGAAGTCGCTGTACCTGTAGCTAAATCAAAAATTTACGTTTATGGAGACAGTCATGTGAGAGGATTTTCTAATATTTTAATTTCATTATTGGATCCACAAGATTTCTCTTTCTACGTCGAGTGCAAAGCTAATGCTCTTATGGAGGACATTGTAGTCAACCTAGCAAATAAACTCTCTACTTTTAGTCACAGTGACTATGTCTTAATCCTTGGTGGAACAAACAACGCCCTCCAAGGTAAAGCTATGTCTACACATGCTAAACAGCTTCTAAATGACATTGCTTCTGCTACAAATCTGATTTTAATATCAGCACCTTTTTGGAAAGGACGTAGCATATTGAACAATTTAATTCATTCTGTCAACAATGATGTATATTCAGCTCTGGTTGCATCACATGCAAGTTTTTGGTATGTGGACATTAATAAAATTGTACAATCGTGGATGTTCTCATCACATGGTCTTCATATGAGATCAATTGGAAAACGTAAATTATTAAATCACATTCTGACCATTACTAATAATTTCCGACCTCAATTTACTAAAACTTTTAATTCTTGCAACAGCAACCTTATATATGTAAAAATGGTAAATCACAAACAATCTCTTTCTGCTAACGAAGCAGACTACTCATTTTGTATACCTGAAAGTATACATTTAAGTATACATTTAAATAAAATTTATTATTATTATTATATTATTATATATCTACCAATTGTAGTTCTAGTTCTTTTTTATAAATAAAAAATCTGTTACTTTTTCATTATTGCTGTGTAATATGCGCAGTCTACGTAGCAAGGTTAATGAATTACACATATTATTAGATGAACTAAATTTTCCGTTACTAGTCTGTATCACTGAACATTGGCTAGGCTATAATGAATACATTAAGTTAGATAACTACAATCTTGTTAGTATATCCTATAGACAGCATAGACGTCATGGTGGCGCAGCGATTTATTGCACTTCAGACACAAATAGCTGTTTTGAAAAGTATTTGAACTTAAATTACTTGTGCGATGATCTGAACTTTGAGTTCTCACATATTTATAATAGTAAGCTTAAACTTCATGTTTTGAGCATCTATCGTTCCCCATTAAGCAATATTGAAATATTTTTTAGCTCACTGGACACTGTTTTACATCATATTCTAGATATTAAGAAAGGTATCGTAGTAATTAGCGAAGATTTTAATATCAATTTCACAAATGGTTTTACCATTTCGAATGGACCTGCACCTTGCCGAAGTTCTAAATTACTAGAACAGGTGAAATGGCTTGCGTGTTCTAATGAGCTAAAGAGCCAAACTACAGGTCCAACCAAAGTAGTAGGGTCGTTAGTGAGGAACCAGACTAAGACAGGTCCCCGAAAGAGGGCAGCGGCTCTTTCGGTACTTAGATTGGCAGAGACCATAGGGGTCGGTATGGCAGTCTAAGACACACTACCGCGATGTGGAAGGCAATGGGAAACCACCACATTATCTCCCAAGTACACAGCGTACTTAAATTGTAACAAACATGATGGCATTCTCTGGGGTAAAAGATTCGAGTTAAAATAGTCCCCATTCGGATCTCCGGGAGGACTACTTGAGGATGCTATCGGAAAGTTAAAATTAAGAGTAGGGAACATTCTGCGAGTCGGAGCGTGGAATGTTAGGAGTATGAAGCAAGTAGGTAAGCTAGAGAACCTAAAAATCGAAATGAATAGGTTATCACTAGACATAGTAGGGATCAGCGAGTTCGGTGGCCAGAGGCGGGGGATTTTGGAGTGGAGACTTCAGGGTAATTCATACAGGAGCAGAGGACGGAAATTTGGGTTTGGGGATAGTTATGCGGAAAAGATAGGATACTGTGTAGAAAATTACTTACAAAAGAACGAAAGAGTACTCATGGTTAGATTAGAATCTAAACCGGTAAACACAGTAATAATACAAGTATACATGCCCACCTCTAGCTACAGTGACGAAGAGGTAGAAGCCATCTACAAAGATATCAAGACATATTAAGATACGTAAAGGACATGAAAATTTAATAATTACGGGGATTTTAATGCTGTGGTAGGTGAGGGTAGGGAAGGAGCGGTAGTAGGTTTATTTGGTTTAGGCACGAGAAACGACAGGAAATAGGCTGGTAGAATTTTGCGACAAGAACAATTTAATCATCACAAACACATTATTTCAACATCATGCTAGAAGGCGATATACGTGGAAGATGCCAGGAGATATAGGAAGATATCAAATAGATTACATTATTGTTAGACAACGGTTTAGGAATCAAGTAAAAGACTGTAGAAGCTACCCAGAAGCAGATATAGATACTGACCACAACATCGTAATTATGAAGGCCGCACTTGAATTTAAAAATCTGAAAAAAAGGAACGGAAAAAGGCACTTGGACTTAGAGAAACTAAAGGACAAAGATATTCAAGTAAGATTCGAAAAAAAGTCAAATGAATTGCTGAATGATATCGGGAAAATATCTGAAACTAAGGAAGTAGAAACAGAATGGAATAACATTAAATCCAGCCTAGACATGGCGGCCAGAGATATTTTGGGGTATACACAAAAGAAAATAAGAAACCATGGATAACAAAGGATATCGTGAATTTAATAGAAGAAAGACGAAAATACAAAATAAATCAGACGAAACAGGAAAACAGAGATACAAAGCCATAAAATGGGAAATTATTCGAAAATGCAGGAAAGCTAAAGAACAATGGATTGATGAAAAGTTCAAAGAAGTACAAACTAAGATGGAAATAGGAAAGACAGACGAAGCATACAAATTAATTAGAATTAATTTTAGGGATATAAAACCGTATAGCAAAAATATAAGGGACGCACAAGGAAACGTCATTATAGAAAACGTAGAGAAAGTGAGTAGATGGCAAGATTATATAGGGAATTTATATGCAGGAGAGCAACTAACTGCATTAGAACAGGAATCAGACATTGAAAATGATGACGGGATATCCTATACTTCGAGACGAATTTGAATTAGCATTAAAGAGTCTGAAAAATGGTAAGGCGCCGGGTACAGATAAGGTGCAAGCAGAAACTCTAAAAGCCGCTGGACAAGCAGTAACAGAACGTCTCTTCAACTTGTAAGCTATATGTATGAGACAGGCGAGATACCCAAAGATTTCAAACGTAGCATCATAGTAACTATACCAAAAAAGAAAGGCGCGGATAGATGTGAAAATTTTCGGACAATAAGTTTGACAGCACACGTGTCAAAAATATTAACTAGAATTGTGCAAAGACGAATGGAAAAACGAGCTGAAGAAATACTAGGAGAAGACCAAATTGGGTTTAGCCGAAATAGGGGAACACGGGAGGCTATTCAACGAACTTCGTTCGTTTATGAAATCGATTTGTCGTCCGTCTGTCCGAGGCCTTTCTAATGGTCGGACATCAATGTGTGATACATCAATCGATTCAGCTCGGTGTCCAGAGCTTAAGTTTTGATGTCAGTTAAAATCGGGCCACGGGGGCGCCGTGCCCCCGCGATATTCTGTCGGGAAAAAAAAAATTTCAAATAGGTCCAAAATTAATGTGCGATACATATTTGGACTCCCCTAACATAGCTTAGTTGAAATATGGTACCCACCACAAAATCTGACCACGGATACCCAACCCCCCCCCGGAATTAATTTTTATCAAAAATTTCAAATAGGTCCAAAATTAATGTGCGATACATATTTGGACTCCCCTAACATAGCTGAGTCGAAATATGGTACCCCCCACAAAATCTGACCAAGGATACCCGACCCCCAGGAATTAATTTTTATCAAAATTTCAAATAGGTCCAAAATTAATGTGCGATACATATTTGGACTCCCCTAACATAGCTGAGTCGAAATATGGTACCCCACAAAATCTGACCAAGGATACCGACCCCTCCCGAATTAATTTTTATCAAAAATTTCAAATAGGTCCAAAATTAATGTGCGATACATAAATTGTTTTAAAGTAAGTCTACATTTGGAAGTTCGTTGCGACAATGCCTTGCATTTTCAACTTGTTTTAGCTCTGAGAGTGATAATGGAGAAAACAATAGAAAAAGGGGAACGCATGTATATATAGGGTTTGTAGATCTGGAAAAAGCATTCGACAATGTAAATTGGAAAAAAATGTTTGAAATACTCAAAAAGATTGGAATGAGTTATAGGGATAGACGAATAGTACATAGCTTATACAAAGAGCAAACAGCAGTAATAGAATTAGAGCAGGAACGTAGAGAAGTAAACATTAGGAAAGGGGTGAGACAGGGATGTGCCCTATCCCCATTGATGTTTAAATTGTACATAGAAGAGGCAATGAATACTGTCAAATGCAGGAAGACGTTTGGAATTACTATGCAGGGACAAAAATTGATATGCTTAGATTTGCAGATGATATAGCGGTATTAGCGTCTAGCAAGGAAGAGTTAGAAGCTGCTCTTAATGAAATGGAAACGGTTCTAACAGAGAGATACGGTATGAAAACTAATAAAACTAAAACTAAAGTTCTAGTTTGCAAAGGTGGGGAAGATAAATCAAAAACAAGAATACAAGTATTTAACACGAACTTACAAGAGGTTAAGGATTTCTGCTACCTAGGAAGCCAAATAGCAAGCTGGGAAAAGCACAAAAGATATAAAACAAAGATTAGCACAAGGTCGCTACATTTAACAAGAAAAAGCAACTACTGTGCTCAAAGACCACAAACATAGAAACAAGGAAAAGATTGCTTAAAACATATGTGTGGAGCACAGCACTGTCTGACTGTGAAGCCTGGACAGTAGGAGAAGCGGACAAGAAAAGGTAGAAGCCTTTGAAATGTGGTGTTACAGGCGTATGATGAAGATATCATGGACAGACAAAGTTAAGAAAGAAGAGGTACTAAAAATGGTAGGGGAAGAAAGAAATATGTGGAAAACGGTAAAAAATAGGAGAGATAGGATGATAGGCCACATACTACGGCACGAGGGAATAGTGCGGAATGAATATTTTAGAAGCAGAGATAGGAAAAAAGAGAAGAAGAGGCAGGCCTAGATTAGACTACTGCACACAGATAGTAAAAGATGTAGGCTGTAGAGGTTTCAGGGAGATGTGTAGGCTAGCCCAGAATAGAAATCAATGGAGGTACGCATCCAACCAATCCCAAGATGGATAAACCAATGAAGAAAAGATAACTGTGCTTAAACATGATGATTATTATAAGTAACTACAAGAATTGGTTGGGCAATATTCTCGAATAATGTTAAATGTGTGAAAGGATTTACTGGAAAACCATTATTTCGCAAATGTCTAAGTGTTGGGGATCTTGGTAGCCACAGGTTGCTTAACCTCCTTCACTGAATCTCGGTAAAATAGGGTATAAAATTAGAAAACAATAGAAAGGAACGAGCTGAATACACATACTCCTGAAAAGAAGAAAAGAAGAAAAGAAGAAAACCACCAAAACGCAAAATCAAAGTAGCTGCTTATATAACCCTACATAAAAATAACTGAGTTGCAAACGAATCCGTGACTTTCAGTAAACAATGGATTCCATTACTAAAAGAAATAACAAAAGAAATAAATGAAAATCAAATGCCCACAATATCTAGCTAGCATTGCAAGTTTTTCCTGGGTTTTCCTTGCAATATTAACATGAAATACAACCTACATACATGATTTCTATTTATACATAAAATAACTAATTACATAAAAATAAGCATATTAACAATCCTTGTAAAACAGCATTGGTATCTGACAAGTATAAATCCACAATAAGGTTACCTCAAAACCATATACAATCTCCGTTGAACAGTATTGGTATCTGACAAGTGTAAACCCGCCATAGGGTCGCCTCAGATCCATATACAATCTTCATAGAACAACATTGGTATCTGACAAGTGTAAACCCGCCATAGAGTCGCCTCAGAACCATGTTAAAATCTACCAAAGAGGTAACTTAAATCATAATGAATTTTCCCCCTGAAAATAAATATAAAAAAACGACTACTTAAGCCTTTCAATAATGCAATCGCACACTTCTTTAATAACCATCCTCTCAATTGTATAAATAGAAACATGTTAAAAAATGTTTTCCAATTCCAAGTTATTGAATTTATATAAAATTCACCGATAAAAATTAATCAGCTGATTTCACGTTAAGCGTATTGGCTACCTAAAGAAAGCCGATCCCAGGTCGCAACACAAATTGAAGGCAATCATTCTGTTAAACTTTAAAAATTTTTGCTTAGTATACTCAAACCAAATATTTCAAACATCAAGAAATCAAAGTCGCCTTCAATTTATGTCATAAATGTCAAACTTGAAGTTTTATTATTAGTTTGACAACGATCCTAGGTCATGGATCGAAACGTAAATAAAGTTGATTTTAAAAACTATTAGTGGTTTAATTCCCAAAGAAGATTAACCTGAATACATATGCTGTGTGAGAATTTCAGGGAACTATGTAGGCTAGCTCAGAATATAAATAAGTGCAGGTACGTGTCCAACCAGTTTTGAGACGGAAAACCTAATGGCTGCGAAATACCTGCAACTAATGTTGACTGTGCGAAAAGATAAATTGGAAAATATATTAAATCGCCAAATGGTTAAGTGTTGGGAGAAATTGGCAGCCACAGACTGCTTACCTCCCTTCACAACCATTGAAGGTCGGAGAAATAGGGCATATAACTGTAAAACAATAGAAAGTGATCGAACTGCATCTAACAAGAAAGAACATCGCCTATGAGGAAAGACAACAAACAGAATAAGAAGAAAATTGTTGAAAGCATATGTGTGGAGCACAGCACAGTATGCCTATGAAATACGGAAAGTCTGAAACGCAGACAGAAAAACGGTAGCAGCCTTTTGAAATGATGTGCTTCAGATGTATGAGGACGATAGCATGGACAGACAAAGATAATAACAAATAAGTTACAGAAATAGTAGGGGAACAAGGATATCTGGGGAAAAAGAGAAATAGTGGGGCGGAATACGTTCTAAGGCATTTTTGGGGAATAGTATGTGATATATTACAAGCAGAGATAGGAAAAAAGAGGTAGATGTAGACCTAGATCAGACAGTTATAGATGCAAACTGTGCATATTTCAGGAAAATCTGTAGGTTAGTTCAGAATAGGGAACAATGATGGTACGCGTCTAACCAGTTCTAGGACTGAAGACCTGATGATGATGAAATGGTTTTGATAAAAATGTTATTAGACTAAAACAACTCTTTACAATTTACAATTTGAAAATGCACATTATGCAAGATACTAGGCTATCAAATATGTCCAGCACACGAATTGATTATGTTGTTACAAATTTTAATCCAGGTGTACTTACTAGCACAACAATTGTACAGAATGATTTGTCGGATCATGAATTTATACATTTTCAAGCAAATCTTGACTTAACTATTGACAACTGCTTCATTTATAGCAGGATTTACAATACCCAGAATTTAAATCGCTTTTCTACACTGTGCTCAGATATTGACATTAATATAACTTCGAATGATTTAAATCAAAAATTTCAATCATTAGTATATAGTATAGCATTAGCATTCACAAAATCATTTCCTTTGGTTAAATGCAATCTAAATCATAAACGTAAATATTGGTTGACTGACGGTATAAAAATATCTGCTAGAAATAAAAAATCACTACATGCCATTTATAAACACTTTCACAGCTCAACTTTTCTAAAAAATTATTATCTGCGCTACAAAAAAATCTTTAAAAAAGTGGTCAAATTAGCAAAATCTCAATTTCTTGCTAGTCGAATCTCTAATTCTGGAAATGTACAAGCAGAAACCTGGAAAGTGGTAAATGAACTTTCAGGTAGAAATACATCTAGTACACAAAATATTCTTATTGATAATTGTGCTGAAAATGATATAGCAGATACTTTGAATAAGTACTTTACAACCGTGGCCTTGACTTTAGTTGAAAATAACAAAGAACCAGATTCATCTGCGATTACCTTTTTGAAAAAAAAAATAAGTGCTGCGTCTCTAACAACTTTATGTTTTTCCCGACAGATGCATATGAAATTCTAAGTGTTTTACATTCATTTAAAAATAAAACCACAGCTGGTCATGATAACATCCCTTCGAAAGCTTTGCTCGCACTTCCGCTTGACATAATACAACACTTTGCACACTTAATAAACGCTTTTCATACTGGAATATTCCCCACTTGCCTGAAATTTGCAATAGTGGTTCCATTACATAAAGGGGGCCCTCTTACAGCTAATAACTTCCGGCCTATCTCTTTGCTGTCCTCATTTTCAAAAGTCATTGAAACAATAGTAAAAAGTCGACTTATAAACTTTACACACAAATTCAATATATTTAGTCCAAATCAGTTTGGATTTTGTCCCAACAAATCTACAAATGATGCAATGAACAATTTTTTAAATAACTTATATTTAACATTAAATAGTAGTAGACAAAGCGCCTCAGGTGCTGTATTTGTTGATCTAAGTAAAGCTTTCGATTGTGTAAATCACTCAATACTACTGCAGAAATTAGAATTTTATGGTATTAGGGGTATTGCTAATGTTGGTTTAAGTCCTATCTTCAAAATAGATCACAGTCTGTAAGGATCAAGCTCAGTAACACATATGTGTGGCCTGAAAACGCTGTGTTAAATTTAGGAGTACCTCAGCTCAGGGATCAGTTTTGGGCCCTATTTTATTTCTCTTTTTCATAAATGATTTTACTAACTGTACTAAACATGCCAAAAGTACTCTATTTGCAGACAATATCAATCTTCAATGGAATTCAACGAGTGTTGATTCACTAAAAGAAAAATTAAATACTGATCTCTTGTTGATGAAAAACTGGTTTTATATTAATAAATTATCGGTAAATGAACAGAAAACCTGCTGTATAAATTTTAAACCTTTATCTTTGCCTAACAACATTACATTAGGATCGACTCTAAATTTAGTTACTTTCACTAAATTCCTTGGTCTTATAGTTGATAGGGACCTAAACTGGTCCAAGCATATTTCTCATTTATCATCTAAATTGTCTTTGGCATGCTATGCACTTAAATCAGTGTCCAGAGAGTTGCCTGTGGTTTGCTCAAAGAAATGTTACTTGGCATTGTTCGAATCAAGAATGAGATACGGAATTGCTTTCTGGGGTAACTCATGCCTCATTAACACATCCATAGTTTTAAATTGCAAAGAGAGCCATTCGAATTGTGTTTGTGGCAGAGATGGATGCTCATTGCAGACCTCTTTTTAAGAAACTTAATGTATTAACTTTATATTCCATGTTCATATATGAGACCCTCATTCTGTTTTATAAAAATTCTAATAATTACGTTTCAGCCAGTTCTGTTCATAGTCATGATACAAGATACTGTTACCAAAAGTATATACTAAAACCAAATTCTACTCGTTCTAAAAAATCTATAATATTTATGGCTCCGACATTTTATAATAAACTACCATATACAATTAGATCATTAGCACCACTGAAAAAATTTAAAGCTGCATTATTTACCTTGCTCGTTGAACGCTGCTATTACACAGTTGATGAATTCCTAGATGACAACCTTTCATCTTAGTAATTTTGGACATAATAAATTAATTGCAATTTAATTATATGTATATATTACTTGTATGTAGATTTTTAATGTGTGATTTTGTAATATTTTACTACCATTGTTAATGGGTACAAATAAATATCTATCTATCTATCGATGCGTATCGGTGAGTATCGATACGTATCGTTACATATCGATACGTAGCGGTACGTATAGATATATAAAGCGATTCGTATCGGAACTTTTAGATGTGTAGATTAAGTATACATATCGAGACGTAGCGATACCTATCGGTATGAATCGATACGCATCTATAAATTTTTCTACTCTTTCTTTGGGAATAAAATCACAAGATCGTTTTAAAATAATGTATTTACTGACAATTCGATCTTTCACTTAAGATTGTTTGTTATCAAAATAATTAAAGTTTCAAGTTTAATATTTGTGACATAAGTACAGTATTGCCCGAAATAAACAGTACTGAAATTGTAATTGTTTTGTATATTTTTTTTTTTTTTTTTTAATTTCACTTTCATCCGCTTCCACCTTTACAGTTATTAGCGGAGGTTGGAAGTATTATTTATAATCTATGGTACAATATATGTTTATCTTTTATATATTTTATATACGATGTTGGATTTCTATGTCTTTAAGATAGTTCAGCAGTGGTTCAATATTGGATGTGTCTCTCTCAGGATAGTTTGTACATCTTGTTGTATGTTGTTTGTTGTTTACTAGAATTGCCACCCTCCGCTAGCTATATGTGTGTTTAGTCTGTCCTTGCGATATTGTATAAAATTGTATGTATTTATGTTTTGATGTTCTTTGAAGTGTTTCTTGTAAGCATATGTAATGAGGTTGTGTTTCTTCAATTAGTTTTGGAATTCAGCTTTATGGGATTGAAGTCCATTACAATTCCATTGAATGATGTTCATGTTATTGATTATCGACTGAGGAATCAGACATTTCTGACTCAATTTGTTGTTCCTCCATTTTTTAGTTATTCTTGTTATTGTTGTTTTTATTTTTGTCATCAGTATTGTTTTGGATTTCATGCATCATTTGTATGAGTTGGTTTGTATCTTTGGTATAGTTTTTACTTAATTCTAGTATTTTTTGTTCGATCGTGTTTTCTAGAAAGTCCTGAAATTGTCGAATGAGATAATGTATTTGGCTGGATCACTTTCTATGATTTCCTTTATTGTATTGTGTTTTGGGGATTCAGTTTGTTCCAAGTTCTTCTTTTAATTGTAGGATCCTTTTTTGTTTTTTGTTTGTCCGTTTGGTTTGTGATAAATTTGACAGGGTTGATTCTTGGTTGGTTTCTTGTTTTTCTTTTGAGTTGCTTCTCTTATTTGATGTTCAATGTAAGTTTCATTTAGTTCTTCTGTAGGTGTACTTTCAGGTGACTGATTTGGTCTTTTATTTCTTATTGTTTCATTTAGGTTTGTTATTTGTTCAGGTTGTTTTGTTTCAATCTGTATATTATGTTCCTCGCAGCTTGAGGTTGAATGGCCCGTTTGTTTACATGTATAGCAGTATGTTTCTGTAGATAAAAATAGTCTGTAGGGGTTTCTTCAAATAATACTATTATTGATTCTGGGATGTTTAAATTTGCAGTTTGTTTAACATAGATTTGTCTCTGAAAGCTAAGTATGTGTTTAAATTTTATTTCTGATAATGCAGCTTTTATAAATGACATCTTGCCTGTTAAAGTTATATTTAGCTTAATAAGTCGTCTTCTATTACATTGTGTGGTATGGATGGGCTAACATTTGAAATAACCACCCTTATGGTCGGCGTTAGTAATTTACGTATTTCCACTTCTGTGTTATTTACTGTTATATTAGGATGGTTGTTTACAAACTGGTCAGCATCTTCTTTTGTAGATAAATAAATACAGATCCGGTTGTTTGCTATTCTTGATGCAAAGGTTATATTTTTAGGATCTATTATTTCCGTGATTGCATTTAGATAATCTTCTAACTTCGTGTTTGGAAATGAATTTAATATAATCGCATTTTCTTTTGACGGAAACTGCTTGCAGATGTTTGTTCATTTGGTGCATTGCTTTTACTGCATTCGAATATGTCCCTTCTTTTATTGTCTGATGGGCGAGTGGGTTTTGTTTGGCTGGTTGAATGATTTATGGTTGAGGCTGTTATTGTTGGTAAAGGATACATTTCAGGTAGTTTTGGTAAGTGGTTTGGGTTAGGTTTATTTAATGTAGCTGTAATAAAAGGAAGAGGAATGTTTAGAAAACAATACCTGTTTTGGTTTTATCACTTGTTAATTTGTTATTTCCGAGGTCGTATTTTATTATCAACGAATTAACTTAGAACTGTACTGTTGAACATACGGTCACGGAATGTTTGTATATTTAAAAAATACATATTATTGACACTTTATTATATGTTCTAAATGTGCACCTCCTCGTTCGAGACAGACTTCATAACGATGTTCTAAGTTTCTGGTCATGTTATTCAATAAGGGTTGTCTCAGGGCTGCGAAGAAGACTCTAACGGCATCCTTTAATTCATCGATGGTTTGTGGTGCCCGTTTGAAAACGGTATTTTTAGCCATGCCCCAAATGTATGCGTCTGGAGGTGTGAGGTCTGGAGAATGTGAAGGATAAGGGAAGTCAGTAAATCGTGATATGAATTTGCTTGGAAAATGTTCTTGAAGAAATTGACGAATTGCGGCAGCAGTATGGCAAGTTGCCCGTCCTGCTGAAAAATTGGTTTCGAAATGCTAAGTTACGTGCACGACAGAATTGGCGTAGATCAGGGATAAATCGTGTTAAAATTTGTCTGTACCTCTGTTGATTAAGTGTGACTTGCCTACCATTCTCTTCGATAAAGTACGGACCAATGATTCCGTGTCCGGAAACAGCACACCAGACACTCACTTTTTCACTATGTAAAGGAACCTCTTGAACCTCATCGGGTCTGGCAAAGCCCAGAAATCGATTTGTCGACGATTCACATAGCCTGACAAGTGAAAATGTGCTTCGCCTGAAAACCAAACATTTTCAAAAATTCAGGATTTTCATACTGTAACGCGAGAATTCTGGCGCAATATTCCACTCTACTGCGATAATCCCGAGGATGTAGTTGTTGATGTACCTGAATCACATACGAAAATGTACCCAGCTCCTTCAGGATTCTTTGAAAGGAAGTTCTTTTAAATCAAGTTGTAACGCTGTCCTTGCCTGGCTGACTTTCGGATTTTCTAAGATTTGCTCAAAACACGTTCATGGTTATTGTTGTTGTTAACTGTCCTGGGACGCCCAGAGTTTCCTTTTCGTTGGCACAATACACTACCTGTATTTCTAAACTTTTCAATAACCTTCAAAATTACAGCATTACTTGGAGAACGTTTATTAAACCTTTGTGTGAATTGATCAGACACGTATAGCAAACTTGCACCATTACGTCGGCCGATTCCGTATGAGCGAAAATAATGCTCTACCAGAAACACTTTCTCCTCTGTACTTAACACCATTTTTAACAATTAGGCCCTACTAATTACTTGTTTGAGGTTTACTTGACAGGTCTATACTAGCTAACTTGAGTGTGACAGCGCACGCATAAAAACACCGCCTACTTAGTTTCAGTACTGTTTATTTCGGGCAATACTGTATATATATATATAGGGGTGGGCGATACGGGATTTTGCATATCGAATATCGATACATATTCTATATCGAATATCGATACTTATCGATATGTATCGATACATATCAATACGTATCAATACATATCGATACGTATCGATACATATCGATACGTATCGATACATATCGAGTATCGATATTTATTTTTTGCTGTATCGGGGGGGTCGATACGGGGGTCGTATCGATACGTATCGATATATTGATACGCCGACCCAGCCCTAAATATTAGTTCAATACAGTTACAGTTATTAAATTTTATAAAATAATGTGAACTTAAAGAGTTCTTATTAATGTTTCATTTACGCATGATTTCACTTACGATTTTTAAGTAATGAATTAATAGAGAAGTAGTTACAGTTTAATAAGGTGTAAACAGAAAAAGCAGATCTGACATTTATGGTATAAATTCAAATTAGATTTTTGTAACTAAAGTAACATTTGAAGTATTGATATTTTTCTTTGTATATATAATTCTACCTTATGAGTAGCTGAAGCTTGTATTATCTTTTCTTAAACATAAATTTTATATCTACAATTTTTATGAAAGTACCATTTCTAATTAAAGAAACAACATTTAATTTTCTTAATTAATTGTTTTATTCTGAACAAGTACGTTCAGAAGTAAGGTGACAAAGAATAAGACCAAATAGAGTAAAGTAGTAAACCCAATTTAATAAGGCGCTTTAATAGCCTTTTCAGTATGTAAAGAACAAAACCTATGTTCATATTATGGTTGCCTGATTAATCTTTGTTGTTTTTTTAGATGAGGTAGCAAGAGAAAACTTCTTGTGTCCTCATTTTAGTATGTTTAATTAAATTTTCTTTACAGCTCCTGCGTCAGCAGTTAATACGGTATTCTTCCTTAAGGACGCCCAAGTCCCCCTTAAGGAAACCCTGTGTTTAAAATTACAGACTTGGTGGCGCCCTGTTTAAACCCCTGTTTTGTGGAGAATCTAGCCCTAGTAATAAAATAATGCTTTGTAAAAAGAACCACGACCAATCCTCATAAGCTCTGCCCAAGGAATAGACCCCTAGCATAGTCGAAAGATAATTGCGTTCCATCATTTTAAGGGAATCCTTCCTTAAAGGTTACTGGTCACATTTAGGGATATAAAAATAACCCCTAACTATTTAACCCCTCTGGTAAGAAAAAAATGTTATACTGGTATTAATTCAACAGAATTTCGTTCTGGCATTCTTATTTGGTCCAATAAAATTTCTCTTAAGCCTTTAGTTAGTCTTTTTAAAAGGGTCACAGCACGATTGACCGAACAAATGATTGTACTTAATAATGTATTTCTTCTCATGTAAACGACATCATGCACGGCCATGACCTTCTCTCCGAGAAGAAGGGTGGCAAGCGAGGCAGGTAGCAGCACGACTACCCTTGGGATAAGGGATAAACGAAGAACACCACTGTAAAGTTAGTTGAAAATATACCTTCCTTGAGAGTGCTCGTTTTATTTCTAACAACCGTTTTTTAAGTGGAAGTTCTCACTCATGGTAGTCACAAATCGTTGAAACGGTAAATGGCAACCTCAGCTTTAGCAAAAGTTGTTTTACTTGATCAAATTTCTGGACATGTTTTATGTCTTTGGAAACAGGGCCATAAGAGTTTTTATGACACAACTCTCCAATGCATATTCCAACAGAACACGACTCCATATTTAATAAAAATTAATCAATAAAAAACAAATACAAAATTATTATTATTATCTGAAATTCACTGAATTAATTTAACTAGTATAGAAATTTAAAAAAAATTATAAATTAAACACTGTATTAATATATACAATACACAATACTATCAAACTAGACTGCTCTGTTCACTGGTTGAGTTGACAGACAAGACTGAGACCTGTTCTGCAGCTGACGGCTCCACTGTACTGACCTGTACAGACACGCTTGCAACTTGCCACAACTGAAAGCTACAGTTGCTAACTTGTTCATTTCATGCCAGTGGGAGTTATTTAGAATTTAGAATTGTTCGAAAATTTTGACATCTATCCGTGCCCTTCTTTTTTGGTATAGTTACTATGATGCTATGTTTGAAATCTTTGGGTATCTCGCCTGTCTCATACATATAGCTTACAAGTTGGAAGAGACGTTCTGTTACTGCTTGTCCAGCGGCTTTTAGAGTTTCTGCTTGCACCTTATCTGTACCCGGTGCATTACCATTTTTCAGTCTCTTTAATGCTAATTCAAACTCGTCTCTAAGTATAGGATATCCCAAGTCGTCATTTTCAATGTCTGATTCCTGTTCTAATGCAGTTAGTTCCTCTCCTGCATATAAATTCCCTATATATTCTTGCCATCTACCCACTTTCTCTACGTTTTCTATGATGACGTTTCCTTGTGGCGTCCCTTATATTTTTGCTATACGGTTTTATATCCCTAAAATTCATTCTAATTAATTTGTATGTTTCGTCTGTCTTTCCTATTTCCATCTTTGTTTGTACCTCTTTGCACTTTTCATCAATCCATAGTTCTTTAGCTTTCCTGCATTTTCAAATAATTTCCCATTTTATGGCTTTGAATCTCTGTTTTCCTGTTTCGTCTGATTTATTTTTGTATTTTCGTCTTTCTTCTATTAAATTCAGGATATCCTTTGTTATCCATGGTTTATTTTCTTTTTGTGTATACCCCAGAATATCTCTGGCCACCATGTCTAGGCTGGATTTAATGTTATTCCATTCTGTTTCTACTTCCTTAGTATCAGATATTTTCCCGATATCATTCAGCAATTCATTTGACCTTTTTTTTAATCTTTCTTGAATATCTTTATCTTTTAGCTTCTCTAAGTCCAAGTGCCTTTTTCCGTTCTTTTTTTCAGATTTTTAAATTTAAGTGCGGCCTTCATAATTACGATGTTGTGGTCAGTGTCTATATCTGCTTCTGGGTAGCTTCTACAGTCTTTTACCTGATTCCTAAACCATTGTCTAACAAGAATGTAATCTATTTGATATCTTCCTATATCTCCTGGCATCTTCCATGTATATCGTCTTCTAGCATGATGTTAAAATAATGTGTTTGTGATGATTAAATTGTTCTTGTCGCAAAATTCTACCAGCCTATTTCCCCTGTCGTTTCTCGTGCCTAAACCTACTACCGCTCCTTTCCTACCCTCACCTACCACTGCATTAAAATCCCCGTAATTATTAAATTTTCATGTCCTTTTACGTATCTTAATATGTCTTCGATATCTTTGTAGGTGGCTTCTACCTCTTCATCACTGTAGCTAGAGGTGGGCATGTATACTTGTATTATTACTGTGTTTACCAGTTTAGATTCTAATCTAACCATGAGTACTCTTTCGTTCTTTTGTAAGTAATTTTCTACACAGTATCCTATCTTTTTCCGCATAACTATCGCCACACCCAAATTTCCTTCCTCTGCTCCTGTATAAATTACCCTGAAGTCTCCACTCCAAAAATCCCTCGCTTCTGGTAACCGAACTTCGCTGATCCCTACTATGTCTAGTGATAACCTATTCATTTCGATTTTTAGGTTCTCTAGCTTATCTACTTGCTTCATACTTCTAACATTCCACACTCCGACTTGCAGAATGTTCCCGACTCTTATTTTTAACTTTCCGATTGCATCCTCCGAAGTAGTCCCCTCCCGGAGATCCGAATGGCGGACTATTTTAACTCCGGAATCTTTTACCCCAGAGAATGCCATCATGTTTGTAACAATTTAAGTACGCTGTGTACTTGGGAGATAATGTGGTGGTTTCCCGTTGCCTTCCACATCGCGGTAGTGTGTCTTAGACTGCCATACCGACCCCTGTGGCCTCTGCCAATCTAAGTACCAAAAGAGCCGCTGCCCTCTTTCGGGGACCTGTCTTAGTCTGGTTCCTCACTAACGACCCTACTACTTTGGTTAGACCTGTAGTTTGGCTCTTTAGCTCATTAGAACACGCAAGCCATTTCACCTGTTCTAGTAATTTAGAACTTCGGCAACGTGCAGGTCCATTCGAAATGGTATAAAAATGTAGTAAACATAAATTTAAATGATTGGAACTGAAACGCTTTTTAAAGTAATAAGGCAGTAAATTTTTTTAAAATATGAAATAGAAACGTAACAACCTAAGAGAATAATTAAACCACTTGAACACTTAAATTTGTAGAGGAGATATGATAATGTATTTACTTATATCAGCTACTTGGGATTATACTTTTCTATGGTATTCGTAACTGTCATTCTAAATAGCGGTGAGTACAACTTGAGCTAAAAAACTTGTATTATATAAACCATGTTCTTTGATTTCTTGTTATATTGAAGATATACTACAAAATACAGTTTGACTTTAGTATTATTAGCTTCTCTGTTTTATTTTGCAGACAATCGTTACACAACAATATTCATATATTATATTCTCAAAAGTTGCAAACTAATTGGCATCACAATCAAAACGTTCTTGTCTTAAATTTTTCCACGCTTATAATTTGTAGGTAACTTTGACAATAAGATTAATTGTAATGAATTACTAGTTTTTAGGGTTTTAATTGCATAAAACTTTACAATAATATGAGAACTCACAAAAAAATGAATAACAGGAACATTGGAGACTACCGACTAATAATATGGTAAATTTACCATAACATTTTCACAACATTTTGACTCAAAGAAGCCGATTCAGAATAAGGAGAATGTTGCAGTAAATCAGCAAATTAGTTGATGAGATAAATGATGAAACGTTCTATTTTAAATGTGTAGAGGCAAATCACTTTAAGAAGAACCTATCGTCATCATGCGCACAAAGCAAAAATTGGTTAGGAACAGTTAATTATATGTAATTAGGAATGGTAGTATTCAGGTTTCAGTGGCGTAGAGTTTTATGATCAACCAATCGGAAATTACCTTGCGACCGTCCTAGAGAACACAGCCAAAGTGTCAAGGTTATTTTATGTTCGTTTGACATTTTGCAATTTACCTTAGCTGTTTTTTATCCTTTGTATATTATTTCATTTTCTGCTATAAAACAGTTCTTTTCAGAACTAAATTAAGTCGTTTTGTAATTGTATAGTGTTATTTTGTATTCTACATCAAAAACAATCACAATTAATAAGGTAAAATTGTTAGGTTATATTATGTACTCATGTAAAAATAAAATGTTATTATTGCAGTACAAGGATGGAGACTCCTTTGAAGAAGGCCTATGGCTCCAAGGGACAAATACTACATGGACAAGTCAGAGAAATGATTTTTAATGTTATTCAATTAATGAAGCAGGAAGCAGTGAATGGAGCGCCACTTATTCCTTTAGCAAGTTTTAGAGAGCTAGTAATAGCTGCTACAAAAATATCTGAAAGCACGTACAAACGAATTGTTAAGGAATCGAAAGTGAAGGACCCTTGTGAATGTCCTACATTTTCTACCCCTAACAAAAAGAGACAAAAAACAGCACCAAAAAGCACTTTATTTCTTGGTGAAAAAGAAACTATCCGGCATGTTATTCGTGAATTTTATATAACTGAGAAAATTCGACCTACCATAAAACGTATTTATACCAAAATCTTACAATCAGGAGTTGATTTCACTGGTGGGCTGACTACTTTCCGTAAAGTCATCAAACGCATGGGTTTTAGGTATGTTATTAAACTAAACATGGGCACTGAATCAATGTAGTATATTTTGCAGGTGGCAAAAAACTTCGGACAAGAGGAAAATTTTAATGGAATCACATGATATTCGTTATAAGCGTATTGTGTACTTAAACCAGTTAGTTAAATTTAAGGCTGAAGGCAGACCCATTGTTTATACAGACGAAAGCTATTTACACAGCAGTCATACTGTGCCAAGAGAATGGTCTGACGATAGTACAAAGGGCTTTAAAAACCACTGCCTAAGGGCAGACGTTTGATTATGGTACATGCTGAAAACCAAAATGGATTTATTCCCAATGCTTTACTAATGTTTGCTTCGGGTATTTACAATTAACTTTATTTTTAATGGTACTAAAAAATAATATTATTTAGGTGCTAAAACTGGTGATTACCATCATGACATGAATTACGAGAATTTTTACAAAATGGGTTGCAACATAATTAATTCCTAATCTACCAGAAAAATCTGTACTGGTCATCGATAATGCTTCATATCATAATGTTTTAACTGAGAAACATCCTACAAAAAAGAACAATGATTGAATGACATGTACATAGGAATATTATGCATGATCCACTGCAAACAAAAGCACAGCTTTATGAAATAATTAACATGTATAAACCAAAGCAAGCAATGTATGCATTAGACACGTTGCTGCACAAACATGGCCATTCAGTATTGAGGTTGCCGCCCTATCATCCAGAACTTAACCCGATAGAGAAGATATGGGCAATTGTAAAAAATTGGGTCGCAGCAAGAAATACTACATTTAAGCTAAATGATGTGAGGCATTTAGCTTTAGAGAAATTCAATTCAATTACTGCAGCAGAATGGGCATCTTTTTGTGCTCATGTTGACAAAACAGCAGATTCGTACTTAGCTACTGAGAGAATTTTAGACGAAGCTATAGATCATTCATGTTTTACAGTAAACACTGGCGATTATGATGATGGAGCTGAAGAACTTGAAAAGGATTATTGCAATCTCAGTGGCATTGATTCTTTTGATGATTCAGAAAGTGATTAAAGGAAATTTTAAAAATTAAAAAGTTAATGAACTTTTTTGTAGAAGTTGTTTTAATTATCAAAAGTGTTTTTTGATTATTTATGCTGTATGTTTAATTTTATCTTTAGTTATACAAAACAGTAATATACTAAACTCCATCCATTGAGCATATCCTAACAGACCTATTAGTCAATCCTAGTGGTGAGAGAAATTCTTTACCAGCATATGTCCTAATCTTCATGCCATAAATATTGTATCGACTGCAAAAGTCAATTATGCTATTGACAATAAGGTATACACATAAAGACCACTTTTAAGTTTTCCGTTTTGTAAAAATGTTTTGCCATTTTCCTCTATACTAATATTCTTGAACTTTTTAAAGTTAACTTAATCGAGGCAGAAATTAGGTTATGTATTAAATTCAGAGCTATTAAAGCCTCTATTGATAAAACTTGATCTTAATGCATCTTGCCCTTAATGATCAAATCTTGTAAAAGTTTTAGATTTCATTACTATTTATTTTTACTTGATACACAGACGGACAGTTTTAAACCGCCATCTAACTAATAATATCTTTTATATAACAATTAACATTAATAAAACAATAAGTTACTCAACAGATGTGTTTGCAGAACACTAGGATGAGATAGAAACCACTTAAGTAACATGGTATTCAATCATTTGCTTTATCAGATTTTACAAAATAACCTTGCTATAGCCGTATTTTTTAGGGATATTGATGCACACAAATATGGCGATATTATATTAAAAATTCTAAATTATAATTTAATTGGTTTGTTTATTTTTTTACTATTTAACGCCATATCTTCCGTTTATACTATCAGCATACTCATATCTTCTATCACTAAATTCTGCCAATTACTCTGCTCTAATCGAGAACTGAATGAAAAACGAAACGGGGTGTGAGAGTATTTATAAGATGCACCCCCCAACCGTCACTGTAACTCGGCCACTGTTATTACATTTCTGCACAATCTGGCATATGACATTGGGTTCTTCTTAAAGTGATTTGCCTCTACTAAGCATAGATGCAATCTATTAACTCACTTCGTATATTTAAATCACCGGTAAACAATAGTAATAAAATAAATATGCTTACCTTCTGGAGTACTATTCGAAGCAGCTATAATCTTATGCGCTTTAAGTCCTCGTGCAAAACCTAGGTTTTTCCGTGCTAAAACTTTTATCACATTACAATGTATGCAAATACTGAAATCAACAAAAGTTACCTGCTCTTTGCCGTCTATTCTTTGACCATGATTTTTCAAATTTTTCAATCAATTTAGAACAATTTAAATTCTTAACGGGCTCCCAGGAATTCGACCTTTCATCATATCCCAACCACTTTAATAAATAATATACTTTTCCCTCAGGATTAACGTATTTATCGAGAATCTGTTCAACAACATATGTATCGTTTTCGTCGTCATCTTCTTCTGCCAAATTCCTATTGGTACGACGCGTGTTTTTTGCCATTTAGCTAAACTATCAGTCAATGCAGTTCGATACCTTGAATAATTAAAAAATGGCGTGGCTGTGGTTTACACTGGAACAAGCAAAATAAAAAAAAAAATAAGGGTAACCAACACATAAACACAGCATATCAATAACAAAATCAACATGTATAGGATTACCAAGTTTATTGGAATATAACAATAAAATGGCGTGTTGTGGCATACATACCCTACTATTCCCCTTAAGCGTAATTTAATGTGATAACCTTTGCTTATTTACTGTACACAAACGACGTTTCTACTATGGGTGGTTTCCACTGTAAAATAATCACCTAGTGCTGCCAACCTCTTTAAATAATATATCTTTCTTTCTTGGTTCCACCAGACACGTCCTCTTTCAATCACCACAGCTAGCACGGCCCTATAAATATGAAACAAAGGTTTCCGATTTAACCCTTTTAACAACTAATGGTTAGTTATATAACTAACCAGCTTTATGATATACTGGATATTCCCACATAAAACCACACACTAAATTGGTAACATGTAAGGGCGCCATTCTAGCACTGCTTTAGTTCATACTACGCCCGCGAGATGGTACGTGTAATTTGTAATGCATGAACTGTCGGACGTTAGATAACATTTCATAGATAAAACTTTTTGCTATGGTGACATTTCTAGGTATGTTTAATTATTGTTATTAGTTAAACTTTAATTTGGAATATTTAGTGTTTTTATTAGCAGATTAATTTATTGTGTTTCGCGTTTATTGCCTTAATTTGTGTATTCAGAAAGGATAACTTCACAAGTTAGATTAATCTATAGGAACAATGGTTTTCTTGTGCTGTGTGCCTTTGTGTTGTAAGAATAACTCTGAAACGAAAATGCACCGGTTTCCTACTGATGACATTGTAAGTTTTGTGAAATAATTAAATATAATTGTAAAATTCATATACAACTTCTGTGTATTGTGAGATATTGTACTGATGTTACTGAATATTATTAAGTAATATAGACTTGAAATGTTGTTATAAAATTACAGACACCCTTACAAATTAAAATTTCAGTTTAACAGAACGAATTTGTAGCTTTTATTATGTATAATCTATATGTATATAATTTTATCCAAAATATTAAAGTCTGACCATTGTTCATGTTCATAGTTTCTTTTTCTTGTGAGAATAGTATTTATCTAACATTTTCATTTCTGAAAACGTCTGATAAATGATATTTTCTTTGCACGTGGTTCTTTATTTCAAGAAAAAAAAATATAGTCGAAATCAGGAAAAAATGAATATATGTCATTAATTTCTTATTCGATCCAAGATATACTTCCGCATATACAATGGGCGTATTTAACATGTAAGAGAAAGAAGGAATACAAGTAGCACGTGTTTCGAGCAAAATAGCTTAGTAACGACTTACGCTGTGGAGTTTATGATACGTAAAGAATGGGAACATTAACCGTCGCATGTCCTAACTATATTACACTTATATTAATGAAGTCTTTAAGTTGATTTGTGCGGTTTTTTAACACATGTCATTTTTAATACAACATAACCATAACTTATAACTGCGTCTTTATATTTGGGTTTGCTTTTATATTTTGTTGTTTTCCTTATATTATTTTCGATTACCAATGGGAATATTTCTTGAAATCTTTATTAAACAGTCAATTGATTAATCTTGATGCATACGAATACGGTTGTTGACGTGCATTCATTCTTTCCTGATTTCGACTATACAATGGTAGAAGATACATAATTTAAATATAACCGCCACAATAGTTGTTTAAGACTAGACCCACTAGAGGTTGCGATGAACTTTATAAGAAGTTAGTATTAAGTCATTGCCCATCTATTGTGGGTGGGTGTTTATCTATGCTGGATATTGGTCTTTATTGCAATTAATCTAAGAGAAAATTATTTTGCATCATATTTGATCCATAGTCAAATGCAAAATTAATGAAGGTTAGAAATGATGTCATCACTGTAATTAGTACAGTTCCGATTTTGTTTTGTCTTCAAAGAAATAATGGCGTCAGATGATCTCATCGTCTAAAACAAAGACAGGTCGTATATAGTGTTGCGATCCACTATTAGGCAACCCGTCAAACATACAAACGCCCGGGGCACAGCGTATTCTTCAGCATTCGAGAATCCTTCTACAAAGTTCTAGATAATGAGTCATATCTTAATGCAGGGTATATATAAGGCCGCTTATGAATGTAAGAGTTAGTCTATTCTTGAATGTCTAATATAAATTATATCGTGTAAGTAATAGTAGTTTGAGCTTTAGAAGTATATATAAACGTGATATGCTGTGTCTAATGTACTTGCAGCTTGTTGTAGTATACATAAATAAATAGAAATGCATAAACAAATAGTTGTGTTAGTGGTTAATGGACCTATGATAGAGAAGTTAGTTTAAGAAGATATTAGTGCTTGTAAATTCATTAGTGTAATAGTGCTTCATTGTTAAGTGGACTGAAAACATCTATAAATAAGGCATATACTGTTAATTAGACTTGTGAACAGTGAGTAATAAAGACCATTATTATTACTTGTTTTAAATCAAAGAAACGCGGTAGCAGTAGCGCGTTACACTGGTGTCAGGCATTTGTGGGGTATATAGTGATTAATTTAAAACACAAGTCTAAAGACATTTAAGTAGTTTGTATATGCCAGTTACAAGAAATCGAAGTAAAATGGAGGCAGAAAGTTTAATGAATTTCCTTAAGGATTTTAAATCCGGTATAGAAGAAAAGTTAAACGAAAATGCTGAGAAAATGGAGGAGAGGTCGGCTAAACTGGAAGTGACACTCGGTGAAAATTTAGTGAGGTCAGTTGAACTGGAATCAAACCTTACCGAAAGGTTAACTGAAAATGCTAAGAAAATAGAAGAACAGTTTAGTGAAAACGCGATGAAAATGGAAGAGTTGAATGAAAAGACGGCCACGTTAGAACAAAGATTAATAGCAAGCTCCATTGCATTGAAAGAAGATGTCACTGAACAGGTAAAACAGTTGAGCAAAAGTTGGACTGTAAATTGGTAAAATGGAAGAAGATATGATGAGGCTGCAAGAACAGGTGATTTCACTAACAACGCGGCCACTTGAATTACCAAGCCAAGTTGTTAATCAGAACATTCCAGAAATAAGAACCATGGAAAGAAGCGAGTCCATACCGTCTAAATTTAAAGTGAAACCACCCACATTCGATGGCAAAACACCTTGGCCCACATATTTGAAACAATTTGAAGCTGCTGCAATAGCCAACGGTTGGTGCAACACAGAGAAGACTATCTCCTTAATAGTGGCCCTACGGGGGGGAGGCTCTTAACATCTTACAAACGATTCCCGATCACCAGCAGAATGATTACGGCCTCTTAACATCGAAGCTTGAGATGAGATATGGAGATGCTCACCTTCAACAGGTTTACCACGCACAAGTTAAGAACCGCTCGCAAAAGACGAGTGAAAGCCTGCAAAAATTCGAAGCTGACATCGCCAAATTGGTTAGATTGGCATATCCAACGGCATCAGGTAGTTTTCTCGAACAACTGGTTGTACAAACATTTGTGGATGGCGTTAAAGATGGCGAAATACAGCAAGCGCTAAGATTAGCACGGCCAAAAATGTAAGATGATGCACTGGCACATGCGCTTGAATTTGAAGCAGCTAAGCAGACATCACACAGGATGGGTCACCGGTCTGCTTAGAGGAACCTGATCAAGCTCAGAACAGCATAGATGAAATAATCAACCGTGTGTTTGAAAAGCGAAAGGCAGAAAGGCTGAAAAGACTACGACCGCGGAGATGGCGTCTACGATGCTGGAGCTGCGGTGAAGTTGGCCATATGCAGAGACGCTGTACTCAACCAAAGAAACAACCGGTTGTGCCAAAGCTGGTCCATGTAAGGGGGCGAACTTCGACAGCACAGCGTAGTGCCCCGGAGATTATCATCCGTGCTGCATCGTCGGTGGAAAGTCTGGACAGCATTTATATCGATGGTAGAATTAATGGTAGGGTTGTCCGATTACTTGTGGATACAGGAGCGACAAGAACTATTGTGAGACCAGATTTGGTTGGTCGTGGAAAAGTGCTACCTGTATCGGTGTGTCTCCGAACGGCAAATGGTGAGAAGATTGGTACTCATGGAGAGACTGCCGTTATGTTGACAATTGGGGACAAATTAATTAATCATCGAGTGTTGGTGGCTGAAATTACAGAAGAAGTGATCTTGGGAATGGATCTCATGAGAGAATATGGGTTTCATGTAAACATGAAAGAAAATGTGCTTCGGATAGATGATGATGAGATTCCATTTCAAGGTAGGAGTAACCAGACGATGCAAGTTCAAATGATTTGCGATATGAAAATACCCGAGAAGGCGGAAATGATAGTAATGGGACGCCCGGATGGTACGCTCCGGGAAGGACAAGTATGCATGATGGAAGCAACTGAATCGGAAATGGGTCAGGAGGACTTCTGATTGGAAGAACGCTGGTAAAGTCTCGAAATATGGTACCAGTAAGGGTGCTGAACATTAACCCTCATACAGTGACCCTGAAGAAAGGCACGATTGTGGGAAGTTGCATTCCAGTATGTCATATTAAACGTTGTATGGACGACACGAAAAATAAACCAACCAACGGTTGCTCACAGAAATTGCTGGATATGTTGATACCCTCGTGTCAAGGATTAAATGGCGACCAACTGGGCAAGGTAAAAGAACTGGTCGGACGATATCGAGGTGTGTTTGCACTGGATGATAGTGAGAAGGAAGGACGAATGTTGTGCAACACAAGATCAATACTGGAGATGCGCAACCGATAAGACAACACCCCAGGCGGCTTCCTTTGGCAAAACGTAAGGAAGCTGAGCAAATTATCACCGATATGGAAGAACAGGGAGTGATTGAACCTCGAATAGTCCATGGGCATCCCCGGTAGTGCTTGTCAAGAAAAGGACGGGTCGACAAGGTTTTGTGTAGACTACCGGCGGCTTAACAATGTGACAAAGAAAGACAGCTATCCTTTGCCCAGAATTGATGACACCTTAGATACTCTATCCGGATCTAAATGGTTTTCGACCTTGGACTTGAAAAGCGGATACTGGCAGGTAGGCTTGGAGCCAAACGACAAAGAAAGACTGCGTTTACAATTGGAACTGGATTATGGCAGTTCAAGGTCATGCCATTTGGATTATGCAATGCCCTGCTACTTTTGAACGATTGATGGAGTCGATACTGCGTGGACTGTCTTGGAAGACTTGTCTGGTGTACCGGTCTTTTGAAGAACACCTTAAGAACCTAGAGGAGATATTCCAAAGATTACGGGGGGCAAACCTTACATTGAGCCCCAAGAAGTGTCACCTGTTTGGAAAAGAGGTGAAATACCTAGGACATGTCGTTTCGGAGACCGGAATACGAGCTGACCCTGACAAAATAAAAACGGTACAAGAATGGCCTAACCAGCAGATATACACCAACTACGCAGTTTTCTAGGATTGTGCACATATTACCGACGTTTTATACTTGGGTTTGCGAACATTGCCAAACCGTTAACAAAATTAACCGAAGATGGACAAGAATATGATTGGAATGACGACTGCCACAGTGCATTTGAACAACTGAAACGGCTACTAGTTACAGCACCAATTTTGAGTTATCCACGGATGGAGGGGAAATTTGTGTTGGATACCGATGCCAGTAACACAGCTATAGGAGGCGTTCTTTCTCAAGTGCAGGACGGACAAGAAAAAGTTATTGGGTATTTCAGCAAGGTCTTGTCGCGGCCAGAAAGGAACTATTGTGTGACAAGAAGGGAGCTGTTGGCCGTCGTCAAATCCGTAGAGCACTTTTATAAGTACTTATACGGCCGTAAATTCCTGTTGAGAACAGACCATGCTGCACTGAAATGGTTATTGCAGTTTCGAAATCCTGAAGGGCAAGTGGCAAGGTGGATAGAGCGGCTGCAGGAATATGACTTTGATACAGAACATCGTGTAGGAACTAGCCATCGGAATGCAGACGCTCTATCAAGGAGACCTTGTCCGATGGACTGCAATCATTGCTCCAAGATGGAAGAGAAAATAAGTGTCATCCATAGAATGACGGTAACCGATGATACTTGGCAACTCGAAAGAATACGAGAAGACCAGGAGAATGACGCCGAATTGGGACGTATTATTGAGTGGAAAAATAGAGGACAACGACCAGCTTGGGAAGAAATTAGTATTTTAAGTAGGAGCCTGAAGGCATACTGGGCACAGTGGGACTCCTTGATGATGGAAAATAGAATCTTGAAACGACGCCTGGAATTTGAAGATGGCACTGAGAGACTTCAAGTGATAGTGCCGAGAAGCAGAGTGCCGGAAGTGTTGCAGCACTTGCACGATGGTATTTCCGGAGGGCACTTTGGCGTGAAAAGAACTCTCGAGAGTGAGAGAAAGATTCTATTGGCTGAACTGCAAAGATGATGTGAAGGAGTGGTGCCGGAAATGTGAATTGTGTGCCTCTGCAAATGGCCCGGTCTCAAAACGGAAAGCCCCAATGAGACAGTATAACGTGGGGAATCCTTTTGAGAGGGTAGCCATTGATATAGCTGGTCCATTTCCTGAATCAGAGAAAGGAAATAAATACATCTTGGTTGCAATGGATTATTTTACCAAATGGCCGGAGGCATATGCTATACCTAACCAAGAAGCCGAGACGGTTGCAGATGTACTAGTCAGGAGTTGTTTTGTCGTTTTGGAGTTCCGTTGGAATTACACTCCGATCAAGGTCGAAACTTCGAATCAGTATTGTTTCAAAATGTCTGCAAGCATCTTGGAATCAGGAAGACTAGAACCACGCCACTTCATCCCCAATCGGATGGAATGGTTGAAAGAATGAACAGGACGTTAGGAAGTACCTGGCCAAAGTTGTCTCTGAACATCAACGAGACTGGGACCAATATCTGCATTTGTTCCTACTGGCGTACCGATCTTCGGTACATGACAGCACAGGGTACTCTCCCGCTTGCGTAATGCTAGGACGTGAATTGCGGCTACCATGTGATCTTCAGTTTGGATTTAAACCTGGAGAAGAGATCGCAGGTGAAGATTACGTTAGTAAGCTTCGTGAAAGATCAAATAGTATTCACGAAAACGTCCGAAAGAATATACAGGCAGCAAGCGATCGAATGAAATCACAATATGACACGAGAGCACAAGAAGGTGGTTATCAACCTGGAGATTTAGTGTGGTTGTACAATCCACAAAGAAAACGTGGATTGTCGCCAAAACTACAAAGACAATGGGAAGGGCCGTACGAAGTGTTAAAAGGATTAATGATGTAGTGTACCGGATCAGAAGATCCCTCGTGGTAAACCGAAAGTGGTACACTTTGACCGTTTAACATCCTACGCTGGCAACAACCAGGAAGACTCGAATAATGATAATGGTGTTCGGCAAGTTATTAATCATGAGCCAAATGTAGATTTTGAGAGCTTTATGGCGGCGTATGGTGATTCCGCTAAAGCGAGATTTGGCGTTGTTGTTGAAAAACAGCAAGATCTGTTTAGAGCACCAGAAGAGTATTCCTTGCACATTGCGTAGCTCAAGATTTGGCAATGTCAAGGGGAATAGCTGTTGTTTTCAAGAAAAGTTTGGATGTGTGGATGAATTAGTACAACAGCAGCCAACTGTAGGAAAATCTTTGGTCCTTCAAGATAAAAATCGTTATGTTTACTATCTGGTCACCAAAAATTCTTCATGGCAGAGACCTAGTTATGGACATCTATGGGAGGCTTTGCTAAATCTTAAGGCGCAGATGATGGAAAATGGAGTAACGAGACTAGCGGTGCCCAAGCTGGGCTGTGGACTGGATCGCTTAGATGGAGGATAGTCCGAAATATGCTAGAAGTAGTTTTCCAGGAACCAACGTCCAGGTTCTTGTTTGTTGTTATCAACCGGTTGCCTACCAAGACCAGGAAAAGAGTGTTGACTGTTACTTCCAACGACGCGGTGGATGCACCAGAGGAGATAGCTGCCGATACCGTCACCAGTCATCGAATTGGCGTCAAGATGGATTTACAGTTACGAGACGTAACGGTTTTAAAGAGGGGGCAGTGTTGCGATCCACTATTAGGCAACCCGTCAAACATACAAACGCCCGGGGCACAGCGTATTCTTCAGCATTCGAGAATCCTTCTACAAAGTTCTAGATAATGAGTCATATCTTAATGCAGGGTATATATAAGACCGCTTATGAATGTAAGAGTTAGTCTATTCTTGAATGTCTAATATAAATTATATCGTGTAGAGTAATAGTAGTTTGGAGCTTTAGAAGTATATATAAACGTGATATGCTGTGTCTAATGTACTTGCAGCTTGTTGTAGTATACATAAATAAATAGAAATGCATAAACAAATAGTTGTGTTAGTGGTTAATGGACCTATGATAGAGAAGTTAGTTTAAGAAGATATTAGTGCTTGTAAATTCATTAGTGTAATAGTGCTTCATTGTTAAGTGGACTGAAAACATCTATAAATAAGGCATATACTGTTAATTAGACTTGTGAACAGTGAGTAATAAAGACCATTATTATTACTTGTTTTAAATCAAAGAAACGCGGTAGCAGTAGCCCGTTTCAATAGTTTTGTACTGACTCAAATAAATGTAAAATCCCGATATATATATATATATATATATATATATATATATATATATATATATATATATATATTACGTATTGTCGACCTAAAATCACGGGCTTTACGTTTATTTGAGTCAGCACAAAACTATATATGACCTATCTTTGTTTTCGGACAATGAGATCATCTGGCGCCATATAGGTTAGGTAAGAAAAGACAACACAAGGCATGTTTATTTGATACGCTTAATCCATCGTCCAAAGTTTGCAAGGTATTGAGAAGGCATACTGGACGGTAAGATCCTGGCAGGGATCTGTCCTTGCTCTGTTTTTTAGGTATTAGCATTAGGTTTGATCTTTTCCAAGTGCTCGGAAACAAGGACAATTATCTAAACCTAAAAAGGTACGGAATAGATTTCGAAAGTTTATTACCATGCTACGTCACGTCCTTTTCCAAACGTCATCTTGAAAGGCACATGCCTGTAAAAACTTAGTAAATGTTGAATGGTGTAGAATCGCTTTCATTGTAAGATAAATTGCGTTAGTAGCTCTTAAGTCTAAGAAACACGTTCGAAGCAAATCTACACCGGCGCAAACTAACAGCGGTTTTTGGTCGCTGCGCATTTTCTTGCACTTAGTTCAGTAAGTCGTGTTCGGTTGGCGTTGTATGTGTCACTCATCGAGTGTTGTCCTTTTCCAATAAAAGCCTGTGCAGGACACGGGTCCAAACCTTCATCGAACCAATGGGTGAGGTTGCCCTATCATCTGGTGTATAATCTTGCTCTCTGTAGTAATTCTGGGTGGTGCCCAGGTGGACCATGCTGCAGGGGTGAAACACCTTGGCGCGGTCACTGCCGTGTTGGGGTTTGTGAGGGATTGGCGGGAGTCGCGGTACAGTGAAAGCAGTCTAGCTACTAACATTTGCTACTTAACTAACTACACACGAATACATACATACATATCTCAACAACACACGCGCAATGCCTTTCATCATTAACACAAACTAGTAACTACAATTAAATTGCCATTCTTCTTAACACTTAAAATGAATGATAACGGTAATGAGAACAAAATTAACGTGTTTGAGTTTTAAGGAGTATTCCAGCTCCAATGCAGAAATGAAAATTGACTTTGAGTTCTTCACGTCAATGGAGAGTGATTGTCGTCCAGCTGTAAGGGAACTGATCAAGGCCTTTGATTACATCCCGGAAAAGAAACCTCAAAAAACCCCGCCAGAGGATGCTGACGGGGGCCTGATGCAGAGATAGAGACTGACTTGTCTGAAGGGAAGCCATTGGCTTCGTTTTGTCAAGACAGCAAGATGAGAAAGGAGAAGACAAAAAAAGGAAAGAAACCCATAGAGCCGAAAGGCTAAGACGAACGAGGAAACGAATGCAAGAGAGAGGCCGCACGAAATAGGTCAGGGTGCTATCCAGACCTATGCGACTTTCAGTGCTCCCAGTACTAGACCGCCGAGCATATCCAAAGTAGGATAAAGTAAGTCTGCAAACAGCAGATAGGTTCAACAAATGAATAGATGGCCCCGAGAGGAGGTAGTGAGGGGAAGTTCTGCAAAGAGTGCTCCCATGGCGGTGTTCACATCAGCTGTGGGTAGCCAGACTAGAGGTGAAGTACAGGAAGTAAAATCAGGACACAGTCCATAATCAATCAGGAGAAGCACATGAGAGCAAATAAGGGCACTCTTTCAGATAGAAAAACCGTCCGAACTCCTGGGGAGCAGATGCACGCATCTCCTCCTGTGAGGGATGCAGCTGCTGCACCGCAGGCGGTAGCAGCGGAAGCTGCACGAAGCAAAAGGAGATTCCATGTTGTGATTCGATTATCTAGGCCAGGAGGGGAGGTAACAATGCCTGAAGAGACTGAACGGCTACGAACCCATCATCACAATAATGATCACGGCAATGGAGGATTCTGACGGGTGTGGTAGAGCCAGGGTAATTCTTAGTGATTGTCCAGGATGAAATCTATGAGCTTTTAGGAGTTTAGGCTATAGTACTCGAAGAAATAACCTTTAATCTACTACCTTCAGCCCACGATCCTTCGCTTCTGTTTAAATAGTAATAAGCTGCGATTACATCGCTCAATACACTATATGGGGCAATGTTAACGGTAATACACATAGAGATGCCCTTTAAGAATATCTGGCAACTACACACTTCGGGATCATAAACAGGGAGATAGAACCAATGTTTATTAATAGAATCTGACGGGAGATAATTGACATACTCTCTAGTGACTCTAGAGGGCTTTTTTGGAGAATAGCAAGATGGAGAGTCGCGACAGATATCTCTACATCAGATCACAAAATGATAAGAAGAGAGATTGTTTCAGATGAGCGAACACCCATCCAAAGCAGGAATCCAATGAGTGCGGATTGGGATATTTTCCGAGAGACTTTAAGGCAACGCCTGGGAGATTTCATGAAAAGCATACAGCCAATCCCAACAATAGAGGATTTAGATAAGGTAGTAAAGGCTAATCGTCTTATCTTATATAAACGCATATCAGCTCAGAGAGGAGAGAATCCACCGAGTTCCGTAGTGGAGAAAGTTTTTCGGCCTTCTCCGCAGCGAACTCAGGAAAACCTTGAACCGAACCGTTAAGAGCAAAGCTTAGGAGAGGTATAGGACAGTTAGAACAGAATTCAAAAAATAATTAAGTTACAGTAAGATGGTAAATTGGTAAAAGCACATCAATGTGCTAAGCTCTATGTCGGAAACTGTCAGAATGATGAAAATCCTCTGTTGTGAAAGTATGCAACTCTTAGGGTCGTTAAAAATGGAAAACGGAGAGTGGACAAATACTGGGGCGAAAACTCTACAGTTCCTCCTAAACACTCACTTTCTCAGAGGAATTGAGATAAATGAGGAACAGTGCAGCCAGCTGCCAGCGGCGGAGCGGGATTGAAAACTCGTACAAAGAATATTTATAGAGGGGGCCATTTCATGGACTGTGAGAGAGTTTTAACCCTTTAAATTGCCAGGTCTAGATGGAATATTTCCAGTTTTGATCTAGAGAGACTTAGAGCTGATGCTACCACAACTAGCAAGAAACTTTATGGCCAGCCTGGCATTGGCTATGTTCTATCTATATTGGAGGTTAACCAGGGTGGTGTTTATTTCCAAGGTGAGTAGGGGCGATTACACTGAGGCAAATTCTTTCAAACCAATAAGTTTACGTCCTTTCTGTTGAAGACAGTGGAAAAGTTAGTAGATAGGTTACTGGTGGAAGCGGTGTTGATGAGACATTAATTTCACCAAAATCAACACGCTTACCTGTGTGGTAGGTTGACAGTTGACCATATATAGTGTAGTACATAAGGTGGAAAAGGATCTCCATGTTAAGGAAGTAGTCTTAGTAGTTTTTATCGACATACAAGAAGCTTTTGATAAGGCGAGAACAGATACAATCTGCATGACGCTTTATAGGAGAAGTACTCCGAGAATTGTAGTAAACTGGATACGATTAGCGCTAAGACACCGAAGGGTAGAGTTGAACCTAGGTGACACACAAGTATGGGTGAAGGTTGCAGAGAGCAGCCCGCAGGGCAGTTGCCTGTCACCATACTTGTGAAAGCTGGCGATGGACAAACTCTTGCAACGTCTAACCACGGAAGGCTTTTATGCGCAGAACTATGCAGACGGTCGGCTTTTCTTGGTATCTGGCAGGTTTGTGAGCATAGTCTACGAACGAATACGGGTAGTACGCTCTTGAATATAAAGATGGTGCGAGGAGGTCTGGGTAAATGAGTAAACGAAAGACGATGCTCTTCACTAGAAGAGAATACATCAGAGGATTCAGGGCTCCACTTCTATATGGCGAACCACTTGTTCTTAAAACAGAGTTTAATTATCTAGGTATAATCCTTGACAATAGGCAAAATGAGAAAAAATACGTGGAAAAATTAATAGATAAAGCGATAGCCACTTTCTAGCAGATACGCCGTGTAGTTGTCAAGAAGTGGGGCTTAACTCCCCAAGCTATATACTGGCCGGTAGTCGTAGCGCCAAGAGTTCAATATAGGTCAATCGAATGATGGACTCGGGCCCAACTTCTCTGTGTCTCCCTCGGGCTGCTCAGAATCAAACAGCTAACCTGTCTGTTAATATTGAGAACAATGAGGACAACACCCAGCAAAGCTCTAGAAGTTTTACTAGAGTTCCCAGTACTCCCAACTGGGTCTAGAAGGAAGCTCTGGTGAGGTATCTCTGGCTTCAAGATACAAGCAGGTCCCAGAGCAGAGAGGAGGTAGTAGGGCATGCTAAAGTCACTGTCATAGATGAAAAGGAACGCTCCATTTTCGCTATCAAAGTGAATGAAGCAGAAGATAGATTAAGATTACAGAGGCAATACACTCTCATAATCCCTTCGAACGAAAATGGGAACAAAATGAGGTTACATTTTATCTTGACTCAAATCTATGTTATGCTGGCGGGTCACAAATGGGCGATACATGACTTCGCGTGCAGGAATATTTCTGAAGGGTAGTGGGGCAATTTGGAGTATTTTCTTTAGGTCGATATATAACTATTTTTCGGCAGGAGCACAAAATTAAAAGTGGCAAAAAGTCGGGAGGTAAGAAAGGTATAAGAGTGGAGGGTAATTATCTGCTCAGATAGTCAAGCAGCACTATAAGCAATCTACTCCCCCAGGCACAGATGCAACCTTGTTCAGAATGATGGAATTTTCCCGCCAAAAAGAAGTTCAACTCTTCTGGATTCCAGGACACTATGGTGTTGAAGGAAACGAAAAAGCTGCTAGATTAGCCAAGCAAAGAGGATGAGCCCGTGCATAGGTTTAATATGGACATCGGTGGCCTCGAATTAAAATTTTGGATGCGGAAGAAATGGAAAAAGGAGTGGAAAAGAGAAGAGGACTGTAAGCAAGCGAAGATAATGATAACCGGGTCATACGAGTCAAGAACGGCATGCCTATTAAATAAAGGTAAGAAAACGCTTAACGTCCTAGTGGGAGCCTTCACTGCCCATTGTAGGTTACGGCAACACCTGGTCCTGCTGGATATCGAGGCAGAGTCTAGGTGCCTAACCTGTGAAAAGTAGTAGGAAACTGTTGCTCACTACATAGAAGACTACGAGAGGTGTATTAAGTTAAGACACAGTGTCCTGGGCTTATGCAGCTTGACAAAGGAGGAGTTGATCGTTCTTCCCAAGCCAGACATTCTGACTTTTATTGGAGAAACTGGCAGATTTTTAACGGGGGAGGGGAGGTCAGAATAGAACTGAAATAGAGTAACATAAAAGTAAAGATTAGGGGGGGTGGTCATAAGGGTTAGTAAAAAGAGCAAAAGGATTTACTTGCTGGACTACTTTCGTCCTCTGTAATTTACTACCTACTACTACTGACCTATATTTCTAACTTCTTGGGGGTCGAAAATGACTGAGCTTTATGAGAGCGACTGACTTTTCAATGAATTGCAAGAGTGGACGTAAAATTTTATTGGGTCTTCTGATGAGATAAATAGAACAATTTGATGAGCCGTAAATACAGCAAAACCAGTAATTTGTTGTTTTATCTTTGTAAATTACCAACAAGTACTATGTGTATTGTCAATAAAGTGCTTTACAGTATTTGTATTTGAATTCTATTATATGGGGTTTTGAATCTTTCAGTTTCATACAGTTATGGTTAGGTTGCTATAAATGTAAAATAACTAAGTAAAAAATGGAGATAATATTGCGCATGAAACGAACATACCCCAACCATACCCAAAATTTATAACAATCGCACAAGGTAGAAGAATCCATTATTTATTATTCATTATGCTCTTGGAGAATTGAATGCACTTTGGTTCCTACTTACGTTTTTAATATTAATTGGCTTAAGTTTTCTGAAGAAACTAGCTAAAATTTTACCTAATATATTTGGATCCAAATGAACTAAAATTTACACGGTTAAAAATAGTATTACTCGTTTCTTGTGCATATATTTGTTTTGTGATCTTTATGCACATATTACACAGGACATGATTTTTTTCATTTTAAAATATGTTATGTACTGGTAATAAAGCGTTAGTTATTATGCCGTTATGGTATCCACAACATTTTTAAAACTTTTTCAGTTCTTAGGGTTACTATTTCGCAAGAAACTGTTCTGTATTGATCGCCCGCCATCTTTAATTTTTATGTTTAATCTAAGGTGTTGTTGACGTTTGGTATTCCTTACAGATTATTTATACTTATTGCTGCAGTGATTTATTTATTCCACAGCGTAATAAATCAGCAATAGATTAGAATGGCCGAGGAAACGAATGCAGTGCAGCAGCATGTATTTAGTGTGTTGAATATGCCGATCATCAGTGATGATGAACTGGAAGATGATGGTGGTGGAGTAGGACAATCATATTCTGTTAAAAGAGTTATTGGTAAATACGTTAGTTGTGAAGGAGATAAATTTTATTTGATAAGATGGAGGGATTGCGGTAATAGTGAGAGTACCTGGGAGCCGAATGAAAATGTAAGTTGTCCTGAATTGATCGAGGCGTACGAGAAATATTTAAATGGCAAGAGAGTGGAGAAACAACGTCGAATAGGTATTCTTGTTGCGAATGATTTTTGTGGTGTACTTAGTATAACACTGTTCTAGAAAAGATGAAATTGGGATTTGAACGAGGCCTACAACCCGGGATGATTATATCCCTTACCAACAATACTCCAGGAGGTAAAGTGTAACTATAGTATTAACCCTAGGATGCATAACTTGTAGATTATTTACATTCACATAAACCGGGTCTCGGGCCCATCTATAAGCACATTATAAAATGTCACAAACAAATTTAGTGAAGTAATGTTATATTTAAAAACATGGGGTAGGGTTTTAAGAACCTGTCAGAATTAATTTAAAAAAATGTGGGAATGACTAAGAAAGGCACGCTTTTCGAAATATAACAGGAAAATTTGCACGGAAAATGTGAAATTCTAAACAAAACAATTTTTAAAAAATGTAATAGGTGTATTGGGCACAGACCTTTAAAATATACTGCGTCTAAGATAAGGATGTCTATCATTGGGATCTCGAAACTAATAGATAGTGTAGTATATCGGAACTAATTGAGGGGTAAACCACAGCGTGTAATCTGGTGTACAAACTCTGTAAAGTCTTGTGTAATCTGTGAAATCATATGTGAAGTTTGTGTACTCTGTGTAATCTTGTGCAATCAGCGTGAAATATGTGTATTCATTGTGTAATCCCATGTAATCAGTGTATTCTTTGTGTAATCCCGTGTAATCTGTGCATTTTTGTGTAATCTGTGTATTCTCTGTGCAATCAGGATGTATTCCGTGTTTGGACGAAGGTCACAAAGGTTCAAAGCCGCACAAAGTTAACCCCTGTGAAGTTGGCACAACATTCTTTAAATTTTAAAAAAACAATAATAGTTCTAGTAGCGCTTTTTATAGTTCTAGAGTTCCTGATAGAAAATAAAAAAAGTTCCACATTTTTAATACCAAAAAGCAGCAAATGAAAAATTGTCAAGCTAACTTCGTGAATCTAGCACGACATTTACTCCTCCAACCTATAAGAAACCAATAAATATCACAACTTTTAGCAAGAGTTCCCGTTAGTTCTAATCGAGTTCCATCTCTCTATGTAATTAAAATAAAAAATTGTAATAATTAAGTTATTTGTATAAACAGCGTATATTGTACCCAGCACGACACTCGGCGAAAAAGCATCGTGCTGATCATTTCTAGCACATTTTTTGCTGTATATCGACAGTTTTACATGAGTTCTAACAACTACAATCACTTTTAGCCTGAGTTCCAGTGGCTAACCATTTTAAATAATTTTTAATTTTCGGTCTAGCACGACACTCGGCAAAAAGTGTCGTGCTGATCATTTCTAGTGCATTTTCCGATATATATATTTTTTATTATTTTTATTATTAACACATCCGATAGGCCACAGTACAGTAGATAAGATTAGTCAAAAAATATCCTAATCAACAATACTAAAATAAATGACAATAAAATAATTACATAATCATTTATTTATTTATTTATTTATTTTAAGTACTTAACAGGTTTACACCCTATTATAAAGTACATTCTATTACAATGACATATTATTGAAACAAAACTCATAATATTTCCATTAATTGCACCTTTAAGTTCTTAAATGTAACGTTAAAGATATCACACTTGTCTTGACACGCATTATATGCTGCACATATCCTATACAAAGGAGAATTCTGATAATAATTACTATTAGCAGTATTGCTAATGTAGAACGTATTTACATTTCTAATATAATGGGACGGTATATTAAAGTTAATTCTAACCAGGAAACTAGGATCATCAATAATACTATGAATAATTTTGTACAGATATAATATGTTACACATTGTTCTTCGTTTCTCCAGGCTTATTAGATTATACTTACTACATAACCAGGTTTTTGATAATTGTCTATGATAGAAACCTTGTTCTTTATAATATAAGTATCGAACTAATTTATTCTGTACTTTTTCAATTGATTGCATATGGTAATGGTGATAGGGACACCATATTACTGATGCGTATTCTAACAGACTTCTAACTAACGCTATGAACAAGCACTTTATACAATTTATATCACTAAATTCTTTTGTGTTTCTTACAATAAAACCATATGTTTTCATAGCTCTGTTTGTGATATTAGTAATATGGTTGTTAAATGTCAGTTTAGTATCAAATGTGACCCCCAAGTCATGCACTTCATTAACTCGCTCCAAAATCAATCCCTGCATATAGTAGTCATAGATAATAGTTTCCTTTTTCCGTGTATATGACATTACAACACATTTATTTATATTAAACGGCAGACTATTATCATTGGACCATCTCACTATATTGTCAATATCTTTTTGTACTTCAATACAATCTGTAATGTCAGCAATTTGTTTATATATTTTTGTCATCGGCAAACAATAGGCATGATGTATATTCTGTAACTTGTGTGATGCTATTTATGAACATTAAAAAGAGTAAGGGTCCAAGATTAGAGCCCTGCGGTACCCCAGATATTGGAGTGAATGGTACTGAGGAAAAACCTTTTACTACTACTGTTTGCACTCTATCATTTAGGTAAGATGACATAAAGGCTAACAGGTGAGGGTGAAATCCAAATTCCATTCGAAGTTTCGCAATGAGTAACTTGTGAGATACTTTATCATATGCTTTGGCAAAGTGGGTGTATATAATATCCAACTGAGTTTTGTTATTTAAGGCATCTGATATATCTTGAGTAATATTAATTAAGTTAGACACTGTTGACCTGTGTCTCATAAATCCATGCTGATAAATGGTTATTCTACTGTTGACCTTTGTATACATCAATTTATATAATACACTTTCAAATATTCTTGCAAATACTGATAGTATTGCTACAGGTCTATAATTCGAAATTTCATTTTTGTTCCCCTTCTTGTATATGGGGCAAATTCGAGCTTTTTTTCACTCATTGGGAAATATTGCATTCTTTAAGCTTAGATTAAAAAGTATATGAAGTGGATACTGAAAGATATCTTCACATGCCTTGACTATAAAAGCCGGTATATTATCCGACCCAACTGCTTTTCCACTTTTAAGGGCTTTTATGGCCTCTCTTACCTCAGTTATGGCATTAATAACAACTTCTTCGGTATATAAATTTTTGTACCACATTAAAATTGTCTGTGTTGTCGTTGGAGTAGACAGTACCAAAATATCTTACAAAAGCATTACAAATTTCTTCACCCGTACAATATTCTGCATTATTCCAATACATTTTATTGGGAATGTGGATTACTCCTTTTTTACTATTTATATATGACCAAAATGCTCTAATATCTTCTCCTATATCATTTTGTATTTTATTAATATAAGACTGATAAGCTACCTTAATATCATTTTTAATTTGTGTTTTAAGCTTACTGATGCATATTTTTAACCGATCATTATCACCCATTTTCAATTGCTTTCTCAGCTTATCCTTCACCCTGATATCACTTATAATTTGCTTATTAAACCATACAGGATATGTATGACGTTTTTGTGATTTCAGTACACACCTGTCAAGTACATCATAAATTTTAGCATAAAATGCAGCTACAGCCACATTAATATCTCCATACAATTTTAGGAATTGAAAATCCGTTTCTAAGAGTAAATTATACAGTTTCATAAAATCTCCCTTTTTGAAATTATATTTCATGGGCTCTGGTATTAATGGTTTTCCTTTGGTTGCAGCTGTCGATAACCTTATTTGCAACGTGGGATGATAGTGATCCTCCCTGACGAAACTGAAGTCACTGCCTTCAACATTACAACTTATGTTTGTTATTACAACATCCAATATACCACCAAGTTGATTTTCAACCCTATTGTGCTGAGTACAATCAAAAAATTGCAGAAACTCGTGAAAGGCTTTTACGTAGTTATCTCTGATGCCATCTTTATAATATTTATTTAAGTTTGTTATATTAAAATCACCCAAGAGTATAAATTTGTTGGAATATAAGAAGTGCATATTTTCAATGCACTCATAAAATTCTTCATATCCTGTAATACTACAAGTGGGCACAATATACACAATTATTATATATTTTTGTATACCACCCCCTCAATTCTTACTTTATTACTTTATTTTTGTGTCGCCGCGCGCCCCTTCTTATAAATTTCAATGCTTTTTTGTATAATGTGCAAACACCTATTGCACGCCACGTACTTTTGCAACGTTTGGTTGGTTATCTAATCAAAATGTTTATTACTATGCCTCGACTATATGAACTCTTTTCTCAGGGTGTCCACCTACTTACCGTGGGTTCGGTGGTAAGTAGATGTGCAATGCCCAACCAAACTGCACTATCTTTTGTTTTACTACTTTTATATAAATTTTCCACTGTATATGCCAAAATTTAATGATCAACGTAGCCTTGTGCCAAATTAATTAATACACACAATTTCTGACTTTGACGTTATAAGATATTTCACAGTACTCACCTGGATTATACTTCGTTGTTGGCCTTTTTTTAATGCTGGCTCAAGATCTTCGTCGCGTATGCGTCTTTACATGGATTCACTATCGTTTGAATTTTCTGTATCGCCTCCAGGTATCGTAGTATAATTTTGTTGATCCCCAATCTGAAATAAATAACCCGAATTTTAGAATTTTGAATAACCGTTTTGTTTACTTCCCCTGCGCTAATTCTTCCGTATTACTTTCTTCGTAGCCTTTAACTCTTCCAATTGCTGCTCTCCAATCGCTCAATCCAAATCTACTCTCTGTTCAGCTCAATCCAAACCTATTTTCCTTTCAGCTCAATCCAAATCTATTCTCGTTCCTTGTCTTAAAAACCACTCAATGACCCGCTATACATAACTCTATATCCAAATCAATCCAATCAATGCCCCATTAACCATAAATCCGTAACCAAATCAATCCAAATCTTATTCACGTTTACAATGCCTCACCGATGCCTTCTGCCTTTATCAAATCCGTTCTTAAACAATCTTACTTTTCGCCGCTTTGCTTTCTCACTAATACCAATCTTCGCTTTAACTCGTCGTCGCTATTCTTTAACTAACCACTGATGCTTCTCGTTACTCCACTTTATTAAATCAAACTCTTAAACTTCAAACACATTTATTTACTTTCCAATATTTAAACAATTTTAGCGCAGGTTTACAAAATTACGTCTTTACACAAAATTAAATCGAAAAAGATCTCTGTTGTTTACTTTCCAAGGCGATTACTACAACAAATCCAGCTTACTTAATCACATTTTACATAAATAAAAACATCCAATAACATTTTATCCCTTATTTTGTGTCACAAATACCTTCACTGTTGTCCTTTTACACTTTTCTAGTTTGTACATAATTCTATCATTTGTCCTAAATAATTCACAATTCTCCAATCACATTTGACACTGCTATTACTTATAATTTTGAGATTACATATTCGTCTAAAAGTTGATTCTATTTAAATAAAAAGCCAAAATAATTCACACATGACCTGGATGCGTGGTTGATAGTAGACATCCGTAGACGCATCCGGTTTCGGATGGCAAATGTACTTTCAATGGCCTATTAAATTGTATCTCAGTATAAAACCTTGAGCACTGTGTATTTTATCAACGTCATTAAGTCATTATAATTTACCTTTTGGCACACATTTCAAATTAACATTGTAAATACTTTAGCATATGTAAAGTACGGCAAAACATAATTTTTGAATTACGGTATCTGATATATGGATCATTCTATTTGGCATACACCCCCTTTAACCCAAAACTACCCTTAGAACCCTCGTAGCTCCCACCTGACACTACAATATATACTGTAGTGTTGATTAATATTTACTTCAACACACAATATATCCATGTCATCATTCTCAAAATTTAATTCTTCTTTACAAATGTCGTATGTATCCCTTGATGCAACAAGTACACCTCCACCTCGAGTTCTACCACTCAAGCTTTGGTTTCTTGATACCATTATTACATTAAAATTATTTGGAAAAATTTCACTGGTATTAAAACCTTCAGCAAGCCATGTTTTCGTTAATACTACTACATCATACTCCTGTGATGTTGCAACTAGATTTTTATAGATTTCATTAACTTTAGTATTTAATCCACGAACATTTTGGTAAACAATATAGATATTGTTGTTTGTTTTACCAATTAAATTGGATCGGTATTGTTTCGAACTGTTGAAAAATTTTGATTCGTATTCCTGCGTTCTAAAAATTTCCTAACTGCTGTACCTGTTGGCCAAAAGGAAGCATCTAATAATGTGGCCATAAAAGTAGAGTTAACTGTAATTTTGAACGAGCTATAACTGTTTGGAAAATTAGATTGTAATTTTTCAATTTTAGTGTCTGGGGCCACATTAATGTCTACATGATCTTTTAATTTATTGTTTATATATGCTAAGATTTTTTGTTCATTGGCATTGGGGTTAACTGTAGTCAGATGTATTTTTGAAATACGTATTCTACTGGTCACAGCAGTAAATCCATCAGCTTCATCATGGCTATTAACAGAGGTACTTACTGCAACATTTCCAATTATTAGTTTGTTTCTGTAGGATGTATTAATAGAATAAACATTTGTACTTTTGTTACTATCATTATCAATATTAAGAGTATTGACCTGAGGCATAACATTATGAACAGGTATATCATTATCAGAGACCTGTTCTTTTCTACTTTCCACATTTTGGTTCTTATTATCAACTTTATTGAAGTTTATTTGTTTATCAGGTATTTTCCTTACATTGGATGTATTATTCTTTTTATTATGTATTATCTCACTAGTAGTTTTTACTGGAAACTGCTTGGCACTTGTAAGCAACTTTATTAGATCTACATTACTATTTTTCAAGATAAGTATTTCCTCCTTTAGTTCCCTAATTTCTTGATGTAGAATCTTTATTTCACTTTGCACTACATTCCTCATCATAAGACTAAATGCTTCATTTTGTAGAAAAGCTTGAATATCATTAGAAATACCAGTCTTTAAATTCTTTTCTTCAGTCTGAGCTGATACATAATTATTAGTAACATAAATATCATTGTTACAATTCATGTCCTTTCCATTACTACTCTTCATATCCAAACAATCACCACAATAATAGGATTTCTCCCCATAATCATTAGTTTTAACAGTACCACTTCGTTCACTGCATGAGCAGTGCACTCTCACTCTGCATTTTACACATTCTAAATATTTGTTGACTACTTTCTTACTACAATAAACGCAATTTTTAGTAAGATCACTTAAAGCATGCTGCTCATTGACAGCCATCTTGAATCATAGCATGCAAATAGTCTAAATTAACTAAAATCATAAGACAAGTATTCCTCAACAGAGTAAAATGCATATTTGACTAATAACTCACTAACTTGAAATTTAAATTGTTTCAAAGAGCAAAGTTTAATTGACTGAGGGAGTTTGTTATAAAGACGAGCACCCATATAATGAGGGTCTCTTTCATATAACGTCGTATGATGAACATCTAGACTCAATAAGTGTTTATTTCTTGTCGCATACTTATGACTAAAATTGACAGTTCTACATGAGTTCTAACAACTACGATCACTTCTAGCCTGAGTTCCAGTGGTTAACCATTTTTAAATAATTTTTTAATTTCTGGTCTAGCACGACACTTGGAAAAAAGTGCCGTGCTGATCATTTCTAGCGAATTTTTCGATATATATCAATAGTTCTACACGGGTTCTAACAACTACAACCACTTTTAGCCTGAGTTCCAGTGGCTAACCATTTTTAAATAATTTTTTAATTTGCGGTCTAGCACGACACTCGGAAAAAAGTGTCGTGCTGATCGTTTCTATTGCATTTTTCGATATATATCGACAGTTCTATAAGAGTTCTAACAACTACGATCACTTTTAGTCTGAGTTCCAGTGGCTAACCATTTTAAATAATTTTTTAATTTTTGGTCTAGCACGACACTAGGCAAAAAGTGTCGTGCTGATCATTTCTAGTGCATTTTTTGATATATATCGACAGTTCTACATGAGTTCTAACAACCACGATCACTTTCTGCCTGAGTTCCAGTGGCTAAACATTTTTTAATAATTTTTTAATTTTTGGTCTAGCACGACACTCGGAAAAAAGTGTTGTGCTGATCATTTCTAGCGCATTTTTGATATATATATATATATATATATATATATATATCGACAGTTCTACATGAGTTCTAACAACTACGATTACTTTTTGCCTGAGTTCCAGTGGCTAACCATTTTAAATAATTTTTTAATTTTTAGTCTAACGAAACTCGGAAAAAAGTGTTGGGTTGTTCATTTCTAGCGAATTTTTCGAAATATATTGACAGTTCTACATGAGTTCTAACAACTACGATCACTTCTAGCCTGAGTTCCAGTGGTTAACCTTTTTTAAATAATTTTTTAATTTTTGGTCTAGCACGACACTAGGAAAAAAGTGTCGTGCTGATCATTTCTAGTGCATTTTTCGATATATATCTACAGTTCTACATGAGTTCTAACAACTACGATCACTTTTAGCATGAGTTCCAGTGGTTAACCATTTTTAAATAATTTTTTAATTTCTGGTACCACCACACTCGGAAAAAAGTGTCGTGCTGATCATTTCTAGTACATTTTTCTATATATATCGACAGTTCTACATGAGTTCTAACAACTACGATTACTTTTAGCCTGAGTTCCAGTGGCTAATCATTTTTAAATAATTTATTACTGTTCGGTCTAGCACGACACTTGGAAAAAAGTGTCGTGCTGATCATTTCTAGTGCATTTTTTGATATACATCGACAGTTCTACATGAACAACTATGATTACTTTTAGCCTGAGTTCCAGTGGCTAACACTTTTTTCAGAGTGTCGTGCTAGACCGAAAATTAAAAAATTATTTAAAAATGGTTAGCCACTGGAACTCAGGCTAAAAGTGGTTGTAGTTATTAGAACCCATGTAGAACTATTGATATATATCGATAAATTTGCTAGAAATGATCAGCACGACACTTTCTTCCGAGTGTCATGCTAGACCATTTAAAAATTGTTAGCCACTGGAACTCAGGCTAAAAGTTTTTATTTATTTATTTATTTATAATAAAACATGTGTGAATCACTGACGTGAATAACAATAAGTGGTCGTAGTTGTTAGAACTCATGTAGAAGAACTGTTGATATATTTCGAAAAATTCCCTAGAAATGATCAACCCGACACTTTTTTCCGAGTGTCGTGCTAGACCAAAAATTAAAAAATTATTTAAAATGGTTAGCCACTGGAACTCAGTCTAAAAGTGATCGTAGTTGTTAGAACTCATGTAGAACTGTCGATATATATCGAAAAATGCGCTAGAAATTATCAGCACGACCCTTTTTTCTGTGTGTCGTGCTAGACCGAAAACCAAAAAATTATTTAAAAATGCTTTGCCGCTGGAATTCAGGCAAAAAGTGATCCTAGTTATTAGAACTCACGTAGAACTGTCGATATATATAGAAAAATGTGCTACAAATGATCAGCACGACACTTTTCTTACGAGTGTCGTGCTAGACAGAAAATTAAAAATTATTTAAAAATTGTTAGCCACTGGAACTGAGGCTAAAAGTGATCGTAGTTGTTAGAACTCATGTAGAACTGTCGATATGTATCAAGAAAAACGCTACAAATGATCAGCACTACCCTTTTTCGTCGAGTGCCGTGCAGGGTACAATATACCTTGTTTATACAAATAACCTAATTATTGCAGTTTTTTGTTTTTACATTGAGAGATGGAACTCGATTAGAACTAAGTGGAGCTCTTGCTAAACGTTGTTATATTTATCGGTTTCTTATTGATTAGACGAGCAAATGTCGTGCTAGATTTGCAAAGTTAGCACAACAATTTTTCATTTGCTATTTTTTTATTAAAATTGCAGAACTCTTTTTATTTTCTATGAGGAACTCTAGAACTATGAAAAGTGCTACAAGAACTATCATTGTTTTTTAAAATTTAAAGAATGTCATGCCAACTTCACAGGGGTGCAAAGTTACTGAGTGAGTAAGCAAAAACCGTGATTAGGAAACAAAATTACTGCTCGATGTTGTGTATTATGGGAATATTATGAACGTATTTATGAGAATACATTCGTGACCTATTGTTTTATATAGGTACAGTAAGAATGGTTTAAAAGATATGTAAACATAAATTGATTAGATTAATATTGCCCTCTTCGTTTTATACATTTATAGTTGTAAACGTTTTTAAAATAGTGATGATAGCATATTGCATTAAAAATATACTACAATATTACGATGACAGTACCAGCTCTGAAACAGTATTCGTCGAGGAAGAAATATCTAAACATTGGATATTGTGTGGCATCTGCTCTAAAAGAAGCATTAAAGGAGGCAGAAAAATTTGAATTAAGTGCCAAGAAAAGTGAATAGACTAATACGGATATACCACAAAAGTTGGACGAACAATCAGAAATTTTAGAAGATGAGGAGGCAGATATGGAAAACGAGAGAAGATTCAGAACAACCAAACTCATTCAGCAAGAGGTAAATTTAGAATCTTAAAATCTAAAAGATTTTTCAGTAGAGATTAAAGAGCAAATCACTGAAGATTCACCATACATCAGAATTAAAATTCAAAATAAGTACGCTGTGATAAAGAAATCTTCGTATTGCTGGTTGATGGACGAATCTTCCGGTAGGTTAAGTACTGATAGGCTGAAGCGATTTCTAACAAACACCAAAGATTTTAAAAAGCAACAAAACAATAGTGTATTGAATACCCAGTAGGAAGAGCTCAACATTCTCGGACGACGTGAAGATTGCTTATCGAGGCGCAAGTCGAGACAAGCAACACGGAGTCCGGGCATGTTGAGCTTTTCCTACGTGGTATACATACCTACTATTTTTTCGAAAATCGTTGAAAAACAACAGAAATTAAAATACTAATTTTAAAAAACCTGATTAATTTTATTTATACATAAATGGTGCTGTCAAATTCTTAGTAAAAATTTTTGCATAACCATGGAAACGTTCCTATCAAGATATTGAATTGTTAAACTTGACACATTGAAATATGATTGCTAGTATTTTTGAAAGTAACAATACAAATTCTATCATCATTTATCATTTTGTTTTGACCTTAATTGGAGTTCGGTTTGACGCAGCTCTAACTTCTTTTCTATTCTGTGTTAATCTAAAAAGTTCTACATACCCCTCACAACCTAAATTTCTAATAATAATTTCACTAATATAGATTGGTCTGGGTCTTCCTATACTCTTCTATCTTTTTCTTATCTAACCTGGCTCTACATAGATATTAGCAACCTGATGGTTGTTAAAGAACTCCAACTTGTTTACATGATTCCCATTTATAAGGAAATGAAATATTACCTGGTTATACCCGTCCAAAAAAGAAAAAGTGTTAAATTATATGTTATGGTAAGGCTTAAGCAGCGAATTGCTGCCAACATGCCAGACCGCTAACTAATTGTAAGTTATGTCATGGTGACATTTAGTTAACTGACAAATGCTATAATTGTACTAATTGTAAAATACCCGAAAATATCACACACAACTTACTTGAGAATCAAATACATTCTGAAGTTAGTTGTTTGCTGTATTTACATAATGTGTTAAGATTGTTTAAATAGAACTTACCATGAAAGCATGTTCTCAGTTATTTTGTAGTCTGTATGTATACACATATTATTTCTGTACAGTACAGTAATAAATATTTTCTTACAGTGATTTGTCGTTGCTTGGCAACGACTAAAGACTTGGAAATATTCAACTTTTCTTTAAGAAATTTTATCAGAAATGTCCAAATTTCTGAACGATTTGCGGAAAAAGGTATTCTGACACGAGTTTAAAGAAACCTACTAAAAAGAAATTTAAAAAACAAGACACAAAACTTGAAAGTAGTGCATCTGAGAGTACATCCGATGAACAAGAACATCAAGTTGTATTAAACGATTCATCAGATGCCGAATCAATTTCTGATATGTCTCAGGATGAAACACTTCTGGTTCCTGAGGTATGCCTAGAAAAATATTATGCTGTTCTCTATGACTGTCAGTGGTTCATAGGTAGGGTCATAGAAGAAGTAAACGAAAATTACCTTAAAGTAAAATTTTTAAAATCTGAACTGGGTTCTTTTATTTGGCTAAAACTCGAGGATGTTGAAATAGTAAATTCTAAGTACGTGTTTGATGGACCTATAGACTTAGTAGGAAATAGTCCATTTACTTTATCTAGCAGCGATGTGATTAACATTCAAAAACAGTATAAACGAGCAAAACAACTATTGTTTAGCGCCGATTTAATATAGGGAAACTATTTATTACTCGATTTATTATAAGTTCTTCGTATTCGTGTATTATAGAATGCATATGCATGAATGATAAAAGTGTAATACAGTGCGGTCGTGAAGTCTGGAGAGCATCCCAAATAAATCGAACAATAGTGCTTTTCAGGTAGGTCGAATTTGAATAAATTTGCTGTGCTCCAGACTCAACGACCGCACTGTATATAAATCAACAGATGTGTGATTCCGACCGCATAATGCTTTGTGGTTTTGACTGTTTCATTTTTTTCTGTTTATATACCGTTTTACTTTGCCTGTGTGCTTCCGAAATTTCAATTAAAACTATATATAATGCAAAATTATTATCTTTTATAAAACTATAATCGATATTAAATGTTTATTCGGGCTATAAAATCATTAATGTGACCATGATGAGTCACTAAATGTGAAATCAGTGTAAGCTCATGCGTATTCGTGCAATCTCTCTAACCAATGTATTCCGTAAAATCTGTGTAATCCCATGTGTAGTCCGTGAAATCTGCGTAATCCCATGTGTAGACCGTGAAATCTGTGTAATCCCATGTGTAGTTCGTGAAATCTGTGTAATCCCACGTGAATTCCGTGGAATCTATATCTTAGTATTTTGTGTAGTCTGGTGTACAAAATTTGGTCTGCGGTTTACCCCTCGGAATTAATGGTACTCTGGGTAAACAACCCAATTTCATGAATAAGGGTTTATGAATAAAGTAAGTGATTCTTCTCTTGATAACATTTTTTAGAAATGACATTCATCATCATTAGGTCTTGAGTCCTAGAACTGGTTGGATGCTTACGCTCATTGTTTCCTAGTCTGAACCAACCTACACATTCACTGAAATTTGCTCAGTCTGCATTTATCCCTATCTGTGTGTGAAAGTCTGATCTCGGTCTACCCCTACTTATCTTTTCCTATCTCTGCTTGTAATATATTTCGTTCTATTCCCCAGAAATATGTTAGAACATATCCTGCCCTTCTATTTTTCCTATATTTTCGTTTTCCGCAGATATCTTAATTCCTCTACCATTTCTACAACCAATTTGATATTAACTTTGTCTGTCCATGCTAACATTCTCATACATCTGAAGCACAACATTCCAGAAAGCTTCTATCTCTTTCTGTCTGCTTTTCCTACTGCCCCTATTTCATAGGTGTACAGTGCTGTGCTCCACACTACGCTTTGAACAGTTTTCTTCTTGTATCTATGTTCATTGTCTTTAAACATACTGCTGTTCTTCCTTGTTTTATGTAGTTCGGTCATCTTCTATTGTTTTACAGTTTATACCCTATTTTCCTGATATTCAGCAGTATGGGGGGGGGGAGTCTTTGGCTGCGAAGTTCCCCCAGCACTTGAACCTTTGTCAAATTAATAGCTTATCCTTTCGCACAATCAACATTAGTTGAAAATATTTCACAACCAACACCTGTAGTTGTTAATAATAATCATCAGATTTAAGAGCACTTATTTTTTGTCATTGGGTTTTACGTCTTGAAACTGGTTGGACTTGCCCCTCAGCTTATTTATGTTCTGAGCTAGCCTACCGGTTCCTTGCAATTCTCACAACAGCCTATATACATTACATTACATGTGATTTTCCAATGCTCCACCCGAAGGTACTACACTGGCCAGGAAGCGAGTTTTTGTTACCTGGAAAATTTTGAATTTTGCCGAACCCTTGCTGTTCCAAGCAAGGTAGGGATCTTTAACGTCGTGACAACACTCACACGGGACCTCCATTTACCTCTCATCCGAACGAGGGTGTATTTTTGTGAAAAATGCTCACCTAACATTTTTCAAGCGGACCGTGTCGGATTCGAACCGGGACCTTGGGCGTAGTAGTCACACACATACCACTACGCCACGGAGCCGCCAACAGCCTATATACATTACATGTGATTTTCCAATGCTCCACCCGAAGGTACTACATTGGCCAGGAAGCGAGTTTTTTTTACCTGGAAAATTTGGAATTTTGCCGAACCCTTGCTGTTGCAAGCAAGGTAGGGATCTTTAACGTGCGTGACAACACTCACACACGGGACCTCCATTTTACCTCTCATCCGAACGAGGGTGTATTTTTGTGAAAAATGCTTGCCTAACATTTTTCAAGCGGACCGTGTCGGGATTCGAACCCGGGACCTTGGGAGTAACAGCCTATATACAGCTCGATTTCCTTCTATTGTTTTCTAATTATGTGCCCTAATTCACCGAGATTCAGTGGTATGTGAAGGGGGTTAAACAGCCTGTGGCTGCCAAGGATCCCCCAACACTTAGACATTTGTCGTATTAATAGTTTTCTAGTAAATCCTTTCGAACAATTAACATTAGTTGAGAGTATTGCTATAGGGATAGACGAATAGTACATAGCTTATACAAAGAGCAAACAGCAGTAATAGAATTAGAGCAGGAACGTAGAGAAGTAAACATTAGGAAAGGGGTGAGACAGGGATGTGCCCTATCCCCATTGATTTTTAACTTGTACATAGAAGAGGCAATGAATACTGTCAAATGCACGAAGACATTTGGAATTACTATGCAGGACAAAAATTGATATGCTTAGATTTGCAGATGATATAGCGGTATTAGCGTCTAGCAAGGAAGAGTTAGAAGCTGCTCTTAATGAAATGGAAACAGTTCTAACAGAGAATACGGTATGAAAATTAATAAAACTAAAACTAAAGTTCTAGTTTGCAAAGGTGAGGAAAATAAATCAAAAACAAGAATACAAGTATTTAACACGAACTTACAAGAGGTTAAGGATTTCTGCTACCTAGGAAGCCAAATAACGCAAGATGGGAAAAGCACAAAAGATATAAAACAAAGATTAGCACAAGGTCGTGCTACATTTAACAAGAAAAAGCAACTACTGTGCTCAAAGACCACAAACATAGAAGCAAGGAAAAGATTGCTTAAAACGTATGTGTGGAGCACAGCACTGTACGGCTGTGAAGCCTGGACGGTAGGAGAAGCGGACAAGAAAAAATGTGGTGCTACAGGTGTATGATGAAGATATTCATGGACAGACAAAGTTAAGAACGAAGAGGTACTAAAAATGGTAGGGGAAGAAAGAAATATGTGGAAAACGGTAAAAAAATAGGAGAGATAGGATGATAGGCCACATACTACGGCATGAGGGAATAGTGCGGAATATATTAGAAACAGAGATAGGAAAAAAGAGAATAAGAGGCAGACCTAGATTAGACTACTGCACACAGATAGTAAAAGATGTAGGCTGTAGAGGTTTCAGGGAGATGTGTAGGCTAGCCCAGAATAGAAATCAATGGAGGTATGCATCCAACCATTCGCAAGATGGATAAACTAATGACGAAAAGATAACTGTGCTTAAGCATGATGATTATTATAAGTAACTACAAGAATTGGTTGGACAATATTCTCGAATAATGTTAAGTGTGTGAAAGGATTTACTGGAAAACCATTATTTCGGCAAATGTCTAAGTGTTGGGGGATCTTGGTAGCCACAGGTTGCTTAACCTCCTTCACTGAATCTCGGTAAAATAGGGTATAAAATTAGAAAACAATAGAGAGGCAACGAGCTGAATACACATGTTGTGTGAGAATTTCAGGGAAATATGTAGGCTAGCTCAGAATATAAATAAGTGCAGGTACGTGTCCAACCAGTTTTGAGACGGAAAACCTAATGACGAAAAAATAAGCGCAGATAAATCTGATGATTAGTATAAACAACTAGTTGTTGGTTGCGAAATACCTGCAACTAATGTTGACTGTGCGAAAAGATAAATTGGAAAATATATTAATTCGCCAAATGGTTAAGTGTTGGGGGAACTTGGCAGACACAGGCTGCTTACCTCCCTTCACAACCATTGAAGGTCGGAGAAATAGTGCATATAACTGTAAAACAATAGAAAGTGATCGAACTGCATCTAACAAGAAAGAACAGCGCCTATGAGGAAAGACAGCAAACATAAAATAAAGAAGAAAATTGTTGAAAGCATATGTGTGGAGCACAGCACAGTATGCCTATGAAATACGGGCAGTCTGAAACGCAGACAGAAAAACGGTAGCAGCCTTTTGAAATGCTGTGCTTCAGATGTATGAGGACGATAGCATGGACAGACAAAGATAATAACAAATAAGTCAGAGAAATAGTAGGGGAACAAGGATATCTGGGGAAAAAGAGAAATAGTAGGGCAGAATACGTTCTAAGGCATTTTTGGGGAATAGTATGTGATATATTACAAGCAGAGATAGGAAAAAAGAGGTAGATGTAGACCTAGAGATCAGACAGTTATAGATGCAAACTGTGCATATTTCAGGGAAATCTGTAGGTTAGTTCAGAATAGGGAACAATGATGGTACGCGTCTAACCAGTTCTAGGACTGAAGACCTAATGATGAAGATGATGAGAGTATTGCAAAACCAATATCTGTAGTTATTTATAGTAATCACCATGTGTTTAAGTACGGTAATTATTATCGTCATTAGTTTTTCCATCTTGCAATTCTGGAAGCGTACCTCCATTGATTTCGATTCTGAGTTAGCCTACACATTTCCCTGAAACTCTTACAGCCTGCATCTTTCACTATCTGTCTGCAGTAGTCTAACGTAGGTCTACCTCTACTTCTCTTTTTTTCTATCTCTGCTTCTAATATATGTCACACTATTCCCTCATGTCTTAGTATGCGGCCTATCATCCTATCTCTCCTATTTTTTACTATTTTCCACATACTTCTTTCTTCCCCTACCATTTCTGGTACCTCTTTGTTCTTAACTTTGTCTGTCCATGATATCTTTATCATACGTCTGTAGCACCACATTTCAAAGGCTTTTCCACCTTTTTCTTATCTGCTTCTCCTACTATCCAGGCCTCACAGTCATACAGTGCTGTGCTCCATACATATGTTTTAAGCAATCTTTCCTTGTTTCTATGTTTGTTGTCTTTGAGCACAGTAGTTGCTTTTTCTTGTTAAATGTATCACGACCTTGTGCTAATCTTTGTTTTATATCTTTTGTACTTTTCCCATTTTGCTTTATTAGAAATATTCTCATTCAAAAATTGGAAAAATATGGGGTTAAAGACAACGCGTTAGAGTGGTTTAAAGACTACCTACAAAACAGGGAGCAAGAAACGAGATGACAACAGGAAACATCTAATAAAGCAGAAATTGAGTGGGGTGTTCCACAAGGAAGTATTTTGGGACCATATCTTTTTATAATTTACATAAACGATATAGTGAATGTAGTGAAGGTAACAAAGATACATATGTTTGCTGATGACACTTTAATATATGCTGAAGGTGCAAATGTAATACACCTGATTCAATCTGTAAATAGCGACTTAATAAGAATTAGCAAATATTTAGTTGGAAATAAGCTGAAGATAAATGTTGATAAAACAAAATGGATGTTGTTAACGAATGATAGAAGTTATCAAATGATCAAAACAGAAAATAGGAATGTACAAATAGATGGGTCTGATATTGAACTGGTAGAGAACATTAAATACCTTGGCGTAATAATCGACCGAAAATTAACTTTTAAAATGCATCTACAGATGGTTATAAATAAAGTAAGCAAAAGGTTGGATTTCTGAGAAGAATTAGTGCGAAGTTATCAAGTTTTGCTCGAATAACTTTATATAGAGCAATAGTTTATCCACACCTAACATATTGCAGCACCATCTTATTTGTCTCAAACCAAGGTGATTTGGAAAGATTGCAAAAGATACAAAATCGTGCAATGAGATGTTTATTAAAATGTAGCAGATTTGCCAAAATCCGTAAAATGTTAGAATGCCTTAATTTTTAAATGTTCAGGAACAAATGAAATATAATAGTATGGTTTTATATATAAAATTATAAATGGTTTGCTGCCTTCGTACTTGGTTAGCAACTTAATTAAAGTGTCAGATATACATAACTACAGCACAAGACAAGCAGACAATTACTATATATACAAGAAGAATAAAACGATAACCACAAAAAATGTATTTCATTATGGCGTTAAGATATATAATACATTACCAAAATCAGTTACAAATCAGCCTTCTCAAAGAAAATTCAAGAGTAATTTAAAAAAATATATTTTAAGTTGTAGGAATGAAAACTAATTATATTATTAACTGTATTTTAATAATTTGCTTTATAGTGTAATATTTTGTTTTATACTTTATTAACCTATATTGAGTTATGCAATAAATCTACTTACTTACTACTTAGCAGAAATCCTTAACCTCTTGTAAGTTCTCGTTAACTATTTGTATTCTTGTTTTCGATTTATTTTCCCCCTTTTTTACATACTAGAACTTTAGTTTTATTTTTGTTAATTTTGATACCATATCTCTTCGTTAGAACCGTTTCCTTTTCATTAAGAGCAGCTTCTAACTCTTCTTTGCTAGATGCTAATACCACTATATCACCTGCAAATCTAAGCATATCAATCTTTTGTCTCTGCATATTAATTCCAAATGTCTTCCTGCATTTGACAGTATTCAATGCCTCTTCTATGTACAAATTAAAAATTCACGTGGATAAGGCACATCCCTGTCTCACCCCTTCCCTAATATTTACTTCTCTAATTTTTTGCTCTAATTCTATTACCGCCTTTTGCTCTTTTTATAAGATATGTTCTATCCGTCTGTCCTTAAAACTCATTCCAATCTTTTATATTGTTGAATGCTTTTTCCAGATTTTCAAACCCTATATATACGCTTTCCTTCTTCTCTATTGTTTTCTCCATTATCACCCTCAGAGCTAAAATAGCCTTCCGTGTTCCCCTGTTGCGTTTAAACCCAAATTGATCTTCTCTCAGCATTTCTTCAGCTCATTTTTCCATTCGTCTTTGTACAATTCTAGTTAATATTTTTGAAACGTGTGCTGTCAAACTTATTGTTCGAAAATTTTCACATCAATCCGTGCCTCTTTTTGGTATAGTTACTATGATGTTACGTTTGAAATCTTTGGGTATCTCGCCTGTCTCATACATATAGCTTACAAGTCGGAAGAGACGTTCTGTTACTGCTTATCCAGAGGCTTTTAGAGTTTCTACTTGCACCTTATCTGTATCCGGCGTCTTACCATATTTCAGACTCTTTAATGCTAATTCAAACTCATCTCTAAGTATAGGATATCCCGTCATCATTCTCAATATTTGATTTCTGTTCTAATGCTGTTAGTTCCTCTCCTGCATATAAATTCTATATATATTCTTGCCATCTACCCACTTTCTCTACATTTTCTATAATGACGTTGTTACATGCCGAAAATTGACTATGTAAACATTTTTGGTTTGTTTTAACTATTGACTGAATTTGCGCCAATTTTTAAAAAAATTGACTTGTGTGCATTTCCGTCACTTCAGACAGTTGCGTCGGCGCAAGGGGATGTGCAGACGGGGGTGCGGAAGGAAGGGCGCGTTTTTCCGACACGAGAGGACTAGTCAACGAGACGTCGAACAGTGTGGTTATCTGTGGTGTGCCTTTGTCTTCTCTTTCAGGTAATGTAGGTTTCTTCTACCGTACCCCTTATCGTTCCTCACCTTATTCTTGTCGTACCACTACAAACAAGAAGAGGGAAGACCATAAATTTGGTATCAACGAGGGTGAAGTCCTACCCACGCTAACAACGAGATCAAGGGAAAGGATAACCGCAAGGTCGTGAAGAGCTCCGCATTGTACGTGAGTACATTTTATCTAATTCCTTTAGGGCGCCTCTGTTATCACTATAATATTCTTGGTATGTGATAACAATTTGAGACGCAATTCTGACGTAATATCTTGTTGCGCAATGTTATGTACGTGTTTATTATGTTGCCAACTGTCGTAGTGGCTCTTATCAATTACGCCGGGACTTTAGCGGTGACCTTAGGTTATATCAACGTTTCTTTCTGCGTCCCTTATATTTTTGCTATATGGTTTTATATCCCTAAAATTCATTCTAATTAATTTGTGTGCTTCGTCTGTCTTTCCTATTTCCATCTTACTTTGTACCTCTTTGCACTTTTCATCAATCCATTGCTCTTTAGCTTTCCTGCATTTGCGAATAATTTCCCATTTTATGGCTTTGTATCTGTTTTCCTGTTTTGTCTGATCTATTTTTGTATTTTTGTCTTTCTTCTATTAAATTCAGTATATCGTTTGTTATCCATGGTTTCTTTTTTTTTGTGTATACCCCAGAATATCTTAGGCCGCCATGTCTAGGCTGGATTTAATGTTATTCCATTCCGTTTCTACTTCCTTAGTATCAGAAATTTTCCCGATATCTTTTAGCAATTCATTTGACTTTTTTTCAAATCTTGCATGGATATCTTTATCTTTTAGCTTCTCCAACTCAATGTGCATTTTTCCGTTCCTTTTTTTTCAGATTTTTAAACTTAAGTGCGGCCTTCATAATTACCATGTTGTGGTCTGTGTCTATATTTGCTTCCGGGTAACTTCTACAGTGTTTTACTTGATTTCTAAACCGTTGTCTAACAATAATGTAATCTATTTGATATCTTCCTATATCTCTTGGCATCTTCCGCGTATATCATCTTATAGCACGATGTTGAAATAATGTATTTGTGATGGTTAAGTTGCTCTTGTCGCAAAATTCTACCTGCCTATTTCCCCTGTTATTTCTCGTGCCTAAGCCAAATAAACCTACTATCACTCCTTCCCTACCCTCATCTACCACTGCATTAAAATCCCCCGTAATTATTAAATTTTCATGTCCATTTACGTATCTTCGTGTGTCTTCCTCGCTGTAGCTAGAGGTGGGCATGTATACTGGTATTATTACTGTATTTACTGGCTTAGATTCAAATCTAACAATGAGTACTCTTTCGTTCTTTTGCAAGTAGTTTTCTACACGTTGTCCTATCTTTCTTCGCATAACTATCCCCACACCAGAATTTCCTTCCTCCGATCCAGTATAAATTACACTAAAGTTTCCACTCCAAAAATCCCCCGCCTCTAGCCAGCGGACTTCGCTGATTCCTTCTATGTCTAGTGCAAACCTATCCATTTTGAGTTTCAGGTTCTCTAGCTTACCTACTTCGTTCATAGTTCTGACATTCCACGCTCCGACTCGCAGAATGTGCACGGATCTTTTTGTATACTTTTGGATCACATCCCCCGAAGTAGTCTCCTCCCGGAGATCCGAATGGGGGACTATTTTACCTCTAGAATTTTTTACCCCAGAGGATGCCATCATCATTAATATCAATTTGAGTATTCTGTGTACTTGGGAGATATGTGGTGGTTTCCCGTTGCCTTCCACATCGCAGTAGTGTGTCTTACAATGCCATACCGACCTCTATGGTCTCTGCCACTCTAAGTACCGAAAAAGCTGCTGCCCTTTTTCGGGGACCTGTCTTAGTCTTGTTCCTCAATAATTTGGTTAAACATATATTTCGGCTATTTAGCTCATTGAAACGCGCAAGCCATTCTACCTGTTCTAGTATTTTAGAACGTCGTCAAGGTGCAGGTCCGCTCAGAATGGTATTTTATTATACTGCTATTTTATGATAATAGCTAGTAGTCATCTTGTGCACATGTATGGTTATTAACTCAACCATTTATTATTTAAATTGTATTAATTTCTAGGGTATTTGTTATGCTATGTTCGAAGCATAATAGTTAATATCTATATTGCATTATTTTATTTTTGTAAAGAGGGTTTCCCTTGTATTATCTAAATAAATAAATAAATACCAAATGATCATTGCATTTTATGTTACATATCGCGTTCGAGTGAGCTCAATCGACGACAATCGTACAAATAAACATCTCACAAGAGATCCAACCATTTGCAGCTTATCATCTTTTGGAACATATGTATATGGAATGTGAAATTTGAATAACAAATATTTTACAAATTTAGCTTGCACATTTTCCAATTTTTGAATTATTCTCAGATATATAGGAAACCAAAAAAGCAATTGTACTCTAGGTGCTACGCACAAAGCTCTAATAGAGCACAGTTATAGTTTTTGTGTCATATATGTGTGCTGTGTGACGCTTTATGAAACCTAGCATTCTATATGCTTTTAGACAAGTGTTATCAATATGTTCTTTGAAGGACAAATGAGTGTCAAATATCACGCCTGTCACATATTGACGTTATGCATTGCAGGTGATATCCATTAACAACATACAAATTGATGGGATGTTGGCATTTATAAAATTGCATTAGCTTACATTTACTAAAATTAATCTTCATAAAATTTTGAGCACACCATGTTGGAAAATTATTAATATCCTGTTGTAAGTTTTTACAATCCTCAATACCCCGTAAAGCACTAAAAAGCTTAACATAATCAGCATACAGTAAACAAAATGTGGATGATAGAAAAGTAATCATATCATTGATAAACAGCATAAATAATACCGGTCCAAGATGGGACCCTCGTGGCACACCCGAGCAGACATCAAACATAGCAGATCTTATACCTCCAAGAAGAACGTATTGTTGTCTATTATTTAAATAACAAGCAATCCATTTGAGATAATTTCCATGAATTCCCATAATATCAAGTTCGTTTATTAGAAGAGCAAAATATGCACTATCAAAAACCTTTGCAATATCCATGTATATTATATCTATCTGCATACCAAATTCCAGTGTTGTAAGAAATTGATGAAAGACTCTTAAATTCGGTGTTGTAGAGCGACCCCTGATAAAGCCATGACGTTCAGGTACTATGCAGTTCTTATAAGTGATAAATGATTCGTCAGTAATAATTGACTCGAAGATCTAAGGAAAACAGGATATCAAGGAAATATCTCTATAATTAGTAATATCCGATTTGTGACCTGATTTAAAAATAGGAATTATCATAGATGTTTTCCAAGTTTGAGGAAAAATTGACTTGTGCAGATATTGCTTAATATTACATGTTTATCAATGAAAGGAAGGAATGTCTTGAATAATTTGGCTTAGGAAGGTAAACACACAATATTAACTACCGGTCATATCATTGCTTACAACATACAATTTTTTTTTCATTTTTAGGCAACCAAACGCAACCTGTAAATATATTGATTTGTTGGTGGTTTCAATGAGCTGATTGATATGTTGGTGAATAATTTTCTGCAAAATCTGTTTGAATTACTGCATATGTCTCTAAAGAATCGTTCTTTTTCAGATCCGAAATACAAGTTTTAAAATTGCTCTCTTGAATTTTTTTAACACGGCAAGTGAATCTTAAAATTGGAAATCTTCCTATCAAGTTGTTTGATAGCCGCAGCCACGTTTCCTCTAATAATGATGAGCTGGATTCCACCTTCATGTCCAAGTCAGCTCTGCATCTAAGTCTAAATCTACGGTTAAATCAGTGATCTCTGGAATGAGCATGTTGAACATTTCTCCCATATGCAGTGTTCATTACACAAATTACAACAAAGGTATTTTATAAGTTTCTTGTGTTTTTTTATAAAACAATAATTAGTTTTAGAAATATTAATCGGGTAAAAAATTTACATTGCTATGATATTTATACACATAAATGTTATGAGGCATTCAAGACCCCGGAAAAACATGTGCTGGATGGAGAGAAAAGACAGATTTTTTATTGGGTATGTTTGGGTGTTTATTATAACTTCTTCTAAAATCTCTGTTATTGTCATCAGGTTTCTTTTCAAGGTATTTGTAATATAATAATATAATATTTAGCTTTATTGGGATATAATAAAGGTATTACAATAAAAACGTATTACAATAAACCAAAAAAAATCCCAATCGGCGAGGTTCTGTATGAAACAGATTTTCAACCCTACCCAAAACAGGTAAATAAATGTGTGTCATAAATGTAGCATAATGTATGAATATGTTGCTGGCTAAGACCTTTGATTTAACAATAATCGTGTTGTTTATATAATAAAAAAATGATCTACTCCTCTATTAATATACCGTTTATATCATAAGAAATTATTTCATATTACTGACATTTCATATTTTTATTTGACAGATTACAACATAATATACAGAACTAACTATATGTTTTAGTGTAACAATTGTGTAAGAGATTAAAACTAACAAATCGGTTTTTAAGTTCAGCTCTAAATTTGAAATGGCATTGCAGTCCACAAATAGGTGAGGCCATTTGTTAAGACGACTAACAGCAACATATTCAAAACAACATTTAAATTTGAATGCACAGTGTTTGCGTATATTATATGTATCTTGTCTTACATGCCAGTTATGTATGAGAGAACATTTGCAGAGTAAATTACATAAGTATCGAAGAATTTGGTTCTTTATGATTTTATACAATGTGCAAGAGAATAACAAACAAAAGCGATGTTCCAATTTTAACAGGTCAGGTGATGGTAATAAACTCCACTAGCATAATCTAAATTGCTAAGTACTAAAGAATTTACTAGATACCATTTAGTAGATTTAGGTAAGATATGCTTAAATTGATATAAGGATTTAAGCTTTACGTAGCACAATGAGGACTTTTTAAGTACATGTGTTTGAAAATTTAGGTTGCAGTTCTAGTAAACACCTAAGTTCTTGATATACTCTGAAAACACATACACTGTTGGTTAGCACTGATAAAGCTTTTTGACGCATTGCACTTGTCCCAATGCACATTAACATAGATTTAGATCCATTTAAAAAGAGACTGTGGTTGCTTGACCAATCTGAAATTGCAGATAGATTTATATTTAAATTATTTATGGTGTCATTTATTACCATAGGATCACAAGACACGTAGCACTGAGTATCATCTGCATAGAAATGGACATTACAATCTTTAGTTAGATATTTGGTCAATTGTAAAAAGTGTAAATAGGTGTGGTCCTAAAATACTGCCTTGTGGGACCCCTTTGACCTATAGGGCTGCTGGCTTAAATGTTCCTTATACACTATCTTTTTCAAGTAAAACTATAGCGTTCTTACGAGAACGCTTTACCTAGGCTACAAAAATTTAAGCCCATTTATAAAGCTAGTTTTTAACTACAGCAACCTTTTTAGTTGGACTGTCAGGTCAATTTCTTTTTAGTCTTTTTGTTGCTTTCCCAAAAGATTGTGGGCATTTGTAGCTGTCTATAGGAGAAATTTGTTTATTAGTTTCATCAGGGCTCTTAAATTTATTACCTTTTCCTAACTCTTTCCAAAACCATCTTTCGTCTGCTAGTAATTTGCCATTTTCTTTTACTTTAAATTTTCTCAATTTTCTTCTTCGTTTGTCCGTTTCCTTTCTTGTTGAAGGTGCCGTTGCCGTTTTTCTTTATATTAAGCTTTTCACGATAAGGCTTCGTGAGTAGTTTTTTTTCCGACTGGTGATATTCCCTAAAAACTTGATATAAAACTTAATAACAGAAAGCACATATGCAGTTCTTGTAACACCCGTTAACCACATTATGTAACGCCCATTACCAATATTATGTAACACCCGTTACCACATTTTCAATTCAATTTTTAATACTAAAAATCATTTTATCATTATTAATATTAAGAATAGGCATAACCTTACTTCTGTAGTACAGTAAGTGAATAGGTGTTATGGTTTAACTGTTAAATAAACTTTTGTATGCTATTGGTAACAGGTGTTACAAGTAACACATAATGTTTCTTAATCTTCGTTGGGAATTAAACCACTCATAGTTTTTAAAATCATCTTTATTTACGTCATGGATCGCCATGGATGGAAACGTAAATAAAGATGATTTTAAAAACTATGAGTGGTTTAATTCCCAACGAAGATTTAAAAAATGCTAAACAAACCACAACAAACATACAAGTAACACATAAGTAAAATGGAACTGCCAGTAAACTAATTTTTATTATACCTTACCTTTAATGATTATGCTGATGCAAAGGTTTAAACTTTCAACAATGAACCTGCACAAAAATCAAAAACGACAGCCGATGATCTATATTAAAGACTCTTACATTTAAAAGTTTTACTATACAAAACCGTCGACGCGGTATAAGTGACGCAACGGCAGTTGGTAACGCTAATCTTTAATACAGATTTTAGTGCGCCCATCTGTCAATGACGTCACTCAATATGCAAATTAATACGCGTAAATGACGGAATATATAAAAGGTTAGAAATGAAGTATAAACAATAAGGTACTTACATAAATAGGTACAGCTTCCTACAGAATAATTTAAAGATGGCGTCTGCAATGACCATCGGGATTGCTCCGACTAGCTACGGCAGTCGTGGGCTGCTCCCAGGTTGTATCCAAATTACGTCTTCCTTCCTAGTATGTAGCGGGAACGATAAGGAACAGGTTTTATAGGGAACGATAAACAAAGAGAAGCAAAGGAAATCTACATAATAAGATAAAGATACGATACCAGATACGACCACTCCACTTGAAGTTCAAAGGCAAAAAGCCACGTTTCCTCAGCGTCTCTCGGAAACTTCCCCACTTTTTTCTTCCACGCGTCAGCGCGAAGTTCGTCCAACCCAATTCTGACGTGACGGAAATACGCGCGCCACAGGCCTTTTAAATTTATGGCGCGAAAACTCCCGCACATCAAAACTAAAACTAACCAAAGTCTAGTGCCAAATTTGGCACGTAACAAGACAACGATCTCAACTTTGTCAAAAATTCTACGTGTGATTACACCAAAGGGAGGGGATAATTGATTCAGTAAAAAAACAGTAAATAATTCTTTTTGATTTGAACTTTGGGACTTTTTGCTGCAGTGATATCTCAGTAAATTTAATTTAAATATTTTTTACCCTAATGTTCATTTTAGGATGGAATGGCTGTAGAACAAAATGCAAAACACCTCTTCACAGCCACTTTTTTAAACTTTTACATGATAATGTCTATTTTAGTGTACGATGTTTCGTAGAAAAATACGTATTTTTAAAATACGGTCCTATCCCTAAAAACACAGATTTTTGAAGAATTTTTGATTCTACGTCCAGTAATAAATCACACGTGGTGGTTTAATTACGTTCCGGAACTGTTTCGGCCTTAATATATTTCAAGTACGGGCCTGCATTATAAAAAAAGCTAATTAGAATCTTTCTAAAGCAAAAGAAAATTGAAAGTATACAATTATTGTTTTTTATTGGGTGAAGCTCGATTACACCAAAAAGTAAATGAAACGTGTGATGCAAAATTGGTGTATTTAATATCGGCTCTTACAATAAGTAAACAATAAGAAAATACTATTATCTAAATCATAAAAATTGCTGGAACAAATGTCCATTATTCTCTTAACATAAATAACATTTTAATTGTAGAATGTAAAAACTTTACGTAACAAATCTGGAGTAGTCGTTTGGAAAGCATCAAGAACTAGCCTGCATAGGCCTTCTTCAATTTCAAAACTATGGTGGTAGAAAATTTTTTTGATACATTCCAGAAAAAAAATCTAAAGGTGTGAAGACTGGCGAACGGGTTGGCCAATTACATGTTTATGTATCCATTTTCTAGGAAATCTATTTGAAAGATATTGCTGTACGATCCTGACATTGTGCATGAGCACATCATCTTGTTGGAACCAACCATTTTGATAGTCTCAGTCTGCAAGTTGAACAGTTTTCAAAGCTTCTTCCAAATCGTACTCAAGTAAGTTTTGCAGTAACACTCTGTGGTGAGTGATAAAAGAACGACCTATTATTTGTGTGTCTAAAATTCTAACCAACCCGTTAAATACAAAATGATGTTGGTGTCTAGTAATTTGAAACTGACTGGAGTTGTTTCTTGACCAATAAAGGGTATTTCATCGGTTAAAAATACCAATATTAGTTATCATGCCTTCGTTCGACCAGATAATTTTGTGAAAAATTTTCGTCCTCAACACTTCCTCGTGTACCATTCGCAAAATGTTCTTCGTCTTTCTTCAGCACTATGTTAAAGTTCTTGGCAAATTTTTAATTTGTAAGGGCGAAATTTGTTTTCTTAAAAGAAAATGAGTAGTATATTTAGCTGCTCCGGTTGTTTGTTCAATTTGTCTAACAGATATTTCAGGGTTTTCTGCTATAGCTAACAATACATGATTTTCTTTTAACTCGTCACAATACTTTCTTCTGCTTAATAATGGTTTTGTAAACGATCCATACTGCCTAAGGTTTGGAGTTAATCATCCGAAAATTTGTGCTACTTGGAGATCTTCTTTCCGAATAACTGTTAAGGTTTATACACCTAGCTTCAACAGCATTATTATACGACACGTTGTAATACTTAATTATGTTGAACTCTTTCTGTGAAAAATTATCTTCCTTTTTAAAGAATAAAGCTATCAATCAGAACATATTTTTAAATAAAAAAATTGTAGCTGTATGACAATTTAAAAAATGCTGTTGAGTGTACATGTCAATAGTTCCAAAGCCTACTATTTTTAATTTAAAGTAAATTATTCAAAAGTGGTTGTATTTATCAAATCAAAGAATTTTGAAGATTAGTGTTATGGAGACTTTGTAACGTATTTTTTTTTCTAGTTACATTTAGTTCAATAAAATAAAAATAAAACAGCTATAATTTAAAATATTTAATTTGAGAATTATCATCCAATAAAAATTAATATATAATATTCATAATAACGCATAGATTCTCGTATGTATAGACTCTAAAGTTCGTTACCAAGCTCTGTCAAGTTGTCAGTCGGCACTTGATTCTCAACGTTCGAAAGTGCAAGCCGCTTTTGCAGACGAGGTGAAGTCGAAATGGCCCTGTCGAAACACATGGCTTCTAACAAAGTTAGGAAAAAGTAGAGCATTGAAAATTCTTGGTGTCTGGAGGTCGACCCTAACAGCGGTTGCGTGAGCATGATTTTCGATAAGCCTCGCTCCGAACAGTTTAGTTGATCCCGACAGGCCTGAGAATATGGAACCCCTTTGGACATCATTTTAGACATGCAATATCTTGAGGACATATCTTGAATAACATTTCCGATAATAAATTAAAACAAATTTTGAAGGCAGTAATTTAAAGCAAGAATTTATGGTTTCGTTCTATTCAATATAACATGCAGTAAAGTAAACGCCGATTCCACATGTGTTCCCGATATTTCAACCTTACCGATGACTAATATCACACAAGGATATTATGATGGAAATCTCCGACAGCTGAGGTCAAGATCCAGCACGTGTAGTACATTCTTGATGCACGTGAGTGTTTTTAACTTTTGATAACTTTGAAATTATAGTAAATTATTATGAATTATCCAACATTAATTGCTTGAGTAACGTAAATAGAAAGTAGTTTTTTTTGAGTAATCAGTAAATTAACGAATATGTTGCTTGCTTGACAGAATGTTTCCACATGTACGCAAACTGTGTATTTTATAAAGTTCTGAATGACAACCTATGTCAGACCAAAAAATATGTAGATTCCGTTTTCCTATCTAGACGCCATATGCTGTCTTGATTTAATTTACATTATGCTTGAAGACTTTCAGGTCATGTAAAGGCACTTTCATTGGCATGAAATTCGCGTATTTATTATAGATTACAATTAAATTAGAATAATAACATTTTACCAAGTCTGCACTTTGATAATTAATTTTTGTCGTAATAATCAAGGAAGTACTTCGCTGATTAAAAGAAACTTATGTGTTATGAACAATTAATAAATTATATGTCTATCTAATTAAATCTTATAGAAATGAACTACTCATAGATCTTAATTTTGAATGTAAAACTTCATTAGCGTTATTATGAAAAAATTTGATAAAGAGACAAACTTTAATATTGCAGTCATATGTACATAATCAGAAATTTATCCAAATAGAATCCTTTTTGTTTTTGAAAGATGTTTTATTATTTAACATTTAAAATTTGCAAGTCCTCCCGAATAGAAAGAGTGTGTAGTGAAAATAAATTCCTCAGTATATTTTAAATGCCTAAATTCTATTATTCTATTTTTGGCAAATGTTTTGAGGACACAAATGGTGTCCATATTGTGCTTTGTTTGTTCACAGGTAAAGCTGAGACATCTGTATGACATCTGGTGGTTGAGGTCTTGGTAAGTGTGTCCTAAAGAGTGAAATTCAGGTTTTATGGCTATGTTAGTGGTGTTAAGATAAGGTTTCCGCATTCCCCTTATACTAGCACAGTTAAATTTTGTTGGTTATTGTATTAAAAAATACGGTGGCGCTCATTAAATATATTTTTTGGTCTTTTATTCACCCATGACCCAAGCTCATGATCTACCCAGAGCTAACACTCGACTAGCCGTTTATATCTTAAGAGTTTTTCTTTGTCTCAAGCCATTCTCCATCCGACATTACCTTGGGCTTAAAAGAAAAGGAAGAAATTCTCGACCTTGTGATATCAGATTAAGGTTTGGAAAGTTGGGAGGTTTAATTTATAGCTGATAGTCACGAGGATAAAGAAATATAAAATTATATTTTTATATTACAACTTGGTAGATGTTATTCATGTTTTGACAATAATACACATTTATACGTACAAATATTATAATTTAAATGCGTAACCTAGTAGTATATTTTTTTGTTTACTTATTGAAAGTCTAGTATTAAATAGGTTATTAACTTTGTGTGAGGATTCATTTATTTTTTGGTTTAATCGAATTTTGCTCAATAACCAAACAATAACTATACTCTTTCAGTTTTCTTTTGCTTTAGAAAGATTACTTCTAATTTAAATTAGTTTTTTTTATAGGCCCGTACTTAAAAATATTTTTCCTAATGATGACTGAAACACTTCCGAAACATGTGATATATCACCAGATGTAGAATTAACAAAAAGTTGTATTTTTAAAAATGGGACCGTATTTAAAAAATTAGGTTGATGATTTCTCGAGAATGAAACATCGTAAGTAAAGTTGAGATTATCATGAAAATAATAGAAAATAAAAAAAAATCAGTTTTTTAAAATTCTCGAAAACCAAAGAAAATTTTGAAAATTATATCCTTTCATATTAGTGACCACTTTCGCAACTTTTACCCTATTTAACCAAAACTGTATCTATTATAATTTTTGAGATCCCAATGATAACATCCTTATGAACGCACTGTATAGGGTTAAAAAGATGGTGTAGCACCAATGAAGAGATGCTAAATCAATTGGAAATGTGTCAAATGTGATTGATTTAATCTTTTGATATCAATCCGTACCAAGTATTGATTTATTAGGTTGGTGCAAATGAATGATTCTAGCACTGAGTCTATCAATCCCGCAAGCAAGATATACACACGAACATTAATTGTTTTACGAATAATACTGATTGATATGAAAAATTGTGAATGCATTTCTATTTTTATTAATATACAGAATTAAATATTCATTGACTATAAAAATGTTCATAACAAATCATTTACATCTTGGAATTCAACTGACTCGATGTTCTCTTGCGATAGTTTTTTATATTCTAAAATTAATTCTAAACGCTTTTACAGTTTTATCTGCATAAATGTATCACATTAGCTTGTTTTAAATTTTTATTAATTATTAGGTTAATAATACTTGAAGTACCTCTGTTGTCATTTTTTTCCAATAAACTCCGCTCAAGTTTGTGCCATAGAAATACATCTTATAGTAGTGCCACAACAACTCCCTTAGTAAAACATTACTAATACTAACCAAGTTGAAACCTCAACACTATTTTCGCCTCAAGACTATTTTCGTACACATACCGTTTCTATTATTTTGTCTTAGTAGTAGAACATTTCGACTACTAACCTAAGTGAAACCTCTACACTATTTTTGCTTCAGCACTATTTGCACACACGTACTCTTTCGATTATTTTGTCTGAGTAGTAGAACATTTTTACTACTAACCTCAGTTGAGACGTCATTATTTTTGCCTTAACACTATTTTTGCACAGAAACCCAATCGTATGTTGCCTCCGTAGTAAAACATTTCGACGACTAACCAAAGTTGAAACCTTAACACTATTTTTGCCTCAACGCTATTTCTGCATAACCTCTTCGATTATTTTGTCTTAGTGGTAAAACATTTTGATTACTAACCTAAGTTGGGTTGTGTTGAGTTCTGAACTGTCCGTTCATGAAACAATATACTAAATTTCTTTTACTGATTCCTATTAACAATGAGGTAGTTATTTTACTACTCATATTTTTTCAGCCAAAATTTTTTCTAAATTTAAAGAAACTTGCTCCAAGCAAAAATGGCTCTTTCAGTCAGGAATTGTGAGTCAAAGTTTTCAAAACTTTTTAACTGTACTTTCCGGTGCATTCAATATTGCCTTCCTTGTAACAAAAATCATATAGAATATCAATAGGTCATGGTCAACAAGAGGGATTCGTAATTCTGCCAAAAATATGCACTGCTTTATATACCTAAAAAACAGATAATGTTTGTTGTTTGCATTATTTCTGTCTACAAGAAAATCTATAAAAAAGCCATTCAGTCGGCTAAAGCTATATGTTATAAAAACCGACTATCTAAAACAAAGAATGTTCCGAAAGAGACTTGGGGGATAGTCAATAAATTAAGAAATAAGCACTAGTTATTGAACAATGTGTAACTTGGTCGTTTGATCGGTAAATGCAACTTTAAACAACCAACTATGAGACTTTTCTCAGGGTCTGAAATTTACGGGTGGGTTCTTTGATTGTAGAACCGGTATGAACAATGTGATTGTACCTTCAGTAAGAATAAAGTGTTTTCAAATAATAAGACGTCAGTATAAACAGTGCTTCTGTTTCAGTATTTGAACTAGGAGTCAACAGAATTTTGCATAAATCTATAAATACATCCTACCTTTTTATAACTAAACCAATAATTTATTAGCAATCGGCGATAATAATCATATGAACAACTTTTAGCTTTTACATTTCCAGGAATCAAACTCTAACTCAAAAAGTAATGAAAATAAATCAAATTAAACTACTATACAGTGGCTGAAAATCATTAAATTCGAAATCTACCTCCGTTTATAAATTAACTACTCTATCAAATTTCATAAAGTCTACATGGTTAGTATAGTACAGTACTGGCAAAAAGAACACAGAACCCTTTACTAATAATTGACAATTAATATATACAATTTATACAAATCAAATTTTTGCTCATTAATTTTATATTACACCAAATCAAAGTTTATTTAAATATTACAATTATCGTTATAAATACCTGGTTATCTAGAATTCAATTGAATAGAAGGATCATCGACCTCGATAAGCTGGATAACCTGTAGCGGTAACCCTGAACGATAACAGCGTGTTGTTGAACTGACTTTTGTAACCGATGTGCTTATGGTGATAAGAAACTACGTTTAAGACAAATGCTAATTTAAGGACAATAAACTTCATTTAATTTTATATACAGAAATAACTTTTGGATTATTTCTTAGCGCTAGTTACTGATTTTTTGCCGAACTATTTAAATTATGCGTTACCCTCCGTGAATTCCAACGGCGGTGACTTCGGACATCCAAAATGCAGTGGAACACAATTAAATTCTTAAGAACAACTACCATTAGGAAGTAGATAAAATGAAACGATACTAAGATCTTACAAACGAGCTTGAAGGGCGTAATCGCTATCAAATAAATTTTATCTGTACCTAATTTATTCGTTCGTAGTGTTCGGTCTCTTTGTCGCACGTTCGCGTGGTTAATTTTAAGATACTTTAAATTCTTAGTTGTAAATCAAATCCTAAAGCTGTCAGCCCTTATCCATTTACATCCTGTCGTAAAAATTCCTTTGTGCATGTGTAAATAAGTTGGACTAAGGGTAGTGACGAAAAACATTCTCGCATCGATATCGAAGCAGAACAGTCGGTTCTTTGTTCGGTAACGTGAGTTTGTTAATAGTGCCGCCGACTTTATCGATAAACCCCTAAAAAACACAGTGCAAGTGCAAAGTAACACGTACTATAATCTCGAATACAGTCCCACTTAGCTGAAGAGTAAGGAGCTACATCTTAGAACAACAAAAAACCGCGGAGGTAAGTCGATATACAAATTTATAAGACCCCCCGCGCTGAACACGTAGCTTCTATATAAAATGGATTGAAATTAAAAAAAAAGTCTTTTATTAATTCTCCTAAATCTTACCCCGTTCAGGAATATGAACGAAGCACTTAAAATCACTAAGATTTTTAGTTGAGCTCGCCTTACTGCGAGTTTAGTTTCAAAAGAATAACTTGTGCAGTTCGACATTTTGATTGTTCGATTACTTAAATTAAAAAGAAAGAGGGAAAGTGTGTCTGGCTTGACCACTATACATGAACCCCTACTACATGAACTAGCGTGATGCTGGAAACGCCACCATGCTCGCGATTAAATCATGTGTTTAAAGTTGCCTAAATCTTAATTAATTCGTAACGGATATTGATATGTTACAAATGTAAGATCCTCTACCAGTGATTTAAATAATTACTTCGTTACAACAGCAAAGGATTTAATGGCCAGCATTAATTCAACGGTCGATGCTTATCCTTTTTACCTACTAGCACCCTTATCATTAAGTTTTTATCTTTACTCTATAAATGATGTAGAACTTTATTCAAAGCAACGCCAGTGTAAAAAATAAGTCGACTTGTACTACTGGCCTGCCAATAAAAATATTTAGGAACCTTTCACCTGTGGCCATTTCAACCCTAACTTCCTCAGTTATAATTTTTTTGAAAAATGTTTCTGGACTGCCTTAAAACTGCTGTAATTTCACTGTTCAAAGGAATAGATCCTGATATGGTAAGCAAATTATAGACCTATTGCGCTTCTTCCAGTGCTATCAAAAATAATGGAGAAATTGACCAAACAACGCTTCTGTTCACTCCTAACAAAATATAATATTATTTCAACCTTTCAGTTTGGTTTCCTAGCTAATAAAAATACAAATGATGCCATCATATCTGTTTTATATTATATTTATTCTAAATTAAGTAATAAACTTAGGGTTACCACTGTTTTTTTGCGATTTTGCCTAAGCACCTGAATGTATGACTCATGCTATTTTACTCAAAACATTAACTTATTATGGAAATTCGTGGTGTGCTCTTAAGCTGGTTTGAATTCTATCTCTCTGGCAGATAACAATCTGTAAAAACGGATAATTCACTTTCAAAGTGTAAACCCATTACAAACGGAGTTTCTCGGGGTTCTATATTGGGTCCTATTCTTTTTCTTCTGTTTATCAACGATATTTCCCACTTAACAACTAAAAGAAAGAATGTGCCTCTCTGCAGATGATACTAGTATTACATGGAGCAACCCCTAGTCCAAAAACCTACACAGTAGAATGTTGGCAGACTTAATAATAATAAAATCCTGGTGTGGCTCTAACAGACTTATGTCTAAATCTATACAAAACCAAAATCATATCTTACAAGAAAGGATTGCCACCAGTAATATTAAATAATTCTGTTATTGCTGCAGTTGAGTATACTAACTTTCTAGGCCTTCATATCGATAGTTACCTAAGTGGATGCATTGTGTAGAATATCTAATCCAAAAATTATAATCCTCATGCTTTGCTTTCAGATCAATTGCATTGAAATTAGAATCGAGGAGAGCCAGATCAGTCTACTTTGCAATTTTTGAATTTCACTTTATGTATGCTCTACCTTTTTGGGGAGTCTGCAGTGCCATCAACTTCAACATAATATTTAAACTGCAGATAAGAGGGCTAGTCGATATATTTTTAAACTAAGTAACCTCTCGCACTGCAAAGATTATTTTAAACAACATAAAATCTTGGCCCTTTCAGTATTATTAATTTACGAATCGGTTTGCCATATTCGTAAACACAGCAACATTTCTTCAAAGGGACGGAGTCTTAATCAATTAACTCGGTCCAGCAACATTAGTCTGCAATTGCCTATTCCTATCTCATACCTAACAAAATAGTTTTGTATTTTATTGTTTATAAAGTATTATAACCATCTAAAAATGGATTTAAAATCGGCATCCCATTACCGCAGATTTACGAAAATGATTAAACTGTTTCTTCTGAAAAATCCATTTTACAGTACTGTTGATACCTCATATTTAAACATTACCACTGCCTGAATATTTTACGAGCACTGCATCATTTTATTGCATATAAGGCTCTCTTATCCGCTTTCCATTTACTAAAATGTTCATTTCGGTATAAGTTTAATTCTTATCTGTTAAAGACTTTATTGCTTACTTTGCAACTTGTATTATTATTTATTATGTAATTATTTAAACTCGTCCATTTTGAGATTTACTTTGAAGCGTTTGTATTTTGTACCTTACTTTGTCTACATATTTTTGTAAATTTAATGACAATAAAGTTACTTTAGATAAGTTTAGCTAAGTTGCACCTTCAAAACTATTTTGCACAGGAGCCCAATCGCTTATGCTGTTTTCATAGTAAAACGTTTTGACAACTAACCAAAGTTGAAAACTGAACACTATTTTCGTCTCAACACTATTTTGCACATGTATCCCTTTGATTTTTTTGTCTTAATCGTAAAGCATTTCGACTACTAACCTAAGTTGAAACCTCAATATTACTGCTGAAACAAATGCCCAAAGAGGTACATGTGCAAAAATTGCATTGAGGTTAGGTTACTGTTAGGAATGTTTTACTACTAAGAAAAAATACCCAAAGCGGTACATGTGCAAAAATAGTGTTGAGGTTTTTAACTTAGGTTAGCAGTCAAAATGTTACTACCAAGACAAAATAAGCGAAATCGTTGATGCTAGGTTGCCATTATGAATGGCTTACTAATAAGAAAAAACAACCAAACAAGTATAGTAATATTATTATCGGAAGGGGGGTGACCTTGAAAAATCCTGCATGAGGGGGAGGGCATTTTAATTCCCAAAATAAAGGAGTGAAACTAGAAAACATTAACTTTTTGCACAACCAGTGTTGCCAGAGCAAAAAATACCCAACAACCAAGGATTTGGTCTTTACTCATGTCATACAATATAATTCTAAAAATATATGACTTTATTATGCAACAACATACAGGGTGATTCACAACTTCATAGAAATATTTTAATTGATGTTTAAGAAAGGGACATCGATTGATATTTATGCATAAAAAAATTATTTCTTAAAAAAATAATGACTTGAAATTTAAACGGGTTTTTTAAAATATCTGTACTTGTACGTATACAGTAAAGAGGCGACATATTACAGAAAATTATTTATAAGGAACCGATTTTATTTTTTTTAATTAGTAGGTGTTACCCAATGAAGTTGTGAATCACGTACTTCAACTGATGTATAAAAAAGTGAGTAAGGTAAAGTTTATGCAAAAAGTACAATTTCTTAAAAATTAACACCTTTAAACAAATGTTTATGAAATGTGGTACTTATGTACTTTAATTACAGTAACTATATACAAACGTGCTCTTCTGTGCCAGTTTTGTAGAATACCAATACATTGAAATAACTGACATGCATTACCATGTTTGCGTTGGGTCATACACTTTATCTTTTAAGACATCCTACAAAGCAAACAAACTAAATGCTTATGCTATTAATACCACTAATTTTAAATATCCACAAAGAATACCTTACACAACATTTTTCAGAAAAACAATTTTAAATTAGGAAAATAATTTAACAGTGCACTTATGAATGGTTAGGGGTAATAACATTAGGTTAATGACACGTTTTAATAAATGCATCTTTTGAGTAGACCTCTGTTGATTAGAAATAATAGTCTGTTTCTTATGATTTAATTTCTGTAATATGTTGCCTCCTTGCTTTACACGTATTTGTACAGGTATTTTTAAAACATCAGTTTAAATATTGTCGTTATTTTTTAACAAATTTTTTTGCATAAATATCAATCTACATTCCTCTCTTAAGCATTAGTTAAAATATTTCTACAAAATTGTGAATCACCTGATGTACATTCAAGTTTCTTAAATGTAATGTAGCTGGTAACATTAAGAATTGACAGATTAATTGTATAATTTTAGTGCATAAATAATTTATGTTTTTTCCAGCTCATGTTTTTATCAATGTATAATCCTAGATATGTTATGCTTGAAGTTACATATATTTTAGTTTTACATTCATAATCGGCACAAATATTACCATTATTATTGCCATGCACCATTGCGGTTTCCAATGTAGGCATGTCATTGTACTTGGAAGTAATACGCATGCACTTATTTGTTGAAATATTTAAATCTAACCAAAAATTGATTTTACTTATAACATTTAAAGCTTTATTTCTGATCGTATCACAGCTGTCTTCATTAATAATGACTTGTGTATGTTGGAAAACACCTATATTTGCTTGTTTATCATACTTCTAAGAATAGCATAATTTGGGTAGAATCAAAGATGACAACATAAAAGTTATTCATATATGGATTGCTCCTTTTGGAATATATTCTGTGTTTTTGCACATAAGACGAATGCACCAGGAAGGAAAGAACAAAATCAGTAACGGAATGCTTGTCTGAATTACTGTAACATAGAGGAAAGAAAATGAATGCTACGTTCACATAATCTGTGATGGTGGGGAGTACACAATGAAACAAAGGAACGCGCAATGCAAATCACCTTGAAAAAAATGATTAGTATATATTCAACATATGCATGTGGCAGAACACTGTCCATTACATTAAAATACAACACTCAATTAATAACTCAGAATAATTATGGGGTTTGTTGTAGTGTGTTTTCACATCATCATATCCCTACATTTGATTTTTTTTCAATACTCCACCCAAAGGTACTACATTGGCTAGAGGCAAGTTTTTTTAACCTGGAAATTTTGAATTTTGCCTATCCCTTGCTATTCCAAGCAAGGTATGGATCTTTAACGTGCATGACAATCACACAAACGGGATCTACATTTTACCTCTCATCCAACCGATGACATATTTTTGTGAAAAATGCTCGCCTAACGTTTTTCAAGCAATTCGTGTCAGAATCAAACTTGAAACCTTGGAATCAGCAGTCATATGCAAATGTGTCTGATCCATGGAGCCGCCGCATATTTATACCCTACATTTGATTTTCCAGTCCTCCACTCGAAGATACTACATTGACCAGGAAGTGTGTTTTTGAAAATTTTGAATGTTGCCGAACCCTTGCTGTTCCAAGCAAGGTGGGGATCTTTAACATGGGTGACAACACACACACACACGTGACCTACAATTTACTTTTCATCCAAACTAGAATGTATTGTTGTGAAAAATGCTTGCCTAACATTTTTCAAGTGAACCGTGTCAGGATTTTAACCAGCAACTTTGGGCATAGTAGTCACACACATACCAAGTACGCCAAGGAGCCGCCCCATATATTTGTACCTAACAAGTGATTTTCCAATGCTCCACTCGAAGGTACTACATTGGCCAGGAAGCGAGTTTTTTTACCTGGAAAATTTGGAATTTTGCCGAACCCTAGCTGTTCCAAGCAAGGTAGGAAGCTTTAACGTGCATTACAACACACACGGGATCTCCATTTTATCTCTCATCCGAACGAGGAGTACATTTTTCAAGCGGACCGTGTCGGGATTCGAACCCGGGACCTTGGGCGTAGTAGTCTCACACATACCACTACGCCACGGAGCCGTCCGCATATATTTATACCTCGTAATACATTCCAATAAAAAAAATTTGCATAAATATAAATATGACAAGAATCTTACCTACTTATTTACTACATTGACTGTGATGAGCTCGCCTTCAATAGATTCTACTAAACCTAAGAACAAAAATAAATGTTTATAATGTTGCTTTTAGGGATAATGAACAAAAAATCTACCCTAATTCTAACTCTAATAATAATAGCATTAAATAAGCAACAATGATTTGCTTATCTTGATATTTATATAATACAAGTCAAAAACCCATGTACCATAAATGTGTACACTAAATTTGATTTTTCCATTGCTCCACCCAAAGGTAAAGATAAATGAATACATTACATTTGATTTTCCAATGCTCCACTCGAAGGTACTACATTGGCCAGGAAGCGAGTTTTTTTTACCTGGAAAATTTGGAATTTTGCCGAACCCTTGCTGTTCCAAGCAAGGTAGGGATATTTAACGTGCGTGACAACACTCACACGGGACCTCCATTTTACCTCTCATCCGAGCGAGTGTATTTTTGTGAAAAATGCTCGCCTAACATTTTTCAAGCGGACCGTGTCGGATTCGAACCGGGACCTTGGGCGTAGTAGTCACACACATACCACTACGCCACGGAGCCGCCGATAAATGAATACAGCTATCGTTACCTATCAACCATTATGACATATCTTCACGTACGCTTTCAAGTGCTATTAACTGCAATGTGTTATAATGATAAAGTGAGGTTCCTGTGCTAAGGCCAAGTAAGCATTGGTTCAGAGAAACAAAGAACATGGTTAGAAATCCAGGTTAAGAATTTAGGTTAAAATCCTGGTTCAAATATTAAATTTTTATTAAAGAAACATCGCCATTCAATACCTATGTCACATAAAAAGGAACCGAGTTTTTACCATAAAGATTTTGTAACTGCCTGGTTGAGTTTATAATATCATAAAAGAAACCATCCCAACCAACACCCAAAATATATTGAACTCGTTCCACGAATTGTTTTCTGAAGAATAATCGCAGAAAAACTCATTATAGAATATCAGTAACTTTCCAGCATTCAATGATAATATAGCTAGCCCTTTATCTAATTACGTTTAAAATAGGTTATGTAGCTACAATAAATCTGCTTATTATGCACTCATACACAGCCATCTGAATTATGGGGCGCCTCACCACATACTAAGCGTGCATTCATTCTACAAAAAAGAGCTATCAGATTACTTAGTAATGTACTAATAACCACTCATTGTAAACCACTATTCCGAGAGCTACGAATATTAACATTGCCGGCAATATATGTTCTTCAGTGCATCAAATGTGTTATAGCACTACAAAAGCATCCATCGGCACACCAAGACATACATAGCTACAACACACGAAACAACTTTAAACTAGTAGTACCATGGTACCGAATGAACAAAAGTAAAAGTGGAGTAAATTACTGGACTTACAAGATTTACAATAAAATCCCAAATCAATATCTACAACAGAAGACCACTGGGGAACTGGTCAACAGAATGAAAGTGTACTTTACGGGCCTTGCACTATACAGCATTGATGACTACCTAAAGAGTACCATAATAATATAAAGCATTTTGTATGACATGGTTAAATATCTTGTATATATTATTCCGCAATAAATCTATCTATCTATCGAACACTAACGTATCAAAGGTGGTTCGTACAATTAAGCAATTTTTCAAACGTGAAAGCAAACATTTATTAAACAAGGTATATAGAGAGAAAAATGTAGAAAGTATTTAAACTACGAAATTGAACGTAACAGTGTCTTCACTAATTCAGTGAACTTTGAATGAATACTTGTCTGACACTGTACATTTGACTTTCCAATGCTCCCCTGGAAGGTACTACAGTGGCCAGGAAACCAAATTTTTTACCTGGAATTTTGAATTTTACCGAATCCTTGCTATTCCAAGCAAGGCAGGGATCTTTAAAGTGCATGACAACAGTCACACACATGGTCTACTTCATACCTCTCATCAGAACGAGGGCGTATTTTTGTGAAAAATGCTTGCCTAATATTTTTCAAACGGTTTTTGTCGGGAATCAAACCCAGGACCTTGAGATCAGCAGTCACGTGGGAACCTGTCTGATCCACTTACCATACACTGATGTATAGTGAATAGCACTTTATTGTTTTGATTTTCACTATCTAGAATCGTCTGTTCAGATCCAGCAAACATTTTGTGATGTAGGATTATGGTATAATTTTTACAATTGGCACAAGGTTTGTTATTGGAACTTTGTACTTGATATTAATATATATTAATATAGAGCTACATATTTTTAATTCATCGAAATCAGCACTTTAATTGTTGCAGTGACGAAAAGTCCCAAATATTACCAAAGATAAGAAATTATTTTTACTCTGCATAATTAATAGTATTAGTTTTTATTACCATATGATGTTTGAACTGGTTAACACTTTTAACTTGAATTTTCTAGGTAGTCATTGTGTGACTAATTTACACTCGCTACAGGCCGAGTTTGTAAATTAATTTGTTGTTTACAATTAATTGTACTGTCATTAAACCGGAAAAATAATTGAAATCAAATGGCGTTCGACAAAATCACTACTTTAAGACATGCATTGCCTGATGATTGCATTTCAGTCTGCTTAAAGCACTTAATTTGCACTTACTCTAAGTTAGTTGGCACTCTTACTTTGTTGTTTTACAGTTTAGGTCTACGGTAATTTTCTAGATTATAGAAACTAAATGAAATATTTTACTGAAGCTCGGCGAAATGCCTACCTGATTTTGTGAACTGAAACCGTATATAGTTCATTTGTTTTAACTTTAGGATGACGTCAAATGTAGTTATAAAGTGTTAGCAACTGCATGTAAATGAATACCTAGAATTCTGCTTGAAGGATACTGTCATTTAACACATAAAGGTTTGCAATTATGTATGATGTTGCCATCAATTTCTCTTGCCAATGGAAATATTCGTGTATCATTCATTAAATATATTATAATTTAAATTAACATTGGCAATTTAGCATTTTATCTAGTTGTGACATCATCTTAAGGTTAAAATGAATGGACCATACCAAGTTTTCATTCACAACGTGGAAATGCCTAAAAATGGGTATGGAAGTTTGGTCCAGGAAAACAGGTAGATGCTTTACTGAATCTCCATGAAATGCCTACCTGATTTTCTGGATCAACATTGTACATAATAATGTGTTTTGGGTTTGAACTATTGTCATATTAATATTAATAAAGTTGAAATTTTGTCCATATCCATAAGGGATGTCATTACCACTAAACATGTAGGTTCATCTGCTCAACTAAACTACGAAAAGGAGATTGCTAAAAGACACATTTATTAGTATAGAATATGACAGTTCAATACTCCGACACGTATGTGTTTACCACAAGAGCTGTCGTCATAGAGTTAAACATAAAAAGTTACTGAATGATAACCTATTGTTATGTGAAAACTGCATTTCCTCAGCAACAAATTTTTCTACTACCTCTAATAACACTGATAAAGTTCACTCCAAACTTCAACAGCTTTCTGAGGACAATGAGTTATTGGTCCACCACTGAGCTAAATTAAAACTTGATCACAACTCTTTTATCCAAGAAGCCATTGCAAATGAAACACAGCTTAATCAGCAGCTGCATTATGCCAAGCTTAAGATTAATATACTTAAGACCTTAGTAGATGGGTTAAATACAAATTCAAATGATACTTCTTATTTTCGTAGTTCTGTTGGTACTCAAACATTATCAGCGACAAATTCTATCACTTCTGATCTAATTACTGGAACTGGCACTCAAACTCTTGCAATTACCAATTCTGCTTATCTTATTACAAATAAGAATTATGATAAATCTTCCTCTGATGAATGGTTTTCAATAATGTATGGGTATTCACCTACCTACACCAAAAGGTCTGTTTCTGACCACATTCAACCTTCTACTAGTTCAAATGGAACCTTGAATATTGTCAGTGCATATACCTCTGCAAATTTTGACATTCAGAATGAGATTGTTGCTTCTCTGACTATACTAATCAATCTAAAAAGTCTCTCGCTAACTCTGATCCAGAAAAATCACAAAATCACCTACTACCTTCTATGGAATTTGCCAGTGTGGCAACTCCTGAGACGCCTCTGAAAACCACCAAATTTGCATCTTCCAGAAAACAAAATATTGTAGTCTTTGGGGATAGTCAAGTCAGAGGATTCTCCAAAATACTCAGCTCATTGACGGATCCAGCAGTTAGCACTGTATATGTTAACAGTAAACCTAATGCCACTTTGGATGATGTAGTCAGTAACTTGCCTTTCGAACTTGCAAATCTAAACACTAATGATTATGTCATAATCTTTGGAGGTTCAAATAACAACTTGAAAGGAAGAAAATTTTGGAGAGCACCTTAAATTACTAAAAGACGCAGCGGAAAAAACTAACGTAATTTTATTAGCTACACCTTATTGGAAAGGTCGAAATGTTCTAAATAACTTGATTTACAACTTTAACCTAAATATATATTCGCATTTGACCGAAACTAAAACTCCTTACAGATTTATAGATGTCAATAACATACTTTCTTCTAAACATTTTACTTCACATGGACTTCATCTCAACTATTTTGGGAAGCAGCACTTAATTAAACATATACTACATACTACATTCAACTTCACCACAAAGTCATCTCACAATAGTTTTATTAATAACAACCTAGTATATATCACTGTAAATGATCCCAACCAGGATATTCAAAATTTTCAAAATTCCATAACTGATAACTTAACTACTCCTTTAACTAAGGACAACTTGCGAAATAGCATTCCACAAAGCAGTGCTTTTTTATAAGAAAACAATTCACTGGTTACTCTCTTCTATTGTGTAATGTGCAGAGCCCGTGCAGTAAGGCAGATAATTTATTTGTACTTTTGGATAGTTTAAACTTCCCTGTCGTGCTATGTATTACTGAACATTGGTTGATGAGTCATGAATATATTCATTTAGAATCCTACACTTTAGTTAGTTCTTTCTGCAGGAAACAAAAAAAAAACACGGCGGAACCGCAGATACTGTGCTGAAATGTCTGATTTTGATAACATGTCAACATTTAATTATTTAAATGATGAAATTCATTTTGAATGCTCTCATGTCTTTAACAGAAAGGGAAATTTACATATTGTTTGCATTTATTGTTCTCCAACAGGAAAAATTGATTACTTCTTCGATTCTCTTGATGCAGTGCTCAATGCAATTACAAGGCACTGTGACGTGATTATTTCTGGTGATTTCAATATAAATTTTAATAATATCTTTGATAAAAATGTTAGCAAGATAAAGATGCTTCTGAGATTTCATAATTTGCAAATGCATGTTGATAATGATACTAGAGTCACCAATTCTTCGAGTTCCTGTATTGATTATATAATTACCAACATAAATCCGTCTACACTAATGACCACAGAGATAATTGAGAATGATCTCTCCGACCAAAATTTTATTTATTTTACTTTGGGTACCTTTCAATTTTTAAACCATCATAAAATTTGGCACATTCGAAAATTTAGTCAAAATAATAAGATTAAATTCACTGAGCTGTGTGCTCAGATCAACACATCACCCTCTTTCTCTGATTTAAATAAAAAATTTCAGATTTTAATTGACAAGATTTCATCAGCGTTTGAAGTGGCTTTTCCTATAAAAAAAATTATATTATAAAAAGGAAAAACTGGCTGACAAAAGGCATCAAAATATCTGTCAAAAATAAAAAAATTGTTACATATCCTTTATAAACATTTTCCATCATCGTCTTTTATTAAGAACTATTACTTAAAGTACAAAAGAATATTTAAAACTGTAATAACTTTCATTAACAAACCGTATTTTACTATCTAAGAATAGGGAAAAGGAATCATGGAAGCTTATCAACGAATTGACAGGTAGATCAAAGTCTTATAGCTCTCATATTCGTCTCGAAAATGTACCAGAAAAGGATGTGGCTAGTTTCCTGAACTCACATTTTGCAACAACTGCACCTAAGCTAGTCTCTAACAATAACTCATCATTGTCTGATGCAACTGACTTTCAAAGAAATAATTGTAAACAGTTCGAAAAATTTTTGTTATTTCCAACAGACAAATATGAAATTCTGGACATCATCAAATCATTTAAAAACAAACATTGTACAGGTGATGATAATATTCCTGCTAAGGTTTTGGTCTGCCTGCCTATGAATCTATTAAAATATCTTACTGATCTAATCAATGAGTCATTCCAAATAGGTGTGTTTCCTGCATGTCTAAAACATGCAATTGTCATTCTGCTTCACAAGGAAGGTCTATTAGTTGCAAACAACTTCAGACCTATTTCCTTGTCAGTATTCTCAAAATTAATTGAAACATTAGTTAAATTAAGGATTGTTAACTTTGCAAAAAAATTCGATGTCTTTTCTTCTGCACAGTTTGGTTTCTGTGAAAATAAATTCACTATGGATGCTATTCACAATTTTTTGAGTGATGTGTACTCTGCATTAAACAAAAGGCATACTCTGTCAGCTGCATTGTTCATAGATATTATAAGGCATTTGAGTGTGTTAATCATGACATTCTTTTAAAGAAACTTCATTTCTACGGAATCAGAGGACTTCCGAACAATTAGTTGAAATCATATCTAAACGACAGATTCTAATCAGTTCACACTCCTTATAATAATGTATCTGATAAACAAAAAATATCCTTAGGCATTCCCCAAGGTTCAGTGCTAGGGCCCATTTTGTTCTTATTCTATATCAATGACATTGTTGATGCAATTAAACATGGAAATGTTACTTTATTTGCAGATGATATTACTATTAATTGGGAATCTTCATCTATCAATCATTTAGAGAATAATATTATGACAGATTTTGAATCTGCTAAAAAATGGCTTACTGCCAATAAGTTAGTAGTAAATATTGAAAAAACCTGTCTGGTGGCGTTTAAAGGTATAACGATTGCTGATAATATTTTGAATGACTTATCTTTGTCCCGAGTTAATCGACAAAGTTTTTAGGATTAATAGTTTACCAGAGTTTGAACTCCATTTCGAATGGACCTGCACCTTGCCGAAGTTCTAAATTACTAGAACAGGTGAAATGGTTTGCGTGTTCTAATGAGCTAAAGAGCCAAACTACAGGTCCAACCAAAGTAGTAGGGTCGTTAGTGAGGAACCAGACTAAAACAGGTCCCCGAAAGAGGGCAGCGGCTCTTTCGGTTCTTAGATTGGCAGAGACCATAGGGGTCGGTATGGCAGTCTAAGACACACTACCGCGATGTGGAAGGCAACGGGAAACCACCACATTATCTCCCAAGTACACAGCGTACTTAAATTGTTACAAACATGATGGCATTCTCTGGGGTAAAAGATTCGAGTTGTTAAAATAGTCCCCCATTCGGATCTCCGGGAGGGGACTACTTCGGAGGGTGCGATTAGAAAGTTAAAAATAAGAGTCGGGAACATTCTGCGAGTCGGAGCGTGGAATGTTAGAAGTATGAAGCAAGTAGGTGAGCTAGAGAACCTAAAATCGAAATGAATAGGTTATCACTAGACATAGTAGGGATCAGCGGTTCGGTGGCCGGAGGCGGGGATTTTTGGAGTGGAGACTTCAGGGTAATTCATACAGGAGCAGAGGAAGGAAATTTGGGTGTGGGGATAGTTATGGAAAAGATAGGATACTGTGTAGAAAATTACTTACAAAAGAATGAAAGAGTACTCATGGTTAGATTAGAATCTAAACCGGTAAACACAGTAATAATTCAAGTATACATGCCCACCTCTAGCTACAGTGACGAAGAGGTAGAAGCGATCTACAAAGATATCGAAGACATATTAAGACACGTAAAGGACATGAAAATTTAATAATTATGGGGGATTTTAATGCAGTGGTAGGTGAGGGTAGGGAAGGAGCGGTAGTAGGTTTATTTGGTTTAGGCACGAGAAAAGACAGGGGAAATAGGCTGGTAGAATTTTGCGACAAGAACAATTTAATTATCACAAACACATTATTTCAACATCATGCTAGAAGGCGATATACTTGGAAGATGCCAGGAGATATAGGAAGATATCAAATAGATTACATTCTTGTTAGACAACGGTTTAGGAATCAAGTAAAAGACTGTAGAAGCTACCAAGAAGCAGATATAGATACTGACCACAACATCGTAATTATGAAGGCCGCACTTAAATTTAAAAATCTGAAAAAAAGGAACGGAAAAAGGCACTTGGACTTAGAGAAACTAAAAGATAAAGATATTCAAGAAAGATTCGAAAAAAAGTCAAATGAATTGCTGAATGATATTGGGAAAATATCTGATACTAAGGAAGTAGAAACAGAATGGAATAACATTAAATCTAGCCTAGACATGGGGCGGCCAGAGATATTCTGGGGTATACACAAAAAGAAAATAAGAAACCATGGATAACAAAGGATATCTTGAATTTAATAGAAGAAAGACGAAAATACAAAAATAAATCAGACGAAACAGGAAAACAGAGATACAAAACCATAAAATGGGAAATTATTCGAAAATGCAGGAAAGCTAAAGAACAATGGATTGATGAAAGTGCAAAGAGATACAAACAAAGATGGAAATAGGAAAGACAGACGAAGCATACAAATTAATTAGAATGAATTTTAGGGATATAAAACCGTATAGCAAAAATATAAGGGACGCACAAGGAAACGTCATCATAGAAAACGAGAGAAAGTGGGTAGATGGCAAGAATATATAGGGAATTTATATGCAGGAGAGGAACTAACCGCATTAGAACAGGAATCAGACATTGAAAATGATGACTTGGGATATCCTATACTTAGAGACGAGTTTAAATTAGCATTAAAGAGTCTGAAAAATGGTAAGGCGCCGGGTACAGATAAGGTGCAAGCAGAAACTCTAAAAGCAGCTGGACAAGCAATAACAGAACGTCTCTTCCAACTTGTACGCTATATGTATGAGACAGGCGAGATACCCAAAGATTTCAAACGTAGCATCATAGTAACTATACCAAAAAAGAAAGGTGCGGATAGATGTGAAAATTTTCGAACAATAAGTTTGACAGCACACGTGTCAAAAATATTAACTAGAATTGTGCAAAGACGAATGGAAAACGGGCGAAGAAATACTAGGAGAAGACCAATTTGGGTTTAGGCGAAACAGGGGAACATGGGAGGCTATTTTAGCTCTGAGAGTGATAATGGAGAAAACAATAGAAAAAGGGGAAAGCGTGTATATAGGGTTTGTAGATCTGGAAAAAGCATTTGACAATGTAAAATGGAAAAATGTTTGATATACTCAAAAGATTGGAATTAGTTATAGGGATAGACGAATAGTACATAGCTTATACAAAGAGCAAACAGCAGTAATAGAATTAGAGCAGGAACATAGAAAAGTAAACATTAGGAAAGGAGTGAAACAGGGATGTGCCCTATCCCCATTGATTTTTAACTTGTACATAGAAGAGGCAATGAATACTGTCAAATGCAGGAAGACATTTGGAATTACTATGCAGGGACAAAAAATTGATATGCTTAGATTTGCAGATGATATAGCGGTATTAGCATCTAGCAAGGAAGAGTTAGAAGCTGCTCTTAATGAAATGGAAACGGTTCTAACAGAGAGATACGGTATGAAAATTAACAAAACTAAAACTAAAGTTTTAGTATGCAAAGGTGGGGAAAATAAATCAAAAACAAGAATACAAGTATGTAACACGAACTTACAAGAGGTTAAGGATTTCTGATACCTAGGAAGCCAAATAACGCAAGATGGAAAAAGCACAAAAGATATAAAACAAAGATTAGCACAAGGTCGTGCTACATTTAACAAGAAAAAGCAACTACTGTGCTCAAAGACCACAAACATAGAAACAAGGAAAAGATTGCTTAAAACATATGTGTGGAGCACTGCACTGTACAGCTGTGAAGTCTGGACAGTAGGAGAAGCGGACAAGAAAAAGGTAGAAGCCTTTGAAATGTGGTGTTACAGGCGTATGATGAAGATATCATGCACAGACAAAGTTAAGAACGAAGAGGTACTAAAAATGGTAGGGGAAGAAAGAAATATGTGGAAAACGATAAAAAATAGGAGAGATAGGATGATAGGCCACATACTACGGCATGAGGGAATAGTACGGAATATATTAGAAGCAGAGATAGGAAAAAAGAGAAGAAGAGGCAGACCTAGGTTAGACTACTGCACACAGATAGTAAAAGATGTAGGCTGTAGGGGGTTTAGGGAGATGTGTAGGCTAGCCCAGAATAGAAATCAATGGAGGTACGCATCCAACCAATCCCAAGATGGATAAACTATTGACGAAAAGATAACTGTGCTTAAACATGATGATTATTATAAGTAACTACAAGAATTGGTTGGGCAATATTCTCGAATAATGTTAAGTGTGTGAAAGGATTTACTGGAAAACCATTATTTCGGCAAATGTCTAAGTGTTGGGGGATCTTGGTAGCCACAGGTTGCTTAACCTCCTTCACTGAATCCCGGTAAAATAGGGCATAAAATAAGTAAACAATAGAAGGGGAACGAGCTGAATACACATGCTGTGTAAGAATTTCAGGGAACGATGTAGGCTAGCTCAGAATATAAATAAGTGCAGGCACGTGTCCAACCAGTCTTGAGACGGAAAACCTAATGACGAAAAAATAAGCGCAGATAAATCTTGATGATTAATATAAACAACTAGTTGTTGGTTGCGAAATATCTCCAACTAATGTTGGCTGTGCGAAAAGATAAATTGGAAAATATATTAAATCGTTAAGTGGTTAAGTGTTGGGGGAATTTGGCAGCCACAGGTTGCTTACCTCCCTTCACAACCACAAAAGATCGGAGAAATAGGGCGTATAACTGTAAAACAATAGAAGGTGATCGAACTGCATCTAACAAGAAAGAACAGCGCCTATGAGGAAAGGCAACAAACATAGAACAAGAAGAAAATTGTTGAAAGCATATGTGTGGAGCAAACCACAATATGCCTATGAAATACGGGCAGTCTGAAACGCAGACAGACAAACGGTAGCAGCCTTTTGAAATGCTGTGCTTCAGATGTATGAGGACGATAGCATGGACACACAAAGATAATAACAAATAAGTATAGAAATAGTAGGGGAACAAGGATATCTGGGGAAAAAGAGAATTAGAAGGGCAGAATACGTTCTAAGGCATTTTGGGGAATAGTATGGGATATATTACAAGCTGAGATAGGATAAAAGAGGTAGATGTAGACCTAGATGTGATAGTTATAGATGCAAACTGTGCAAATTTCAGGGAAATCTGTAGGTTAGTTCAGAATAGGAAACAATGATGGTACGCGTCTAACCAGTTCTAGGACTGAAGACCTAATGATGATGATGAGAGTTTGAACTGGTCCGAACATATAATCTCATTAGCCTATAAATTATCTTTGGCTTGTTTTGCATTGAGAACTGTCTTGGGAGCTTTATCGGAACAATGCACTCTTAATGTGTACTTTGCACTATTTGAGTCGAGAATGAGGTATGGCATAGCCTTTTGGGGCAATTCTACTTTGGAAAATATTTCATTATTTTTAAAATACAAAAATGTGCCATTCGAATAATCTGCAAGGCGGATAAAATGGCTCATTGCAAACCTCTTTTCAAGAAACTCGGCATTCTAACCTATGCTTCAATGTACATTTTTGAATCATTAATCCTTTTTCACAGATATAATAATAATTTTGCTACTCATAGTTCATTTCATCATCATAATACACGAACTGCAGCTGACTTTTATAGACCTTTACCTTTATCAAGCTTTATAAAAAAATCATTTTTATACACAGCACTGACACTTTTCAATAAACTTCCCAAAGAAATAAAATCTTTCAATAACTTCAAGCAGTTTAAATTTTCGTTAGTCCTTGCTGCGTGAGCGCTGTTATTACAGGATCGAAGAATTCCTTACTGATCATTTTGATTAACCCTTGGGTTTGTTTTTCTTGTAGCTTCCATAAATTTTATCTCTAACTGATGACTTCTATCACATTTTGTGATTTTGCATTATTTATGTGACAAGCTTGGATAAGGCTTGGTGATGTTTTAGACTGTGATATAAACTTTTGTTGTTAAATTTTTAAATTATGTATTTATTCTCTTCACTTCTTAAATTGTATTACAATCTTGCTTGACAAACTAGGCTAATAGTATGTATACTGTATTTATTTATATATTGGGCATTGCTCACTATGTAATTTTACCATGTTTACATGGGTACTGATTAAATATCTATCTATCTATTGTTAATCATGATTCCAGCCCTGAAAGTGTTCGCCATTATTGTATCAGTAGCAAGTGTTGTCAAGAGTTGGAATTGATAATGTAAAATGCTGTTTTGATTTATCGTTTCTTTTTGTAAACTTTACTTGCAATACAGTTTAAGAATGAACTTTATGTTTTATTCATTTAAAAAAATGGCATACTTGGGGTTAATAAGAGTATCATCAATTAAATTTTCAATTTTTTCCAAAAGCCCACACTTTTTGTTAATAAAATGTACTTTCACATACTATTTCGTTGCTATAGTTATGTGTTAATTTGTAGGTTTATATATTAAGAATTTATAATGATGGTTAAATGGCATTGTATAAGAAAATTATGATGTCATAATTTATTATTTTAGAAAAAAAATTCATAAAAAGCGTAAGGGATTACAGAGATTAAAGCAGCTAAAACAAAGAATTTATGACTTATTACTTAGCTTAATACCAAGTGGAGCTAACCTAAAAGCATCGGTGTATTCTTTAAAACTGCTGCAAATATTTCCATAATTAATATATTTGAAATTGTTTGCGTTATCAACAACTATTGTTGAGAAGTTTTGTTTGTAGTGATATTTTATTTTCTTAATTTTAGGAAATGTGTTCTATTTAATGCAATGGGCAGGTTCAAAGCAGTACGATACAGTATCAGCAGTAGAAGCTCACGAATATTGTCCAAATGTTGTATTGGAGTTCTTGGAGAGACAATTTTGTATTAAGAGGAGTTACCCAGCAGGTAAGAATTATGCAATATTTTGAGATATTAAAGTAGTAGTGTATCACGATGAAAGGCTATTTTAATGAGCTGGCATGTCTAATTAGTTTAAGCGGACTATATGTTGATACGCTCCCGCGTTTCACATTATTGCGCAATCGTATATTATAGCATAATTACGCGGCAAATTGTATCAAATACCAAACATGTTTAAAAGTGATACAATGGTTAAAGTACAATATAAATGAACGAGTACTCACGTAAAACGCGCCTTGCAGCTATATCTCAGTGTCATCTCCTTGTTGTTGTTTCAGGTTGGGTCGGCTACACTATTGTTGAGTCCAAATTTAGTTGTTCCTCCTCTTTCGTTCGTTCGTAGGTAAGGCAACAAGGATACAGGTAAAGGTACTCGAAGATAAAGATAAAAGGGAACCTACATCCTAAAAAAAGAGAAACGACAGACACGCAACACAGGTAGCTGTTTTCGGCTTCAGACCTCGTTGTATAATGGCGTCGTATTCACACCACGCACTTGCGCCATTCACTCCGGGCCTGCGCATTTTTTTGCGCAAACGCAACTGTCCGGAATGGCGGAAATTAACAAGTTTATTTGAAAATATTCCCGGGAGTTTACTCACATATTTAACAATGTACATTTCCAAATTTGGAATGTAACAATGTTGCGGAATGATAATTAGCATGAGCTTACAAAAAATTGTATGCATGTAAACAAGAAAACAAATATATTAGTACATAATCACTCACCAGTTGTGCATCTGGTGATGAATCTTCATGATGATGTTCCCTGGGACAAGTTGATTGAATGCAATGCACTATTGTTCAATTATTCGTGGTTTGGAGGGAACGTACGGCACTGAACACGACCGTTGCTTCCAAAGGCCAACGACATAAAGTTCTTTTCAAATCTACTAACACTACGGTCATACGCATGACATTACAATAATGCAGGCGCGTTAAAAGGGCTGTCTTGTTTCAAAATTGTTTATAGTTTTTAATTAATACAAAACATTCTGCCCACCAAAATAGCTTAGGACTATTTTATTTTAAACTTAATATGAAATTTAGATCGTTAAACGGATCTTGTATGTATTTAGAATCAAATAATGATAATTATTCTTACATCATCATCATTAAGTCTTCAGTCCTAGAACTGGTTGGATGCATACCCTCATTGCTTCCTAGTCTGAACCAACCTACATATTTCACTGAAATTTGCTCAGTGTGCATCTATCCCTATATGTGTACGAAAGTCTGATCTCGATCTACCCCTACCGATCTTTACCTATCTCTGCTTGTAATATATTCCGTTCTATTCCCCAGAAATGTCTTAGAACATATCCTGTCCTTCTATTTCTCCTATATTTTCGTTTTCCACAGATATCTTTATTCCTCTACTATTTCTACGCCCAATTTGTCCTTATCTTTGTCTGTCCATGCTACCATCCTCATACATCTGAAGCACAACATTCCAGAAGGCTTCTATCTCTTTCTGTCTGCTTTTCCTACTGCCCCTATTTCATAGATGTACTGTGCTGTGTTTGACACTAAGCTTTGAACAGTTTTCTTCTTGTATATGTTCATTGTTTTTGAACATAGCTGATGTTCTTTCTGGTTTGATGCAGTTTGGTCACTTTCTATTGTTTTACAGTTATATACCCTACTTCCTCAATATTCAGTTGTATGTGAAGGGGGGTAAGCAGCCTTTGGCTGCCAAGTTCCCCCAGCACTTGAACCTTTGTTGAATTAATAGTTATTCTAATATATCCTTTCGCACAATCAATATTAGTTGAAAATATTTCACAACCAACACCTGTAGTTGTTAATAATAATCATCAGATTTAAGAGCACTTATTTTTTCATCATTGGGTTTTACGTCTTGAAACTGGTTGGATTTGTACCTCAGCTTATTTATGTTCTAAGCTAGCCTACCCAGTTCCCTGCAATTCTTACAACAGCCTATATACAGCTCTATTCCCTTCTATTGTTTACTAATTATATGCCCTATTTTACCGAGATTCAGTGGTATGTGAAGGGGGTATGTGAAGGATCTCCCAACATTTACACATTTGTCACAGTTTTTCAGTAAATCCTTTCGCACAATTAACATTAGTTGAGAGTATTGCAAAACCAATATCTGTAGTTGTTTATAGTAATCACCATGTTTAAGTGCAGTTATTATTTTTGTCAGTTTTTCCATCTTGCGTCTGGTTGGAAGCGTACCTCCATTGATTTCTATTCTGAGCTATCCTACACATTTCCCTGTGAATTCTCACAGCCTACATCTTTCACTATCTGTGTGCAGTAGTCTAACCTAGATCTACCTCTACTTCTCTTTTTTCCTATCTCTGCTTCTAATATATTCCGCACTATTCCCTCATGTCTTAGTATGTGGCCTATCATCGTATCTTTCCTATTTTTTACTGTTTCCCACATACTTCTTTCTTCCCCTACCATTTCTAGTACCTCTTTGTTGTTAACTTTGTCTGTCCATGATATCTTCATCATATGTCTGTAGCACCACATTTCAAAGGCATCTACCTTTTTCTTATCTGCTTCTCCTACTGTCCAGGCTTCACAGCCATACAGTGCTGTGCTCCACACATATGTTTTAAGCAACATTTTCCTTGTTTCTATGTTTGTTGTCTTTGAAAATAATAGTTGCTTTTTCTTGTTAAATGTAGCACGACCTTGTGCTAATCTTTGTTTTATATTTTTGTGCTTTTCCCATCTTGCGTTATTTGACTTCCTAGGTACCAGAAATCCTTCACCTTTTGTAAGTTCTCGTTACCTATTTGTATTCTTGTTTTCGATTTATCTTTCTCTCTTTTACATACTAGAACTTTAGTTTTATTTTTGTTAATTCTAACGGAGAGATATGCTCTCCGTTAGAACCGTTTCCATTTCATTAAGAGCAGCTTCTAACTCTTCTTTGCTAGATGCTAATACCACTATATCACCTGCAAATCTAAGCATATCAATCTTTTGTCCCTGCATATTAATTCCAAATGTCTTCCTGCATTTGACAGTATTCATTGCCTCTTCTATGTACAAGTTAAAAATTAATGAGGATAAGGCACATCCCTCTCTCGCCCCTTTCCTAATATTTACTTCTCTACTTTCTTGCTCTAATTCTATTACTCCCATTTGCTCTTTGTATGAGCTATGTACTATCCGTCTGTCCTTAAAACTCATTCCAATCTTTTTGAGTATTTCGAACATTTTTTTTCATTTTACATTATCGAATGCTTTTTCCAGATCTACAAACCCTATATATACGCGTTCCCCCTTCTCTATTGTTTCCTTCATTATCATCCTCAGAGTTAAAATAGCCTTTCGTGTTCCCCTGTTTCACCTAAACCCAAATTGATCTTCTCCCAGTATTTCTTCAGCTCGTTTTTCCATTCGTCTTTGTACAATTCTAGTTAATATATTTGAAACGTGTGCTGTTAAACTTATTGTTCGAAAATTTTCACATCTATTCGCGCCTCTTTTTTGGTATAGTTACTATGACGTTACGTTTGAAATCTTTGAGTATCTCGCCTGTCTCATACATATAGCTTACAAGTTGGAAAAGACGATCTGCTACTAATTGTCTAGCGGCTTTTAGAGTTTCTGCTTGCACCTTGTCTGTGCCCGGAGCCTTACCATATTTCAGACTCTTTAATGCTAATTCAAACTCATCTCTAAGTATAGGATATCCCAGGTCATCATTTTCAATGTCTGATTCCTGTTCTAATGCTGTTAGTTCCTCTCCTGCATATAAATTCCCTATATATTCCTGCCATCTAGCTAATTTTTCTACATTTTCTATAATGACATTTCCTTCCGCATCCATTATATTTTTGCTATATGCTAAAATTCATTCTAATTAATTTGTATGCTTCGTCTGTCTTTCCTATTTCCATCTTAGTTTGTACCTCGTTGCACTTTTCATCAATCCACTGTTCTTTAGCTTTCCTGCATTTGCGAATAATTTCCCATTTTATGGCTTTGTATCTCTGTTTTCCTGTTTCGTCTGATCTATTTTTGTATTTTCGTCTTTCTTCTATTAAAAGTAGGATATCCTTTGTTATCCATGGTTTCTTATTTTCTTTTTGTGTATACCCCAGAATATCTTTGGTCGCCATGTCTAGGCAGGATTTAATGTTATTCCATTCTGTTTCTACTTCCTTAGTATTAGAAATTTTTCTATCTTTTATCAATTCATTTGACTTTTTTTCAAATTTTTAAGGGATATCTTTATCTTTTAGTTTCTCCAAGTCAATGTGCCTTTTTTCCGTTCCTTTTTTTCAGATTTTTAAACTTAAGTGTGGCCTTCATAATTACGATGTTGTGGTCTGTGTCTATATCTGCTTCCGGGTGGCTTCTACAGTGTTTTTTACTTGATTTCTAAACCGTTGTCTAACAATAATGTAATCTATTTGATATCTTCCTATATCTCCTTGCATCTTCCATGTGTATCGTCTTCTAACATGATGTTGAAATAATGTATTTGTTATGGTTAAGTTGTTCTTGTTGCAAAATTCTACCAGCCTATTTCCTTTGTCATTTCTCGTGCCTAAACCAAAGAAACCTACTATCGCTCCTTCCCTACCCTCACCTACCACTGCATTAAAATCCCCCGTAATTATTAAAGTTTCATGTCCTTTTACGTATCTTAGTATGTCTTCCTCACTGTAGCTACAGGTGGGCATGTATACTTGTATTATTACTGTATTTACTGGTTTAAATTCAAATCTAACCATGAGTACTCTTTCGTTCTTTTGTAAGTAGGTTTGTTAACGTCGTCCTATCTTTTTTCACATAACTATCCCCCCACCCGAATTTCCTTCCTCTGATCCTGTATGAATTACCCTAAAGTCTCCACTCCAAAAAACCCCCGCCTCTGGCCAGTGAACTTTGCTGATTTCTACTATGTCTAGTGCATACCTATCCATTTCGAGTTTCAGGTTCTCTAGCTTACCTACTTGTTTCATACTTCTGACATTCCACGCTCCGACTCGCAGAATGTTCACAGATCTTTTTGTATACTTTTGGATCACATCCCCCGAAGTAGACCCCTCTCGGAGATCCAAATGAGGGACTATTTTACCTCTGGAATTTTTTACCCCAGAGGATGACATCATCATTAATATCAATTTGAGTACGCTGTGTACTTGAGAGCGGCGGCTCCATGGCGTAGTGGTATGTGTGTGACTACTACGCCCAAGGTCCCGGGTTCGAATCCCGACACGGTCCGCTTGAAAAATGTTAGGCGAGCATTTTTCACAAAAATACACCCCTCTTTCGGATGAGAGGTAAAATGGAGGTCCCGTGTGTGAGTGTTGTTACGCACGTTAAAAAATCCCTACCTTGCTTGGAACAACAAGGGTTCGGCAAAATTCCAAATTTTCCATGTAAAAAAAAACTCGCTTCCTGGCCAATGTAGTACCTTCGGGTGGAGCATTGGAAAATCAAATGTAATGTGTACTTGACAAATAATGTGGTGGTTTCCCATTGCCTTCCACATCGCAGTAGTGTGTCTTAGAATGTCATACCGACCCCTATGGTCTCTGCCACTCTAAGTACCGAAAAAGCTGCTACCCTTTTTCGTCTTAGTCTGGTTCCTCACTAAAGACCCCCACTAATTTGGTTAAACCTATAGTACGGCTCTTTAGCTCATTGAAACGCGCAAGCCATTCTACCTGTTCTAATATTTTAGAACATCCTCAAGGTGCAGGTCTGCTCAGAATGGAATTATATTTACAAGCTATTACAATTTAATTGTACGTATTTCGTATTACGTAATAGTATTACGTATTACGTAATAGTATTACGTATTACGTATTACAATTCAATTGGTGATAGTTCCTACAATTTAAAAGTCGGTAATACAGTTAAAAGTCGATAATACAGTTACCAAAGTTAATAAATACATCGCACAAGTGCAATGAATAAGAAAGCAATGCAACGCCCCTGGCGGCCGGAAGCGCGAATCTTATTACAGATTCCGCGTTCCCAACTACCATGACGTCACCAATACACAAGTTAAATTGCGCAATTACGCCATAACCAGAAAATTTAAGAATTTAAAACAAAAGGTAATACATTAATTACTTACATAAATATGTCTCGGGGTTAAAGTTGATACGCCGACGCTATTCCAAAGCGTTCGGACCGGCACTCAGGGCTCCGCTCCGGGCTGTTGGCTGAGCATGGACATCCGATTATAGTATAGATTACAAAAGAGCATTTGAGACTATAAGTAGAAATATTCTCATTAAAAAATTGGAAAAATATGGGGTTAAAGACAATGCGTTACAGTGGTTTAAAGACTACCTACAAAACAGAGAGCAAGAAACGAGATGGCAACGGGAAACATCTAATAAATCAGAAATTGAGTGGGGTGTTCCACAAGGAAGTATTTTGGGACCATTGCTTTTTATAATTTACATAAACGATATAGTGAATGTAGTGAAGGTAACAAAGATGCATATGTTTGCTGATGACACTTTAATATATGCTGAAGGTGCAAATGTAATAAACCTGATTCAATCTGTAAATAGTGACTTAATAAGAATTAGCAAATATTTAGTTGGAAATAAGCTGAAGATAAATGTTGATAAAACAAAATGGATGTTGTTAACGAATGATAGAAGTTATCAAATGATAAAAACAGAAAATAGGAATGTACAAATAGATGGGTCTGATATTGAACTGGTAGAGAACATTAAATACCTTGGCGTAATAATCGACCGAAAATTAACTTTTAAAATGCATCTACAGATGGTTATAAATAAAGTAAGCAAAAGGTTGGATTTCTGAGCAGAATTAGTGCAAAGTTATCAAGTTTTGCTCGAATAACTTTATATAGAGCAATAGTTTATCCACACCTAACATATTGCAGCACCATTTTATTTGTCTCAAACCAAGGTGATTTGGAAAGATTGCAAAAGATACAAAATCGTGCAATGAGATGTTTATTAAAATGTAGCAGATTTGCCAAAGTCCGTAAAATGTTAGAATGCCTTAATTTTTTAAATGTTCAGGAACAAATGAAATATAATAGTATGGTTTTTATATATAAAATTATCAATGGTTTGCTGCCTTCGTACTTGGTTAGCAACTTAATTAAAGTGTCAGATATACATAACTACAGCACAAGACAAGCAGACAATTACTATATATACAAGAAGAATAAAACGATAACCACAAAAAATGTATTTCATTATGGCGTTAAGATATATAATACATTACCAAAATCAGTTACAAATCAGCCTTCTCAAAGAAAATTAAGAGTAATTTAAAAAAATATATTTTAAGTTGTAGAAATGAAAACTAATTATATTATTAACTGTATTTTAATAATTTGCTTTATAGTATAATATTTTTGTTTTATACTTTATTAACCTATATTGAGTTATGCAATAAATCTACTTACTTACTCCGATTCGTCTCGGGTCGTGGAGTTCGTTTCGCCTAGGTGGCTACGAATTTCATCTACCTAATATGTAGGGAGCGGCAGGATCAGGTTTTATAAGGAACGACAAACAAGATAAAACAGAAGGGAAATCTACATACTAGAGATAAGGCACGATACGATACCTGGCCGACCACACTCCTTGAAAGTTCGGGCAAAACAGCCACGTTTAAGAGCGTCACGGAAAAACCTCTCACCACTTTGTCCACACTCTTTGTCCAGTATTCGTCCAACCCTCTAGTGTCGCACACTCTGCGCAAACTCACTATGACGTAACGGAAGTACACGCCTAGTCTATTTGAAATTATGGCGCGAAACTTCCGTACATCAGGATTAACTAAAAGCAATGTTTAAGTGCCAAATGGCACGTAACAAAGTTAATAATAAAAGAGAAAAGAATAAACAATTAATTGTGCATTATTGAGTGCGAATAGCGAGAAAAAGAGCAGACAAAACTCCATACGTGATTGTGTTTAACTGATAAATTTAAATGGGTTCCGAAGGATCCCATCTCCACTCTATCAACTGATAAATACTATCAGCTTCCGATATTAATATTTGTCTATACATTTGTTTTGTCACAAACAAAAACGAACCTGGGAATAATATTATTCTGGAGCTTAAGTCCCATTATGTAAGGTATTCAATGAAATACCATTCTACGATCTAGCCAATGCATCAAAAACAATTCTCAATTTAGGTTTATTATTTTCTATTTTGAAAATTACATGATGTGGAATGAAGTAGGAATTATTGCCAGTTGAAGGCGTTGATAAAAGCGACATGTGACCAGATGAATCACGCACAAAGAGCAAACAGCAGTAATTAAATTAGAGCAGGAACGTAGAGAAGTAAATAGTAGGAAAGTTGTGAGACAGGGATGTGCCCTATCCGCATTAATTTTTAATTTGTATATTGAAGGGCAATGAATACTATCAATGTAGGAAGACATTTAAAATTATTATGCAGGGACAAAAGATTGATATGCTTAGATTTGCCGATGATATAGCAGTATTAACATCTAGCAAGGCAGAGTTAGAAGCTGCTTTTAATGAAATGGAAACAATTCTAACAGAGAGCTACGGTGTAAAAATTAACATGCTGGGAAAGCACAAAAGATATAAAACAAAGATTAGCACAAGGTCGTGCTACATTTAACTAGAAAAAGCAACTACTGTGTTCAAACACAACAAACATAGAAACAAGGAAAAGATTGTTTAAAACATATGTGTGGGGCACTGCACTGTACAGCTGTGAAGCCTAGACAGTAAAAGAAAGGGACAAGAATAAGATAGAAGCCTTTGAAATGTGGTGCTACAGACGTATGATGAAGATATCATGGACAGACAATATCTACTCTTGGGGGCACGGGTGATTTTGTACCCACGACAAGTCGGTTCCTTGTGCGTTTATCAGAAGGGGTATCGCTTCTCGAACCTTCATTTTGTACACAGGTAAATCCCCTTTTAATGTTTCTACGGGACCACTCTCTGAATTTAGTTTTTAGTATCACTATATCTTTATCTTGTAATTTTATCATTAGCTTGGGATTACCTTTGGGAATTACATTAGAATTTTATCGTTAACTTGAGGTTATTTCTGAAAATTATCTTGGGATATTACTTTTATCTTGAGATTATCTCTAGGAAGTATCTTGGGATATTACCTTTATATTGGGATTATCTTTAGAAGTTATCTTTGGGATTATATCACTATCTTGAGCTTATCTTGGAAAATTATCCTTCTGTTTTAGGAAAAATCAATTAGCTGATATTTTGAAACCAAATTATATACAACTTGAATGAAGGGTAAAAGCTGAAAAAGGGACTTAACTAGCTTTTGCTTTATAGCTTGTTCAGGAAAAGTATTGAAAATTTGTTCAATTCAGATGCCAAATAGTCAGGGTAGATTTTGATACCTACTTGTATTTTTGTAAATAGTTTTGTAGACCGTTTTATATATTAAAATGTTTATATTAAAAAATAATTAAAAAATAGTTAGTTAAACTAAGTTATATTTTAGGACTTATAATTCAACTTAGAACTGTATGATTTTAGGTTGAGGAAAGTTTCTTGCTTTTTTCCAATAAAATGTGTTACTGTCGAATATTACGGCAAATAGATAACTGTACGTGCAATATTGAGGTAGTCGATTAAATGCTATTTTTCTTTTCCATTATCTGATTTAGTAGTTATTTCAAGATAAATCAAGTGGCATCTAAAAACTTTATTTAGTCATTAAGGTCTTTAGGGGTTGTAAGTAGTTGTCTGCAGGGGGAAAGGAAACTAGAGTATTATTTTTCTCTTTTTTCTTTTTGTAGCGTTGTTGCGGTTGTTAAGTGATTACTCAGTTAACCTATAACATTTCTTTTTTCTATTGGATTACCAGCTTTTTTTTATGTGCATTAAATCTGTGATTTTTTTATATTAAAAGTAAAGTAATTCTCATTTTTTCCTGAATTCAGTTGTGTGTATGTTAATACATTATTAGATATATTATAGGCTTAGAATAATTTAATATGTATAAATATGTTAAGCTACTTTTGGGAAAATTTTATCGCTCTTGGGGAAATAATGTGAAACTTTTATTGTACCTCAGAACTATTTCTACCGGAAATTACGTAGACACTTTAGTACTAGAGTTTAGAGAAGTAACTACGTATTCGGGTTGTATTACCATGTGTCGATGTGGTGCTCGTTTCTCTTCTTTTACTTTATATCTTTTCCTTAGGGCGCCACAGCTACTATTGGCCAGCACCACGTTAAAAATCTGCAGAATGCCGGACCACTATAACCCTCGAGATGAACTCATTGCCGAGGACTGAACTTGTGTTATAATTTTAATACCTATATAGAGAAATTTGCATTAATCGACGAACCTTAATATATAGTTAAATAAGGCTTAAGATACGTGTAATAAAGTGGGGCTGTAAACGTGTATTATTACCCTATTTACCAGTTTAGATTCTACTCCAACCATGAGTACTCTTGGCGTTCTTTTGTAAGTAGTTTTCTACACAATGTCCTACCTTTTTCCGTATAACTATTCCCACACTCATATTTCCTTTCTCTGATCCTGTATAAATTACACTAAAGTCTCCACTCCAAAAATCCTCCTGTCTCCGGCCACCGGATTTCTCTAATTCCTACCATGTCTAAAGCTAACCTATTGATTTCAATTTGCAAATTCCCTGGCTTATCTACTTTTTTATGCTTCTAACATTCCACATTCTGACTCGCAAAATGTTCCTTGTTCGTTTTTTAAACTTGACGATTACATTCTCCGAAGTAGTCCCCTCTTGGAGATCCAAATGGGGGATTATTTTACTCCCGAATTTTTTACCCCAGTGGATGCCATCATTTTGAAAAACGTTATTGGTATGCTGTGTACTTGGGAAATAATGTGGCGGTTTCCCATTACCTTCACGTCTCATTAGTGTGTCTTAGATGTCATACCAATCCCTATGGTCTCTACCCCTCTAAATGCAGAAAGAACTGCTGCCCTCTCTAGGGAACCTGTCTTAGTTTGGTTTCTCACGAAAGACCCCACTAATTTGGTTAAACCTATAGTTCGGCTCATTAGCTCATTGAAATATATGGGCCATTCTACCTCTTCTTGTATTCTAGAACATCAAGTCGCATGTCCGTTTAGAATAGGATGTATCGTGGTTACTTGCTTCTTAAAATCTGTTCCATTATTAAGTTATTATTAATTCAAAGTTTTCGTATTTTATAAAATAGAATGTTTTTCAAAAATTTTTTGAAATAGTGTAAAAAACATGCATAACTTTTTACTTTATCAATCACAATAAATGAACCACAAAGCAAAAACAATTTAAAAATCTCATTATTTTGGTACAATACTTTTCTTATTTTTTCATGGTTGAACTCTGCATTAAAACTGCAATACTTACCCTATTTAACATTTTCTCTGTGGTACAAGTAACCGAGTTTCCTATGCAATGTAAGTTACGTTTTGGGCCTTGGGAGCTGCTTTTTTAAAAAGTCTTCTTCCAAAACTTTTTGTAACAAATATTTATTTATTCAGAAATTACATGTAGAATTTTGACAAACTATTTAAAATTAATCTAAGTCAAAATTACTAATAATTGAAGTTAAATTATTGCGAGTAGCCTGAACAACCAACAATGTAAAAGCTGTGAGGCTCTAGACTGACTGACTGATTTGGGGCTCCCGAGGTATTTATGTTGTCCCTGCCCCTCACGTTTCTGGAGGAACTGCAGAGCTCATGTGTGCTTATTTCTTTATTCAATTTATACAATACAAAGTAACAATCTTAATTCTAATAATTGCAGTTTTTATAACCGTCTGTGACCTGCACCTGCAGTATCACTTACGTCTGGCATACATTGTATTCACATCCGTTCTCACAACTTGCTTGTGAACTTTCATTAACTTTTTCTTTATTTATCCTTGAATTACAATGTTGCATCTAACTTGTTTCTTAATAGTTTCTATTAATTATACATATATTTATTTGGGGGATATGTAACTTGTATAAGAAGCAGCACACCCTGTGTATACAAGGTGATTCATTAAGAATGGACTATCTCTAAAGTAGAGATACTAGACACTAAAATATTACAATTTAGCTAAACATGCATTATATGAATGTTGCTTGTTTAAGAGATTCAGGGTGTTCAAAGTTTGAAATTTATATTGAAATATCTAAATAATTTTGAAAGTTTTGATCAATTCAAAAATTTTTAGTTTTGCGTTTTAACAATTTTTGGAAACTGCAAATTAAATTATATGACACAAACGAAATACGTTTTAATAGAAGCAGCCTTCCATGCTTCAAATGTTTTTGCTCAGGTGTATATATGTATATATTTAGATTTCAGTGCTTAACATAGACTAACTCTGCTTTTGTTTTAGAGGTATTTCCTATACCTATTCCAGATGTTGTTGATCTTGAATATAGACCAAACATTGAAATTCTGGGCATGATCTTGGATAAGGATGGTAAGTTTCTTCATAGTCTGGTATTGTTTTTTAAAACACTTGTAGCTATCTTTTGTTTTTAACTTTTTAATGTGCCGCGGGTTGCTTTAATCTGATATATTTATATCACAAAATATTTTTTGTCTAATATATACTTTTATTTAAATGTAAAGAAATGTGTTTTAAATGGATTTTAAATGTATAGAAGGAGAAAATCTCGATTTTTTTTCTTTTTATCAGTAGATAGTTTTAATAAATGTCAATTATAATGAGAACACGGACTTTAATACACATCAACAACTCATTTTTATTTACCTTAATGAACATTTATTAATTGGAGTTCGTTTTAGTTTCTGTAATAACTCTAACCTAGAACATCTTAGAGCTCTTGAGATTTTGGATTTATGGCATTTCTAACCTAATTTTCAATTCTTTATACAAACAAGCCATATCAATGCACACTCTTTATGATTTAATTACTGTGTAAAACGCTTAAAGCAATATGTGTGCAATGAGTTTGATGACCATAAAACATGAATTTGACAACGTTTGTGTATGAACCATATATGCTACAAAATAATTTTACTTTAGATCAAAATTGTAATAGCCTAAAATTATATTTCTTAGAGGAAATAACCTAACTCTATTGGTGGGATTTACTAATACAGAAACTATTAAAATGACAAATAATTATAAGCAACTCCATGGAACATCACAAAATAGACTACTCTTTTCTTACAATAGCTTATAAATTCAAATGTATTGAAAGACATGCCATTGTCCATTACTATTTTTGGATAACTCCATCTGGCAAAAGACTCATTTAGTGTTGACAACGACGAATACGTAGTAGATGACATGAGAAAGCACTCTGTCCATTTAGTTAATTCACACATTTGACATTGCAAAATTACCCGATTAATACCATTATCTAAACCAAACCACCAGACATAAGACCTAGCCAGAAGCTTTGTACGTACAATTTCACTATGAACATAATGCAAAATTTTTAACATGTCTTTTTGAGGAGATTTAGGAATTTTTACTCATATTTCCAAAAAGAAGACGAATTTTAAAATATCTTTTAGTGTCAGAACCCATATTAACCTCTGACCAACTAGACAAAACACTTTCCTTTATTTTAGAAAAAATTGAATCCTTGTTTGTTTCTATCGCAACTTTTGTATATGGCATGTAAGAACTTTCTAAATAGATGAAATTATAATTTCCGACTTCGATTTCTTGAGTATTTGGCAACTGAGATATGAATCCACTTGTGGAATTTTAGACCCCTCGCGACATTCCAATTTATAGTGATAAGCAGACAACATTATTGCCCATCTGACAGTAAATGATGAAGCCACCTGCAGAATTTAATCCAAATATAATAGCCAAAGCTTCGTGATGAAGCTATAGGATAATCGGCTCCATCTATTACATGTGCTAACACAGCACTAATGTTGACCATTAGGGATACTGGTTTTTTAGAATCATATAATGTAAGTAGCGACTTTTCAGAGATTACAGTTTTGCTTTTTACAAAAACCAAATTACATTACTTAGACCAGCACCAGGTTATATCTTCTCTTAATAAATTATGTAAGAGTTCTAAGAAATTTGGACTCATTGGAAAGAAGTTTCTACAATAATTAAGTATAGACAAATAGGATTTTAGCTGGGTAAGATTTTGTGGTGTGGTGTAATGTAGACATAATTTTCTCAATTTTAGACTTTGAAGGACTTTTACTTTGCCGTGACAATACATACCCTAAAATTTCAAAGAATCATCAAAGAATAGACTTAAAATGTTTTTTAATATTGATTTTGACATTATAGGAATCTAATTTTTCTAGCACCGAGTTAAGAATACTTTCACACAGTTGCCTACTTCAACACCAATTAAAATATTGTCTAAATATATGTCGCACAATGTTCGATGTTATCTAGCGTAGAATCTATCACCAATTAATACGATGCTGGAGCTGACGCCAATTCAAAAACTAATCGATTATATACATAAAGACCACATTGAGCATTTATTGTAAAGGAGTTTGCTTGCCTTATCGACTTCAAGTTGAAGATATGCATTAGGCAAATCTATTCGACAAAAGATTTTACAACCAGAAAGTTTGTTAAAATTATCCTTCTGTCGGGGGTTACGGGGTTGTCTGTTCTTTTCAAATCTACACACAAACAAATTTTACCTGACTTTTGATATTATACCTTCTGTCTCTAGTCTATTGAGTTTGACCTCGATATCATCCCCCCAAGCATATGCTCTGTGAAAATGGGTGTAGCCTCGGATTTCATATTTAACTTTAAATTATTGGAAGATGATTATTTTTTAGCGAAAACGGAATAGAATGTTTTTTGTTGGTGCATCAACAATCTGACTGTTTATTATTTTTAACTCGGAATGCACCTCTTTGATCAGGAACTCCATTTTGATATCACCCCCCCTAGCATATGCTCTGTTGTTATTAAAATTTCTTTTTGGCTATTTTATTTTTCTGAGGATGGCTTTTGACTAGAATGTAATTGAGCCAAACTGTGTTGCAAAAAGAAATTTAAAAGCTTGTGGACTAGGCTCGGGATCTATTCCTGCATATGCATGAGGGGGTTGGGGTTTTTCTAAGATTGCACCTATCTTTGCATAAATTAGGGCGCCACTGCTTCAATAAAATTAACAAAAGAATAATCTTATTAAGGATAGACGCAGATAAGCTTTAATGGAATTTACCTAAGCCTGAATATAGATATTCGTAACATAATTTCCTTTTTTTTTACTTAATTATTTCAACCAGAATTGGATAACTCACTTGTTTCTCTTATTAGACTCTCAGAAATAAAACTATTACGATATTTGACTGATATGTAATGAAATTAGTTACGCTTCTTTTATATACAAAAAAATTAAGAAAATATAATAAATACAATAGTATGAAGTTGAATGCTGATAGAAATATTAAGTTGACAAAAAAATTTAACAATTACTAATGGGTTAGGCCCGTTATAAAAAAATATCCAATTTCTTACTACATTAAGTAAATGCTTCAACCAAAGATCTTTGTTTTCGGCTCACAAGAATTATTTATAGATCAAACTTTAATCTTTCTAATGTTTTAGTGGCTTTCCTTCAAATTCAAGAATTATCTCATTATACAACTTATTTAAGAACATAAGTGTAACTTGTTTAAATAAACATGTACCACTAGATATTTATCTGACAGATGTTAGATGAAAATGTTGTCCTTAATGACAATTTAACACTAGCAAATAACTACAAAAGTTTAGCCAGATCATTTTATCTATACTAAACAAAACATAATTTAATTCAACAGGAAAGCTTTCATATTCAATATTCAAAAATTTACTGAATGTTTCTTATCATTTAACCAATTATTTTTCTTCTAATAAGACACATTTTCTAACAAAATCTGCTTCTTGCGTGGATTGATGCTTGTTACAAAAAGGAATTGTACTCACCCTAGCTTGAAGATACTTATTGTTACAGAAAATTACAAAACACCTGTCTGATTGCAGCCACGTGCATTTGTCGTTTCTTTAATACGAACAAACAGGATTCCCTCATCAAAGGTTAACCCACTTCCATTTACGATACTGTAATTCGAATTGATTTCTGATACCCATTATGATTTCTTAAACTATACCATTTGAAACTTGCTTGACAAAAATTTTAAACATAAGTTAGTAACGATAAAGACATATTGTCAAGTTTACGAACCGCTTTACAAATCTTGAGTTCACTTCAATACACTGCTTTACTAAAAATGACTGTGTTTCTGCACTTTAACCCAGGCAATACGCCTCTCCCAAAAACGATATTTATCACTCCCCATGGCTTGTCAAATCTTCCTCACCACCTTTTTAAAAGATAGCGTCTTTTCTTTCTACATGCCACAACGAGAATACTTGTTTTTATATTGGACAAGCGCATCGAGCATCTTGCGCATGGCTGCGCGGAGCGATAATTACGTCGGCAAATAATATTCCGCCTAAACTGTGGCATCCCATATAACATATAGCAAATTCCGGATTTGCCTAAAACTAAAACGTTACACTGCCTCTCTCCGAAAAGAAAAAAAAGAGATGTTAACAAAATCAAAATAACCAAAACTGACTCTTTTTTTTTAAATGGTTTACGGAAACAAAGAACAAAGCTTGACTCAAAGCATGACTTGACTTCAAAAAAAAATAAAAAATGTAATGAATTAAATTGGGGGGAGTATATTAGACAATAGTTAATACACACCAAAAATTTACCAATTGAGTGCTACGGTAACTACGCTTACCACACGTCCGTGAGGAGTCATAATAGCGAATACACAATGGGGAAATGTCAACTAATAAGTCCAACACTCAGAAGTTAAAAGAGAGTAGAATGAAATAAAATGCAAATCAAGGGTACTTGTACAAATACAAAAAATTTAAAGAAAATGCCCAAACTTATATCTACAAATGTTGATACTAATTTCAAAAAAAAATTACAATAGTTTCATAATCCTACTAATACTAACTTTTTACTGAAATCTATTTACATAATTACAAATATATTCGTCAGCTCCACTAAATAAAGGAATTTCAAAATGCTGAAGAATAATGAAATATTAAAGTTAAAATTACCAATCAGAACAGAACTCTGCCTAATCAAATTTAAATCATCCAACTCTGTGATTATGTAGTCTCTCCTAGACATCACCACAGAACATCAACCATATAATGAAGCATTCAGCTTCCTAAAAATTCAATTTGACAGTAGTTCAAGCAAGATACCACTGTAAACCACTCACGCACTATACTATTCTATAGTCTTTATACCCAAATAAGATATAGTAAAATCTAAACTGAACCAAGTTCAAATAAACCCAAGGTGTTGGTCTATAATCATCCTATTCTAAGATTACCTACTGGCAAGCAGTCGATAAAGAATCTCACCAGAATTACCAAAAAAATAAAAGTATACTCACAAATGGGTATTGCTTATCTATATACTGTACATACCATATCAAATAAACTATGAACTAAATAAAAAAAATTATATTCATACAAGTAAATTACTGTAAAGCAGCTTATTTAACGAAGACATGCAAGCCAAAAACCACATTCCAAGATTTATAAAACGCAAGCTCAAAAAAAACACACGTGCACACTAATGCACTTTTCCACCCCGAATATGTCCCTACTTAACTCAACATCTTCACTATTAGTAAGGTAAGATTACATCGAAAGAAAGAAACAGGATTGAACCATTAGAGAACAAAAAGACGATCTAAAGTCTTTTCTTACGAACTATCTTTTAAAATAATAAAACGGAAACATGCAAGTTTCCATACAATACTGCAACTAAAATAAAAACTTGATACCATCATAAATATTCTATAAGACCTAAAAAGAAAATTCCTTAACTAGAACAAACGGTAAATATGCAAAAATGTTTATTACTTTTAATTAAAACATAAGGAGTATTACTTAACTTTCAGAAGCGTCATTTGGATCCAAAGTAGAAAAGGGCTTCAAATCTTTAATATGCCATCTACCGGCTTTTGATCCATTCTTACGTTCGCGCCGTGGTTACATATAAAAAAGTTCTATAAATGCAACCCCGGAAGCGAGGTATAATAGACACTATCAACAGTTGGCAGCACTAATTCTTATACAGATTTGGGCGCGGTCAACTACTAATGATGTCATCAATATTACGCAATACTACGTAAATTTACTCAATTTTTAACACAAAGAATAAAGCACACACATTAAGTAAAGGATTACTTACATCAGAAATCCTGCTTTCACCCGAAATTGCGCTCGGGTAGACCTCTAGCCAAGTCCAGTCGGGGCTCCTTCCGGAGGAATTAGAGATGATGCGTCGACGCTCTCAAAGGCGTTCGATCAGCCCCGGCCAGCTAAGGTAGTCATGAGTCTTCATCCTCAGGCGTGGAGATCGGTGCGCCTAGGTGGCGGCAGATGTCTTACCTATGTAGGGATTGGACAGGAAAATAAGGTATGAGGGTAGATAAACAAAGATAATTAGGCAGGGAACTATATAGGTAACCCTAACGATACGTTACCTGAGACAAAAACCAGCACTTCACTCGACGATACCCGGTAAAAAGCCACGTTCTCCCGAGAGAACCGGAAAACTCTCCCACCCCTTGTCTAGTATTGCTCTACCCCTCTAGGGATAAGCACACTGCGCAAGCTCACTACTCTGACGTACGGAAGTACCGCCTAGTCTATTAAAAAAATTCCCGCGAAACTTCCATACATAAAAACTTAACCTAAAAACACTGTTTAAGTGCAATGGCACGTAACAATCGCGACAAAGCCACAAAAGAAAAAACTTAAAAAAAGAAAAAGTCTGTTAGCACAGTAACAGCTTAAAATCTAAATCCTAACTACCCTATATAAACCCTAACTTAAATCCTACAAAATGTTTATATAAGGCGCCACCTGGTTTTTTCGACCGATAACACGCTCACCAAGTACCAGGAAACGGAATAGGTAGCCCGATAGTCTTTGACTACACTAATTATCGACAGCACAAATTTGTCGGGAGCATGAAACACTACTTAAACTAACACGGGTGCGACAAGTCGCCTAAACTATCTAAACCTATCTAACTAAAGCTAACATAAAAGTTGTTATGTGCAAACACACATGAGTGTTGCATCAAAACTATTCTTCTTTTTGGCAAGAAGTGCCCAAATTTAAAATGTTCATAGAGTGAGTCACTTTGCACTCTAGCAAATTTTGTTACTGGTACTTTGGTTTTCTAACGATGCACATTTAAAACTTGTCCATGACATAGTTGTGAATCAACAAATTTACCAAAAGTACCACCTACTAAATCCTTATATGCTAACCTGACAAATTACATTTCTAAATCGGGTTAGCTTTTTCACTTAAATTTCAGGGAAAAAAATAATTCCCACTTCTGGTCATATATACCACACGTTAGGACGATAAAAAGATAAAACAAGATCTCAAATTGATGTTAAAGATAATAGATAAAATAATGATATTAAGCTTAAGTTGTTATCCTCAAAGGTAATGAATAAGATAACGGTATTAAGCTTTAGTTATTATTTGAGATACTAGATAAGATAACGCGATATTAAGCTAAAGTGATTATTAGAGATAGTAGGTAAGGTAACGCGATATTAAACAAAAGTTATTACTAAAGATAACCGGTAAGATAACGCGAAATAACTCAAAGTTATTCCTAACGGTAGTCGGTAAGATAACGAGAAATTAAACCAAAATTATTACTAACGGTAGTCGGTAAGATAACGATACTAAACTAAAGTTATTATTAAAGGTAATCGGTAAGATAACGATATTAAAACTAAGGGTATTATCGAAGAAAATAAAAAGACAAAGGTATTGGCATAGTTATTACCCAAGACAATGAATAAAGTAAAGATAGAGTGACTCCAGTAAAGCCGTTTAAATGGGGATTGACTCGTACCCTCTAAAAAGAGAAACCTGTGAAGCAGGTCCGTTTACAATAAACGGCACGAGAGACCGGCAAAGACATTTGGGTGCATTCCTGCACCCGGCGATAATCGATATCGGTGATACTATTCACCCGATATCCACACGGTATATCGACATATAGATATAAACACATGCACTCACACATTCACACACTCATACATACCTTCACTGCCAGAGCCCATGCACTGACAGCGGCACCGCATGACCCCACGAAAGATTCGCAGAGACATGGTCCAGGTGTCTGTGGAAACCTCCCGCACAACCACACGGTGACTAACAGAAATAAAAAGGCAGTAGAGAGACAGGAACGGTAAAAAAGAAGGAGGTTGGTTTTTTGGAGTGCATAAGAAGCACCTCCAGGTAGAAGAAAGTAGAGGAAGGGCTCGCATTGAGCAAAAGCGACATAGGGAAAGGTGGATAGCAAAGCGCTACTCAACCAACCAGTGTGGTCAGTAGCTCGGAATGAGGGAACATCATTCTTATGTGGCAGACGGGTGTTCCGGGACAAGAACAGGTCCACTGAAAGAAGAATAAGGCATAGCGGAGATAGCGGGTTAAGAAAAAAGTATAGTTTTTGGACAAGCGTCCAAGAGAAGGTAGAGAGTTGTCCCTGTTAAACACAGCGCAGTCTGAAGGACTACCTGCGATATTGATCCGACAAGATAAGATATACACATTTTTAAAATTCACTAGACTCCTAAGAGAACTAATACGATCATTTTCCTAACGAGTGCTTCGACTACGATAAGAAAATCAGACAAAGGTAGACACGACAACTTAAAGGTATCATTACAGATACAAACACACAAAAACAAACTGTTTTAAGGTAGTTTCTCAAAACGGTAGCACCCTGAACACACACAAAAGCCCAATTATAAGCAGTTAAATACAGATACGCTGTCCCCATATGTTAAAACAACCAAGAATTTAATAAGATAACATTAAGAAGCAATAACACCTCACCACAAAGTTCAATAAAAAACAATGAAAAAAAATGTTTATAAGTTATGTAGATTTAATAGAAAAAGAAAGAAATAATGATGTAGTATAATGTAGGCGACTGCAATAATTCAGAAGAAAAACACACGGAATAGGTAGTCCTAGTTTTTGCAACTGCGAATATGAACTATTTCTTACAATGGCATTGGTCATGACTCCTATGTTGGCCCAAAGAAAAAAATCATCCACTCAACATCAGCTAAAACCAATCATAAAAATTCAATAAGTTATTTCAACCAAAGTTACGACAACTACCACACAATTAAACCATATAAGAGAAATACTAAAGACCGAACAATATGTAGTAGAAAAGTTCAAGGGTTAATTAAATGAAACGACAGAGTTATATTGGGAGGGTGTAGAGAATGAAGTGATATATAAGTAACGGTATGGTCAAGGAAAAGTCAACCAAAAGGAAATTATTCAAATCATATACAACACCAGAGTACTTCTTTTTGACGACACTCAACACAAACTTTGATGCAAGTTTGGCTATAAACTTATCACCTGCGCTAGAGAGTACTTTGTTTATTCTCCACACTCTATCACCCATTTTAAAAGATATGTCACGTTCTCTCAAATTATATTGTTTACTCTAACATTCATAGGCTAAACGTAATTTTGTACATCATCATTAGATCTTTAGTCCTGAAACTGGTTAGACGCGTACCATCATTGTTTCCTATTCTGAACTAACCTATGCAGTCTGCATCTATCACTATCTGATCTCGGTCTACATCCGCCTTTTTTTTCCTGTCTGTTTGTCATATATCCTATACTATTCCCCAAAAATGCGTTAGAACGTATTCTGCCCTTCTCTTTCTCTTATTTTTCCCCAAAGATATCCTTGTTCCCCTACTGTTTCTATAACCTGTTTGTTATTACCTTTGTCTGTCCATCATCATACATCTGAAGCACGGCATTTCAAAGGCTGCTACCGTTCTTCTGTCTGCTTTTCAGACTGCCCGTATTTCATAGGCATACATACTGTCTGTGCTGTGCTCCACACATTTGCTTTCAACAACTTCTTGTTCTATGTTTGTTGTCTTTCATCATAGGAGCTGTTCTTTCGTGTTAGATGCAGTTCGGTCCCTTTCTATTGTTTTACAATTATATACCCTATTTCTCCGACATTCAGTGGTTGTGAAGGGGGGGTAAGCAGCCTGTGGCTGCCAAGTTCCTCCAGCACTTGAGCATTTATCGATTTAATATTTTTTCCAATATATCTTTTCGCACAGTCAACATTAGTTGCAGATATTTCACAACCAACAACTAGTTGTTTATAATAATCATCAGATTTATCTGCGCTTATTTTTTCGTCATTAGATTTTCTGTCTCAAAACTGCTTGGACACGTACCTGCACTTATCTATTTTCTGAACTAGCCTGCATAGTTCCCTGAAATTCTCACACAGCATGTATACAGCTCGGTTCCCCTTCTATTGTTTTCAAATTTTATGCCCTACCGAGATTCGGTGAAGGGGGTTAAACAACCTGTGACTGCCAAGATTCCCCAACACTTAGACATTTGCCGAAATAATAGTTTTCCCGTAAATCCTTTCACACAATTACCATTATTCGAAAACATTTCCCACCTAATACTTGTAGTTGCTTATAATAATCATCATGTTTAAGTACAGTTACTTTCTTCGTCATTAATTTATCCATCTTGGGACTGGTTGGATGCGTACCTACATTGATTTCTATTCTGAGCTAGCTTACACATTTCCCTGAAACTCCTACAGCCTACAGCTTTCACTATCTGTGTGCAGTAGTCTAACCTAGGTCTACCTCTTCGTCTCTTTTTTTGCTATATCTGCTTCTAATATATTCTGCACTATTCCCTCATGCTGTAGTATGTGGCCCATCATCCTATCTCTCCTATTTTTTACCGTTTTCCACATATTTCTTTCTTCCCCTACCATTTTTAGTACCTCTTCGTTCTTAACTTTGTCTGTCCATGATATTTTCATCATTCGTCTATAGCACAACATTTCAAAGGCTTCTACCTTTTTCTTGTCCGCTTCTCCTACTGTCCAGGCTTCACAGCCATACAGTGCTGTGCTCCATACATATGTTTTAAGCAATCTTTTCCTTGTTTCTATGTTAGTTGTCTTTGAACATAGGAGTTGCTTTTTCTTGTTAAATGTAGTGCAACCTCTGCCAATCTTTGTTTTATGTCTTTTGTGCTTTTCCCATCTTGCGTTATTTGGCTTCCTAGGTAGCAGAAATCCTTAACCTCTTGTAAGTTCGTGTTACTTATTTGTATTCTTGTTTTTGATTTATTTTCTCCTACTTTGCATACTAGTACTTTAGTTTTAGTTTTATTAATTTTCATACCATATCTCTGTGTTAAAACCGTTTCCATTTCATTAAGAGCAGCTTCTAACTGTTCCTTGCTAGACGCTAGTACCGCTATATCATCTGCAAATCTAAGCATATCAATTTTTTGTCCCTGCATAGTAATTCCAAATGTCTTCCTGCATTTGACAGTATTCAGTGCCTTCATTGTACAAGTTAAAAATTAATGGGGATAGGGCACATCCCTGTCTCACCCCTTTCCTAATGTTTACTTCTCTACGTTCCTGCTCTAATTCTATTACTGCTGTTTGCTCTTTGTATAAACCATGTACTATTCGTCTATCCTTATAACTCATTCCAATCTTTTTGAGTATTTCGAACATTTTTTTTTCCATTTTACATTGTCGAATGCTTTTTCCAGACCTACAAACCCTATAAACACGCTTTCCCCCTTTTCTATTGTTTTCTCCATTATGACCCTCAGAGCTAAGATAACCTCCCGTGTTCCCCTGTTTCGCCTAAACCCAAATTGATCTTCTCCTGGTATTTCTTCAGCTCGTTTTTCCATTCGTCTTTGTACAATTCTAGTTAATATTTTTGACACGTGTGCTGTCAAACTTATTGTTTGCAAATTTTCACGTCTATCCGTGCCTTTCTTTTTTGGTATAGTTACTATGATGTTACATTTGAAATCTTTGGGTATCTCACCTGTCTCATACATATAGCTTACAAGTCGGAAGAGACGTTCTGTTACTGCTTGTCCAGCGGCTTTTAGAGTTTCTGCTTGCACCTTATCTGTACCTGGCGCTTTACCATTTTTCAGACTCTTTAATGCTAATTCAAACTCATCCCTAAGTATAGTATATCCCAGGTCATCATTTTCAATGTCTGACCCCTGTTCTAATGCTGTTAGTTCCTCTCCTGAATATAAATTTCCTATATATTCCTGCCATCTAGCTACTTTCTCTACATTTTCTATAATGACGTTTCCTTCCGCATCCCTTATATTTTTCATTTGAATATCTCGCCTGTCTCATACATATAGCTTACAAGTTGGAAGAGACGATCTGCTACTAATTGTCCAGCGGCTTTTAGAGTTTCTGCTTGCACCTTATCTGTGCCCGGCGCCTTACCATATTTCAGACTTCTTTAATGCCAATTCAAACTCATCTTTAAGTATAGGATATCCCAGGTCATCATTTTCAATGTCTGATTCCTGTTCTAATGCTGTTAGTTCCTCTCCTGAGTATAAATTTCCTATATATTCCTGCCATCTAACTAATTTTTCTACATTTTCTATAATGACCTTTCCTTCCGCGTCCATTATATTTTTGCTATATGGTTTTATATCCCTAAAATTCATTCTAATTAATTTGTATGCTTCGTCTGTCTTTCCTATTTCCATCTTAGTTTGTACTCCTTTGCACTTTTCATCAATCCATTGTTCTTTAGCTTTCCTGCATTTGCGAATAATTTCCCATTTTATGGCTTTGTATCTCTGTTTTCCTGTTTCTTCTGATTTATTTTTGTATTCTTGTCTTTCTTCTATTAAATTCAGGATATCCTTTGTTATCCATGGTTTCTTATTTTCTTTTTGTGTATACCCCAGAATGTCTCTGGCTGCCATGTCTAGACTGGTTGTAATGATATTCCATTCTGTTTCTACTCCCTTAGTATCAGATAGTTTCCCGATATCTTTGAGCAGAGATTTGAAAATTTTCCCAGACAACTGAGGACCGTTGTCACAAATAATAAATTGTGGAACTCCATAAGTAAGAAAAACTTTTTCTTCTAAGAAACGTACAATGAGATGCGCTTTGGCATTTCTTAAGGGTTGTAATATGGTGAATTTTGGAAACCAATGGACCCATAAGATCCAGAGCAATAGCCTGAAACGGAAACCTCATTGGTTTCTTCTTTCCCATCATACACCCATAGGACTCCAATTAGATTTTTGCGCACCACACGTTTAACACTTGCGACAAAATCTTAACACATCTATGTTCATTTTAGGCCAGTAGTAATGTTCTTGTATTCGTGCCATAGTTTTGAAAACCAAAATGACCTGCTATAGCCGGATCATGGCATTAACGAATTACTTCCTCCCGCTGTGACTTAGGAACGAGATGCTTGCATTTCAGAATATTCGACGAAAGAGGCAAATTAGAAGGTAAAAATTTAAATACAAAATTATTTTCAACTTTCCACTGTGGATAGTCTTCAGGCTTCAACAAAAATTTTTTGCGCAATGAGAGATACCATGGATCTAAATTATCTAAATTAATTTGAACTAAATTAACAGCATCCTTTTCTATAGGAAGTGCTCTACAATCTGGAACAACATAGAACTTCCCTTTTCAATGTACTAAATCAAAAATGTGTTGCCTCAAGCGAACAGCCCACCTAGCTAATTTTCCAGTTGGGTTTTGGATGTTGTTTAACCACAATAGCGAAAAGTGAAACGGTACCTTCTACCCAAGGACGAAATTTCTCTATGGCAAAAATCACTACCAAACACTCTTTCTCTGTAACTGAGTAGTTACGTTCCGTACGGCTAAGAGATTTTCTTGCGTTTGAAATTACACGCTCTTCATCGCAAATTTTTTGAATAAGAACGGCACCTAAACCAGTATGACTAGCGTCACACTCTACGATAAAAGTAACAGAATAATCAGGCTGCAACAATAAAGAAGCAGAAACTAAAGCTTGCTTAATTTGAATAAATGACGATTCTGCTTCTGGGCTCCAATTCATAATTTGACCCTTCTTTTTCTTCTTAACTAAATCGTTTATAGGCAAAACTAATGCAGAAAATTTTTTTTGAACCTACAATACCAGCTGCACGTGCCAATGAAACGTTTTATCTCTGTCGTTGTTTTTGGACACGGAAAATTAACCATGGCCGAAACCTTTTCTGGATCTGTCCTAAGAGAATTTGAATCTACTATGTAACCCAAAAATTTCAATGATTTCTTAAAAAATTCACATTTCTCTAAATTTATGGTGAGATTAGCATTCTTGTTGTTCTTTTACTTCATTCAATAACTCAACATGTTCTTCAAAAGACGACGAACAAAGGATGATATCATCCAGGTAGCAAAAAATACATTGGGTTCAAATTGAGGACCAAATATTGCGTCGACTAAACGTTGTTGTGTTTGCGCACTATTTCTCAACCCAAAAGGTACGGTAACAAATTTATACTGACCTCTAGAGATGACAATGAAAGCAGTTTTATCTTGAGCGCTGTCAGAAAGAGGGATTTGCCAAAAACTCTTTCTAAGGTCCACACTAGATATAAAAATAGTATTACGTAACGAATTAAGTATTCTACCAATATTTGCCATCGAATAACTATCATGTTTCGTGATGTCATTCAACATTCTCCCATCAAACCAAGTCTATATTCGCCAGAAGATTTCTTTACTAGGAGCACGAGAATTCCAGGTGCTCTGATACAGCTCAATTATTCCCAAACGAAGCATCTCATCTAACTCATCATTTAAAATTTTATTTATGTATGGCGACATGACATAAGGCTTCCTTCTAACCGGTTTTGCATCGCCTGTATCAATATTCATCACTATTTTTATTAGTTCTACCCAATCTATCTATACTACTGATTTTCTATACCATTTGAAACTTGCTTGTTAAAAATTCAAACATAAGTTAGTAACGATAAAGACGCCATATTGCCAAGTTAACGAACCGCTTTACAAATCTTGAGTAAACTTCAATACTCTGCTTTACTAAAAATGACTGTTTCTACACTATAACCCAGGCAATACGCCTCTCCCAAGAGTGATATTTATCACTCCTCATGGCTTGAAAAATCTTCTTCACCACCTTTTTAAAAGATAACGTCTTTTCTTTTTACATGCCAAAACGAGAATACTATATCGGACAAGCGCATCTAGCATGTTGCGCATGGCTGCGCGGATCGATAATTACGTCGGCAAACAATATTCCGCCTAAACTGTGGCATCCCACATAATATATAGGAAATTCCGGATTCGCCTAATACTAAAACGTTACCCTGTAAAAATGGGTGTAGTCGGGTTTCATATTTGTTAACTTTAAATTATTGGAAGATGATTATTTCTTAGCGAAAACGGAATAGGATGTTTTTTTGATGGTGCATCAACAATCTGAGTGTTTATTATTTTTAACTCGGAATGCACCTCTTTGATCATGAGCTCCATTTTCTCGACTAAATGCTTTTGACCAAGACCAACAAAGCATTGATAGCTAGTTCCTACCCACTATTGCTCAATATAACTGATTTGTTGTAATCGATGGTAATTTCAAATCGTTACCATTCATGTTTTTAACATTGACGTTAATAATACCGTGGATTATTAGGCATTCATTGTTTGCAATTTTGAATTGTCCCTTATAAGGATAGACTTTTACATAATAATACCATTTTTAAAATATGAATTATCTACAATTGTAGTAGAGCACTTGGTGTTTATTAAAAAATGGTATTATTATTTCGTTAATCATAAGTGAAATATTGGCCGTCTGAAGAATACCCAAACATTTTACATGATGCAGTACTCAATAAATTAACACCGTCTCTAAAACAAATTGTGACCTATTACCTATTTTGTGACAAACAAAAGGAACACCTTTTTTCTGCACTAAATACAACTTTCGTTGATTAACCGTGCGGTACTTTGATGAGCTGCGATTTTGACAAAGAGGAATAGATCTGAATCACCTACTGTAGCAACTTGCTGCGGCTGCCTAGACTAACATCACAATTCTTGAGAAATGTTTTTATCTGACTACCTCATAACGCAAACTTTGTTCTTGGGTTCGTCAACTGTTTGCCTTATTTGGACTGATAAAACAGCTTCCATATCTAACACTAACTTACAAGCTGCATTAAAAGTAAAATTTTTATTCTCTGCTGAAAGTGCCCTTATCATCGCCTCATTTGTCTCAAACTAGTTTATCACTAAGTGCCTCGTTGAGGAACGAATAAAATTTACATTTTAACGGTAACCGCTTTATTTCAAAAATAAAATCAGACAAAGTTTCTACAGAAATCTCTTTTAAAATTTTTAAAGCGTTCTGCTATTGTGCACTTTTAGTTGAGAATTTGTTAGGCAAATAAGAGACACATTCTTCAAAAGTGCATTCTGAAATTTGTTTAGAACTAATAGTTTCACATCATATTTTATATTTATCGTGCAAGCATAACGTGCTTACCTTTTCGATTGAATGACAAAATGGGAACCTGGTACATTCTTTTACAACCGGCTATTAAAAATCAGGACATCACAATGGACTTTAAAAATTTTGACATTTTCCTATGATTAATCATGCTACGAACGTGTGTTTGAAAACATTATTGCGCATTGAGAAGAACTGAAATAATTGTAAATTACTCAAACCGACAGAAACCCATAAAAATAGTATAAAATCTAAGACTTTTTGACACACCCAACGATGCACATGCCAATATTAAATAACAACTAATATTCTCATGTACCGAAAGACCCTTGACTTCAACCACAAGTTGAGTTCAAATTGTATAAACTGTATGATAAAGGAAATGGGAAGTCCTCTAAAATAATATAGCTTATAAACATCACCATACCATAGTGTAAGGGGCATTCATATGCATTCGAATCTTTGAATACAAGCTTTTAGCTTGAATTGAGTGACAAGCACGATTGTCGAACGGATGAACCGGTTTACAGTAATTTCCAAAATGGTAACTTGAAATTGAGTTTGGAGAAACAAACCACAAACGCAAAAGTACTCGCAGATTTGATAAAAGTGTCGTTATATTTTGAAAGTGTCTATGATTAATACTTTCTATCAATAGAAGTTGGATATATGGATTACTGACAAGTTTTTTCGCACTAAAGGAGTTGGTTGAACCTTGTACTCGAACCAAACACTGTAAGCGTTGGAAATTTAGCTTTCTATCTGCTACATATTCTGTTGATGTATATTCCATTATTAAAAACAATTTATTAGGAGCAGACTTTTACATTGATACACGCCTTGTAAGACCACGATGTAATAGAAATAAGCACCACAATTGTGTTCATAGAAATTTACATATATCTATCAAATTTGTTGGTTAATTATTCTTGAATAAATTTAAGACATTCTTTTTCTTTGAGATACACGTAATTTGGTCTATTAGGGTAGTGTTTAGTTTATTTGTGTTGGTTGTGTTCAATTTTGAGATATTCATGTTTTAATATAAGTTCAGTGAACAGCATGGAGCTTTATTATTATTTGCGTGAAGTTTAAACCAGTAGGTAGGAGAAAAGTGTACACACAGGGTTCCATCCAACATGTGGCAGAAATAACCATTTAGTTGTTTTGCAGACCACCTGCCACCTATTGAGACCAAACTCTAGGTGGTTGGCGCTCAATATTTTTACTGGATCGAAAGTTCAAAGACCTTTCTAGGTAGGTGAAAGTGTTAAAGTTATACCTATAAAAGATTTGCAGTTATTTTTATAGAATTCACCCCTTGCCACTGCAAGCTAGCTGATGCATTATTACTGTGACGTCTCTGTGGTAAAGTAAATTTCATTCAAGTCATTAGCGTCAATTTCACACATAACAGTCTGTTTTATTTCTGAGTGACAAAATAAGTGTCTGAATTTTGTTGAGACTTGTTTGTATTCGCGGTTGATGTTCAGGAGACGCTGTTTTTTGTTTGGGTTGTGCTTTGTTGTATAGATATTTGGTGGGATTTGGACATTGTAATTCCAAATTCACAGATGAAGTTAATAACAAATAGAGTATAGAAATAGTGAGGGAACAAGGATATCTGTGGAAAAAATAGGAGAAATAGAAGGGCAGAATACGTTCTAAGGCATTGTTGGGGAATAGTATGGGATATATTACAAGCAGAGATGGGAAAAAAGAGGTGGATGTAGACCTAGATCAGATAGTGATAGATGCAGACTGTGCAAATTTCAGGGAAATGTGTAGGTTAGTTCATAATAGGAAACAAAGAGGTTACACGTCTAGCCAGTTCCAGGACTGAAGTCCTAATGATCTTGAATTCCAAATTCATTTACTTGTATAGGCAGTTCGTTCCATCTTTGAGTGGCAAAATGGGAATCAAGAGTTTTGTTCTTGAGAGTCCTTATGGTATTCAGTAGTTTTTGTGGGATTCGTGCTTTGCTTTGAAGATGTTTTGTGGGATGTTGATATTGTAATGGAGAATTATTTTACTTATTCGGTTGCTGTGTTATAATTTTGGATGGCAATATAGTAGTCTGACTTTTCTTCTTAAGAGTTTTATTAGTGTTTGTGTTTGGTGTTGAGTAGTGCTCTTTTTGTGAGGATTGGAGCTTCGAAATGCAGATATTTGCAAGTTTTGGAGCATAAAATCACGAATTTGTTTAGTCAGTTACTGTGTACAAGTAGTTCATTCCACTTTTGAGTGGCAAAACGAGTGTCTTGAGTTTTGTTAGTGTTCGTGTTTGGTGTTCAGTAGGCGCTGTTTTTGTGGGGTTTCTGCTTTGATTTATAGATGTTGTAAGAGCGAATTTGTTTACTTATTCAGTTGCCAAGTTTGAAGCATATTTTTCAGACATAATTTATAAATATGTAGATTCTTTGATGTATTACATTAGTGTACCGATTATTTAATTTCGTAATTAATTGCTTAATATTAATTACTATTCTGTCATTTACAATATAATTCAATTAGGAGTCGCATATTATTTAAAATGAATAATAAAAGCTCATGCTTTAATGAGTGGTTGTTTGAATTTTGCTCAATATGACAAGCAATATACGGTTGTTTAGTTTGGTCGTCAAGTTGGCCAAATTTCGCTCTCGCTTTGTGGAAGATGAAAGACGAGTTTTAAGAAAAACCATTCGAGTGATATACGGATTGCTATTTAGTCTTGTACCTTTGAATGGGAAGGTCTGCGTAAAGTTTAATTTCTCTGTTACGGAAACCTGGTAAATGTATGTAATAAGTTATTCTAGTTTGTAGTTCATTTCATTTTTGAGTGGCAAAATAGGTATCTGAGTTTTGTTCTAGAGAGTTGTGATGTTTCTTTAAAATGTTTATAATCATATTCGTTATTTCCTTTAAGAAACGGAATTCTAAGGAATGATTATTTCTGTATCTTGTTCATACTCAAAGGTCGTCAAATGCATTAGGACTGTTTTTAAAGATTAGAAATGATATCAGCCAACATAACTTTTGTGGTGGTTAATTCTTTAAAAGAAAGAGCATTATCTTATTGATGATCTCATAGGGTCGTGGGGATTCTTTGGCATGAAAAGTTTAATACATGAGTCAATATACCTTCAAACAAACTATATTTCTTTAAATTATGCACTAAATATTAATAATTACAAAAGGCGAAATAGACAACTTGTCTTTAAAATAATTATAGCATAAACAAAATAACTTCTTATGCTTGCAAAGCTAAAAATTATAGGAATAACTCCACACACCAAAACTCTTACAAATACATTAATTTACAATGCGCAAAAATACCACGGTAGAGCATGCTCACCTGAGCAATAAAATTATATACAAAATGTTTGATTATGCGTTTTTCTTTTGGCCGATTTCTAATAATACTCCATTTCCAGCTTTAAACCAAAATTGATGGCTCGAAGTTGGTTAGTTGAATCCGCCATTGGATTATCTAACCATTCTGACCGTTGTCGACGACTGTCCTTTTATTTTTGTTGCTGCTTAAATTTTACTTGCTTCGTGTATATACGTGTTTGTTCATAATAATAAGCAGTTAAACAACTCATTTACAGATTCGGCGGGAAACTGCTATATATGGATACATTACACTTTGTATTCTACATTACTATGGTTTTACGATTTGTTTGTTTTGATTAATAATGTATGATGCAGGCGCCTATGACCTCATTGTCGGGGCATTGAAGAAAGTTCACATGTAAAATTGTGCTAATACAGAAAATAGGTGCTTTCTTTGATTCTAGTTAACCTTTCCGTAAGTTTGTAGTGTTTTTATTAACTTTTGGGGGGGTTTCTACATAAAATTCGAAGATAAATCAAGTATACTGTGTCATAAATAATTTTATTAGAAACATACAAATTAGTCACTTACCTAACAAAACTTTTACCACTAATTGGATGATATATTTCATCTTAAATCTTAATCTACTTAGACTCTAAACGGAATAATTGGTGACGCCACCCTAAAAATAAAACCTTTTTCTTTGTTGTGCATTGTTGAATCCATATAACTGTAGTATGATTGCCGATTGATTAGGTGATGATCGTACTTAAATTCAACCATGTGATGCCCCTCATAGTTATAATAATAATTATTGTTCTTCTCGTTGTAACCAGCGAGAACCGACTCTCTCACGCCGTCCTCGTGGTCCGTGCGTTTTCTCTTATTACGAGCACCTCCCTCGTGCGATCGGCGTTTTCCGGCATACCACAACAACCCCAGCTATTGAATATCCGGTCACACATCATATTATTCACTTTTAAATATTGTATATAACTCTAGAACCACTACATAGCTCCCCAAAAGTTTCACACTTGAAGATACCTGTTAGCTAACAGTTGAAACTTTTCTCGCACAATGAGAAATAAAACACCTATCCTTTAATTCTTACTAACTAATTATACAATTGGTAATATTCAGAAACATTTATATAGTAATATTACAAACAAAATCTTTGGGATTTTTATACAATTTAATATTAACAATATTTTGAATACTTGACCGCCTGAGACATCATCAACCACTTCATAAGAATTGGGTGAGATGATCTTAACAACTGTGGCTGGTCCTTTATATAAAAGAAAGAATTTTCGTATTACATGATCCTCGTGTGAAGACTGTTCATGGGTTTTGACCAATACCTTATCACCTACAGCTAATTTAACAACTTTATGTTTCTTATTATGTCTCACTTTTCTTTTCTCTGCTTTCGACTTAAGTTTCTCTTCTGCTAATACAATAATCCTCTCCTTATTTATTACATTTGGAGGAATGTTTAACTTACATAACAATGGATTGGCCATGGGACCCTTTTGAATTTCATTCGGACTAAATCCGTCGAAAGGTGAACAACATTGTTCAACCACTCTTGTATTGTTTTTAACTTTAAAGACCAGCTCTGGTGCTTGTCATAGCAAAATGCCCTTAGTAAACGCCCTACCTCCTTGTTCATTCTTTCTACCATGTTTCCTGCTGGAAAATAAGTTGAAGTATGTAAAATTTTATATTTTCTCTTTTAAAGTATTTATGTACACCTTACTCCAAAACTGGCTACCGTTATCGCTCAAAATAGCACGAGGTGTACCAAAACAATTAAACCACCTATTTAAACAACGCAAAGGCTACTAGCCGTTGCTCTTTTAAAGGAAAAAGTTCAACATATTTGCTAAAAACATCAATTATAACGAATAATTGGGTCGACCAGCGTGAAACAGGTAATGGCCCAATAAAGTCAATGCTGAGAGTTTGATTAGGCTGACTTACTAGAACACTTTGCATCTCTCCATGATTACGTTTACTGACTTTTGATTTCTGGCACAATTCACAGTGTGAAGTGACTTTCCGAAATAATGCTTTAACTTTAGGATAGTAAAATCTTTGCAGAACGTGAGGTAGCATTTATTTGCACCAAAATGTCCATTTTCATTATGAATGAATTCTATTAATTCTTTAATTTGATTTCTAGGTACGACTAATTTATAACCAGGCTCAGTATCAGAACCTTTTTTGAATAACAAACCTTCGTGTAACACAAACCACTTTATTTTTTCGAACTCTTATCTGTATTCTGCAGTAGAGATTTAATTTTAGAACAAAATTCATCACCGTCTTGTGTTTGACAAACAAAATTTTATTTTTAAACATGGTTAATTTTATCGCATTTACTTCTAATTTCTCATCAGACCGTTTGGCTACAAGAAACTCCTCACCGTTAGGAAATCGCGACAAAATATCAGCGATCTTATTATCTCTCCCAGGACAATACTCAAATTTAATATCAAACTCTTGGATCGACAGCATCCATCTCCTCATGCGATTATTGACAAAACGACATCTATCCAAGAAACTCAACGCCCTTTGATCTGATTTCAAGATAATTCTTCGACCCAAAATCAATATCTGCCAATGATTCAAAGCAGAAATGACTGCTAAAAATTCTTTTTCGCATACCGAATAACGAATTTCTGCATTGCGCAACACTCTGCTATAGTAAGAAATGACTACAATCTCCTTATTTTCATTTATCTGGAATAAACATGCCCCAATGGCATATCCGCTTGCATTGGTATTAATTAAAAAATCTCGGGACACATCCGGGTAATTTAATGAATTAACACTTACAAATTTTTTCTTTACTAATTCAAAAGCATATTGCTCTTCAGCTCCCCACTGCCATTTAACGTTTTTACTTAATAATCGATTCAACGGAATCATGTACTGAGAAAAATCTTTAATAAATCTGCTATCATATTGCACTAAACCACAAAAGGCTCTTAAAGTCTTGATATTAATAGGGGATTTAAACTCTTGAATTATCTTTATTTTGGCTGGGTCCATTTCAAATTTATATGGCGTTATATAATGACCCACAAATGGTAATTTTTGGTTCACAAAAACACATTTTCTCAGTTTGATAGTAATATTGGACTGCCTAAATTTTTCGAAAACTATCTTTAAATGTTTCAAATGAGTGTCAACATCGGAGATGTTATTAAAATATCGTCACGATGGCATTACAAAACTCATACAATCTTCGCCCAAAGCAATATGTAGTGCGGAGAAACCCTGCTACACTAGTGACTAATCCAAAGCGGTACTCTTTTAAAAATATAGGTTTGATTGTTAAAGGAAAACCCCAAATACTTTTGATGTTGCTTTACTACCTCGACCTGCCAATAGGCCTGAACCATGTCTAACGAGATGAAACCTGACCTGGTTTAAATCGGTAAAATATTTCCGTTGGATTTATTGGAATCACGTGATCCTTCTCGATCCTTTTATTTAAATACCTGCAGTCAATACAAATTCTGGGAGAACCATCTTTTTCTTTACCACGACCAAGGCGACACATATTCGGTCTGACATTTTCTATAATTCCTAATTGAATCATTTCATTGATTTGCCTGTTTACTTCATCAAAATAGATAAATGGGATCGGGTAAGGCTTTATATAAAAGGAGTATCATCCTTAACATTAATTGGGTGTTTATAGCAATTAATCTTACCGGGCAATTCTGAAAAATATCTTTATATTTATTCAATAAATTATTCAACATAATTCGTTGGCTATCATTCAATATTTCACTCTCTACACATATTTGATCAATCTCTGTGTCGGCACTTTTCCCATTATTGCTATTACTCCCGTTTGTTTTATCAAGCTCCCCCGGTTTAATAAAATCCGTTACATTCTTGTAGAAATTAAAATCACAATTGTCATCCCTGTTCCCATTCTGACTCATTGTTACGCAACCATTGCTTTTCTGGTTATCTTCCGATTGTTTCTATCGATATAACTAGCTTCATAATCATTTTCAAAAACTATGTTAGGGTGCCCATTATTAGTAAATATTTCATTTATTTCCTCGCTACTTCCGTTTGAATTAAAATTTAATCTGAAAACTTGCCCATTATCATTTTGTATTTTCCCCGTAATAATTCTCCTTTCAAAATCATATTTATTTTATATTCTTCCAACCAATCGCACCCCAGTATAATATTACGACAAAGCGTAGGAACAACTAAACACACAAATTCAACAATAGTATTTTGTAATAATATTTTTAAACCAACCTGTAAGTTGACCTTACAAGCATTTGATTGAAATTCCCCTGACAACGAAATATTGTTGACGGGAACTACCGGCATCAGTTTATCAGATTTTTTAAGTTCTTGGAAAAACCTTTGTGACACACAACTAACAGTACTCCCACTATCAATTAATATATCAGAATAAACATCCTCGATTCTTCCTTTTATAATAGGCATATAACACCTGCCTTGTTCTTTGCCACAATCGCTACTCGTCTTCCTTTCTTAGGTTACACTCAGGCAAATAATTTTCATCCTTTTACAAATAACTTTAACAATTTCATTTCCAGACAATATTACTTGTTCTTCTTCCCCTGAATTAACACCGTTATTATTAAACTCAATACAATTGGCTGATGGCCCATCTGATTGCAATTGATATGAAGATTGCTCCCGTATTTGATTTTCATGTGATCTATTGCCCGCACTAGCATTTGCCTCATGATTCTCATTTTGATTAAGATTTCGATTATATTGACTACGACGATAAGGGTTATTATCATTATTATTAATATTTGACTGTACATATCGATGTTCTTGATTTCGGTTGTAATTGTACCCAGGCGACATATCATTACTTCTCGTATTACCATTTTGGTGACTGTACCTACCTTCGCCTGTATTATTAGAATTATATCTATAAGGCAATCTTGTATTGTTTATTCCCGCATAACTATCAACTTTGTTTAAATATTCAACAGCCTCGTCACATGACCTACAAATCGCTAAACCCATTTTGATTTCCGGTGGAAATGTTCGCAAACCATTTGAAGTATTTGAACATCACTTAAGGGTGGTGAAAATATGAAGCCTCACTTATTAATTTCTGAAAATACTCTGCCTTAGAACCAGATCGATATTGCCCTAATTTAAATTCCTAAATGCTTCCTCTCAATATCACTATTCCAATATTTATTAAAAATAATTGCGAAGTTTTCAAAATCCCTAAATTTATCTTCATTTAACTCTGCCCAATTTGAAGCTCTACCTAACAAAGCCCTCACAGCAAAACTAACCCATTTATTTACTGGTACTTCAGAGTCTCCTAAATATTTTTTTATTTTTCTGATAAATGTCACTGGATGCAAATTTCCAGCAGGATTAAATTTAATTGTAGGTCCCAAAGAATTCTGCCAACTAGTAAAATACTGAAAATTTGTATTAGTTTCAGAAGTTGTACTTTGAGTAGCTGATGATTGTACCTGCTTTAACGACCCATCTTCTTTACAAAATTCATGTTCTAGTTTTCTTACATTAATATCTCTTTCAGTATCTGATTTATCAAACATTTTCAATAAAACATTTTGCATTTGACTTTGTTGTTTTGATTGTAATTCGATTTGTTGGATTTGCAATTGAACCTGCTGCTGAATAAACTTAAAATTGTTTGATTGTTCTTTCCTAATTTCACTTATATTTTGTGCTAACATCAAAAGAATTTTATCTAAGTTATTTCCTTGCTCTCCCACTGTTTCAGTTTTCCCATTCATTACTTGATTATAATAATCATTTTGTAACTCTGCATTCCACTACTACCAAAATTTTCAACCCCACTCACATTCAAAGTAGAATTTAAAATACATCATTATTTAATACTGTGTTTTCATCCTCCATTATAGAAATAAAATGTAACCACTACCTCAAGATCGAATATCAAACCTATTTACTTCTGCTACTGGCCTTATTCCTATATCCTCAAAATTACTTTCTTCCCAGGAATTTATCAGAAGTTTAGTGCACCCGCCCTTGAAATAAACTTGTTTTTGCCTTGCTTATTCAAACCACTTATTTATTACACTTCAACGCATTTCTCAGCTAGAAAGAAACAGGTAAAATATCCTGAACTGTACATAAAAATTTTCCACTATCTTTGATGCATAACATAGCAGTAACATATTATACATACCATCTGAATATCCTTGACCTTTTTTTTTAAATGTACATTAATTCGTCTATATTTTAATTAATACCAAAATTATTAATACAATGATTTTCCTTCGAATTTCATGCCAAACGGAGGGCGCCATTTAATGTAGTGTTTTTATTAACTTTTGGGGGGGTTTCTACATAAAATTCGAAGATAAATCAAGTATACTGTGTCATAAATAATTTTATTAGAAACATACAAATTAGTCACTTACCTAACAAAACTTACCACTAATTGGATGATATATTTCATCTTAAATCTTAATCTACTTAGACTCTAAACGGAATAATTGGTGACGCCACCCTAAAAATAAAACCTTTTTCTTTGTTGTGCATTGTTGAATCCATATAACTGTAGTATGATTGCCGATTGATTAGGTGATGATCGTACTTAAATTCAACCATGTGATGCCCCTCATAGTTATAATAATAATTATTGTTCTTCTCGTTGTAACCAGCGAGAACCGACTCTCTCACGCCGTCCCCGTGGTCCGTGCGTTTTCTCTTATTACGAGCACCTCCCTCGTGCGATCGGCGTTTTCCGGCATACCACAACAACCCCAGCTATTGAATATCCGGTTACGCATCACATTATTCACTTTTAAATATTGTATATAACTCTAGAACCACTACAAGTTAATTTTACGTATATGCAGATAGAGAAAAACAACGCACGAAATTTCAATTTGCAGTATTAATTCACCTGTCTGAATTCTGTCAAAGGTATCCCGAATTGTTTTATGGAGGGAAGGTCAATTTTTTTATAGAGCACTTTATAAGTAACATCCAAAGAAATATAATTATAAGCAATTCAAAGAAATGTCACGTGTTTTGTGGTATTTGGGAAGCGTATGTCAACTGATTTTGTAATTTTTATTGATTAATTGCGAATTATAAGAATGATCATCTTTTTATTGCACAAATGAGATAACGAAGTTTTGAGGGCAAGATGCAAAAATCAAATTTTGGCCAGGCTCGGTATACAGTTACGAAATAATATATCGTAAAAGTCTGTGTCATCTGAAATATACACGTAGAAACTGATTTTTACCTGAAATTACAGTTTTACAATTTTTCTCTCGAATATAGTGTTTTTTTACAGATCTGCTACTGATGCATGATTTACTAGATAACTTTAAAATTAATGTAAAATCTCAATACCACACGTGTTGCAGTTATTTTTATTTTATATGTTATAAATAAATAAATTTCTCAAATTTCTTTGTTTTAGAAAAACTTGCATTTGCAATGGCTTGGGATGGGTTAGCAAGTCCAGAATTTGTTCGATATGATCAAGCTCGAGCCAAGATTCCAACGGTGTTGATAAGTTATTTTTTGAATAATTTGATATGGCGCGAATATCGTGCTAAGCCAAAAATCACTAAATAGATTGGCTTATACGTCTACTATATGTTTCCACAAATAATGTCAACTATGTGTAATGCCAACAAGAAGGTGACGTTCAATGCAAGCTACCTACAGGAACTCACAGTGACTCATATATTGTTTTCAAAGAATGTGTACATTCCTAGATTTAATGCTTATTATACATTTAGTGTTAACAAGAAGCAAAGGTTATTAAAAAATACTGACAGAAGTGCCTAATAACAAAAATGTTATTTGCTAAAAATGTTGATGTATAATATATGAATCATAGATATTTTCTTGAGATTTGCCTCTTTTTTTTAACAAGCAGCATCGAACAATTGTTCACAGTAACACAACTGAAATTGTTACGCACTAGCGTAGGAATTTCTGCAAGGTTTCAGAAAATCTCCGAGAGAAGTACTTTTATTGGGGAATTGCTGCAAATTTGTACATCAATATATAAAAAATTATATGATTAGTTAGACGAGTACATAACAAGTAAATAGTCCTTTCATGTTGGCATTAATTATATATTTATGCATATGGATATGGCAAGTTGATCATCATTATAATAACACATATTTATGTATGTTATATAAAGATATCTTATTGTAATATTTAGATGATCTCGTTATATTATTAAAAATGTAGTTGAATAAATGGTTGTGTAAAAACAGAAATTAGTTTTCATATTCACAATTTGTTATCATGTTTCAGTCTTGGAACTGGTTAGACGCATACCTTCATTGTTTCCTACACATTTCCCTGAAATTCCTAGAGCCTAAATACAGCTCGGTTCCCGTTCGGTTTTCTAAATATATATCATATTTCATCGATATTCAGTGGTATGTGAAGGGGATTCGACAACCTGCGGCTACCGATATCCCCAAGATTTAAATATTTGTTGAATAAACTGTTTTCGAATAAATCCCTTAGCACAATCAAAATTACTTGAGAATATTGCAAAGCCGACATCTGTAGTTGCTTATAATAATCATCAGATTTAAATACAATGGACCGTACTTGCAAGAGGTATTTCAAGTATATTCCTTGACTTAATCCTTGGAGAACCCTTCATGGCTAAAAGTGTCATTAACAATCTACATTTGGCATAGTCATAAAGCTAAATTAAGAATAGGGTACAATTTGTTGTACATTTACTTATTATTCTATTGTACATCAACGACCCCTTGCATGCAACGGCAGCTCGTAGGTAAAAATTTAGCATAGCACTAGGCCAGCAAGTTAGCAACATGATTTCAATCAAAGTAATAGAGTTGGAAACTAATGAAATGCTTTTATACCTGGTGTAACAGGACCTTTCCTTTTTGAATGAAACCGTTAACCAATATGGTTAACTGCAAATACCTCATTGCAAAGTTAACTTTTGGGTGGAAAAGTGTGCGACTCAAATAATAATTGTTAATCAGATTGATTTTTGATGCAGGCTAGGGGTGAGTAATCTGAGTATATTAATTAAAAATTTGCTAGAGCGTCTACAAATTTTTAGCTCCAATTACGACTTGATTATTTGATCATGGAACTATAAGAAAAGGATTGATCGAACCGTATGTAAAATTATACGCAGGATTTCTAGCAAGAAGACAATCTCTGCTAATATCAAGAATTAATATTTTACTGAAGACAACACTGTAAATGACTTGAAGAAGCTGATGACCCAAGCACTGCTGGAATTTAAATTTATTAGTACATAAGTATAACGTGTTTTGGTACAGAGCTCCTTACTATCACCGGTTATTATTTTGTAACTGTTTGTGTTCAATCAATCCTTTCATGTAAATATTTTGTATATAGCAATTGTAAATATTTTCCTATTTGGGAATCATACATTTTTTGTACATATATATATATTAGGTTAATATTGACTGTAAAATATATAACTTTGGAATATGTTGTTATTGGGGATTCAGTCTATATTTATTAGGAATTATAACTTCTTTTTTTCTATTCAAGCTTTCGAAAATTTATTATTTTCTTCGTCAGGAAAACTAAAGGTACATTATATGAATGTTAACAATTAATATTAAGGTTAGTTACGAATAATGAAGCTTTAACGATTTAGAATAGGGTATAGCATCTAAAAGTTTTATGTGAGATTATGTATAAAATAAACTAGGTAACAATTATTAGATTAAAAAATTAATTTGACGGGATTTTGAAATATAACATATGTGTGTAAGTGTATCCTAGATTATAGTAAAATTAATTGTGTACAGTTCAAGTAAGGTATCTGAGTACAAGCATCAAAAGATTTTATAAATTATGTCAAGTTGATGTTAAGTGTTAAATCGATTTTTATGTTTTTTAGATTTTTGAATGATGGTTCGTAGATGTGAATAAATGTTGTTGAGATTTTGAGTATCAGTTTTTTGTTTAAAGCTGTGTTTGTTAAGGAAATGTCAATCATTTCTAAGAATATTGTTTTTTTATAATTATTTTCACTGAAGATTATTTTAGTGTCATTATAATTGATTTTGTGACCAGTTTCAATAGCATGGGAAGCTAGTGCGCATGTTTTGTTATTATTTCTACAATTACTTTTATGAGCGGTTAGTCTTGTAGAGCCAAGTAGATGTGTGACCTATATATTTGCCATCACACTCTTGACACGGTATGCAATAAACTATTCCCGATTTTTGTAATTTTTTAGTAGGATCTTTTAAGTTTGTGTATAAATTTTTGTTGAGTGTTGATATGGGTTTTATTGAAAATTTTACATTGTTATTGTTTTTGAAGAGATGTTTGAATTTGGTAGTAAGTTTTTCTATGTAAGGTAGTGAGATAAAGGTAATTGAATTATTATTAACCTTTTGGTCGGTATTGTCTATAGTATTGGGTGGAGTTTTTTTAATTATTTTGGAAGTAATGAAAAGAAGTTTATTGACTAGGGTTTTAGGGTATGAGTTTTTTAATAGTAGATCTTTTAGTATAAGTAAGTTCTTATGTTTTAAAGTATGGTGTGTCACAGATTCTATTTTTTTCTTTAAGCCTAGGATTATATTTATTTTTATATGCATAGGATGGAAAGAATAGTAGTTTAAATATCTGCCAGATGATATTGGTTTATTATACCATTCTGTTATTAAAGTGTTATCTTTTCTTATTATTTTCATGTCTAAAAAGGGGACTGAACAGTTTGTTTCTTTTTCTATTGTGAATTGGATTGATGGATCGTAACTGTTAAATATTTGTAATATATGATCTTCAGTGTCTAATGGTATGCAGCAGATTAAATCGTCGACATATTTTTTTAAGAAAGAAAAATTAAAATCAAATTTCGTGATGCAATTGTCTATTAAATCGTCCATAATAAATTGAGCGATGATAGGTGATACACTGGCTCCCATAGGGGTTCCTAGGATTTGTTTATAGAAGTTATTTGCAGTAAAGTAAGTAGTGTCGAATAAGAATTCGATTAGCTTTAAGAAGTTAGTTTTGTTGATTTTGCAGTTTTTTGTATATTATCCCAATGTAAATCAATACTTTTTTTGGTTAGATTTAATGAAATGTTACTAAATAAAGATATGACATCTAAGCTGATGATAACGTAATTTTGAGGTATCTTGATTTCATTAATAAAGTTGGCAAAATGGAACGAATTTTGGACATAGTATGGATTATTAGTGTTATACGTGGATGTAAGAATTTTGGTTATTAATTCAGAAATTTTAGAGTTAGGTGCTGATATTGAAGAAATTATTGGACGTAAGGAAAGTGTGGATTTATGAATTTTAGGTAGGCCATAGAATTTTGGTGGAGTAGCATTATAGATCATTAATTTAATGGCTTCTTCTGGATTAATTTTTTTGGTATCTTTAAGTTCTTTGATCATCTTATTTGCTTTCTGTTGTATAGTACTAGTTGGATCTCTGTCATTTCTTTATATTGTGTAGTGGTTAACATACTGTTACATTCTTATTTGACACTACTTACTTTACTGTAAATAACAACTTCTATAAACAAATCCTAGGAACCCCTATGGGAGCCAGTGTATCACCTATCATCGCTCAATTTATTATGGACGATTTAATAGACAATTGCATCACGAAATTTGATTTTAATTTTCCTTTCTTAAAAAAATATGTCGACGATTTAATCTGCTGCATACCATTAGACACTGAAGATCATATATTACAAATATTTAACAGTTACGATCCATCAATCCAATTCACAGTAGAAAAATAAACAAACTGTTCAGTCCCCTTTTTAGACATGAAAATAATAAGAAAAGATAACACTTTAATAAGAGAATGGTATAATAAACCAATGTCATCTGGCAGATATTTAAACTACTATTCTTTCCATCCTATGCATACAAAAATAAATATAATCCTAGGCTTAAAGAAAAAAATAGAATCTGTGACACACCATACTTTAAAACATAAGAACTTACTTATACTAAAAGATCTACTATTAAAAAACTCATACCCTAAAACCCTAGTCAATAAACTTCTTTTCGATACTTCCAAAATAATTAAAAAAGCTCCACCCAATACTATAGACAATACCGACCAAAAGGTTAATAATAATTCAATAACCTTTATCTCACCACCTTACATAGAAAAACTTACTACCAAATTCAAACATCTCTTCAAAAACAATAACAATGTAAAATTTTCAATAAAACCCATATTGACACTCAACAAAAATTTATACACAAACTTAAAAGATCCTACTAAAAAATTACAAAAATCGGGAATAGTTTATTGCTTACCGTGTCAAGAGTGTGATGGCAAATATATAGGTCACACATCTACTTGGCTCTCTACAAGACTAACCGCTCATAAAAGTAATTGTAGAAATAATAACAAAACATGCTTCCCATGCTATTGAAACTGGTCACAAAATCAATTATAATGACACTAAAATAATCTTCAGTGCAAAAAATTATAAAAAAAGAATATTCTTAGAAATGATTGACATTTCCTTAACAAACACAGCTTTAAACAAAAAACTGATACTCAAAATCTCAACAACATTTATTCACATCTACGAACCGTCATTCAAAAATCTAAAAAACATAAAAATCGATTTAACACTTAACATCAACTTAACATAATTTATAAAATCTTTTGATGCTTGTACTCAGATACCTTACTTGAACTGTACACAATTAATTTTACTATAATCTAGGATACACTTACACACATATGTTATATTTCAAAATCCTGTCAAATTAATTTTTTTAATCTAATAATTGTTACCTAGTTTATTTTATACATAATCTCACATAAAACTTTTAGATGCTATACCCTATTCTAAATCGTTAAAGCTTCATTATTCGTAAGTAACCTTAATATTAATTGTTAACATTCATATAATGTACCTTTAGTTTTCCTGACGAAGAAAATAATAAATTTTCGAAAGCTCGAATAAAAAAAAGAAGTTATAATTCCTAATAAATATAGACTGAATCCCCAATAACAACATATTCCAAAGTTATATACAGTGCATCCCAAAAGTAACGGATATATTCAATTAAATGATTATTGACAATTTCTGAGTAAAAAGCTCTGACACGTCGATTTTTATTTTTAAATTGTCATTTAATTATGTAATTTCTAACCCCCCACCCTTCAACCCTTAAGCGCTAGCATTCCCTACTTAAAAATTTTAAATAGCAATGTACCCCTTGTGATACCTCAATTAATAGCATTTTTCATGCAGAAATAGAATTTTACAAAAAATTCTAAATCCGTTGATAAACAACTGTTTTATTCAAGTGACAATTTTCGGGTATGCCTTGACAAACAAAATGTTTGTAGAGTGTCAAATAAGTTTAGTGAAAGTACGTTAGTTAAGTGCGTGTTGCTTGTTTAATAGTAAGTCAGCAAAAATGAGACTTAACGAAGCCTAAAGGATTGTAATTTTAATTATGATTGGCTTTGGAGATGGAATTCGAACGCACAAAGAAGTTCAAATTTTATTCAATGAAATTAATTCCGGAATATCGGAGACGTACGAGATAAATCTAAAGATGGACGTCTATCAGCTTTAGATGAAGATTCAGAATTGGATGTTGTTACGTGCCATTGCCACTTAAACATTGTTTCTAGGTTAAGTTTTGATATACGGGAGCTTCGCGCCGTAATTTCAAATACGCGGTGCGCGGGAATTTTAAATAGACTAAGCGGTACTTTCGTACGTCATAGTAGTGAGTTTGCGCAGATCGCACAACACTAGAGGGGTAGATGAATAACTTCGTGCGGATGTGAAAAAGACAAAGGAGTGGGGAAGTTTCCGGTTCTCTCTCTATAACGTGGCTTTTTCGCCAATACCTTTGAGCAGAGTGGTCGCTTTTCTGGTAACGTATCGTTAGGTTTACCTATGTAGATATCCTACCTAATTATATTTGTTTGTCTACCCTCATACCTTATTTTCCTGCCCAATCCCTGCATAGGTAACAAATCTGCCGCCACCTAGGCGCACCGATCTCCCCGACTGAGGATGAAGACCTCATGGCTACCTTAGCTGGCCGGAGCTGATCCCCGAACGCTTTTGAGAGCGTCGGCATATCATCTCTAATCCTTCCGGGAGGAGCCATTGATTGGACTTGGTTAGGAGCCTACCCTAGCGCAACTTCGGGCGAAGGCAGGATTTCTGATGTAAGTAATCCTTTACTTAATTTGTGTGCTTTTACCTTTGTGTTAAAATTATGTGAATTTTCGAAGTATGGCGCAATATTGAAGACGTCATTGGTAGAGGACCGCGCCCAAATCTGTATAAGATTAGCGCTGCCAACCACCGATAGTGTCTATTAAACCACGCTTCCAGTGTTGTATTTATAGAACTTTTTAAATATAACTACCGGTTGAATGTAAGAATGTCATGCTATTTGTGCAGGAAAATCCACATTCAAGCGTTGCGGGAGTCACTTCACAGTTAAATGCATCAAAAAGTGCAGTTCATAGATTTCGCCGTAAGCAAAAATTTCACCCTTACAAAGTGCAATTAGTGCAAGAGTTTCAGATGATGATTTTGATAGGCGAGCGCAATTTTGTAAGACAATGATGGAACTTTGCAATGAAAATCTTGGATTGGAAGGAAATATTATGTTTTCTGATGAGGCAACATTTTATTTAAATGGTACCGTTAATAAGCAGAATTGCCGTTATTGGGCTGATGAAAATCCGCACTGGATGATGGCAGCAAATACACATTTTCCACAAAAGATTAATGTTTGAGCGAGGATAGTGGGTAATAAAGTTATTGGACCGTACTTTTTTGAGAGAACACTCAATGGGGAACAATATCTAAATTTTCTCCAATTTGAATTAATTCCGGCTTTAGCGGTACTATATCCAAATGCAGAAGATCCTGATTCACCTGATCCCAATATTTGGTTACAGCAAGATGGTGCGCCTCCCCACTAGGCACGTCCAGTACGGGAATATCTCGACCAAGTATTTACAATGAGGTGGATTGGTAGACGAGGACAAATTGAATGGCCCGCAAGGTCTCCCGACTTAACTCTTGGATTATTTTCTCTGGGGTAATTTAAAATTTAAAGTGTAGTAAACAAAGTTCAACAAGAGTTCGTCTCTAAATTAGGACACTGCCTAGCCGCTAACGGGCAGCAGTTTGAACTTTTAATTGAAATTGGGTTTGTTTTTTACTTTTTATTTAAGTATTGTTTATTGAATAAAACAGTTATTTATCAACCGATTTAAAATTTTTTTGTAAAATTCTATTTCTGCATGAAAAATGCTATTAATTGAGGTATCACAAGGGGTACATTGCTATTTAAAATTTTTAAGTAGGGGATGCTAGCGCTTAGGGGTTGAAGGGTGGTGGGTTAAAAATGACAATTTAAAAATAAAAATCGACGTGTCAGATCTTTTTACACAGAAATTGTCAATAATCATTTAATCGAATATATCAGTTACTTTTGGGAAGCACTGTATATATATATATATATATATATATAGTATATAACTTTATGGGTTTTAGGTCAGCAGAATTGAAGAATTCTCTTTTTTATAAACTCAAGCTTTCGGAAATTTATTTTTCCATTATCAAGAGTACTACAAATAAATACATTGAGTTAGTTATGTGAACAAGATTTGACTAATAGCTAAAAATTATATAAATAGTACTTAATACTTACTAAAGTGAGATAATAGTCAATTGGATGATTAATAATAGTAAATAGGATGGTTTTGGTGTGTAGTATAATTAAATATAAAGATAAAATTTTTAAAAATGTATAAAATGTGTTTTAGAATTCTAAACAGTAATATTTTTTTGATGTATACTGTCTTGGTTTTTAATTTTGTAAAGCAGTTGTTTGTGTGTTGATTTTGTTGGTATATTAAAATGATTTTGTGTATATAGTTTTAAGTAATTAAGATAATATATTAGTATGTAGATATGTTATATATTATTTTGATTATTGTTGAATTTGTAAGTATGCATGCAGATGTTTTGTTTAATTTATTTAGTTGTGTTATTAGTTTGTGTGTATGATTGTGAGAAGATGTAATGTGTAATTTAGTTATTGGTTTATTTAGGTTTAAAAGGTAAGTATATATAGAGCTCAGGTCTCCAATGTCTATCTTTTTGTTGAGTGTATTGGAATTTTGATAGATGTAACACATTTCAAGAAATTCGCGTTTAGATTTTTTATTTTCAATATGAAGAATTTTGGGATTGTTGAAATCTATAGTGTGGTCTGTTTTTGTTATGTGTGTAGTCAGAGCAGTTGCATTTGGTTTTATGCGTATATCACTTTTGTGTTGTGTGATTCGTTGTTTGAGACTCTGCGAACTTTGTCCAATGTAAATATTAAGGCAATTTGAACAGTTTAATTGGTATATGGTGTTTCTTTGTTCGGAAGGTGTGGTTTTGTCTTTGTTTTTTGAAAAAAGGTTATTTATTGTTAAATCTGTTTTTTTTGCAAGCTTTATGTTAAAATTTTTAAAGATATGTTCATAGCATGAAACAAAAAATTAACACCATATTAGGACTGAAACATCGTATGGTCTCTATCTGTGAACCCAAATTTAAAGAAAAAAATCTGAAAGAACTAATATCAATCTTAATCAACAACGGTTACCCTAAACCACTTTTATCAAAACTACTACATACTAACACAATTATATTTCCACCTCAAAATAAACATACTGATATAATTTACAAAAAACTTTTATATATTACTAATCTTTCACCACTAATAAAAAAATTACTAAAACAACCTTTTGTAACTATAATAAATTCAAATACTAAGTCCATTGGAAACTTTTTTACTAAACTAAAAGAAAAAACAAATAAAGCTTTATGTAGCAATTTAGTGTATAAAATTCAATGTGAATGCAAAGCTTCCTACATAGGCCAAACCAAACAGTGGCTCCGAAATCGTATGACATAACACAAAAGTGATGCAAAATTAGGAAAAACTTCTTGTGCTCTTTCTATACATTTATACAATACAAAACACAAAGTCAATTATGATAATGTAAAAATTTTAGATATAGAAAGCAATTACAAAAAAAGACTTTTCTTAGAATCATTTCATATAAACCAAGAACAAAATTCCATCAATCACAAAGAAGACATCAATAATTTACATACAGTTTACTCATACCTATACACTTTTAATCCAAAAAAATATACAAACTATAATGATATTGCTTACACACAGAATTCTATTTAATTTAAGTCAAAAGTCAACCTGTTTACTACACCTGTAAAATATATGATTTTAAAATCTAACTATTTTTATGCAACCCACCATACAAAAAATTTTTACAAATAAACCACATACTACTATTTATATAAAAAATATAAGCAAATAGTGTCATAATTTGTTGATTGATGTCATCCTTGATCCTACATTTTTGTCAAATAAGTGAACTGACATTTCATTCAAAATTTAAAATTAATTCTGTTACTTTTATTATGGGTGAATACATAAAATAATTTTATCAAGTAATAAGTAAGTTAAACATATATTACCTGTTATATGAATTACCTATTTATATACTTTTTCATGTTGATCGATGATTAAGGTGTAAATTATCACCGAAACGTACGATTTAATACAAATAATACACATTTAATGTTTTGTGTTTAATTTTATGAGAGACTTTATCCCAAGAACCAAAAAAAAAATCTTTCCTAATTTAACTACGCTCAAGAATTATCAAGAACCTGTTATATATATATATATATATATATATATATATATATATATATATATATATACTGCTACACACTCTTTAGCCTGATATTTAATTTCGCTAACCTTCAAATAGGTGTAGCTATAAATATATTGTAGAAAATGAAATAAATATATATTGCTTTGTAAATGCGCCGACTAGCTCAAAACGGTTATTTTCTACATAGCGTGTACGACCATAACCCCAGGTTGAGGTTCTAGGGTTCTACTCTAGTATCTGTATCCACAAAAATAATGTGATGTACCAATTTATCAATCAAATATTATATCACACACAAAAATTATAAACTTGTTTTACTATGATTAAATAATTACCGAATCCTGATAAAGTCTAGGTGTACCTCCGGGTGATTTCTACCAATGGAGACGACGCTGTGCTCTCCAAGAAGCTTCTGCAATTTCAAAAGCGTTTTAATAACCAATATTAAAATTTGAAAAATTATGATCTGCAAAATAATGACAGAACTACTTGGTGACGTTTTCAGATCTTTGCCTATTACAAACTGTAGCCAAAAGGTATACTAGAATTTTGAAACAAACTTTTTCTACATCTATCATATATGATGCACAAAATATAACCTCGTTTTCAAACTCAAAAGTAAAATTAAGAATAATTAAATGTCAAAAACTCATACGTCCCTTTTCACTACTGTAATTTCCAAAAATATCTTTATCCATTTCCTTTGTTGCAGCTCTCATTTAGCACCATTTGATTTAAATCTTCCCATTTACCAGTAACAATACCATCCATATCCTTTTACCACACTTATTTAGTCTTTTAGGTATAATCTATATTACCTTGTGTCAAAATCTTCAAAAAATCAAAATTCCTTAAAACTAAAATCATCAACTCCATTTTTATTCATATTCATTTCAAATATTATCAACATTAAATCAAAATTAGATCTTGTACAAAAATCTTCCAAAAATAAACATTAATTCTAAAATTAGAATTAATACATATCAAACAAGTTGAAAATGCAAGGCATTGTCGCAACGAACTTCCAAATGTAGACTTACTTTAAAACAATTTAAAGAAATTAAAATTATTATGTTGTAATAATTATAAGTATTCAGATAAAATAAAAATTAATTCCCCGGGGGGGTCGGGTATCCGTGGTCAGATTTTGTGGGGGGGGTACCATATTTCGACTCAGCTATGTTAGGGGAGTCCAAATATGTATCGCACATTAATTTTGGACCTATTTGAAATTTTAATTTTCCCGACGGAATATCGCGGGGCACGGCGTCCCTGCGGGCCCGATTTCAACTGACATCAAAACTTAAGCTCAGGACACCGAGCTGAATCGATTGATGTATCACACATTGATGTCCGACCATTAGAAAGGCCTCGGACGGACAGACAGACGGACGACAAATCGATTTCATAAACGAACGAAGTTCGTTGAAAAATATTTTTTCAATCAATTCAATAAACATAACATCACCTTGGTTACCATAATCCCCACAGCCTACATTAATATTAAACTTCTTAAATATTACATCAGACCACTATGTACAAAATAATAAATAACATTTTTAAATCCCCAAATTTTGATACAGGCTTAATAAACCAAAATTCAAAGAACCAATTATTCAGTATTGCTAAGTAAAACAGGTCGAACCAACCCTGAAGATATTGTTGTAAGTATCTCATGCTCTCTGAGTTTTTAATACTGGTGTGAGTGATCTAGATGAAACCAGATTCAGTTGGCTCACCAGTGTTTTGTTAGCTTGCATCGTAGAGTGTTACGGGGACAAAGTCGTAAGTGACGCACTCCATCCCTTCTTTTTTTAGGTCCTATAGGCAAAGCTACACTGGTTTGGAAGTTAAAATACAATTAAACATTAAAATCATCAAGAAATGTTATGGATTCATATTTTATTTATAAAGCAAATTAATTGTTCTGTCTGTGTTTGGCAAATTGTTCCATAACTTTATCGTAGAAGCTATCTTGTGTTTGCAATAAAGTATTTAAAATATCTTTTATATCGATATGACAAAGTGAAAAGTTGATCCTGAGTCATAGTGTTCCGTAAAGAAGTTTTTATGCGCTTTCTGCTGTCGCACTGGTGGTACGAATTGTACAAAGAATGCAGAATAATGTGATTAAATAAAGGGACCTTTTATTAGTTCTGAGTAACAATTCATTTATATATTTAATAATGAATACAAAATTAACTTAATTATAGTACAAAATGGCTTGTTTGTTTACAGCACATTAAAGACAGACGTCAACATATTATCTTCAAGATGACAAAGTTATGCTGCTGCTATATTTAAATTTAAATTAATAATGACGAGAATATTAAGTAAAAATAAATCAAACACAAACACCCCCTTTATCGTTATCATCTTGATATAAATATACAAACCACCATTGTTTGTGAAGGGTAAGTTTTAGATATTTGTAGAAGTGCATTGGTTATAGCAGCTGCCATTGTTGGCTTTGTAGAATCTATTGCTAATATGGCTGATTCGCATCACGAGCATGCAGAATCTGAAGACCAAGAGAATTCAGATCTTATGGAGATGGATGTTGATGGTAATGTATAACTTAATATTTCATGTGTTGTAATCGGGAACGTTTGTACATTATAATATTTCAATTTGTATCTAGATAATTGTCTGATTGCTATGTATGTACAGAAAATATTGATTGTCAAGTAGCGCATACTTCAAATATTAAACCCTATACAAATGCTGTAACTACCTCTAAGGTGGCATTATCAAAAGGTATGTTATTTGGAACAAAATATGTGTTTTAGGAGTTCACAAACGATCTATTCTTCAAGCGGTAGGCTGTTATCGCACTTGGCAACTTTCTCCTAAGTGTAAAAATTATACCAAATGACCACTTCATTAAAAAGGGTATTGCCACACGACATTATTGACTCAATTTGATTTTCATACACTGCATAGTCTGACTTGGTTGCACAATCTCTTACATAACAAACTGAAATGTCCTTATTTGTTGTCCGTAATTCAGCTTCACGTACCAGCTTACTTCGCACGCAAATCCTTAGAATTCTCCATACCTATGCCACACACTAATATGTTATTCAAGTCGCCTGTTAATATGATGTGTCGTAACTTTAATTTACTGGATACAGATATTGATATTCACATATGCACTCTAAAGAAATTACTGTTAATTGTTTAGTGCCATTAAACTGCTTTTTTCTTTCTTTTTTGTGTGTTCTTAATTCACATTACTACAATACTTTTAACGTAGTACAATATGGATTAACAATAGAGTATTTCGTTAATTTACATTTACTTAGTTCACTACATTTTTGTTATTTAGGTTTTGTGTTGTCCTATAACTGAATGTAATGTCTGTTGTGCAATAAATAAATAACATTTAATGAATTTTCTATAATATCCACTTAGTCCTAAAAATCATTTCATTTCTTTGTTTGCTTTTGGTAATGGGTAGTTAAATACAGCATTTGTCTTATCTGGGTTTCGCATAACACCTTGTGGCGTTATTGTGTCCTAATAATGCTACTTCTTTTTGTAAGAATTCACTCTTATCCAGTTGTACTTTAAGGTGAGCTTTTCTTAAATGCTCAAAAACGTCTTTTAATTTCTCAATGTGTTTGTTGAGTGACGTTGAATCGTCAAGATACACAATACATTTCTCATTGTGTATCCCTCTCAAAATATTGTCCATAACCCTCTGAAAAGTGATGGGTGCGTTCTTTAAGCCAAATGACATGCGTTTGTACCCATAGGTCCTCTACATGTACTGAAAGCTGTTTCGGTCATGTCTTTCTCGTCCATTTCCACTTGGTGGTATCCTTAGGCAAGGTTTGATGTCGAAAAATATTGGTATTTTCCTAGCTTGTCCAATATTTCTGTGATATTTGATAGTGGGTATTTGTTGTTTATCTCGTTGAGTTTTCTGTAATCGATAACCATTCGGTATTTGCGTTTGTCTGAGGCATTTAATTTTTTTGGCACAATTAGTACGGGGCTGCTCCATGATGAGTTTGAGTGTTGAATAATATCTTGGTTTAATAAATTGGCTATCTGTCTATCTGCTTCTTCTTGACTTGCTTGTAATAGTCTATATGGTTTGGTAAAAATCGGTTTCTCATCTGTTAGTTGAATACTATGGTTAACTGTCTTGGTAAAAGTTAAAGGTATTCCTTCACAACGGAATATATTTCTGTATTCAAAACGTAAATCTTTTATTGCTCTCCCTTCTTTGGTACTAGTATTATCATTAAAACGATTGTTAATTAGATTTTCTTTTAACATTTTATGGTGATCTGTGGAATTGGAATTACTTTCAGAGTCTTTGTCGATTTCCATTTCACTAAAATTTACTTCTTCCACTTGTATTGGTGTCGTTAAATATACTTCTATGGGGTAGTCATTTGCGTTCAAAACTTGTAGTGACGTATTTGTCTTTTATATGGTCAAACGTGGTGGGTGTTTCTACTCACTGTTTAAATGATATGTGATTTATTATTCCTATATCGCTTTTCGAATTTACGAAGACGTTTACCTGTTTTTCTGTCCTAGGTTCGATTGTGTATTTATGATCGGTTTGAATATTGCTGTTTTGAAATTTAATTGGTATTTGTACATGTTTTGTTCTTAATAACCAATTTTTTATATCAATATTCGCTCTTAATTTTTTTAAAATATCCATGCCTATCAATCCGTCGTATTTATCATTAAATTCAAAAATACAAAATTTGTGTTTCATTTTTACTGAAGGTTTTTGGTAAAGGTATATTTGCAATAAATTGGTGTAGTGTGGTTTTGTGTGCTGTTTTGATTTGAAAAGGTTCTCTTTATACAAAATAAATAATGTTTCTGCACAGTTTTTGGGCTAATTAAAGTTTCGATTTATAATTTAATTTCAGCATGTGGTATTTCTATATAGGTAAAATGTGTTGATTAACTCTTTGAGTGGTTGTGGTATACGTGACGTACCACTTTTGTTGGTGTTGTTTAGCGGCAGTGGTTTCAATAATGTACCACACTTTATACACTTTCTACTGATGATTGAGTGGTAGAATTTCTAAACCACTGGATGAAAGATATCTAGAGAGCCTCAACAGTTACTGCTGCGGTTTGAAACTAGGATTACTTGAATATTCTGTTATGTATTTCACATGTTTGTTTCCTTGTGATGAAGTATCAATGTTTGGAGGTTACTTTCTGTAAAAGTTTTAGTTTTGGCTGTAAATATTAAATTTAGTGGTAGATTTTTGTGTATTGGTAAGTATTATTGCACTAGTAATATACATTTTTGGTTATATTTAAAGATACACAAGCATTTATAGTGGTACTTATTATGTGCCACCACTCCATTTATAGATTTCTAAAATAATATGTTTTTATAGGGAAATGTCACGATTGAGGCAAGATGATTTGCCATTTAGACTGGTGGATGTCAGTTGATGAGTTGTATCAAGAAATTGAAAACATCAATATATCTGCTGTACGAATACCATCAAGATCAGAATCTGAAGTTGAATCTGACATATCCGATGGTGAAGAGCATGCAGTGAATGTTGAAAGTCAACTCGAAAACATTTTATTTTCTGTAAGTCAAGAGTCCGAATCTGACCTACATTAGCAACTCTTAGAGATAGGATTATTTAAAATCGTCTTCCTGTTTCTGGTCCAAATGTCACAGAAGAATATAAACCACCAATGTGTGCGAAAAACTTCAAGCCAATGCCACCTCCAACATTTACACATAGTGTTGGTGTGCCTGATTTTATCAGAAATATAGAAAACATCACGCCGTTGTTGGCATTGTACCTTATTATGTATAATAGTCACTACTAGTATGCTTTGCAGTGCTGCCACTAGGTGGTAGCCGTTGTATGCGCAATGCTTATTTTTTAAGAGTAGTACGCGTGTGTCAGACCAAGCGGCGGTCTACTAACACTCATGTTTAGCTTTCGGTTTAATTGAATAAAATACTTTTGAGTGTATCTTATTTTGATTATTGACCGTCCTGAGAGAATGCTAACACCGTATAAAATTTTTCAACAGTTTCTACCAGAGGAATTCATCGAACACTTGGTGTTTCAAACCAATCTATATGCAGAACAAAAAAAAATTTATTAGGCAAAAATTATATTTCTTCCACTACCACAGAAATGAAAACATTTTCGGTAATCAATTTGCTTATGGGTATCAGACATTCTCCTAGCTACAAAGATTATTGGTCTAGTGCACCTGATCTCAACGATCTCTTTATTAGTAACGTAATATCTCTGACGATTTAGTTGGCTACTGTCAAATTTACATGTAAACGACAACTCGAAAATACAAACATGCTAAAAGCAAAAATATGCTTTAGAAAACGCGTTACGTACAGTTTTAGCCTCAGGAAATCTTGCCGATAATCTACCAAGAACACTCGGTAAAGTATCCCGCTCAAACTGTTTCAAAGTACTGAAAACATCGACTGTACTAACAAAATGTTGTTTTGCCGACTAACTCAGTGGGGCGGGTGATGTAAGTGTTTGAAGAGGGTACCAGAATGCTGCTGTGTAGAAAATACGTTTAATCGGGAATTATCTAGGACGCCACTTGATCTCGAAATATGGAAATTTCTAGGAAAAAGCTCCATCCCCATACATCAACATATTGACATTTGTTTCACCAATTTTCACTCTTTCCATTCCTTCGCAAGCCTGCCTGATACATTTATTCATTAATACATTAACAAGTCTTGAAAACATCACACAGCCCTGGCTTACACCTTCCACAATGTCAAAGTATTGCCCCATGGAGCCATTCACACGTACACATGCTGTACTCCTTTCATACATTGCTCTGATAAATTTTGTCAAGCACTTGCTTACACCGTATTCACGCAGCGCTTTCTATCATTCACAGAGTCATATGCCTTTTCCAGATCCACAAATGCTGCATACATTTTCTTTCTGCCATGCATACACTTTTCGATAATCTGTTGCATTGCAAACATCTGATCCTCACATCTTGTTACAGGCATAAAACGACATTGAACGTCCCATATCTTACAATGCGTTCTCTTGCGAACTCTCTCAATCACAATTTTTCCATACACTTTACTGGGTACACTCAACAAACTTATCTCACGATAATTTTTGCATTCATACTTGCTGAGTTTACCTTTTTGCAAAGGGATAATGATCGCACTCTTCCAACCTTCGGGCACTTTCGCGAAAGTAAAAAAAATCTATAACATCCAAGAAAGGGTATATAATCTAAGCAAATGTAGAATAATTAAAATCGAATACAAAGAGAAAATACAACAGCTAAAACGAAGAAGCTTGGATGCCTTCTTATAAAAACATCTACAGCATACATTTGAAGAATACCCCATAAGATAGTGAGGGACAAACTAAGACCACAACAAGTATTTTCAACTCTACAGACCGAAGCACAAAAACAGATTGGAAGTCGACGGCGGGGACGCTTTTAAGCATGCTCTTACCGGACGATAATGTAAAATACGAAAATAAAATTCAACAACAAAAACGACCCAGGATGCAACAACCGAAAACTTCACGGAACAAAAAGTAGCTATAGAATTAAAGGCACCAGAGTCGGAAGGCATTAAAGCTGTAGTGATTAGGCATCCACAGAACAAGCTACTAACACCGTTACCAAGGCTATATAATGAATGCCTTAAGCAAAAGAAAATACCACGAACCTGGAAACAGGCAGATGTGATAATAGTCGGAAAAGGCAAACAGAGGGACACTACAAAACCCTAATCATACAGACAATTTTTTGTTAAACGTGATGGGAAAAGTACAAGAAAAATTATTGTGTAAAAGACTCCAACATCACTTACAAATAGAAGGTCTAAATCAAAATCAATACGAAGATAAGGTCATGTGATGATGCGATAAACAAAGTATTAGAAGTAGTAAAAACTTTGTTGCACTTATATTAGTAGAGATTTCAGTAGCTTTCGACAACTTATGGTGGCCGACTTTATTTAAAAGATGGAAAATCGCACAGCGGACATGTATTGCAGCATGAAAAATCACTGCCAGGATAAGTACGTACACTCCAAAGGAGTCCAAACAATATCTAAAAGAATAACAAAAAGATATCTCCAGGGATTGGTCTGCAGGCCAATCTTGTGGGACATAGTGGTAGAAAAATACTAGACATTAGAATAGGCAGTGAGGGTGCGGTCGGTCATTGCATATGCCGACGACATCTCCATTGTAGTAAGTGGTAATAGAAAGCAAAACAAAACAAAATATAAAAACCACTATGAAAACAGTCACGACATGGAGTGAAAATAACAATTTAAAGATATCCAAACAAAAGATAGTGTACGCACTGTTAAAAGGTGGAACATCGACCTTACAAGGTATGGAAATATACAGAAAAAGAACAAATGAGTGCTTGGGAATTACGATTGATGAAAGGATGAGATTTATGGACCATATAACTAAAACAAGTGAAAAAGAAAAATCCTAGTGAAAAAACTAGCGAGTCCAGCACAATATTAAGCTAGGATTCCATTAAACAATGTGAGGATGTACATGAACCAATAATGACAACAATGATCAGTTATAGAGCCAGCATGTGGCCGCACAGAATTATCCTTGTCAGGTTTGCTAATATCGTAAATCGGGGACAGAGGATGGTGCTGGTGCGGCTGACCCTGGATGCTCTGGCGGATGTTCTAGGAATCGTTCCATCTGGACATTAAGCACCACGCGGCTCTACACTGGCTAAGAAATGGGGATAATGGGCGAGTACATGCAATATTGGAGATCGAAGAACCGGCAAAAACAGAAATAAAAAGCAAAATAAAACGGCTTTAGCAACTGCGATGGGATACGCGATAACGGAAAGAAAAATTTATCAACTCCTTCCCAGCATTGAAGAACTATTACAAATTACATACTTTAACCCGTCGGAAGGGGTAATCCAGTTTCTGACGTGCAGAAGTAGAATGGGACTTTCTGACAGCAACAACTGTCAGTGTGGAGGCGAAGGAACTCCAGAGCATGTCCGTCAAGCCCCCTCCCCCCCAGTTGGTCGATCTGCTGCAAAACCTAGTACCCATTTGCGTATAGCTAGCACTAGCTAACGCCAAAGTTTTAGAGCTAGCAACAAAGCTGTTTCAGAAAAATGACCAATTATATTCGGGGGGTCCAATTTGACGTTAGACCCCCTCCTGTCCTCCGATTTGCGCCAAAACCTAGCACCGTGTAGCTTAGAGCTAGCATCAGCTAGCACTCAAGTAAGAAAGTTAGCACCTTAAAAACAAGATGGCGGCGATTTTTTAAAAAACTTTTGCCTGCCCACCCAGATGACTGATTTGCTCCAAAATCTAGCACCTCTTTGCTTATAACTAGCACCAGCTGGCACCATTGTTGTAGAGCTAGCACTAAAGTAGTTTCAGAGATATGACCGATTATATTGAGGGGAAGACTTGACGCTAGCTTCCGCCCAGTGCTCCGATTTGCTCCAAAACCTAGCATCATGTAGTTGAGAGCTAGCACCAGCCAGCACCTAAGTAAGAAAGCTAGCACCTTGAAAACAAGATGGCGGCGATTTAAAAAAAAATTGTCAGCCCTCCCGTTGTCCGACTTAATCCAAAATCTAGCACCAAAGCCATTTCAGAAATATGGCCAATTATATTCAGAAGGGCTAACTTGATGTTAGCCCTCCCCCCGTGCTTCGATATGCTCCAAAACCTAGCACCATGTAGCTTAGGGCTAGGACCAGCTTATAACTATCACCAGCTGGCACTGAAGCTGTAGAGATAGCAACAAAATTGTTTCAGAAATATGACCAATTATATGGGGGGGACTTGACGCTAGCCCCCACCTTGTGCTCCGATTTACTCCAAAATCTAGCACCACGTAGCTTAGAGCTAGCACCCGAGTAAAAGAACTGGCACCTTAAAAATAAGATGGCGGCGATTTTTAAAAAACTTTTGCCTGCCCACCCAGATGAAACTGATTTGCTCCAAAATCTAGCACCTCTTTGCTTATAACTAGCACCAGCTGGCACCATTGTTGTAGAGCTAGCACCAAAGTTGTTTCAGAGATATGACCGATTATATTGAGGGGGAGACTTGATGCTAGCTTCCGCCCAGTGCTCCGATTTATTCCAAAACCTAGCATCATGTAGCTTAAAGCTAGCACCAGCCAGCACCCAAGTAAGAAAGCTAGCATCTTGAAACCAAGATGGCGGCGATTTTTAAAAAAAAATTTGCCAGCCTTCCCGTTGTCCAACTTAATCCAAAATCTAGCACCAAAGCCATTTCAGAAATATAGCCAATTATATTCAGAAGGGCCAACTTGATTTTAGCCCTCCCCCGTGCTTCGATATGCTCCAAAACCTATCACCATGTAGCTTAGGGCTAGCACCAGTTAGCACCTCTTTGCTTATAACAAGCACCAGCTGGCACTGAAGCTGTAGAGCTAGCAACAAAATTGTTGCAGAAATATGACCAATTATATGCGGGGGGGACTTGATGCTAGCCCCCACCTTGTGCTCCGATTTACTCCAAAACTTAGCACCACGTAGCTTAGAGCTAGCACTCGAGTAAAAGAACTAGCACCTTAAAAACAAGATGGCGGCGATTTTTTAAAAAACTTATGACCCCCTCCAGATGTCCGATTTACTTTAAAATCTAGCACCTCTTTGCTTATAACTAGCACCAAAGTTGTCAAGCTAGCACCAAAGCCGTATCAGAAATATGGCCAATTACATGGGGGAGGGGGTAACATGACGCTAGTTTTCCCGCGCTCCAATTTGCTCCAAAACCTAGCAGGATGTAGCTTAGAGCTAGCACCCAAGTAAAAAAATTAGCATTTTTAAATCAAGATGGCGGCGATTTAAAAAAAATTGCCAGTCTCCACGTTGTCCGATTTGCTCCAGAATCTAGCACCTCTTTGTATATAGCTAGCACCAGCCAGTACCAAAGTTGTAGAGCTAGCATCAAAGCCATTTCAGAAATATAGCCAATTATATTCGGGGGAAGGGGCTAACTTGACACTAGCCCCTCTCCGAATATAATTGGCCATGTTTCTGAAACGGCTTTGGTGCTAACTCTACAATTTTGGTGCTAGCTATAAGCAAAGAGGTGCTAGATTTTGGTGCTAATCAGACAACTGGGGAGGGGGAAGCTGCCAATTTTTTTTTAAAAATCGCCGCCATCTTGTTTTTAACGTGCTAACTTTCCCTAAAAGGTCATCCTCTAGTTTTGATAAGCTTTTCAAATTACGTCCAATGATCGATGTTTTCTAAGCAGATTTTGAAAAATGGTTGGCTCCCGACAAACAAATAGCTATTGATGAATCCATGATAAAATTCAAGGGACGCAGCTCATTGAAGCAATATATGCCAAAAAAGCCAATAAAACGAGGTTACAAGATGTGGGTTCTTCCTGATAAATCTGGATATTGTTGGAAATTTGATTTATACACGGACAAGACAAATGCCCCAGAAAAAAGTCTTGGCACTCGCGTCATCAATCAGCTTTCATCTTCTCTGCGTGAAAAAAATCATATCCTATATTTAGATAATTATTTTAATAGCGTTCCATTGATGGAGAATTTGAAAATGTATAATATTCATGCTGTAAGTACGGTAAACATGTAGCGTCTTTACCTTCCTACATTTCGGCCAGATAAAACCATGAAGCGTGGTGAATATCAGTGGTTCACAAGTGATTCAGGATTGTTAATTATCAAATGAAAGGATACAAGAGCAGTGCATATTATTTCAAACTATCATGATCCAGAAGATGTAAGTGAAGTGAAACGGAAAGAAAAAAATGGCAACATTACCCAGGTGCCATGTCCTGTGCTGTTATTGAGTATAATCATAACATGAATTACGTTGATAAATTCGATCAGCTGCTAAGCAATTACAAAATTGATCGGCGTAGTAAGAAATGGTGGCAAAGAATCTTTTTTTACTTGTTAGATGCATCAGTTGTAAATAAATTCATATTGTATTTGCAAATTATTGGGATTGCCAAAACTTACTGCTAAAGACGTTCGACGTGAGATAATGAATGATTTGTTAGCCAACCAGTTAGTGCTAGTTTGTAAAAAAAGACAATCGTCAGGTATACCAATGGAAAAGATCCAAATAAAAAATCAAAACCTTTCACTCCAGTTGAAGTAAGGTTAAATTCTTCCGCTCATCAACCAGAGCGTAGCTCCCGAAGAAGATGTGCGTTGTGTAGCACGAAATCTAGGCAAGTGCGTACCGACTGCATTTGCAATGTATGTCATGTTCCTTTATGTATAAGTAAAAGTAAATCTTGTTTTCAAAGATATACTACTGCTTAAGTTTAATTATATGTATTACAAATAACACAAAAGAAAATATTTTTGTTTCTAGTGGATTGATGGTACATTTTGCGTACCATCGAAAATTTTCAAAAAAAAGGTATAGTTTGTAAGAATTTGTATCTTTTATGTTAGCTAGGCATATTCTATCCACCTACGTATGCAGTGATTTATTATGATTTACAATTAAAAAAATTAAAACTTTTTACTCCACTAGTAACATTATTCTGCTTAAATTTTTGCTCCTCTGATTGTATATGGTTCTGTCCAACTGAAAATTTGAGTATGCATTTTCTCCATCGTCCTCTTCATAATTTTCGTAAGGGTTGTCACATTCGTAGTTTTCTGAGTAATTTGCCTCTACTTGGATTTACATAATTATCTGTGTCTTTGGGTATCACTTGATTGTTGAAATCTGCTACTTCTTGGTGAAATAGTTCTTCGGAAGTAAAGTTCATTTCTGTGTATAGCCAGGTTTAATCTGGGATATTTTACTCTTCTGTCTGGTGTTGCCAAATGAAGTGTCCATAGGGGTTGATTTGTAGTAATTATTGAGATTATTATTATTCGTCATCGGTGCATTTCTATTAGAATTTACACTAAATGTTTGTCATGTTTGATTTGCATTCTGATTGAAATTGGGTGTAATGTAGGTTTGGGCAATTGTCGAAATTGATTGTTAAAATTTGGGTTATTAAAGTTTGGATTATTAATTCTCATATGATTTGTCGGTGTGTTAAATGATGTAAATTTGGGTCGTGTCGGTTTTGGTCTGGCTGCTGTTTGTGTAGTCTTAATTGGTTGATAATTTTTGTTAATATTTGGATTGTAAATTCTGTTCCTATAATATATTACGTTTTCTTCCTCAGTTATTAAATACATTGCCTCCTCTATACTTTATGGATTTCTAAATCTAATTTTGTCCGATAATCGCGCGGGTAACGCACTTATATATGTATCTAATGCCATTTTGTCGTGCATTTTGATTTTAATTAAAAGGGTCGTTCTTCTAATTTAAGTTTGGTTAAAATTAAACTTCTCACATCCTGACATCTCATACCAAATTGATACGGTGATTGATTATTCTCAATTTTTAAATTCAATAGGTACCTAACTAAGCATTTAATATTTCTTTGGTCATCAAAATAAGCTATTAATATTTTCTTATAATCTTCACAATCATCTACATCATCCCTACTTGCTATTAAAGTTAAAGCTCTGTCTGTTAATTTACGTAGAATTAATTTTAATAAGCATATATTTCTCTCAAGATCCCCTTGCTTATAAAAGTTTTTCAAGAATGTTTCGCACGCGGTAATGAATATACATAGCATCGCTTGTTTTCCGTTATATGTGGGAATTGATCTAAATATAACTTTAAGTTATCTGAGTTCACCTTGTATGAATTATTTATTCTCTATTACCTTAGTCAGGTTTGCACTAAAGTTATTTAAAGAATTACTTACTGCTATCTTGGATTGTGTGTAACTATAAAACACCGTTATAATCTTATCAAGTTCAGACGTTTTAATTGTTGCAATAGTAAATTGTACATAAAATGTGTTTCGTTTCAAATCTTACTTACTAATATCAATATGCAATTGAAAAAATGGTAAGGAAAATGAACTATAGGTACTCACAATAATTTGATTGTTCGCGGCATAGCCTACCTTCTGTATTGGATTCGGTCGATTCCGTACTTCGTCCAATCTTTGTGTTCTGTTCCAGTGAAGAATTGAAATTCACGGTTACGAGTTAGTCAATTTTGGAATTGCTAATGCTCTTCTGGAATCCGTTTCGACTTCGCCAGATAGATTTTGAGTTGTTGGGAGCATCTTTTTAAAAAGTTAATTTTCAAAAACACTATTATCAAATTTGTTTTAATTCTATAATCACAAAAAATTCTTTATTTCTTTTACAACTTGAACGCTTATGTTCATTAAACGCAAAGTATATGCAATTGAAAAAATACTTGAACTTATTATTTAAATAAATCTATAATTAATAATTACGAATGAGTAGCATGAATACCTAACAATGTTCAAGTTATGAAGTTCGAAGACTGACTGGTGATCAGAGTTTCTTACGTTCTACATGAAGTTTCTGGTCTCACATTTTGTGGGAAAGTGCAGATGTTGCTGTCTTCTGTTTCTTGATAAATTATACACTGTCTTATTTTAAGTAATTATAAATAAGGCTGTTTGATCACAGTTCATTGTTTCTTCATTTGCGTTATCAAGTTGCATCTGGGTTATAATGCAGTCGTTTCCTATTCTTATTTGTGATCTGAACTCTGTTGACACTAATAGATAACCTTCATTTAATCCAATGTGTCATGCTATAACTAAAACATAATAATATACATATTAATATAGGATATATGTAACTCGCTTCATAAACATGGATAGTCAAAAACTTTCAAAAGCCACCTAAAAATTATATTGACAGACAATGCTCCATACAGGGTTGTAGAATTTTGAAAGTACCTTTGGGAATGCAATAGTAGTAGTGGATAATTTTTTAAGTATTTATATTTTCAACATATTTTTTTATTATGTGACTTAGTTTATATTAAATATGATATCCTATTTACTGTTGTAGCAGCAAGGATAATAAAGATGTATCTGTCTATCTATCAAATACGGTTATATTTATTTCAAATAAAAATTGCTTGATCTAAATGTTACTTGGCTTCTCTGATTGATCATATTTAATTTTTTACGCTTAAATCTATTAGTTTTTATTTGTATGAAATAACAATATCTCTCTCAAGAAATTTACTAGTTTGGTTAACGAGAACCTCAAATTTCCAAACAATTTTTATTACAAGTATAATTGAAGCACTTGAAAATAATTCCTTTACATGCATTAAAATGCTTCACATATTCAAATACTCCAGTGTAGAAGTCTGAATATGTACGCCTTTAAGTATAAATTAAAAGATACTTGAAGTACTCTTTTCAAATAATTTACTTCATGTACTGAAACCTTGTCAGGTTAAATTTAAATTAGAGATTACTCCATATTAATTATTTTCTTAGGCTAGCTGAATTCTGTATTTTTCTTCTCATACTTGTAAGTATATGTTTAGAGAGTTACAATAGTTGCTTTGTATAACAAAAAATTGCAGAAGAATGTATATAACTAGAGTTTTGAAATAAACTATCTAGGAATCCTAATAACGGAACTAATATAACGGTCTATTTCGTACTATTTCAATTTGTATTATGTTAGCTCCGAAATCTTATCTCTGATTTTCTAGCTAGAGCAGTTGTGATTGTATCAATGATGTGTAATCGTAACGCACCCTAGGAAGGTAGAGCCTTCTAATGTCTATAGAAAGATCGCTATTATGTCAGTGTCACAAGTTGAATGACAGCGTAATTTATTTTTATCAACATCGAAGTGTTCGAAAATAATTTCTGATTGAATTATATGTTGTAGGTATGTAGGTAGAGAAACCGTTTAGTCTTTCAATTCAGGCGTGTTTGTGAAATTATTGCGTGATACTTCTATGCTACAATGCAGGAAGATAACAACTAGGAGGAAATTTTTTGTTTAGCCCTTATCATGGTACATAAATTGGTTTGCAATGTTATCTGCTATGTTTGAATCTTCAGTCAGTGTGTTAACATGACTAGGAGAAATATGAAGTGTTCCAGACCATTTTAAAGGTACAGGGATGCTGAATAAATAAAAAATGTACGACTATGTTTATGTGGGTATTTTCAATCCGGATTGAAGTCAAGCGACTTAAATAATCCAGTTTCAAGCTTTGATTTAAACACAAGAATATGATTTCAAGCTGAACAGTTCGTCAATCCTAAAAATTTACAGTTTGCTTGACTGAAGCGGCTTCAAACTGTGACAAACAGGTCAGCTCATCAACCCACTTGAAATGTCACTCGAAGTGTCATATTCATACCCAACTTCGCTTCATACCATCTGTCGGTCCTGTCTGCTGTATTAATATAACCGGCGTCGCCGTGGATCAATGTAGTAAGCGTAAGACTACGGATCCCAAGGTCCCGGGTTCAAATCCCGACACGGCCGACTGCTTGAAAAATGGCAGGTGAGCATTTTTCACAAAAATTACGCCCTCGTTCGGATGAGAGGTTAAATGGAGGTCCCGTGTGTGAGTGTTGTCACGCACGTTAAAGATCCCTACCTTGCCTGGAACGGCAAGGGTTCGGCAAAATTCTAAATTTCCAGGCAACAAAAGACTCGCCTCCTGGCCAATGTAGTACCTACAGGTGGAGCATTGGAAATGTAAATGAACTGTATTAATATAACCTTAAACCAAGAAGGAAAGGAACATTGATTGTAATTCATACTAGTTTGAATTATGGTAAAGTATTGGAAAATATAAATACACCTCATTTACAACTATGTTGTTGATGCCGTAGTCGTAGTTAAAATATTAATTAATATCTATGCCTGATGTGTCGGATACATTTTAGAACGCATCTAAACAGTAACACGAAGTTGCAGTTCAACAGATGCAAGCACGCAATAAATGAAATTGAAATGGGATTGAAACATCGCCTTTCTCTTTTTGAAACCCTTTAAATCTAAACACTTGGGATTGCGATTGACATTTAAATCCGCTTGACTCACCGACATAAACATAGTCTATAGTAAAGTTGAGATATAATACCGTATGATTATTAGGAAGGAAATAGCATAGCATTCTTTGAAATCAATTACTTCGTTAAATAGTTATGCACGTAGTGAAACCAGTAGCACCAGCTTGGTGGTTTGGTTACTCAAGTAATCTGATGGATGCAAATTATCTAAGAGATTTTGGAGAAATTTATACCGCTTTGCAAGCGTAAGTAGTTATCACAAGGTGGGCTTTATTTAATTAGTGTATGTGCAGAAATTTTATGGTTCCCTCTACTTGTGTATTGGCTTCGTGTTTATCTTCTTGTGGTAACTCTTGATCCAAGGCCCCAAGGCTCCGAACTTCTAAGTTCATAAAGAAAAAATATTTTGGAGAATCTGCTGTTGTACCTATATCACTGCAGCCCCGACCTATACCAATAAGGGAGATCCAGGTGACGCTTGATGTGTGAAAGGAATTGCCAACCGTAAGAGATTTTAATCACTTATTCAATTTGTTTGCTATCACTTATGAGCAGCTCATTGTAAAAGTGCGTTCTTTTAATTAATTCCAATTAATTATTCTAAGTAGGATAATAGCTGTTTGAAAACATTTAAATATTCAGGGAATTTCATCCCTAGTTGTTCACTCTATTAATTTTTGCTATAGACAGATATTTGTAAAGTGGAACGTTTACCCTTCAGGCACTCGGGCTTTTATTGAAGTACACTTAAATGATAATCCCTAGTAGAAACCTCTGATAGTAAAGTTAACTATAGCTAAATATCTAAAGGGTTTGAGCTGCTTATTTATTAAAGTTGTATGTGTTTTTTTTAATGTATTTATAAGTGTTACATAGTGTTTGTACAGCATCAAGTTTTGTAGGCCTTTAAACTGTTTTTGTGTAAATATACTAATTAGCTTTGAGAAGTTAGTGTTTCGATTTATGAATTCATTTACTGGTGAATCTATAGATAAGTAGGCTTAATTGCTGAAGCTGTCTTGTCTATCAATCTACTGCAATTGGCGCCCTTGCTATATTTCTTTTTTGTATGCTACCAACGCCCACGACCCATCTGCTGCTAGTTCGAAAACAGCGCCATATTTGGTACCATTCCTGGTCAGGGTTCAATTTTATCAGAGTACTCAACCAAGTCGTACGAATTCGTTCTCGTGAGAAGAAATCCTCACGATGAAATTCTCATGGAAATGACTGTAGTTATGCTTGAAAGGTATTGAAATCTAACTTCCCATGAGAGTAACAAAATACGTATGTCGGTGATTTTTACTAGTAGACAGCCATTAAAATTAATGAATTATAAACACGGTTCTTGATATTTTTATAGTTAGATGTTGGGTTATGTATTAAGATAGTTTGTAACAACCCGATTTTCAATCGCTTTGTTAAGCATATATTTTATCATTATTTCTTATATCATGTTACGCTACTGCGTACCAAAACTTATTATTTTCAGTTGACATAATTTTAATTATTACTTTTATAATTTACGAACCGTGGTTGAATTATATGTACGTGTTAAAAAGCCTGCATAGACCGTGGTGGAATTAGTTTACAAGCGAACGCTTCTATATTAATAAAAGTTTACATCCTAAACGAAAGCATGGGTTTTTACGTTTACGGTTCCTGCGATAACATTCACATTATAATGTATTGAGAGGGTTGAGTTCTTGGTATTTTCTACAGATGGTATCGGCCTGCGACTGCAGAGCCGGACGAATTCATTCGGAGTTTTGGGGGAATGGGTTGCAGGTGTTAGCAACAGGTAATGTTTGTTGGCTTTTTCGCGATGTGTGGTTTTAGCGTGAAGACGTCTTTAGTTGTGTTGCTTAGAACACGTGAGTATTATTGATTTGTAGAAAGGACATTTATTTTGATTATGCCAAGCAACACTTTGCTATAAATTTCATTTTGATTCTACATCGCTTTATGTAGATCTTAATTGATTTGTAAGGAAGGACTGATTTTATTTGTGATAGCTGTTTCATTATTCGGTTACAGCAAATGTTACGGTTATAAGAATTGAACAAAGCACCCTCGTTAATTAATTTCACATAGCGTACGGTGGCTATTGCGTTCATGTATTTTAAAGGAAATTCCATTTCTTTATATACCCATCATTGGAACGTAATAAAGACGTTAACTAATATTTGTTATTAGCTCAGCAATGAAAGCTTTTTACGGACTTACGTTTTAAACTTTTGTTATAGACCAGTATATTATATTTACCTTTTGCTTGCGGAAATGTATGTATTAGTTTTACTTATAGACGCTATCGACGGGGTGCGGAAGTGTTCGTCGGCTTGTGAATTTATGTTGACATTAAATTACATTTCGCGTGTTCCGGAAATTATTATTGAAAAGAGCATGCGGTATTACTCATGGAATCCCTTGATTTATTTGTACATACGTGATACCCTGTTGAAAGGACAGTAATGCCTTGTTGTGTTTCAAGTATTTTTGTTTATTTAATTAAATGTCTTAGGTTAATCATAGTTAGGCTAAAGATTGGTATATGTTGTCGACGTGCACGTCCCTGTAAAACAGTTAGGTTAGATAGAATTACCTTTTAATTTATTTCGGAATAGTGGGCCCTGTAGGCCTTATTTCATTTCGAGTTCAAGACTGTTTATTTATTTGTTTATATATGCTTTTCCTGACCGTCGATGGTTTAATAAAATGTTATTCCTTTTGCTAAACTACGAAGTTTTATTTTATGATTGCTTTTATTAGGTATCAGTGCCTTTCCGCTGATTGGCGCCCATGTTTATTATAAATTGTTTATGTATATATTGATGATTTTTATTCATATTGCATAATTGGTAAGTACAAGCAAGGTTTTAGTAATGAGTTTGAACCACGACCTACGCCGCTGAGTTTAGTCTGCCTGGCCTTAATTAACCGTCTTGACTGGTCTTCACCTTTCCACGACGGACGGTTGATTAGTCTTAATATTACAAGTTAATAACTAACCTTAAAATTCCGTTCGTATTATTGGTATGTGGTGTTATTGTATTATTAATTGTTCAACACCTTTTTCAAACCTTATCAATGGAGTTGTTGAACAAAACGGTCCGCTGTGGTAACCTTTCTGACAGTCAGAGAAAGTTTTTAATAGAAACTATGTAAAAGGAAGATGATTTACTAAAGAAAAATTTTCAAGTAGATTTACATTTCAACACGTGCGTCAAAACTGGGAACCTATAGCCCAGCAATTAAATAGCATGTCTGGAGGAAACAAAGACTGGAAACTGTGATTTGAATATTAACACTTCATTCTATATGTATATTTATTAAGTTAACATAAATCACAATTATGCGTACTTATAATTACGTAAAAATTAAAAGGAAATATTATTCGTTTTAAAACACATAAGCCGTTATTTATTTTTTCCGCCATGCTTCATTACACACGCCCACCTAGCAGTGATGTCACAATAAACTAAAATTACAGAAAGATAAAAATGAGAAGGGAATAATTTATTCAATCACAATCGCCCCCTTTCTCATTATCACCTTGACACAATTCAACAAACCATTTACTTAGAAATAATTGTAACTTAGGGAAATAAAATGCTTTGGTTAATATATCAGCTCAGTTTGATTTAGTATTCACATATTTTAATTCAAACGATTTTTCTAAATAAACCTGTCTGATATAATGATATTGCACATCAATATGTTTCGATTGAATGTTAATAGCGCAATTCCTTACAAAAAATATTGCGCTTTGATTATCTGCATGCAAATTTGATAATCTAGAAACCCCTTCTAAACCTAAGCATTCCCTTAGTATTCTCATGAACCATTGTAACTCAACTGCTGCATTACTCATGGCTATGTACTCAGTCTCCATGGATGATTTGCTGACACATTTTTGAACTGATCACCGCCAACCGATTGGAACATAGTCTAGAAATAATAAATACCCACTAATGGACTTCCTATCATTTAATGAAGTTCCAAACGATGCATCAGTAAACATTCTGATATTGCCATCAGTTACTTTAGACAAATCAGTTACCAAATGTCTGGTTGAGTAAAGGTATTGTAAAACCTTTAATAATAATTGCCAAACACTATAATTGGGTTTGGATGCAAATTGAGCTAGTTGAATCACTGCATAAGAAATATCAAATCTTGTCCGTGACGCTACGAACAACAAACTGCCAATTAATTGTTTATAATGACATGAAAAAGCATCTTCCCTATAGTTCAAATCCCTTAAATTCACACCAGGATCCAAAGGAATTAAAAGCTTTAGCTCTCTGTTGATTTCACATTTCTCTGCCAACTTCTCAATAAGAGGCTTTTGATGTAACAAAACTTGTTTTCCATTTCTTACGAATTCCATACCAAGAAATCTTTGAATTGGTCCTAAATTTACACATTTAAATTGTAATTTCAACTCTGCGATAACTGAATTCAATAAATTTGTATCTCTTGTGAATATAACCATATCGTCTACATAGATAAGAATGAATGCGTCGCATCCATTACGATATAAACAGGGACAATAACCAAGAGACAAACCCTAATTTCAACAAAATTTTGTTAATATAGCAATTCCACACTTTCCCAGCTTGCTTTAAACCATATAGGGCTTTATTCAATTTTACAACAAATTTCTCACGCTTCCCTCGAATAAAGCCTTTTGGCTGTTCCATATATATCGTTTCGTGAAGGTCTGCATACAGATATGCAGATTTGACGTCGATATGTGCATCAACGTAACCATGTAAACAAACTAAAAATGTAAAGAAGAACTTTACAAGAACAAATTCTATGACTGGTGCGAAAATGTCATGGTAGTCAACTTTATATTGTTGACGAAACCCATGGGCTACAAGCCTAGCTTTAAATCGATCTGGGACTCCATTGTTAGTTTTCTTGGAAAAATCCAACAATTTGAAATGACTTTATGATTGTTGGGACGTGGCATGATTTCCCAAACATTCCTCTCCTGTAATACATTAAATTCTTCCTGCATCGCATTAAACCACTTGTCCCTGTCAGTCCTGCAAAAATAATGCATCGTCTTCAATAGAAATAACTTCAGTTCCCTCAACTTTATATAAACCATCATCGTGAGGGTTTCTGTCGGTAATATCAATATTTGTACTAGCAGGATTTACAGCTAAACCACGAGAGGTTTTAAAATCAAACATCCGTTCATCTAGTTTTAAATTATTCTTTTTACACAACTCACGGATATCTGGTAACGATCTCAATCTTGAGGAACCTCTATACTGATAATACACATCCTGTTGACCCTTACTTTTGCCAGATTGATGAGTATGAACTATCCTTTTCCAATCCAAGTTCTTTCCTGGTTTGGCATTGTTGAAGTACTATCAATTTAACCTCTTTTGGAAGAGTGCATGGCATTGAAACAGCCATATCAGACTCGTCCACCCAATCGTTATCAAGAGAGATGGGATCAAAGACGGAAAAATCCCAGAGTATTTCTTTATACAGCATTGACAATGTGAGGGGTTACATTTTTAGGAATATAAGGTTTAGACATTGTAAATTTAACAATAAGTAATTAAGACATTTAACCATAAAGGTTATATGCTTTAAGAATTGACATATTGCATTCTACCACATTTTGTTTAATGTATGTACTTTATTATAGAAATATTTGCAGGTACTAACCCGACTATTAATGTAAGTATATTTAAAATTTGTTGCATGCGTATTTGTTTCCAGAAATGTTTTAATAATATTATTGTAGAAGAGTTTTAAGCCAAGTGAGTGGAGAGTTAGTTTTATGTATTCAGTCGGGTGACGTTTTGGGATGAAGTCCATTTCTCCAAGAGAATATCTCAAAATTTACAATCTGCTGGTTTATACATCGGTCAAAGGAAATCCTATTAGGTCAAACAGTCTTGATGCCCTTTAAACTTGACGGATTGAAAACCTAACAGGGTAAGTGATAGTAATAACGTAGCTTGAAATCACACCTAAGTTAAATTTCAATCATTATTTTTATTTTTTTATTTATTATTAATACTCTACAGGACAACCCAAATGGTATATACCGAAGAACAACACACTAATCATACAATCATAATAAAATAGTATAAAATAGTTTCTAAATAAGTACTATTCTAACAAGTATACAGAAAAATATCAACCATCAGTCAGTATAGACTGTCTACATCATTTAACAGTTGTTCATTGACCCGTTTTTTATAGGTATCGAATGAAACACCAAATATGTTACTATTAGACAGTTTTTTGTGCTTTGTTAAAATTAATGGCAAGTTTTTCAGTAATAGCAGTACAACCATAATTGGTGCGATGACACTGTACATAAAAAGTTTGGGCAGAACGTGTTAAGCGACTTGGCACTCTGAGCCATATCTTAGACAGCAGGTATTCACAGTCAATAAAATTGTTTAATAACTTGTGTAAGAAGAATAGCATTGCTTTTGTCTTCTCATTTCTAGGCTTTTGATACCAGTGAGTTGGAGCCTAACATTATAGGGTATATGTTCATAAGGAAAATGCAGCTTATATAAAAGAAATTTTACAAACGTATTTTGTACCCTTTCTAAATGATATTTATGACATTCATACGAGGGAGACCAGATAACACTATTGTATTCCAAAATACTTCGCACTAAGCTGTTGTAAATTATTTGTATCACTTTTACATCGTTAATATATTCACAATGTCGCCGAATAAAACCTAGCATTCTAAATGCCTTAGCAGTAATGTTGTTGATGTGCTCATTAAATGTAAGAAAACAATCAAACATTACACCTAAATCACAGATCAACTCAACGGATTGAATTGCAGTTTTTTGTATTGTATAGGTACATAATATTGGCTGTTTAATGCGATGAAAACGCATAAATTTACACTTAGCAGTGTTTAAGGTCAGACCATTTTTGCTACACCATGTTGACACTTCATTTAGATCCTCTTGAATGTTATCGCAGTCTTGTGGGCATTTTACTATTGAAAATATTTTAGGTCATCTGCATATAATAAGCATTTACAGTGTTGGAAAATCGAGACTACATCATTGATAAATAGTAAAAATAGTATGGGGCCGAGATGCGATCCTTGTGGGACACCAGAAAGCACATTAATATCTGAAGATTTGATACCGCATAAATGTACGTACTGCTCGACCACTTAAGTATGATTTTATCCAAGTAAGATATACACCAATTATTCCAATTGCCTTCAATTTTTGTAAGAGCATATCATGGCAAACACTGTCAAATGCTTTGGATATATCTAGGTAGATTACATCTATCTGCAATCCGTTTTCCATATTTGATATTAAAAAATTTTGTATTATCGCCAAATTAGTAGCAGTAGAACGTCCTTTAAAGAATCCATGTTGCTCGATAGCGATGTAATGTTTGTAGGTGGAGAATATTTCATCTGTGATAATAGATTCCAATATTTTTGCCATAATACATATTAAGGAGATACCTCTATAATTTTCAACCTGATCTTTTGCCCTGATTTAAATATAGGGTAAAGAGACGAACGTTTCCATAATGTGGAAAGCATCCCTCATTGAAGGATCTTTGAAAATATCGCATAAAGGTGTTAATAACGAGTTTTACATTGTTTGATAAAACAGATGGGATTCCGTCTGGACCCGCACTTTTGTTACAATCCAAAGCATTAATCTTACTCAGAATTTCATCTTCTGTGAAATTATGCATAGATAGTGTATTATAATTTGGAATACTAATGTTTGGTAGTAAATCAGAGTGACGCTTTTGATAACAGGACTCAAAATGCTTTGCAAAAGAGGAGACAATATCTGTAGGACTCTCCCATTTGACTCCTTTGTAAAACATTATTTTAGGTATCCCAGTATCCTTTTGAGTGCTGAGATGTATGACCAGAAGTATTTCAAGTTTGTAGGTATCATTAACTCTGTGTTGGAAACAAACATTAAGTAACACCAATCTATGAGGAACTTAGTTTCTCTTCTTGCAATGGAGTACTGATTATAATCATACTCTAAACCTGTTTTCTTATATTTTTTATACAGCTTAGTTTTACGGGCTATAAGGGATTTCAACTCGGCACTATACCATTTCGGATACTTATTCTGTTTGAGAGTTTTTGAGGGCACATATTCTTCTATAGTTTTATGTATAGTGTCATAGAATAATAGCACTGCCGTATCAAGATCGATGGAAGTTTTATAAAACTCAATCAGTTTCTCGTAAAACTTATTTATTTTGGGAAAATCAGCTTTGTTAAATAATCTAACTTTTATATTTATTTTGTTGTTGATTAATGGCACACTATTCCAGGAAAAATCTGTGTGTAATGGTGGGTGATGCATATCAATTGGGCATATAGCAAAATTACTTTTACCACACTGATAAAATCTAGATTGTCGGCAAAAACAAGGTCTAGTATTTTACCTTGATTGTTAGTAATACCATTATACTGTTGCATTTCAAGGTAATACATACCATCTACAATAATTTCTGATGCCAGATTATTAAACTGAGAAGGTACAAATACATTCTCTTCATAATACCAACTTATATCTGGGCAGTTAAAATCTCCAAATATACAAACTTTACAATGTGCATTCTCACGTTTTATATTTTCTATGCTATTAATAAGTTCTTGATATATTTGTGCATGAGAAGCAGGTGGTATATATACAGCCCCAGCAGTATATGAGAATTACCTGTCTTTATCTTAACCCACATATCTTGATAAATTAGGTTATTACCACTTTTCTGCTCAATTGACATATATTTTGAGTTAACTGCTATGAGTACTCCACCTCCTCTTGAACAACCAAAAGTGTTGTAGTCCCTGTCCTTTCGATATATTTGAAAGCGACTATCAAATAGCTCGAGCTGAGTATACTTGCTGTAAGCCACGTTTCAGTTAAGATGACAAAATCGTAATCTATAGACTGGATAGCAAGAGAAACCGCACAAACTTTTGTTCTAAGGCCTCTGACATTTTGGTAAAAAAGAGTGTATCTTGGGAGTCCAACAGGAACACTTTCGGTTGTGTGAACTTGTTCAGCAGTTCTATACAGGTTGTTGATGTGAGGCGTGCCTACGGAAAATATAGCGTCTTAAAACTGCACCTTCAGGCCAGTTTTCAGGCTTGATTATTACTCGTAATCTTGAAGTCTACACCAATACGGAAACAGGCATAAATACCTTTAGTAGGTAGGGGCTCACAAACGAAAAGTTTGCCATTTAAAATTTTTGTTAGATGTTTGTTAACAGTTTCCACAGAAGTGCCTTGTTTGATACGCCCAAGAAATAGCCAAGCACGTTTAGAAACAGCGCTTAATTCAATGTTGTCTCTCGAGCCTGTTCCAACAACTAGTTGAGGAGTTCGGTTTGAAAATCTGTTTCGTCCACGCACGATCGTAAAAGATTCATCTATCAATGTATTACTGTTATTATTGTTTCTTTGATGGGGAAAATGTATATGTGAATTATATTTCTGCGATTTTAATGGTTTGTTGGTATTAGCGCTTTGTACCATATTTCTTTCTTTTAAAGAAAATTCAGAAGTTGCCTTATGTAAAATTTCTGTATTACTAGCGGTAGTAGCTTTTGATACTGAAGATTTATTCTCAATTGTATTAAACTTTTGTTTTCTTTTTGATAAATTGGAATCATTTATTACTTCTGAGTTCAAATTACTCCTATTTCCCATTTATTACTATAGGAACTCACTCCCGCACCACTATAGTTGGCCGGTACATTCCTATTGTGTTATGGAATTCCTCATCTTGTTAGGAAATTCCAAGTTTAAAAACCGAATGCTTCAAACACCCGTACCAAAACTCTAAAAATTGAAACCAACTCGATCTTTCTCCTCTCTCGTACCAACGCTAACGGAACAGTTGCCGACCTCGTTGCACGTCTCGTTCGGTTTTTACATCGGAAATTTTTGAGAGACCCAAGCTTTTTTAACACGTTAACGAATACGTCGCTTCAAATTAATCTTTTCCCGGAAAATCCTTATTTCTCCGCAAATCATCAGTTTTCCGCGATAAAAACCGGCCTATGCAATGCACGCAAAAATTCTCCACCTAAACACCACCTGCCCGCGACCCCAACTCCGAAACCCTTGGATGCAAATCCCAAAAAGCGATCGATTCGCGCCTCTCAACTTTAGCACAAAGACGGGCATACAAAACTTATAGTTATTAGATTATTTTACTTTTTAGAGCACCTCAATATGGGTTAGTAGATAACAGAATTTAATTTCATAGTACATTGTTTAAGAATTTAATGCAAAAATATAAATCGCAAATTATTTTCAATGCATATTATCTCCACAAGAAAATCATGTCGTATGGGTAAATAGGGTGGTAAAAACAATGTTAGCTTTATACGTATCAGAAATTCGAAGAAATTGAGGTAAGATCCTGCTGATGGTTACTTGTGCGTTCGCACAGCTGTACACGAAGTCATAGGTATCACCTTATTTTGCAAAATTTGGCAGTGAAATGATATTAGAAGGTACTCCTTTTGGAGAAAGTTTAGATTGAAAACTATTCAATTTGCAAATAGAAAACCGTCAAGTAATCGCATTCTTGAGTTAGAAAAGGTTTATCAAGACATTTTGAAAAAATTAGAAATAGCTTATGACAAATCAAAACATAATTATGATTTAAAACGAAGTGAAGTAACCTATTCAGTTGGAAATAGAATCTGGGGAAGGAATTTTTGATGAGATTAAAAGTGGATATTAAGCCAACAATAAGAACACGCTTGTCTAGACCTTTTATTATAATACAACACTTGTAAGAAATAGATTATGCTATTAGAACATTTAATAGAATATTACAAACTATATAACTTCTTGATACTTTGACATATCTATGTTTATTGACTACTAAAAAAACATCTATGTTTATTGACTACTAAAAAAACCAAGGAAACCGGAACTTCAACTATAGTACAAATCTAAGAAGCATATGACTGATCATACTGCAGTTTCAACACTCCCACTTAATAAAATATTAAAACATGCACTTGTCGAAGATTTAATTTTTATTAACACGCGAAAGTCCCATTCCTTGCACACAAAATTCTTGTTTCTTGACTGTAACAGCTTTCATTAAGCTATCTGCAACCATGCTTTCAGTCATTACATACGGTACGGTAATCGTTCCATCCTCAACTCGATCACGAATGAAGTGGTATCGTATATCGATGTGTTTGGATCTGGCTCGATATCCGTCTGATTCAGCTAATTTGATTGCGCTTTGGTTATCACAATGAATCGCAATAGATCTTTCTTTAATGCTAGAGTCTAAGTCTTCTCCAAAATGTTTGAGCCAAATAGCTTCCTGAGTAGCGGAAGCCAAAGACATATTCTGACTCTGTAGTTGAGAGTGCTACAGTAGGTTGCCTTTTAGAACACCAAGATATAGCACCACCAGCCAATTTGAAAATATATCCTGAGCATGATCTAAGTTTGTCCACGTCTGATGCCCAGTCTGCGTCTGAGTAACCAGTTAAATTTTCAGATGCTGAATAGCAAAGTTTTATGTCTGCAGTACCTTTTAAGTACCTAAAAATTCTTTTAACAGCCTTCCAATGTGCTTCACCATGTTTACTATTGAAACGACTAACATCACTAACGGCAAATGCAATGTCAGGTCTCGTTCCTTGCACCAAAAATAACAAACTGCCAACAGCTTCCTGCTACGGAACTTGCCCTATCAAGTCACGGCTTTTGCACATTTCAATTGACAATTTTTGATTAGGATCACATGGTATAGTCACTGGCTTACAATTTGACATTCCAAATTTTTCCAGGATCTCATTTATATATCTTGTTTGATCCAGTTGAATTCCATTATTACCATCATAAGTAATATTCAGGCCAATGCAACTTTTGGCTTTACCTAAGTCTTTCATATGAAAATGTTTGTTGAGCTTACTTTTTAGTTCGTCAGGCTCCTTTGTATTTTTCCAAAAATCAAGATATCGCCGACATACATTGCAACGATCAGTTGGCGATCTTTCTTGTAGAAGACGCATGGATCAACAGATGATTTTTGGAGGCCAAATAACTTTAACATTTTTTCTAATTTGAGATTCTCGACCGCTTTGCTTTAATCCGTATATTGCTTTATTTAATTTACACACTTTGAGGCTACCATCGCCATATCCCTCCGGTTGTTCCAAATAAATTTCCTCAATTAGATCACCTTGTAAAAATACTGTAACTGCATCCATTTGGTCAATGCTTAACTCATATTTTGCAGCTAAAGCAATTAAGTATCGAATAGACGTGTATCGAACCACTGGTGAGTACGTTTCTGTGTAGTCAATTCCATATTTCTGTGAACATCCTTTTGCCACTAGGCGTGCTTTGTAGCATAAGTCGTTACCATTGTTTTTAGTTTTAAATACCCATCTACATTTTATTGCTTTGCGATTAGGCGGTAATTCGACCAAATTCCAGGTATTATTTTCATCCAATGACTTCAGTTCTGCCTTTATAGCCAAATCCCATTTCTTAGCGTCGATTCTAGAAAGAGCTTCATTTAACGAATTTGGATCGCTACCCTCTGCTTCTGCTGTGGACGTATACACGTAATTCTTTAGCCTAACAGGTTTATGAGTACGTTCTGTTCTTCTAGTAGCTTCAATAGGTATTACAATATTTTCATCGGAAATATCATTCTGATCTTCTTCAACTGATTCATCCATAGAATTTTCGTCACTTGCTATTACTTGCATTAAGTCGTCTTTATAAACTCCCACTGAAACGTTATCCTGTATGTCAGAAATTATAGGATTTTGGTCCATTTTCAATTGTGGTTCCAAAAAAAATTACGTCCCTACTTATTTCTATCCCTTTTGTAATAGGGTTTATACATTACATGTGATTTTCCAATGCTCCACCCGAAGGTACTACACTGGCCAGGAAGCGAGTTTTTGTTACCTGGAAAATTTTGAATTTTGCGAACCCTTGCTGTTCCAAGCAAGGTAGGCATCTTTAACGTCGTGACAACACTCACACACGGGACCTCCATTTACCTCTCATCCGAACGAGGGTGTATTTTGTGAAAATGCTCGCCTAACATTTTTCAAGCGGACCGTGTCGGGATTCGAACCCGGGACCTTGGGCGTAGTAGTCACACACATACCACTACGCCACGGAGCCGCCTAATAATAGGGTTTATACAGCGATAACCTTTTGTTGTTTCACTGTAACCAACGAAAATGAGTTTTTGTGATTTTGGGTCCCATTTCTTTCGCTTTTGCTTTGGGACATGCATCATTACAGGAGATCCAAATATTTTTAAATGACTTAAATCAACCTTAGACCCTTTCCATATTCCTTCTGGAGTGTTTTCCACCAAGGTTGAGTTTATTGATCGATTAATTATGTACACAGCTGTATTTACAGCTTCTGCCCAATACGGTTTTTCCAGTTTTGCATCAAGTAACATGCATCTGGCCTTTTCTACAATTGTACGGTTTGCCCGTTCTGCAATTCCATTTTGTTGAGGAGTATAGATATTTGTAGTTTGATGAATTATGCCTTTCTGTTTGCAGTAATTCTTCAATGCATGACAACAATATTCTGAACCATTATCAGAACGAACTGTTTTGATTTTTAACTCTGTTTGTAGCTGTTGTAAATTTAATCATGTTCTCATTTATAAACACTTTTGTTTTGGTTGTTAATCAACATAAAAACTACTTTATGTCAGTTTGAATTAACATGTCTTAATTATATATTCTCATGTGTTTACATGCATTTATTCCACTCACAATCTCAACAGTAGCTCTGCCATATGTTTGAAGTCCTTAAAATACTCCAATACTTCAAACTTTGATTTTAAAAAATAAACAAATATCTTCTTTGAATAATCGTCTATAAACGTTAAAAAATATTTTGCACCGCCGATTGATAGATTTTCCATGGGACCACATAAATCGGTATGGATCAATTCAAGCAAAACTTTTGAACGTGATACCGAATTTTTGAATGGTGCACGTGCATGTTTGCCTTCTATACAAACTTCACACATTTTAGGATCAACTGATTTATTAGTAAACTTAATACCATCGCAAACATTTTTGAGTCTTTGCAAATCTTTAAAATTTAGATGGCCTAAACGTCTATGCCAAGCAATCATCTCATTCTCCGATGAGCTGGCGACCAAACTACTAGCTTCAAAACTTTGCAACTTATATACACCTGAACAGAGTTCGCTTTACTACAAGTTCATTGTTTTTATTGTAGATACTGCAACCATCTTTACTAAACGTAACTGTATTATTATGCTTTACTATTTGAGTAACAGATAATAAATTTGCAGTAAGTTCGGGAACTAATAAGACATCTTGTACTGCAATTTCCTAATTATCCAACAACAATGTTGTATCACCCACACTAGTGACCTTCATTTTGCCGTTATATGCAGCTGTTATTTCTTCAATACCTGAACCACGCATATTGCATAAAACTTCTGATAAGGGTGTCATATGGTGTGTTGCACCACTGTCTATATACCACTCAGATATTTTAGGTTTATCATCTCGTGATAGAAATGTTGCTCTAAATGCTGCTTTTGCTTGGGATTTCTCACCTTTATTAAAGCTGTTGTCATTCTTTTGCTTAGCAAAACATTCAGATGCTTTATGGTTTTTCTTGCCACAATTATAGCATATTATAGCCCTTTTCTTTGATGCGTTTTTAGTAAACTTTTTATTACTAAAAAAAACCTTTTGTTCAGATCCAGAATAATCACCTTCTAATAATTTTGCTTTAACTGAATCGCCAGTAATTTTGATACCACTGCTTTCGATTCCCATTATTAAAGGTTTGAATTCGTCCGTAAGACCTGCTAATAAAATAGCACCAATCCATTCTTCAGTTATATTGAAACCGACACTTTTTAACTTGTTCGCTGTTCCAATTATTTCATTTACGTAGTCTGACATTAATTCACAACTTTTTAACCGTACTGTGATTAATTTACGTAACAAATTTATCTGACGAGTTAATCCATGATTATCAAACAGATTTTTTAATGCCTGCCATATTTCCAATGCCGTATTTAACATTTGAATATGCACATAAAGCGGTTCACTAACTGATAACACTATTCGAGCTTTTGCCTTTTTGATTTTAGACTCATCAGTTTCTGTACAAGGATTTGTTATGCATTTTTCAAGTCCATGAAATTCCAACATATTCTCCATGGCAAATTTCCACGTGTGGTAGTTTTCGCTTCCTTTGAGCTTCTCTATTGTACTTCCTTCTTGATTAGACATTTTGGAGTACTAACATAAAACTTACGCACATGTATAAGAATTTTAGATTCTAGTACTTATTGTTTGGCATATCTGGGCACATAACCTAATGAGATTAAAAGTGGATATTAAGCCAACAATAAGAACACGCTTGTCTAGACCTTTTATTATAATACAACACTTGTAAGAAATAGATTATGCTATTAGAACATTTAATAGAATATTACAAACTATATAACTTCTTGATACTTTGACATATCTATGTTTATTGACTACTAAAAAAACCAAGGAAACTGGAACTTCAACTATAGTACAAATCTAAGCAGCATATGACTGATCATACTGCAGTTTCATCAATTTTGCTATCTCGGACGCAACAAAATGTTTTAACACTAAATTAGCAACGAAATTTATTGGCCCATTTACAATTGTTTACAAAGTTTCTACCAATATATACGAGTTAACTGATGATACAGGTCAATGGAAAGGGATTTGGCATGTAAAAGACAAAATCGGATGCGACATATAATGATGAAGAGAAAAAACAACTACTTAATTAAATGTTAGAACAATAGGTCAATTATTTTTAGTTGTAGCTGTTTTTTTTTGTTACAGTATTTTGGTAACTTTAACTAGTTTCGTTTAATAATAGGAGTTAGATTTTTGACTGGGATTTGACGTACTTACTGATCGTCACAGACAGTTCAGTCAACACCAACGACTTTTCTTTTTTACTTTCTTGACTAAATTTTTCATTCCTTTGTAAACCTTATCAAGAAGTATTGCTTCAAAAATTTTCCCAAAGATACATAACTTTGAAATTGGTCTATAGTTAATGACTGTGTTCTTAGTACCGGATTTGTACATAGGAACTACATAAGCTAATTTCCATTTTTGGGGATAAATGCCTGTTTTCAATGATTGTGAAAAGATAATAAATAGTGGTTTAGTCAAATGATTGGCAGCTTGCTTCATAAATATTGGAGGTATCCCATCAGGGCCTGCTCCAATTGAAGTAGCCTTTTTTAATATCTTCATGAGAAATAGTGACAACATTAATATTGACATAATTAGATGATATAGTGGGGTTTGAAGTTAGGGGATGGGATGTTGTGTAATGACTAATAAAATAAACTGTGAACATGTTGCATACTTGTTGGCCACCTGAGGCAGAGCTATTTTCGTGTGTAACAGTTTATGGAATAAAATTTGAACTTTTCCTTTTTTGTGGAAATGTACGACCAGAATTTTTATATTATGAGGAATTTGGGATTCAAGTTTTGTAGTCAATATTTGAGAGATATTTTGCTCACGATCTTAATAACAAGGTATTAATCATTTGAATTTTTGAATTTCTTCCAATTTTTGTGAAATTTTAACTTCTCTCTTGTTACTCGTATAGTGGTATGTGAATAATAAGAAGGAAATCTAGCCGTGTTACTACTTTTCATTAGAACAAACGGATCAATGACTTCATTTAGGATTTCATAAGATTTCAACTGCTTCATTTACTGAGCAATTCTCCAACGGCTCATCCCAATCCAAATTATTTAGGTAAGTTTTTGGCATAATTTCCTTTCTTAAAATTGTAATAAAGATTTGTGGCACGTTTTTAATGATGGTAAAACATTAATTGGAAGGGTTTTATTGCTACGTGAGTTACGTATCCGCCAATCCAAATATGTACAATTAAATAGAAATTATTAAGAAACTTAAGTTAGATGCAACATTGTAATTCAAAGATAGATAAGAAAAGGTTAAAATTCACAAGCAAGTTGTGAGAACGGATGTGAATACATTGTATTACCAGACGTTAAGTGACACTGCAGGTGCAGGTCACAGACGGTTAAGAAACCACAATTATTAGAAATTAAGATTGTTACATTGTATAATGAATAGAATAAAGAAATAAGCAGACACGAGCTCTGCAATTTCCTACAGAAATGTGAGGGGCAGGGACAATATAAATACATCGGGAGCCCCAAATCAGTCAGTCAGTCTTGAGTATTTCAGTTTTTACATTGTTGTTTGCTTAAGCTACTCGCTCCAAATTTAACTTAAAATATTATTTAATTTCGACTTAGTATAATTCATATAGTTTGTCAAAATTCCAATTGTAATTTTTGTTAAATAAATAAATTTGTTACAAGAAGTTTTGAAGACTTTTTAAAAAGGCAGCTCCCAAGGCCCGAAACGTAACTCATACACGTTAATATTAATATCAAAAATCTTATGAGGTGTGTATTCGGGCAAAAATATTACAATATAGAGCGCTTTCGATTTTATTAAATCATCTTCAGTGTCTATAAGCTACAAATTAATAATTAAATATAAAATAAAGTTTTTACAAGATTACCTTATGTACTGACAAGTAGTGAAAATTTTTACAATGTCGAAGTCATGGATATCAAAAATTTCATGAGTGTGAGATGCCAAATGTGTTTGAATAAAGGGTACTAGTTTTTGGGTGTTGCATAGTTTTATATTGTTTTAATTTATTGGGTAACAACTTATCCTCTTTACTCGCTGACGTCTATATTGACAATGTAGAAACGAAAACCATAATACCAAACCACAAAAATATTTATAATTGGTTTAGATACGTAGACGACTGTCTAGTCTCCCTTGATGGTAACCATAACACTGCAAACACACTTCTAACAGAACTAAACAATTTAAACCCTAAAATCAAATTCACAATTGAACACGAAAAATACAATTCTATCAACTACCTAGACCTAAAAATTACTAAAACTAACAACAACTTAAATTTCAACATATACAGAAAACTCACACAAACAGATCATACAATATACGAATCCTCATGCCACCATATCCAACACAAAATGGCAGCATTTTATAGCTACGCAACAGATTAATTAACATACCAATGGACAATAGAGACTACTTCGAAGAGAAAAAACTTCTAGAATCCATAGCCCTAAAAAACGGATATAACCCCAAATCATTCATTTTATCATTAAAAAAACTTTAAAAAGAAGCCTATCCTAATATTAATAAAGAAACCAACAAAAAATTTATCTGCATACATTGATAAACAACAACCTTAACAAAAACATACAAAAATCCTTTAAAAAATTCATCCCCGACATAAAACTAACCTACTGCTCACACACAAACCTCAACCACTACCTAAACAACACCAAAGACACTACACCAGACTTATTAAAAAGTGGTATCTACAAATTATGCTGCTCTGAATGTAACACATCATATATAGGCAGAACCACTAGAAACTTTGACACCGGAATTAAAGAACACATTAACAGACCTACCCAATCAGCATTTGGCCACCACTACTTAAACAAAACCACAAATTCAATAAAAACAAGGATGCTAAAATCTTACAGCATATCACCTCAAACAACCTTACAAGACTAGACCTATTAGAAGAAATGGAAATAAATAACAATACATTAAACAATATAAAACTATGCAACACTCAAAACCAAAACTCGAAAAACTATTATTCTTTATTCAAACACATTTGACATATCACACTTTTAATACACTCATGAAATCTTTGATATCCATAACTTCGACATTGTCAAAATTTGTAGCTTATAGGCACTGAAGATGATTTAATAAAATCGAAAGCGCTCTATATTGTAATATTTTTTGCACGAATACACAACCCATAAAATTTTGATATAAAAACATTAATTGTTAACAGTAATTCAAGGGCTACATGGTTAAGGTCTTCATGTACGAGTGGCGAGCTAGATGCTTGAACTACGAGATCTGTATCAACGTTACATAATACAAAGTTTAATATTTTATCGTTAATATTGTGTATGTGATTACAGTGCATATTTGGAAAGTAGAAAATATCTATTAATATACTTGTCCTAGCAGTATAATTAGTTGGAACCAAGTAGTAGTTTTTGACCAACAAGCGGAGGGGAGATTAAAGTCGCCACATATTAAAACTATGTTATCACCTTAGAATTCTGAATTAATCGCTAGTTTAGTAAAATATTATGCAATGTCATCTTCAGGTGGACGGTAAACACAATATAAAAAATCTATGCCGCATGTACGCCATACAACCAAACTTAAAGCCATTATGTAATAGAAATTCACACAAGTTTATTTTTTATATGAAAATTTTATTATTAGTACTGTAAATCATTGAAAGAAACAGAAATTAGCATTTATTTTGTTTGAGTCGGACTGCTTAATCCTAAAAATAATATTTATATTTTGATATATTGAAGTTTTATGTAACGAAAATTTCGACTTTAAAGTCGAATTACTCGAAAACTAGATGAGATATCGAAAATTGGTTAGCATATTCTTAATCATCGTAAAAAACTGAACAAGATCCATATATCAAATGTTTGTAAAACGAAAAAAACGTGCAACGGACGACGGCGGCGACGTAGCGATCTTATTAACCTAACTTACTTCGTAAGTTTGGTTGATATAATTTTTAGTAGTATTTGCAGAGGAGATGGTTACCCACACATCTTCAGCATCACTTTACCATGATGAGTGATGTAACATGAAAAGTTTTTCTTAGTGCTATTAAGACAACCCCCCCAATTTTTTTAATGAGGCCGAGGATGCTCTGTCTCTTCTGCAAATTAGATAATTGTGTGTAAATAATTCACCAGATGTGGTACTATCGCATTGCCGTTTCTGTCAAGAAAATTATAATCACTTTGCAGTGTACTACGATAAAACTCATCGCATTTTTGATCTTAAACCCCTAGTATTTTTATAATAAATTGACAAGGACATGTAATTATTAGAAACGAGACAGAAAATTAATGAAAATGTAAGTGAAATATTTATGGTGATATAAGATTATATGAGGTGGATACATCTAAACCTGGTAAGTGGATAAGACAGATTGTATGATTTTTGTGGTATTATGATTAGTAAATTATCATATCTAATTCCTACAAATGAAATTAAAATAAGAAAGGTAAAAGAAAAAAAAACAAACATTTCTTTAAAATAATTTTACAATTCTTATAAAAGAAAAATTAAGCCCTTTAAAATAAGAAATTAATTATTATGATATATAAAAATGGTAACGGATGGCATGGATTTGCAAGCTGATGGAAAGGTGTCCAGCTACCCTAGCTTCGTTACACCTCTACTTATTTAGAAGTGTATAATATTATAATGAGTGTGTGTAAGAAGGGTTTCTCTGGTATGGATTTGATACCTTGCTCACTTTTGAGGTATATAGCAGAGATAATAAATGTCACTCTTGCAGATTTGATCAATGAATTATTCAAAACACGTGTTTTTCCCGATATTCTAGAGTGCAAAAGCAGTTCCTGTTCACAAAAAGGTGATAACTCTCAAATACGTAATTATAGGGCTGTCTCAATCGTACATGTTTTCTCAAAAGCGATTGAAAAAGCATTCTTTAATAGAATAGCCCCTTTTCTTGCAAAACATAAAATTCTAAATACTAACCGATTTGGATTTATAGGTGGGTCCTCAATTCAGAATGCGTTTTTAAATTTTACAAATGGTATATTAGAAAGTTTGAACAGAAGAAGAAAAGTTATTGAATTTTTTTTTTATTTTTCACGTGCCTTTGAAACTGTCAGTCATGCTGTTCTATTGTTAAAGCTCCACTACTATGGTATTAGAGGAATACCACATTCCTGGCTGGGTTCTTATTTATCGGGCAGACAATGTGTTGTTATTGATTTGGATGGCGAAAGGAAGCAGTCGCTGCCAAGGGATATTTCTGTTGGGGGTACCTCAAGGTAGTATACTTGGGCCGCTTGTTTCTTATTTTTTATAAATGACATAAATAACTATATTCATGATAGTGAATTAACACTGTTTGCTGATGACACATCTGCGGTATTGTCGGCAAATACTTTCAATAGCTTAGCGATGGTAGCTTCAAGTTGTGCAAAGGACATGTAGGCATACTGTTCTAGAAATGGGCTAATCTTAAATCTTTGTAAAACAACAGCTATATTATTTTCAACTGTGTCACCTGATCATAGTTTGCTTATAAAAAGCTCAGCTAATAAACTCCTGAGTCAAGGGTCGTGCGTTCGTTTCTTAGGAATTGAAGTTGATTCGTGTCTAACTGGTATAATCAGATTGCATTTCTGAAAAATATACTAAAGGTCAAATGCTTTATTATAGGGAGATTACGGGATAGATGTTAGTTTAAATATTCTGGTTGCTTATTACTATGCATAAATCCATTCAATGTGAAGTTATAGCATAGTTGCATGGAGAAACTCACGAAATGCTAGGGAGATATTTATACTTCAAAAGAGAATAGTTAGATTAATGTTATTAAAGAAATATAACCATTCCTGCAGGGACTTGTTCAGGCAACTCAAAATACTTACAGTGTTTTCAATTTATATCTTAAATGCAGTAATGTAATAAAGAAGTGCCCTACTCATTGTATAACTTCAAATCAGATATCATCTTACAGACTTAGGGTGGGAAATACACTAGGATTTCAGCAGCATCATCTTGAAATGATTCATAGAAGTAGACATATTTCCAATAAAACTTTATAATCACATACCAACTGCCATAAAAAAATATAAAAACGTACATCAATTTAAAAAAATTTTAAAGAAAAACTTGCTTGTACTTAGTGGATGAATTTTTCGCTATAAATACTGCCGACTGGGTTTTGTGGTGCCTGTAATTGTATTATATATAGAAAAGAATAAAGGGGATTGTTTGTATTATTCTCTTACCTTAAGTATTATAAATGTTTAAAATGTAATGTATATTATGACATGACTCGATGTACAACTTGTACCTTATGAGTGGAATAAACCGTAACCTTAACAACTTGGAGATTCAAAGAAATTGTGGTACATAACCTCTTAACGTGCTCCAAATTTTTGCTGTATGGATTGGAGATCAGCTTCGTTTCTTGATTGATATAATTTTGAACTTTTCATCTTTCCTTCAAAATATAGAACCATTCTGTCCAGACAAAGCTTATAGCCTTTTTAGTTACGTTAAGGGATTTTTCCCAATAGGTTTTGCATACTCCTATGTGACCAGCTGAAAGGCACAGGGAAGTTTGACGAGGATTTCCAGTAAGTGTAAAGAGCCCACGGCAAATTTTGGTGGAAAATGGCTCGTAGATGAGGAAACCTCAAAAGGCTAAGCGGCTAGTCGAACTATTTGCTCTGGGTAGAACATGAGCCCTGGGTCGGGGTTGGACTGCGACCAAAAATGTAAAGAATATGGCGCCACCGAATTTTTGTATACGAAGAAGACCTTACTTAAGTCCCTTGTATAAGGCGAATGCGGAAACCTTTACTCAATTACCGCTATACAATATATTACTGAAACACAATCCCTAAAGTTTTCTTACCTTATGGCTCGAGTTTGACCTTTATAGATGCACTGCTACACCTGTAAACAGATTAAAACAAAGATAGCACTGTTTGTGCATTTATATCCAAAATTTAATAATTAATTCGAATCAACCCTCATTCATTCCAATTAATAATCATAGTCTTGACCAAATAAAAATCTATTCCTTCAGTATTTAGTAAGTTATTTACAAGACATCTTCTTTAAATAAGCTTGATTTAAATTAAATTATTGAAAGATATGTACATAAGTACTTGATAGTATCAGTATTTCTCACAGATAAAACATGGTAATTTCTATTAGCAATGTTTAGCTATAAATTACAACTTCGGTTGGTTTTAGTAGCACTACTTAACCTCACATTCTATGATAAAATATTCCACTTAGCAATTAGTGAAATATAAAATGTAAAAATTTAATTTTATAAGATTTGAATAAATTATGTTTCAAATAATTAAATCAATTTTCATTAAATATAGAATTTAACTTTTTTCTTATCTTCATAATGACACCTACCGTATATTAAATGTATTAATAAAAAGATTTAATGTGAAAATTTACAGGTTCCTGTTGCTTAATTTGAAAAATAACTAGTCTGTCATTCACCTAATAAACTTGAAATTTACCATGTGATCAAACAAAAAATTATTTGTCTGCTATACCCAATGCTACAGCTGACGTATATGAAAGTAATCTACATACCAGATGTTCATCCGATGGAAAAATACCTGCTAGGTATATGGGCCATACCCGGAATTATAATTGATGATTTATAATTCGCTTGTTTCAGCAACTAGAGTACAGGAATCTCCAATTCCATACAACCAAATTAGCTGCATACTGAAAATCCAAACACAACATCACGGCGTCCATATTAAATAATTGATGCACGCCAATTCGACATTCGTACAAAGGTTAAACTTCACTAGATACTGATAAATTTCATTTCTTGTCCAAATAAATTAGTTATATTTCTTAAATTTCAAAACTAAGATGTACTAATTATCCTAAATTGCACTAAAAATATTGATTTAGTAAGACTAATTCAGTACTACTTACTGTTAACCAAAGGCCATTCAAACAAATTAACGTCTCGTCAATTGCGAGCTAATTCCAGCAAGTGTGGACATAAAAATGCGCGTCGCCGAGACGATACCATTTCAAGAAAACAATTTTTAATTTTAATATGCTTCCAACACGTGGACTGAATTAACGTCATGATCCTTGAGTTCAAGGAACAATTGACCTCTTCTAACGACAGCTGAGTTGGAAGTGATAAGATGACATGGGTTGCCGCCTGACAACAAGCTTAATACTACAATCATCTAACAGAGGGAGCTCTTATGATGACACTAACAAAAGGGCATCTTTTGTCACCGCATAATTTAAAATTTTACACCTTCAAATCGAAAGCTAGTATTGTTTTCGACAATATGTAATATTTATTTCTTAGATTGTGTAGCATTATTATACTTATGTTGGTTATTAATAAATTAAATCAGTTAGATATCTGTAAAAATATTGTCAGAAAATAAAATTGTTACAAGCTGAAAGCTGCTTTCTTGACATAATCACGCACACTTTTGGCAGGATGTTTATGGGTGTTAAATATTCACTTATGAATATTTTCTCCGAAAGATTGGTTAGAGTAATGTATTTTGATTTGTTGGCACGCTTATGAAAAAAAAGACGAAAATACAAAAATAAACCAGATGAAACAGGAAAACAGAGATACAAAACAAAAAAAAATGGAAAATTATTCGCAAATGCAGGAAAGCTAAAGAACAATGGATTGATGAAAAGTGCAAAGAGGTACAAACTAAGATGGAAATAGGAAAGACAGACGAAGCATACAAATTAATTAGAATGAATTTTAGGGATATAAAACCATATAGCAAAAATATAAAGGATGCGGGAGAAACGTCAATATAGAAAATGTAGAGAAAGTGGGTAGATGTCAAGAGTATATAGGGAATTTATATGCAGGAGAGGAACTAACAGCATTAGAACAGAAATCAGACATTGAAAATGTTGACCTGGGATATTCTATACTTAGAAATGAGTTTGAATTAGCATTAAAGGATTTGAAAAATGGTAAGGTGCCGGGTACAGATAAGGTGCAATTAGAAACTGTAAAAGCCACTAGACAAGCAGTAACAGAACGTCTCTTCCAACTTGTAAGCTACATGTATGAGACAGGCGAAATACCCAAAGATTTCAAACGTAACATCATAGTAACTATACAAAAAAAGAAAGGCACGGATAGATGTGATAATTTTCGAACAATAAGTTTGACAGCACACGTATCAAAAATATTAACTAGAATTGTACAAAGACAAATGGTAAAACAAGCTGAAGAAATACTAGGAGAAGATCAATTTGGGTTTAGGTGAAACAGGGGAACATGGGAGGCTACTTTAGTTCTAAGAGTGATAATGGAGAAAACAATAGAAAAAGGGGAAATCGTGTATATAGGGTTTGTAGATCTGGAAAAAGCATTCAACAATGTAAAATGTAAAAAAATGTTTGAAATACTCAAAAAGATTGGAATGAGTTATAGGGATAGACGGATAGTACACAGCTTATACAAAGAGCAAACAGCAGTAATAGAATTAGAGCAGGAACGTAGACAAGTAAACATAAGGAAAGGGGTGAGACAGGGATTATCCCCATTAATTTTTAACTTGTACATTGAAGAGGTAATGAATACTGTCGAATGCAGGAAGGCATTTAAAATTACTACACAGGGAAAAAGATTGACATGCTTAGATTTGCAGATGATATAGCGGTATTAGCATCTAGTAAGGAAGAGTTAGAAGCTGCTCTTAATGAAATGGAAACGGTTCTAACAGAGAGATATGGCATGAAAATTAACAAAAATAAAACTAAAGTACTAGTATGCAAAGGAGGGAAAAATAAATCAAAAACAAGAATACAAATATGTAACAAGAACTTACAAGAGATTAAGGATTTCTGCTACATAGGGGGTCAAATAACGCAAGATGGAAAAAGTGCAAAAGGTATAAAACCAAGATTAGAACAAGGTCGTGCTACATTTAACAAGAAAGATTGTTTAAAACATATGTGTGGAGCACAGCACTGTACGGCTGCGAAGCCTTTGAAATGTGATGCTACAGACGAATGATGAAGATATCATGGACGGACAAACTTAAGAACAAAGAGGTACTAAAATGGTAGGGGAAGAAAAAATATGTGAAAAATGGTAAAAATTAGGAGATAGGATGATAGGCCACATACTACGGCATGAGGGAATAGTGCGAAATATATTAGAAGCAGAGATAGGAAAAAAGAGAAGTAGAGGTAGACCTAGGTTAGGCTATTGCATACAGATATATAGGCTAGCTCAGAATAGAAATCAATGGAGGTACGCATCCAACCAGTCCCAAGATCGATAAACTAATGACAAAAAATAACTGTAAACATGATGATTATTATAAGAAACTACAGGTATTGGTTGTGCAATATTCTCGAATAATATTGTGTGAAAGGATTTACTGGAAAACTATTAATTCGGCAAATGTCTAAGTGTTCGGGGATCTTGGCAGCCACAGGCTGCTTAACCCCCTCACATACCACTGAATCTCAATGAAATAGGGCATATAATTAGAAAACAATAGAAGGAGAACCGAGCTGTATATAGGTTGTGTGGGAATTTCAGGCAACTTTATAAGCTAGCTCAGAATATAAATAAGTTGAGGTACGTGTCCAACCAGTTTTGAGATGAAAAACCTAATGACGAAAAAATACCCGCAGATAAATCTGATGATTATTATAAACAACTACAGATGTTGGTTGTTAAATATCTGCAACTAATATTGACTGTGCGAAAAGATATCTTGGAAAAAATATCAAATCGACAATAGTTCAAGTGCTAGGGGGAACTTGGCAGCCACAGGCTGCTTACCCCCCTTCACAACCGTGCATTTACATTTCCAATGCTCCACCCGAAGGCATTACATTGGCCAGGAGGCAAGTTTTTTTTTGCCTGGAAATTTAGAATTTTGCCGAACCCTTGCCATTCCAGACAAGGTAGGGATCTTTAACGTGCGTGACAACACACACACGGGACCTCCATTTAACCTCTCATCCGAACGAGGGTGTAATTTTTGTGAAAAATGCTCACCTGCTGTTTTTCAGGCAGTCGGCCATGCCGGATTCGAACCCAGGACCTTGGGATCCTGTGATTATTTGCTGTTTATTCTTGTCAAATTTAAGCATTTAAATTAAATTATTTTGTGCCACAGCATTTCAACTGCCGATTGGTTTGATAATTTCGGGCTTGTAATTATGTGATTGGCTCTTGGGTAGGTATGGGGGAGATGCTAAGATGACGGTTTTTAATAGTAGTTACAGTAATGAAGGTCTTGCCTAGTATTAAATTATCTTTTATAATTTATAATAAAATATACTGATACATAGAATAAATATAATATTGGAGACAAATTGATGTTCTAAAATATTTATCAGTGTCTTAAGTGGTAACACACCGTGGTTAAGTGTTTAAATTGCTTGGGAATAATTATGGCATGCTGATATGTTGGCATGGCCGACAAAAACGAAATCAAGATCAATTGATTTAATTGTGAAGAAGAATTCACCTCCAGACTTGTCTCCCGTTATCACAGTTATACATTTTACGAATTTATATAGATGGAATTTAATGGTTTGGTTAACTGGATCAATGGTTGTTGGCGGATGTACCACGTGTTTTCGAATATTCGTATTTATTAGATAGCACACTTCAAGTATTGCCCCTTTGCTTAATATAAGGGGCCATCACTGTAAGTATTTTTAAGGGCGTTATAAAGGATCCTGATACTTTGTATTTTTGTTTTGTCAACTGCATGATGGAAGCAAACCGGGAATCTGCAATGATATTTAAAAAGCGTAATGTGTTCAATTACACTGGTTGGAAAATCAATTGTAGTATGCTTTTACGTGATAGCGGCTTATTCAATTTTATAGAAAAGAAACAGCAACCCCTGGCGGAAGGCTCCACACAAAAAGGATGAGTTTGAAGTAAAGCGTGGTAGAGCGCTTAGCACAATTTACCTGACCTTGGAAGAAGAAATTCGGCCTTTATTAACCAACACGATCCTCACGATGCTTGGACCATACTGCAAAATGAGTTTGAACCTTCATCATTATTACGATTATAAAGATCTCTTTTTACAATTAGAAAATCAGATAGTGAATCTATGGGTGTCTATGTTTCTAGGATTTTGAAAATTGTAAGCGAGTTAGAGCGCTTAAAGGAAAAAGTTTCAGATAGATTAGTTGTTATCGTAATGTTGTTAGGATTAGAAGATCTTTATGATGCAGTATCTCAGTCAATTTGTCAAATACCTCCTGATAAGTTGTAACAATTTTATTTTTGCAGTAGGAGAATCCATTCATTAAACGTACAATGAATAGTAAAATACCTTTATTAATTAAAATAAATATTCAAGTAACAATCAAACTTTTATAGTATTATAATATCAAGGATTATTAGTCGAGTTGTTTCGAGTTCGTGTAATTTCACAGCCACTGGCGCGCGCGTGAGAGGTTCGAGAACTAAAATCCGGAACCTCCACCATACAAGAAAGCAGCGAGCGCACTCGTCGACAGTTAAAAGTAGCGTCAAGATGCATTCTAGGAGAATGGCGAGTGACCTCCGAGTCGCTCTATGTTTGTGAAACACTTCCTGAGTAACGCGCAACGACCCATTTGAACTCGCAACGACCCATTTGAACTCGCAACGACCCATTTGAACTCGCAACGACACATTTGAAATCCCAACGAGAAATTAGAAAACTGCATGGATAACGATATATCGCACACCACGTCGAAAATCGCAACTGTAAAATTTGAGACAACATGATCCCTTTGAAGTTACAATTTAGAAAGCTTAATTTGTTGGCTACGCAATGAAAAATTATTTTAGTAAATAAATTTAGACAACGGAAGATTACGTTACAAAGTAATGCTGCCGTGATCCAAGTAAGGAACCCGCTTTGCTCCTACACCTGTGTTAAAGCATGGAAAGCAAGTATAATTAGTTGCTGTTCCAGCTGCAGGTAATTTCCATTACATCAAGGGACAACTGCTGCTCTTGGGTTCGTAATAGAATTAAGGATTTCTGAGTACTTTCCTTCTGAAAGTACATTATTTCATTTTGTTTGTTAGACGTACAAAATTGTTATTCAGTTTACCTGTAAATAAGCTGGTTTTCCCAGTATTAAATTTGCTTTCACTTAGCTTCGTAAATTCGTGATCACACGTGGCTTCAACGTAATTTAACAGCTGCTATTACATCACCTGTTTGTTTGTTCACTATTGTCAACAATTGCCCAATGGCTAACACATGTTTAGCATTTTAGTACAACCACTATTGATAACATTAGAGAATATCTTGGTGATTATTTTGACTTCAAACTAAATTTAAGTTTGTTAACCTAAAGAGAAAATTTCGTATATTCATTTGTAAATGACTCACACAGATCTGATTGGGTTATAAAGAAACTCTAGCATTTTTAGTTACATAGAATTATAAAATATTTGAGTAAGGATTAGTTGGTAACCTTTACTACCAGTTTTGCAAGTACTTCAAATTTTATTTTTATTTAATTACAATGATACTTATATTTACTGAAACCAAGAAAATTCTTATTAGTAAATTAATATTCTTCATTTAAAGTTTTTTATTCTGATCTAGTCTGATCAGACTTGGTAAACAAAAAGCAATAAGAACTAAAATTTTATGATCCCATTATGCAGAAAATATTCTCTATACTTTTTAGGTATACTTGAGGGACGCAATAGTGTTCCCATTTTTATGTGACTTAATTATTATTCTTTCTTACAGGAACAGCGTCTTATTCTGTTAAGACAAGTTTGTGTATCAACGAAGCGATCTCTTTTTGGGTCTCCAAGTCCGCCCTTAAAAAATAGCTATGCCCCTAAAATAAATCAATTTGGACTTGGTGGCGCCTGTTTGTTTTTGTTAAGTGTAACCCTCCATAGATTTCGACTTACCCCATTGCTCATAGCTCTACCCAAGGAATAGACCTAGTTACGTCGGAAGACTTTGTTTTGCTGACCCCAACTTCTAGAGTCAGATGTATGTATTAAGAAGAGAGCATTAGTTAAGCTCAATTTAGGAAAGAATGTGACCGTTTGGGGTTAGCGATCAAGAAAATATAATACGTTTCAAAGTTGTCTACAAAAATTGTAAAAGATAGTTTGTTAATTGAGGAAAACAGGTTGCATGTTAAAAATGAGGGTAAATTAGGTGAAGGGGTAATTAAAGTTAATGCCCATTCGTATTTAAATTTAATTAAACATACGGAACAACATAGAAATTTATTTGATGAAAACAAACATAGGGACCAACAGAGAAATTCTTTAATGAAAACAAATATCGTGATACTAGTATTGCCAAGAAATGTTTTAGATGTGGCAAAATAGGGCGCTTTAAAAAGAATTGCCCTGTAAAGTTAAATGAGAATACCAATAATACAAAACATAATAATGATAAACACACTTTTTATGGCAGAGGTAATTATTCTGGTATCCATGAAAAACCAGGTGGTAGTTTTCACTTCAGTTGCCTTTTAATGGGTGTCATCGAACCAACAAAACAATTAGATAACGGTTGGATATTAGATAGTGGTGCAACTCATCATTTTTCTTATAATAAAAGGTGTTTTACAAATTACATAGAAATTGACCCTATCCCAATTTACAAGGGCGTGGAAATATGCTTGCTGTAGGCAAGGGTGACATTTTATTAGAAATGAAAACTGAAAAAGTTGTATAATGTTTACCATATACCTCAGTTATGTAGAAACCTAATATCAGTGTATGCTTTAATACAAGAGGGATTCCAATTCAATTTTGGGAAAAGTCATTTAGTAATGTTAGACAAACATGGATATAGTGTCAATTTACTTCCTAAAAATCGATTATTTATTTTAGCACCTGGCTCAGAAGTCAAATCGTCTCAAAATATAGAACCAAATTTTATTTTTAACACAAATTGTGACTGAATCTAATCAAACGTCGGATGATAATATGATGCCGATAAATTCCTTAAGGTTATGGCATTATAGACTAGGGCACATTGCCCCTAATTCGGTAGATATTCTTTTTAATTCTGGTGCTGTTAGGGCAGTCACAATCCTTAATAAAGGACATAGATGTACGTGATAGTTGCCAAATGGCAGAGTTCTAGAGAACCCTCTCGTCGTTTGCTAGGTCATAGATCTGCATATCCATTGCAATTGTTGTTCATGGACTTATGGGGCCCATCTCCAGTAGCGTCTATGGGCGGAAAAAGATATTTTCTTAGTATTATTGATGATTATAGTAGATATAAAATAGTGGCACCATTAAATAATAAACACGAAGCTGCAGATGCTTTCTTGGAGCTTAAAATTAAATTATAACACATTTCAATCGGAAATTATTGAGATTCAAACGGACTAGAATTTTGCAATAGTAAACTAACTAGTGTATTTGACAGTTGTGGTATTAGACAGGAACGACTGTATATACTCCTTGACAGAATGGTATGATAGAGAAACCCAATCGTGATTTATTGAATGGCGTTAGAGCAGTATTGATCGACTCTGATCTGCCTGCTGAATTTTGGGTAGAAGCACTTTTTACTATAATGCATACTAAAAATCAAACACCATCAGAGCTATGGTATGGCCATAAACCAAATGTCAATTATTTTAAAAGATTCGGATCTTTGGCGTTTTACCACATTCCTAAACCATATCGTTCTAAATTACAGGCAATGGCAAAACCTGGAATTATGGTGGGTTATGCATTAGGAACCCGAGGCTATACAATATATGACCCCAATACTAAATCTATTGTCGAGACAAAGCATGTTACATTTAACGAATCGAAAGTGGGAATTCGATATTTTGAAAAACTGCAGGGTAAATTGCAGGAAAATCCTTCAATGATTGACCCATTTATTTTTACTGATGAGGATGAAAATAACTTGACTGCACCCCAATTAGAAATTAGTGACAATACAGTTGTAAAACCTGTTGCTCCAGAATGGTAGAGAACTGTTTACACTCGTCAGTCTGGTAGGTCTAAGGGTCATCAGGATATTTATTATCAATATAAAGGTCATTCGAAGCTAAGATCAGTGCTTGATGCGAGAGAATTTTATAAAACTAAAAAAAATAGGATTTAACGAAAACTGCTTTGATTTTAAGATATCGCGTGAACTAGCTGTGAACCCAAATAATAGAGACAATGTTGATATAAATTTATATAAAGCTGATGTTGAAAACATGATAGAAAATAGCTCTGACGAATGCGAGGCTCAATTTAGTCAGAATGAAGAATCGTTTTTTATTGGATTAACTGGTGTCCCACATAATTATGAAGATGCATTGGTCTCACCTGAAAGAGAAAAATGGATTGAGGCAATGCAGGAGGAATTGAACACGTTAGGAGAAATGAATGCATGGGAAATTGTGCCGCATCATGATAGTCATAAAGTGATATCGAATAGACGGATTTTTAATAAAAAGATAAATAGTGACGGGAGAGAAGGCAAGTGTAAGGCGAGACTGGTAGCTCATGGTTTTCGTCAGCAGTATGGTATTGACTATAATGATGTGTTTGCTCCTGTTGTAGAGTTTGTTCTTATCAAGTATTTTGTTTCGTTTTTAGTTTGTTTGCAAGGATATGTTGATGTGCATGTAGACGTTAAATGTGCATATTTGTTGTTTAGTTCTGGAAATTTAGCAAGGATTTACTCAAAGTTTGTAGGCATGGAGCAGCCGTAAATTAGGCTTACTGTAGAATAACACAAAGCCGATATATTTAATTAAGCTCAAAGGTTTGTATGGGCTTAAAAATCTGGAAGGAGTGGAACTCTATATCGTATTTAGTACTACGTAAATTAGATTTACTGCCTCAGAATACAGTCCTTGTTTATATTACAAAGGTTCGACTATATTTATTTTGATTTACGTTGATGATATGGCCATTTTGCGAAGGACGTGTATTACTAAACTTTGTAATTGATAAACTACAATTAAATTTAAATGTGAATCTTGGTCCAATTCATAGGTTCCTCAGCTCAATTTGAACGGGTAGATAAAAGTATTTTATTAACTCAAAGAATATTCATTGAAAAGCTAGCAGATAAATTTAATATAAGTAAAGAACAACGGTTTGAGATTCTTTAGATCCCAAATAAACTTGAGAAATTTGGGAAACGCAAAATGAATATCCTTGTCAATACAGCAATTATTAGGTAGTTTATTATTCGTGGCTTCTAGGACACGGTTTGACATATCTTACGCCACAATTCAGTTCGCACAATTTGCTGCAAAACCAAATAAACTAGCTTGGCAATTATTAGTAAAAATTTTACAATATTTGTACAATACCAGACACGGGTAAATGAAGGTATTGTTAATATGTACTCGGATGCTTCTTTTGGTGCCTACTTAAACTTCTTACGTTTACAAGTAGTTCTTACAATCCCGCAAGCGCGGTATAAGTGACGCAAAGGCAGTTGGTAGCTCTAATCGTTATACAGATTTTAGCCATCTGTCAATGATGTCACACAATATGCAAATTAAAACGCGTAAATGACGAAATATATATAATGTTAGAAATGAAGTATAAAAAACCCCACACACGGGGAACTTACGTGAAAATATAAGCGTCTCACAGGATAGCTTCCTTCAGGGTTGCTGGAGCCCCTTCCGGGTCATTTACAGGTGGAGCGCATAGCGTCCTTCGGGATTGCTTCGACTAGCTTTTACAGGGCTCCCTGGACTCGTTCGTTCTAGGGTCGTGGACTGCTCCCAGGTTATATCCAAATTATCTTCTTCCTATGTAGCGGTAATGACAGGAACGGGTGAAGGAACAATAACACGATAAGGCAGGGATATCTACATAAAAACAGACAAAGATACGATACGATACCAGGCACAACCACTCTATTCGAAGTTCAAAGGCAAAAAGCCATGTTTCAGCGTCTCTCGGAAACTTCCAACTTTTGTTCTCCCGCCACTCGCGTCAGCGCGATCTGACGCAAACGCACTCTGACGTGACGGAAATACGCGCGCCAAGCCTTTCAAATTTATGGCGCAAACTCCCGCACATCAAGACTAAACTAAAAAATGTTTAGTGCCAAATTTTTGGAACGTAACAAACTGTAGAAAATTAATTAGTGGTTTTTTGTTGTTTAGATGATGTTCCTATTGGTTGGAGATGCTCCATTCAAAAATGTATTATCAAGTCCTCTATGGAGGCAGAGTGTGTAGCATTGAGTAGCGCAGCTGTAGAATTAAAATTAAAGCGACAATGTAAAGATCTGAAGGGAGTACAGAGAGTACCAATTTTGTAGTGATAGCCAGAGCGCAATCTATTTTGTGAAAAATCGTGCAATTAACATTCGTTCTAAACACATAAACATTCAGTTCTATTATATTAGGCACCTTTATGCCGAGCAATGGTTTGATTTAAGGTACGTTCATACTAAGATGAATTGGGCAGATGTTTTAACAAAGGCTTTCTATTCACCAAAACAAGCGGTTTTGAACAGATGGTATATTGCATGATTTTATAGTATCGACGAGAATAAGAGAATTTGTGATTATTTGCTGTTTATTCTCGTCAAATTTAAACATTTAAATTTAAATTAAATTATTTTGTGCCACAGCATTTCAACTGCTCTTGGCTTGGCATGGGGGAGATGCTAAGATGGCGGTTTTTAATAGTAGTTACAGTAATGAAGGAGTATTAAATTATCTTTTATCATTTATAATAAAATATACCGATACATAGAATAAGTATAATATTGGACACAAATTGATGTTTTAAAATACTTATCAGTGTCTTAGATCTGTAGTTTTACGCTTGCTACATTGATCCACGGCGACCCACTCCCCCTTCACAAGCACAGAATGTCGGAGAAATAGGGTATATAATTGTAAAACAGAAGGGGACCGCACTGCACCTAACACGAAAGAAGATGGCCTATGATCAAAGACAACAAACATAGAAACAAGAAGAAAATCATGTGTGGAGCACAGCACAATATGCCTATGAAATACGGGCAGTCTGAAACGCAGACAGAAAAACGGTAGCAGCCTTTTGAAATGCTGTGCTTCAGATGTATGAGGACGATAGCATGGACAGACAAAGTTAATAACAAATAGGTTATAGAAATAGTAGGGGAATAAAGATGTTAGTTCAGAATAGGAAACAATGAGGGTACGCATCTAACCAGTTTCAGGACTAAAGACCTAATGATGATTATACTTCTTAGTGGCACCTACGCATTATTTTTTTTTGAGAGAGAGTAATTTCACCACTATATTTTTCGATTTATTAAAAAACAAAACTCTGAGCACAATATCGATATCCTTTTCAAGCAATATAGAATTTATTTCCGTAGCGATAGCTGTCACATCATAAATATTTTCATTAGGTGTAGTTGGAACACTGTAGATTATAACATTATTGAGCCTGGAGTACTGTTCAAGAGTGTTGATTTTATCCTTGGTTATATCCAAATCTCAGCACAATTTGTCTTTGCTTTCTTTGATCTGTAGTATTTGTTGGTTTTCGATTCATCGCTTGTTGAAGGCCTAATTATTCCCATTATATCTTTCAGGGATGGTTCTTGTTCCTCTGATAGATGGGAAGATTTTCCAACATTTGTGGGTTACAGTTTGGTTGTATCCATTGCGAGCTCGTTAACTTTGTGTTGCAACACATATTTATTATATCTCGACAGGATTTATGGTAATGGCTGCCACAATCTCCACATTTATAACCAGACTTGATAGTGTTTTTACAATAACTACAATGCTTTTGTACACCTTGTATTGCATTAGTTGTTGTTTGGTCAAATTCAGACATATTTAAGCTTCGTTGAATAAGTTAATAGAATAACAGAATACAATTTTAACATTGTGGTTCTGTTTTAATCTTTCATGTATTCCAATTCAAGGCACGGCACAGCACGTTGCATGTTTGTGCAAACAATAATGATGGCTGGATGAATATGTGATTTTCGACTTTATTAACCTGTCAACTTCTTTCCAGATTTAGCAAACTATCGGAATATTTCACTAACTGTAACTTGAGATATATTTGATAGAGAGGCAAATTAATAATTAGTTCCCGATACTTAGCATCTAAAATTGTTTATATTCGATCGTAAATTAATTAAAGCTACACTATTTGACATAAAACACATGTTTATCCTTACGGATCACTATTTTCTTATCACAGGTTTATTGGCTTTATGAAATCCTTCCCTTCTAACGTGGTCCAAATTTAAAGTTCACTGTATCAGTGAAAAATTCAGTACTGCACTTATGAAAGAAACTTGTCAGCCAGCAACAAGTCAGTTTTCCTTATATTATAGCAACATTAATTAAGAGTATTTGTTCTGTTAAATATATGAAATAAAAATAAAACAACTTTTTCTTTGGTATGTTTATTTATAAGATTATATTAAAATTTATTACATAAATTAAGTATCATAACCAAAGTTAAAAAGATTATTAATTATAAAATCGACAAAAGAAAAATATAAAATTAAGACTGTAAATAAACTGTAAAATTTTGCTTATAACAAGAAAATAGATATTAATATGCAAAAAGCAGACAAAAATTTAAGTATCTCCCCTAATAAAGCGCATTTTTTACATTTGTGAATACTATTCTGCCGATATAAATAAAATTCATATATCTATCACTTGGAATTCTCCAGTATATATCTATATAATTGTAACCCAATACAACTATTTCTCATCAGACTGCTGCGAATTGCTGCCGCATTAGAAAACCGTTCAACTCACCCATTAAAAAATTTAAAGATAAGTTGTAAATGCAATTAAATATGCACTTATAATCGTTAGTCATGAAAATTTCACCTTTAACGAAAAATATCAGAACAACTTTAGCAGACGAGATATTAATTTAGATATTCATCCTAAAATAAACAATAACACTAGTTACGTGTATTTCTAAGGAATGTTACAACACATAATTTTGAACTCATCTGGTTGTTGCACATTAACAATTTCGTGCCTAAAGTATTCTAATAACTGTAGGTTTTCTCTGCACTTTCCAGTAATCTTTGCTTTTGTTAATACTAAACCGAGGGTAACCACTGATGAATATCTTGGTTGGTCACAATAAAATTTACATAAATTCATAAGTAATACAATAAATGTTGATATTGATCAGTGAAATTGAGCGAAATCTGATTTAAACGTTGTAATCGTATGAAATCTACTGGAAACTTCGAGGTTCGGGAATTGCTACAATCTAAATCTCAACAAATTCAATAATTAGTTTTATACAATATTACCTCAGTAATGCACTAGGATTTCGATCATGTACACAGTGTCCAAGATAAGGGTGTCAATCATTAGGATCTCGGAAATTGTAATAGATACAGCTTTGGTTAACTGGAGAAAAAGTTGTGGAACTAAATGGCCACTAATATAAAAATATAAAATTGTTTGGTTTTCAAGAAACTTAAAAAAAATTAAGTTATCAATTTTCTTCAGATATTATTAAAATTAGAACAAAATGATCATTTCTTCGCAGCTACTTTAAATAGGCTATTGCATGACAATGTCAATTTTACTGTATGGTGATTAAATACGGTCCCGTTTTTAAAAATACAGATTTTTGAAATATTGTTAATTCTACATCGAGTATATCCCAAAATAATAATATCAGTTTATTAAATAATAATTACAATTGCCAACATGTGTGCTAGATCTTAAAGTACCGCTAAGGGCATGTATCTAATTAATATATACAATATAGTGATGGGCGGATCGGATCTTTTCAATGAGTCGGCTCACCGGATCTGGGTCATTTAAAAGAGCCGGTTCATTGAACTGGCTCTTTTGAGCCCTTTAGGTACTGAACTGATAGATGAGAACAGTGATAAACTTGCCATTTAGGATCAACTATGTTTTATTGCAGTTAATTTGTTACTCACTGGGTGCCACATTCATTCTTAAAATAAAAACAACCCTTTAAATCGGCAAACAATAAAACACTTTACCACCTATCCTAAATAATCATAAATATCTTGCTATTTTATTATCCACCTTGGTTTTGGAAGATATAAAATGCCACTTTTCTTTCTGTACAATATTATTTCAGCTGATAAAGTGTAAAACAGTACACCTATGGCTTTCTATTTTAATATTCACTTTAGTTTTGAAAATATTATAAAATGCCGCTTTTCTTTCAGTACAAATGTTATTTCAGCTGTTGAAACCTATAACAGTACACTTATACCCTGTTGTAAAATCTTGAAAGAAATAACTACCTCATCCTGCTTTTATTTCTGCTTTATATATAAGTTACTTCATTAAGTATTTGCATTCAGTTTCAGTTCAGTAGTTTAGTTTGGTCTTAGAAATCATTACAAATAAAATGAGTTTACGTAAAAGAAGCGTACTATGAAATCATTTTACATAAATTGGCAATCAAAAAGCAAAGTGCGATCATTGTTCACAACAATTAGTTCTAAGGGTGGTTCAACTGGGAATTTAAGTAGACATATGAATACCAAGCATTTTACGGTGAAAATTGATGAAACACTAAATATTAATTTTTGCCCATTACCGTCCACTACAACTACGGATAAAGATAATAGTGCAGATACAGAATGTTCTACTTCTTCATACACGGTGGGTGAAACCAACAAAATTACAACTAACACCGAAGCAACTAGTGCATTAGATGCAATCGATCCTTCAAGTATGCTTAAAAAGACCCGTGCATTAATTACTGATTTTGCACGCTATAACAGGCCTTTGTCGATAAACAAATTGACCAACAACTCATAAAAATAATAGATTGGTAGAAGATGCGGAGTTTAGAAACTTAGTAAGCATGCTATCTCCTGCATATAAACTGCCAAGTCGCAAGACAATATCGTCCAGCTTAATTTCAAAATCATACCACTCTACAAAAGCCCACCTATTTCAAAAAATTGCTGATGTATCAACAATCTATATAATTACAGATGGTTGGACTTCCATTAAGAATGAAAGTTTTTTGGCAGTAACGGCTCACTGGATAGAAAGCAGCAACCATCAAATAAGTTCTGATTTATTAGATTGCATTTCCTATCTAGAGAGACACACTGCAGTTAATTTATTAAATTTTTAAAACAAGTTTTTGTGGAATGGAAAATTGACAACAAAATAGTTTGCATAGTACGTGATAATGCGGCTAACATTACTGCAGCAATTCGAATGGCAGGTTGGCGCCATTTAGGGTGTTTTGGACATTCCTTAAATCTTATAGTACAGGCAGTTATGATTCGAATATCAACAACAATCCAAAAGGTAAAAAAAATTGTTTTAAAAGAAGTTCCCATGCACTGACAAAGATGCATCAAGTAGAAGAGCAAATGGGACTTTCAAAATTGAAATTAAAGCAGGATGTGTGTACAAGGTGGAATTCGACATGTGATATGCTACAAAGAGTGTTAACAATGAAAGATGCTGTTCTTGCTGACATTGCAATTTCATCTTTTGATTTGCAATTATTATCTAATGAGAGTGGGTCATAGTGAAAATGCAGTCGACATTTTACGCAGTCACAAATGAAATTAGTGCAAAAAAAACATTTCAGTTTCAAAAATAATAGTTTTTGTGCGGTCAATTAGGCGTCACATTTCTAGATACTATTACAATGAAAATTTATTAATAGATATACGTGAATTTTGTGGAGTAATAATCGCCCAATTAAATACCCCGAAAAAAAATGAATTAGTAACTCAAGCCACCCTTCTAGATCCCCGCTTTAAAAAAATTGCATTTTCATATGTAAATAAAGCCGATAATGCCTGTACACTTTTAAAAAAGATATCGGTACATTGATGCACGAAAATATTATTCCCGCTACAGAAAACGCTTCTGCAAAATCGTCTAGTTCGTTATAGGACGAATTTGATGCAGAAATAACAAAAATGAAAGCTACCTCAAATCCGACAGCGGCTGGAATTATAGAGTTTGATAAATAGATACACGAAACATTAATTCATCGTACTGAAAATCCTCTTGTGTGGCGGAGCGAGAGAAAAGCTGTTTATCCCATGTTGTACGAATTAGTAAAAAAACGACAACATAATTGCAACTTCCGTTCCATGTGAAAGAATTTTTTCTAAAGCTGGACAAGTTATATATGAAAAACGTAGTAATTTAAGTTCAACAAAAGTATAACAAATTTTATTTTTAGGGCACAATTTAGAGTAGGTTAATGTGTTTAAAAAATTTAATCATTAGATGTTTTCGTTGTTTTGTGAATACATACATATTTATAAGTTCTTAACATTCTTATACTTTTACAGACTGTTTGTACATATATGGATAAAATTATCTTAAGTTATATTAATATAGCAGCAGCAGACTAATGGAGATTCTGCCTTTATCTGTAAGATGTGTTCTAGCATTGCAGATGTTCCTAGAAATAGTGGTCTTGTCCATGAATTTGACCGGTATTTAAGAAGTGATGGGTTTGTAACTTGTTTAAGGGAGTTAATCTGCCATGAAACAAGTAAATTAAGCGAGTTAAAAACTGAAATAGCAAATTTAAAGGAAAGCAACATTGATTTGATAAGATTATTAACAAAGCAACATGTTCCTTCAATTCCAGTATCAAAACAACATCTGGCAAATGTACATAAATGCCAGAATGATTTTAATTTCAATAGTTGTCATAGTTCTTCTAGTGGCGCCAACTTAAACTTACCTAAGCAAGCTACTAAATTAGCTGATGAATTTGAAACTCAATCAGCATCCAACAATTACATTCCACAAAATTCTAACAAAATTGAGGTTCCATCCAAGGTGAACAGGGATCCTGTTTTACATTCTAAATATTTAGGATCAAGAGTACACCAATCTAATAGTGCAGTTAAGGAAATGCAAAATGCTGATCAAGCTAAGGATGTCTGGAAAACTGTAAAAACTAGGAGAAGAGCTAGACCTGCAAAAGTAGAGAGAATTTCCGAGGTTAATGAGTTAAAAGGTGTTGAAAAGATGAATCACTTTCATGTCTACAGGTTTGCACCAGAAACTACAACTGAGGCGGTTATTAACATTTGCATTCAAAAGACATCAATATTGTCGATGTAGTAAAAATGAATGCAAAATATCCCACACAATATGCTTCATTTGAAATTTCAGTTCCAGAAGGGTTTGCTGATATTCTTCAACAACCCCAGTTATGGCCTAAAGGAGTATGTCTGAATCGTTTTTTATTCCTTCAGTCAAAACAAGTATTGACTGCATAGCAGAAAAATGTGAGTATTTAAATTCAGTTGCATCACAACTTCAATATAACTCACAAAACATTTTACAAAATAATTTAAAAGATTCAGATAGTACAGGCATTTCCTGTTTTTACCAGAATGTTCGCAGTATTAGAGGTAAAGTTAATGAATTTACAAGAAACACATGTGTTTGTAATTATGATCTAGTTGCCTTGAGTGAAACATAGCTGTCTAGTGACATAGCAAACAGTGAGTTTTTGCTTTTACTAACTACATTGCGTTTAGATGTGATCGCAACTTTGCTGTTACCAGTGCTAAGCGTGGCGGAGGTGTACTCTTAGCAATTAAAAATGATATAATAACTGAACAGCTTAATTTGTCTGTACTCCTGGATACACTACCAACATTTGATGAAGTAGGTTGCAAATGTACATTGATTGGGTGTTGTTTGTATGTGTTTGTTGTTTATATTCCGCGCACACCGTCAATCAATCACCTTAATTTACTATTTAATTACTTGGTGCAACATTACTTAAGTGTTGACAAATTATTGATTCTTGATCATTTTAATATTCCAAACTTCTGTAGTATGAATGTAGAGGACGTGTTATGTTCCTCATTGACTAATTTCACTAATTTAATGGATCTACAACAATATAACAAAATTTGTAATGAAAATGATGATTCTCGACTTAGTATTTGCTACTTTCAATTGCATAATTACTCATGATAATGTGCCTCTGGTTAGTGAGGATGTTCATCATCCGGCATTAATGATCTATTTTGATCTTGTATCCTCTATTCAGCCCAATTTTCCACAATTTCGTAGTAATGCATAATACAATTTCAAAAAAGCAAATTTTATTAGATTGTATAATGCCTTAAAGGCTTTAGATTGGTCTACCTTAAATAGTTGAACTAACATTGATGAGTCGTGCAGTATTTTTTATGAAGTTCTGCATAAGGTCTTCGAGCAATATGTGCCCCACTATAAAAATAAAAACAATGCCAGCAATATGAAATATTCGCCTTGGTTTAGCAGTGAAATCATACGTTATATCAGGTTAAAGGAGAAACTATTTCGAAAGTACAAAGTTTGTAACTCCCAGTACCACTTTGCTGAGTTTAAGAAGATACGCTTGGTGGTTAAAAATCTAACCAGGGCTGCATATGCAAATTACCTAGATGAAATAGAAATCTCCATTAACACTGACAGTAAGAATTTTTGGTCTTTTATTAGGTCCAAAAAAAAGGTATATCCAGAATACCTGGGAAAATGCACAGTGATGGTGTTTATTTTAACAATCCCGAAGACATTGTGAATAAATTTGCGGAACATTTTTCCGCTGTTGTTGAGAACCCAGATTGTCCATAGTAGAAATGTACCTGCTATGCACTATGATAATTTTGATCTTCAAATCGTATCGGAAAGCAATGTCATGCATGCTATTCGAAAATTGAAAAATAAGCAAACAGCGGGGTTTGATCAGGTACCATGCTTTTTAATTAAAGCTTGTGAAACTGTGTTTGTATCACCACTTCTAACTATTATAAATTTATCTTTGAAAACTGGAACCTTTCCCAGTGTGTGGAAAATTTCACGTGTCTGCTCTGTGCACAAGGTAAATGATATTAACGTTAGCAACTACAGGCCAATTACTATACTGTCAAATTTCTCTAAAAATCTTTGAGATGGTTGTTTATGTCATTATATATAACGCAGTTAAAAGTGCAATTTCTCATCATCACCATGGCTTTGTTGAGAAGCGTTCAACAGTTACTAACTTGTGCAGTTTCGTTCAGTTTGAGGCTGAAGTTCTTGATTGTCAAGGCCAAGTGGACACTGTGTATACTGATATTTCTAAAGCCTTTGACCGTCTCAACCATAACATTTTGCTTAACAAACTAAGCAGTTACAACTTTTTGTACCCTAGTATTAAATGGTTGACTTCATATTTATCCGATCGTACTCAGATTGTCGAACATGGCGGTTTCTGTTCCTCTCCATATAAACCCATTTCTGGTGTACCGCAGGGGTTCAATCTTGGGCCGTTGCTCTTTCTACTTTTTATAAATGACTTAGTCTCAGTATTAACCTGTGAAGTGTTAGTCTTTGCCGATGATGTTAAAATTTTTGTAGCCGTGGAAACATTAACAGATTGTATTAAATTACAAGATAATATAAACCTTGTGAATGATTGGTGCATAAATAACAAGCCAAGCTTGAATGTTACCAAATGTAAAGTGGTAACTTACTCGCGGAAAATTCAACCTTTAGTGTTCAACTACTCAGTGGCTTCTATGTTGATTCGATGTAGCAGGAATACTGACCTAGGTGTCGTGTTTGATTCAGATCTTTTGTTTAACTCACATATTTTATATATAATCGCATGTGCTAATAAAACACTTGGCTGCATTTTATGCAATTGTAGTCAGTTTAATATTAATACACTAAAACTATTTTTTTTTTGCTTTGGTGAGATCACGCCTGGAATACTGTCTTGTAGTATGGCATCCCTTTTATGAGCGATATAAATTACTTCTGGAAAGTCCTCAACGTAGATTTTTAAAGTACTTATGGTATAAAAACATCATATTTATCCACCCAGGGGTTTCCAAATCAAGCATTACTTGATGAATTCAGCACGAGTTCTCTTAATACGAGGCATCTGTTAGTTACCATTACATTCCTCCATAAGCTGTTACACAATAATATTGACTGTATGTATATATTATCTAAAATTAAGTTCCATATACCACGTAGTGGTAGTAGAGGAAAACTTGTGTTTTATGTTGCTTCTGCTCGTACAAACTTGCTGCTTAAAGCACCCATAACTGTTATGTGCTCTTTGTGTAAGTTTCTGTAGCAATTGTGATATTTTCAATGAAGAGCTAAATCATTTCACTAGTACTATAACTTCTAGCTAGGTACATAGGCTTAGGTAGATTTATTAAATGTATACGTATACTCTGTTTCATTTATTCTCATATATTGTACATGCTGTATAGTGACTGTATCAAAATGTTATGTTTGTAACTGTATTTATTTTTTGTGTTGTTTGTTCTGTAATTGGCATTTGCTGTTAGGCAATAAAGACATTATTATTATTATATAGTTGTTAAAAATTTATCGTGTTTTGATTGATGTATTTTGCAATTTAATTTGGATCATTACCATAATTCAATCCCAATCAAAAATTAAAAATTCGTCACTTTATTTGTAAAATAATTGTAAGAAATAGCAATCCAAACTTAAGTAGCAGATATTGGGTTATTTAGATTGTAAACAAACGAATGACGCTTCCTGCTAAATTGTAAACAAGGTAAATTTAAAACCAGTTCTTGTGCTATCAAGTTTGAGCAAGGGGTAAGATATGCATCTGTGGGATAACGTTTTCACTTTTCAAGTAATATAATAGATATATCCTTGTAGGTAACCAAACGCAGGCAATGCAGAATCGTCGAATCAAAATAAGCCGAAGAGCCAGTTCATTTGTAATAAAGGATCCGGATCGCACGGCTCTCAGCTGGGAGCCGATTCAAAAAAATGGGTCGTTCGCAAACGACTCATCTCTAATACAATATAAAAATATACTTAATTATTATTTAAAGGTATAACGTCAGCAACCCTGATTTTCACATTACACCTATTAAAAAGCTAAGGTAAAATTTACCACTCTAGGGCTTGTGCCTGAAATAAACACTTAGTGATGGCAGTCTTAAACATCTTGATCTAGGCTATGCTAAATATTAAACCTGAGTACTTATTGAAGATTTCAGCACTTTTATATTCAAAAGAGCTCTTGAATTAAGAGGTTTTGTGCTTTGGTATTGTAGCATTGTAGTTATTCCGAAGGTTCAAATTGTGGCTGCGTGACCTCAAGATTATTGTACTGTATAGATAGCTAGGTGGCCCTGATTTATATAAGTTGAACAAAAGTACAGCAAAATGTAGTTGACATTGAGATCGTAATTATAAGATCTTCAACTCGTATATAGGCATAACATGATCCATACGTCTTACATTATATGAAAATCTCAAACATGAATTCTGTAGAATTTGCAGCTTGTTTTTTAGATCAACCGATAAGTAGTTAAAGTATATTGCTCTGTAGTAATGACTTGATACTAGACTTTGACATAGTTTCCATTTTGTATTTGATGATAGTAAAGTCTTGTATCTATACAATGACTTAAGCTTATAATAACTTACACTACATACCTTATGAACATGCTTTTCAAAGGTTAGGTTGCAGTCGAAAATAACACCTAGGTTTTTTAACAGTTCACTAAAGTTCAGCACATGATTATTGACCACAATGTTGTCAGAGGCATTAGATTTAAATACTTTGCAGCCATGGGGTAACCCCACACACAAACAGGTACTTTTTAAGGGATTCAACTTTAATCCAGTGGCTAACGATCATTCCTGTACCGTAATTAAACACAAATTAGTTTCCTCAATTGCCTGATTTGCCAAGGTAGGGCTACTGGATATGTAAAGTCGTGTATCATCAGCGTACATATGGATGCCACAGGTTTTTGGCACTATTAATGGTAGATCAGCAGTGAAGATGGTAAATAAGAGCAGTCCTAAAATGCTGGGACCGTCCAGACAGGTAACTTTCTATGAAGTGTAGTACCTCACAACTTATCCCGTAACAGGAAAGTTTAGCTAGAAGTAATTTGTGACGTATAATGTCAAAAGCATTACCATAATCTAAGAAGACAACTTTAGTTGTTTCGGAATTGTCTATATTTCTAGCAATTTCATCTGTAATTTTGCTTACAGCTGTAGCTGCACTATGTCTAGGCCTAAAACCTGACTGGCTCTTGGGAAGTATTCCAATGACTTCAATGTACTTCATAAGTTGCTTGTAAATTATATATTCGACAACCTTTGATGTGGGAGAATGCTAGTTGATCTGAGTTCTTTGTAAGAGATGGCAACACTAACTTTGGCTAAAAAGATGATGATCGACTCTTTACATAATGGTGGTATGACCGAGGACTCAAGAATGATATTGATAAGAAGCGTGAGAGTATCAAGACAATATGGGATTACCAGCTTTAACATTTTCATGCCGATTCCGTCAAGACCAACAGCATTAGATTTCAACCTAGGAATAGCTAATGTATGTCATCTTTGAAAGCTTAGTTTTTCCGTCATAATGGGGTACTTATTGTTCTGGAAATATGTTTTGAGTGCTGTCTGCTATGGTATTTAAAGGGATACTGTTAATAAAAAAGTCATTGATGAGATTATGATCTTAATCTGTAACATTAATTATATTTTTGGGTTTCTGGTGGATGTTTGCTCTTTCAAAAAAGTTCCATAGACTTTTTAAGTTATATTTGTAACTTGAAATTTGATGTTTACAATAGGCCTGTTTCTCATTTTTCACGGCTTGTGTGACAATTTTGTATCTTAAAATAGTCGTAAGTAGTTGTTTTCTGCATCTTGATATATTTCTCATGAGCTGCATTTCTTAGTTTAATCATTTGTCTAATGTTATAGGTTAGCCACCCAAGATTTCGAATGCTATAACTTTTCTTGTGCACTTCGGAGCATGTGGTGGTTTAATTATGTTTTGGAACTGTTTCGGCCTTCATGACTTAACATTTAAAAATAAGTATCGTTCTGGGGAGGACAAAATTCCAGCTAAAATATTAGCCTTATTATCATTAAAAATAGTTACGTATATTGCCGAGTTAATCAAGGAATCGTTCCAAATAGGGATATTTCCAACATACCGTAAGCATGGAATAGTTATTCCAGTGCATAAGGGTGGCTCCCATTCTGTAAACAATTACAGGCCGATCTGCTTATTGCCAGTTTTTCCAAACTAATTGAATATTAGTAAAAAAAAAACAAACCCTTGTACTATTTTCACTATAAAATATAATATTTTTACTCCTGCTGAATAAAATCCACTGGATGCATTTATATTTTTCTAAACAATGCTTACCAAGCATTAAATAAGAAAAAACTTTGGTAGCGGCATTAAAAATCACGTACTACTCTTATCTAAATTAGAATATTATGGTATTAAGAGGAATCCCAAACAATCGGTTTCAGTCGTTTTTACAAGGATGATCACAGTAAGTTAGGATCAATGATGGAACAGAATATCTAATAAATTAGGTATAAAGCTGGGAGTACCACAAGGTTCAGTCCTTGGCCCTTTATTGTTCTTATTCTTTATAAATAATTGTCGGATCTACTATTTTTGCTAATTTACACTATTTTTGCAGACAACATAAGCCTTAGTTGGAATGCCACCTCGATTGACTCATTAAATTATCTCTACAGCCAGTTGCTCTAAATAAATTTTTAAGTCTAATTATTGAAACAGAACTAAACTGGTCTGAACTTATAACAGATCTAGCCTAAAAGTTGTCCTCTGTTTGTTTTGAATTAGTGCTGCCTCCAATGCGATATCAGAGGAATGTGCTTTGAGTGTGTATTATGCACTATTTGAATCAAGGTTAAGGTTGACGAACATAAAATAGCCCCATGATCATATATTCAATATAGAATTTTTTGCTATTTACTGCATGCTTCAGGCTGACAAATCTGCGTCTATCATCAGGCAATAAAAATTAAAGACTAACACATCAACAATTGTAAGCCAATAAACAAGAATTGTAAAAAGACATGTTCACTGAAATATAAAAATTAGGTTAAAATACACATTTGTATAATACTGACAGAATAAAATTTTTGTTAAACAGTACGTAAAGCAGTAGATACCAATTATTTAATTTAATTTAATTTAATTATTTAATTTATCCTTTCAATTTTGAACCTTTCATAGGGTGTAACCCCATCAAACACGAAAAATTATAGCATAATGAAGAGATGAAATTAACATCTGCTGCCATGGCCAAGTATGAAGTAGACCACATGTGGACAAGTAACCAATTCAAATAAACAACGATAGATTATAAAGTTACGTTAACGTGAATTTAAATATTTTGATAGTTTCATTATCATACTATTAGAATCAAACTCTGTGACTACATACAAACAGTTATTATTGGAAGGTCCTTTTATTTCCAATATTTCTAGAAAATCCAACTTATAACTCATAAAATATATAAAATTTTATAATTAGTGTCTGAAGAAATAATTACTGTTAACGATATGGGAAGCAACAGAAGATTTATTTTGAGAAAGGGATGTGTCAACACGATATTTACTAATTAAAGGTTTGTGTTCACTAAACCTCTGATCAAAACAGTGGCCAATCTGGCCGATATAATAAGAATTACAAGTATCACAAATTAGTTTGTAAACGCCAGATTTCTGAAGAATATTTAATTTATTTTTATAATGAATAAGGCGACTACCTAAATTATTATTAATGGGAAAAGGTATGTTAGTATTGTATTTAGCAAAAATGTTTTTTTAATTTACAAAAAATGTTAAAATAGAAAGACTATAAAGAAGTGACCAATTATCGGTTAGAAGTTCAAGATAAGTAGGAAGTTCAATTTTTCTTTTTATGTTGTGATAAAGTCTATTAGTTAAATTGATAGGATAATTCTAATGAATCTATGAAAAAGTAGTAAGCCAATTTGTAGAAAATTAGAGAGCCCTAAAGGCTTTAATACCCGATAATATGGAACAAGTGAATTTCCTTGTAATATTGCAAAAATTAGATCCAATTTGCCGATAACGATAAAGAAATTTCAACTATTGATACCGTACTAGATTTTGTATCAAAGCAGTGTCATATACTTTAGATAATCTAGTACCGGTTTTTAATTTAAAAACAAATAAATTTGTTAAAAAGAATCCAGATCCATGGCAACACATGCTCCTGTTGGCTAAATCTACAGCAGGTTGCGTCCTTTGTTCTCAGGACCATAATTTATCTTCACGTACTTCATTTAAGTATAAAGCGCCCCGTGGATACTTTCGTTGGATTAAAAAATCATGGTTTGTGTTTAATATGCTTTCAAGGTTCCCATTCAACTACATCATGACAAATAAAATATGCGTGTAAAGAGTGTCATACTTCATTATTACATTTTAATAGTTATTCAGAAATTCAGGGAAAAACCTAAGGATGGATCACCTATTCGTGATGCCAGTCCTGACTTAATAAGACTTCTGAAATCGATAGTTTAGATAACACACCTAGTACGTCAGGTATGGCAGTGTTTTCAGGCATGACAGAGTCGATGCCTTCTGTACTCTTAGGTACAGCCATTGTGAATATTACAAATGCCTGTAAGATCCAAATCCCTATAAGGATTTTGTTGGACTGTAGCTCTCAGTTTAATTTCATTACCGAGCGCTGTGTACAAAAATTAGGTTTAATTAGGAAGACTTCATCCATGCTTATCAGGTGGGTAGGCCTTTAATAAAAGCATAGGTGTGGCTACTTGCATATTGCAACCTCGCGTTAACGGACCACAAGTTGTTGCCACTGCACAAATATTATCGTCTATTTGTGGTGACATGCCTTCAACGCCTTTGTCCAAGGTAGATTATACCCATATACAAAATTTAAATTTGGCCGATCCTTGTTTTGAATCGAGCGGATCTATAGACATGCTTATTGGGGCAGAAGTATTCCCTCAAATCTTATTAGGCAAAATTATTATTAGTATGCATAATGATGATCCTGCAGCTATCCACACTATATTCAGTTATGTCGTCAATCATAAATGCGTCGAATTGCTATTTGTGAAATCGACGCTAGATGAAAGTATAAAAAAATTCTGGAAATTCGAGCAAGTTTTGACCCATATGGAGGTGGAACCTTCTGAGAAACATTTTATTGAAACCCACTCGAGAAGATCAGATGGGTGGTATGTAGTATCTCTACCTTTTAAGGATAATTGTCCGCCTTTATTTGGGACAAGTTACACAGTAGCATTGCAGTGTTTGAAATCACTTTAAAATATGCCATTACAAAAATCCTGATTTGCACTCGTTATATACAAGAGTGATGCAGAATTATATTAATTCAGAACATCTCACCCTAGCTGCACCTGCAATAGAAGTCTAATGTCTTTTATGTAGGTCACCATGGAGTTTTCAATTCACAATCGGCATCTACTCCACTTCGTGTGGTAATGCAAATTGGATAATGTGTTGTCTCTGAACGATGCCTTGTAGCCAGAGCTGGAATTGCATGCTAATTTAATTGAAGTTTTGTTAAATTTTCGATTACATAAATATGCATTAGTTGCGGAATTAAGCAGATGTTATCTTCAAATATTGGTGCATGAAGATCATCCCAATTTCCAACGAATTTTGTGGAGAACATCTACTTCACAACCTGTTCAAGAATATATTTTTAGTAGGATGATGTTCGGTGTAACTTCATCTCCTTATTTGGCAATGCATGCAATTAAACAATTAGCTATAGATGAAGCGGCAGAGTTTGCAGTAGTTTCTAAAGTGCTTCAGAATGACATTTATGTTTGATGTCATTTCAGGAAGTGATTCTATAGAAAAAATTTGTGCATTAATGCAGGAGCTAATAACCCTCTAAAAAAGGGAGACTTTGAACTTAAAAAATTTGTAAGCAACATTTATTTTAGAGAGTTTGGATTCTCCATTGCAACACACAATGTCATTTTAGGGTTTCAATGGACTTCATCTAATGATAATTTTTTTTATAATGTCAGGTCAGTAAAAGGTATTTGCGTTAGGCATACCATTTTATCAAAATTGGCTACGATTTTTGATCCCTTAAGGTGTTTGCTCCCGGTCATGGTATACACTAAGTGTACTATACAAGAATCATGGATATTAGGATTAAATTGTGATGAAAACCTCCCTTAGAGTTTGTTTCCTCTTGGAATGCATTTGAAGCAGAAATGGGTTGTTTGAAAGAGGTGTCCATACCTAGGTTTTTTTTTGCATTCAAGAAAACAGCTTCTTATGAGCTACACGTTTTTTGGTGACAGTAGTGAAGTGGCTTCTGTAGCCGCATTCTATTTACAAATTATACAAGCTTCTAGTGATTCTCACACACATGTAATAATTAGTAGGACGAGGATAGCTCCCTTAAGAACTATATACCACACCATGAATTATGTGGTACACTGCTTTTAGCAGACTTATCATTTACCCAAAATGACTTCCGAAATAAGATTTTTTTTAAGAATGCACTCTCATGGTTTGGTCCTCAGGTGGTCTTAGCTTGGTTGCGTTCGCCCTTCATACCCGTGGAAAATGTTGGTCACCAATAAAGTGGCTTTGAAGTAAGTACAATTGAATAGTATTTCCTGGCTCTATGTTCGATCGCATGATAACGCTTGTGATTGTGCATCACAAGCTTTACTACCCTCCCAGTTATTTAACCATTCGTTATGGTTGGTGGAGCCTAAGTGGCTCAACCAATCTTGGGATTGCTGACCGGCTCAACCTATTCTAAAGAGTACTAGAGAAGAAATTAAGGAAAATGGTTACTTATCAGCATTGGTCAAAGAAAGTACGTGCTTAATCAATAAATTTTCAGCCGATAACTAAATTACATAGGGTCTTTAGATATTGTTTACGATTTATTAATAATTGTCGCAAAGAACAGCAATTTTATGGACCCATTAATATTATGGAATGTCGTAACCCAATTTTGATCTTGATATGGATTGTGCAACAGGAGGGGCTTCAGTCTGATATCAATTGTTTAGCCAAAGAGAAGACATGCAGCAAATATATACGCAAGTTGAACCCCTTTTTGGATTCGCGAGATTTAGTACAAATTGGAGGTAGACTTCATCACTCATCTCTAAATTACGATTCTAAATTTCCTGTTTTACTGCCAAAACGAGGAAGATTGACTAATTTAATTATTGAACATATCATACAATGTATTTGCATTCTGGGCTAGAAAACTTACTTCCATTGTTGGACGGACAATTTTGGATATTGTCACCTCATAAAACATTAAATACGTTTTGTCAAGATGTTATATTTGTTTTCGGGCAAACCCATTCGTATTGTTTCACCTGACCTCCCAAGGATCGAGTGTAGGAATTTAAGGCATTCAAAGTTGTAGGAGTTGCCTTTGCTGGGCCATTTTCTGTTACATCCAATAAGTTGTGAGGAGCAGAGGTGCTATAAGCATACCCTTTGTGTATTTGCACGTTGTTTGATAAAGGTCATACCCTTAGAGTGTGCTTCGGAGTTATCTACAGATGTCTTTTTGCCAGCTTTAAATCGATTTTTTGACAATCGGGGCCCATGTGCCCATACTTATGTGATCGTGGCACAAATTTTGTGGGTATCAACAAGGTCACCGTAGAACATTTTCGTACTACCTTGCACGCACAGAGGAATTAACATGACATTTCAACCCCCCTGGTGCTCCCCATATGGAGATGTATGTAAAGCCGGCATTAGATATGCCAAGAGTCACAGGTGATCAAATATTGACGTTTGAGGAGATTTCAACAGTCCTTCCCCCAAATTGAAGCATTACTTAATTCAAGGCCCCTATTTTGTAGCAGCTCAAACCCCCAACGATATACAGGCAATTACCCTTAGTCATTTTTGACTATAAAGCCTTTGGGCATCTTTATTGAGGAAGATTTTTCTAGAAGTAATTTGTCCCGTCTATTTTGTTGGCCGAAACTGCCAGCTTTATACCAGCAATTTTGGCGGAATTAGAATATCTCAATACTCCTCAAACTAACAACCGTTTCATTTCTGAGAGTATCCCCTTAAGGAAGTAACTGCGGTTTTAGTATGTAACGAGTTAGCTCTGCCATTGCATTAGCCATCGGATTGTGTTGTTGCCGTGCATCCTGGATTTGATGGCTAGGTGCGAGTCGTTACTGTTCAAATAGCTACTAGATCTTACAAAAGACCTGTAGTCATTTATGTCTTCCTATCCAATTAGTAATTGTAATTATTTCCTTAGAGTTAAGGTATTATTTTTTCTCTCTTGAGATTGTAGTTTTCTTTTCTTTTATTAATGAAACTTAATTCATATATGCTTTTGCAAAATATTATTTTACGGTAGACAGAATGTTCTGTAAACTTGATTGTATTTGTGTTTTGGAAATCACCGTGCCGTGCCCACTCGTTTACGACTGTGCAACTTAGCAACTTGTATTTTTAAATATGAGTTGAGAGATGAGTTTTAACCGTTCATGATTAGACATTGTCTATTGCTATTATTGATATGAAACATGCATGTGTTTGTTGAATGATGCGCACTTCGGTACCTGTACATACAGTGCTTAGTTAATATTAATTTACTTCTTAAATACAACCGTTGGTCTTCTATTAGTGAGCAACAATGCTTGAGGTGGTTCATATACCAGGATCAACATCAGCACGTGCTGGAAGCAGTTGGAGTTTGGTGAGTCCTTAGGAAATAGTACCTCATTTATTAATGTTGCTAGGTAGAGACCTGGTTGCAATTGAATACAAGTAACATATCGAGTAAACTTATCATGTCCAAACATTGTAATTATAAAAATTCAAAACAGTCCACTTTTATAGATACACCTGCATTAAATTGGAACTTTGTGGGGTAAGTTTTGGAATGAGAGAACTGCTGTGTTTGGATCTTTACTACTAAATGATTAGGAAAAAATTCTGAGTGGTTGGAAATTTCTGAATTGAAAAGTGGGCACTTTTACGTAATGTTTTAAAAACAAGATTATGAATTTTTAAATGTTGTGTATTTTGGTAATAAGATAGTAAGTGAAAATAATGAAATTCACTGAATTAATTAGTAATTTGAAACGTGAGAGTCATTAATGAAGTTTAGGGTATAAAGTATTAAACGGAAAGTATTTTGGAAAGGACAATGTTATAGTGTAAAGTTGGTATTGAACTGTTTTCCCGTTTGATGAACGACATTACCATTAATTTGGGATTCCTTAATGTAATAATTAAAGAGGAAAGCAAGAAAATGCGGAACTTCCAATAGTTTTGTATGAATTAAATTCAGTTTTTCTTTAGGATTTAGTTCAACAACACCTGGGCAGATTGCAAATAAGTTATTTTTAGAAAAGTATATGTGCATATGTAATGCAATTATGTTTTTACGTTAATACAGGTTAAGTTAGGTCGATTTTTATTCAATTATTTATGAAATAGGTATCAAGTTACTAATTTGTAAAGATTATCCAGTTACCCCAATGATAGTCATACCTGGAAGGAATATTTTATTTTAACAGATAAACTTGACGACCAACTGGTAGAAAACCAAAGCAAGGAAGTTTTAGGTGGAGTAACAGTCTTCCACATAACAAAAGCACATCACAAAGCTTGCAGTGACAGACTGTTTGGTGCTGCTCGATATTGACCGAGACAATACCCATCTTTTAGGGTGTATATGTAATTTTTTAATCAGAATCTTTGTTAGTTATCATTTTTGTATTTCTTTGTTGTCCTTTATAATCTTTTCACATTTATCTATAGGAACACACACTACCGCATCACTGCAGTTACCCGATTCACCATTTTATTGTCGCAGAGTCCCTGCCTTCAGGGCAAATCAAAATTTAAAATTGTAGTAATATTTCACATGTAACAAGCTATTATTTTGTTTTAGTTTGTCACAATGCTTATTTCTGCTTAACAATGGTTTTGTAAATGACTCATACTGTGAAGGTTTCCAGCTAATCATCCAAAAATTTTGTTACTTGGCTGTCTTCTTTCCAGGCAATTGTTAAGATACATATGCCCAGCTTCAGCGGCATTACTATGATACACTTTGTAACGCCTAATAATGTCAAACTTTTCGTCAAGTGAAAAATTATCTTCTGTTTTAAGGAATAAAGCCCTCAATCAATCAGAACATATTTGTAAATAAAAAATTGTAACTGCGTGACAGTTTACAAGAATAACATTTAGTTTAAATCCGTATCTTTATTCAAATTAAACTGAAAACCACAAATATGATCGTTTTATTTCTGCAAATACATAGCGAAACTGGAAAGACGGGTTGTAAATTATTTTAAACGCAACAAAAATGAAAACAAACCAACCATAACCACAGAATTGTATAGTAAAGGAATGTCTTTTTTCAATGTGCGCATCCCAAGTATAAGCTTTTCACATTTTAGTAGAATAAATTCCATGCAATATGACAATTTTAACAGACGTTGAAATTATCACAAAAGAGAAACTACATACTTTGTATTAACTAGAGACATTGATAATGCAGAATACACACCTATACGATTTCAATGATGTAATAACTTTATGCATTAGACTACAATATATGCAACTATACGGTTTCAGATAAAAAAAAATTACAGATACACCTACATAAATCACAGTATAACAGGAACTTCCAACATATTATTTATCATAAACATAATAGCAATATTGTGCAATAATATGAAATCCCCATGGACAAGATACAAAATAGAAGGAGAATTGAGGGAATCGAGCCAATTGAGTTTGAATCAATAAGAGTCGCAGAAATCGGTCACCTGAACACATCGAAAATGTAGAAAGACAGAACCAGAGAGGGGTCTTAATTCAAGATCGCCAAAGGGGTTAATTTAGGAAATTTTGGGATTAATAAAAATGAATGAACTCGAAAGGGATGTTAATGTAAAATTTCGAAAATGTGGCGAGATTCGGGTATGTTAGAAAGTGGAACGAAATACAGCCAAATGGGGAAGAAAATACGTGGCATATAAAAAGTTTGCGATTTTCCACTTAGTGAAAGGTAAAGTTCGAAACGCCTGCGGAAGGAATTTGCTCATTATGGCCGTGTATAAGGAGTGAAACTAAATTTGTTCATCCCGCCATTAATTTAGGAATTTTGAAATAATGCTGTAAGCGTTGTTTTGAAAAATAATGAAAATGTGTGGTCTGGATATTATTAGAATTTGAGAAAGTAAACTGTAAGTAATAGTATAAGCTTATGTAAGATACAGTACAATTTATATGAGGACATGGGCGTAAACATGTTTTGACATTTTTTTCGACATAGGACGTTAAGTGAAGGATAAATTTATTAGCAGTGAACTATTAAGAGATGTGTACGTGTTATGTATTTTGGAAAGGACAAGGCGATAGTGCAACGTTATTCTTCAGTTGTTTGATAAACAACGTCACTTATTTGGGTATACTAATATAACAATTAAATAGGAAAGCAAGAAAATGCGGAACAACGAATTGTTTTGTTGCTGGATTGGGTTATGTTTTTCTTTAGGGTTTAGTTCAATAACACATGGTCAAATTGCAGATAAGTTATTTCTAGAAAAGTATATTTATATGTGTGTTTTGAAATTGTTTTTACGTTAATAGAGGTTAAGCTTTACGTGAATTTTTATTTTAATTATTTAAAGAAATAGCTGAGAACAAGAAATAATAGGTACACGTCTAACCAATTCCAGAACTGAAGACCTAATGATGATGAAGGGAATGGGGATATAATTAGTAATTTGTGAAGGTAGTCCAGTTGCACCACTGCTAGTCATATCTGGAGGAGTATTTTATTTCGAGCAATTTAATTAGACTAATTTGTTAGAATACCCAATCAAGACAGTTTATGCGGAATACTGGTCTTCCACATAGAAGAAGAAATCACAAAGCTTGCGACGACCAACTGTTTGACACCTCTCGATATCAACAAAAACAAGACCTTTCCAGATATGTGTTAATGTAATGTAGAATTTTTAGTTGGAGATCTTGTTATTTATCATTTTTGTATTTCCTTATTGTTCTATATATTTTTTGCATTTATCTATAGGAACCCACTCCTGCACCACTGCAGTTAGCCGTCGCATCCTTTTATTGTTACGAGGTTTCCGCACCTTCAGGGCAAATCAAAATTTAAATTGTTGTAACACATAGTTGACCTATAACAGTAAATATTTCACCCGTAACAACAGGACCATATTTAAATGTCATACAATAAAATTGATATTATCAGCAAAAGCCCATAAAAAGTAACTGTGAGGAAATGTTTTTCATTTTGTTCTTAATATCAGAAAAAAATTGAATAATTCATTTTTTTTAATTTCTTTAAATCCAAAAAAAATTTAAATTGTTATACTTTCATATTAGTGTGTTGAGTTCAGTATCTGCACACGAACATTTTAGTTCTTACTTAATTAAATCTTATATTTCTTATTTTTTTACTATTATTTGAAAAATTATTAACAATTTCGATCCATTAAAATTTCCGCTTTGTTTATCTTACACAGCATTATTGAGAATTACACTTTATATTATTTTATGCGAAAAGTTAGACAACTCTTCTTACACATACGTTCAACGCTACAACCGTTCTGCTGAAATCTTGACCAGATGTTTCGAGTGTTCACAGTAGTTCTGTGTGTCAGAATACAACCATAAGTTGGCGGTATGAATTATTGCAGAAGTTAGTTAGTTTGCGAAAAATTAGAAATATCCCATCTCCTTAAATAAGGAAGAGTATAGTTCATGTAAAGTTTAGTGAAACAATGAAGTAAAATCGTAAAAGTCATGGGACTATTGGATTCATTTTCATGCTACACCCTTGACAGATATCATTGGTATTGTAAATTTATATACTCCTCATGATTTTTACGATTTTTACTTCATTGTTTCACTAAGCCTTAAGGCTTACACTCATCTTTATTAAAGGATATAGAATATTTCTAATTTTCCATAAACGAACTATCTGTTCTGCGATAATTTGTAACACCAACTTGTGGTTTTATTCTGACAAACAAAACTACTATCAACACTCAAAATATCAAGTCAACGCCTTCTCAGGAGAACCAGTCGTAGTGATGAACGACGCGACGCGAATAGAGACTTGTTTAACTTTTCACATGAAATTTTAATGGATCAAAATTGTTAATAAATTCTCAAATAACTGAAAAGAGAAATAAGAAATATAAGATTTAATTAAGTATGAACAAAAATATTTGCGTGCAGACACTGAACGTAATAAGTGGCCATTTAGTTATGCAACTTTTATCCCATTTAACTCAAACTGATCGTGATCCCAATGATAGACATCCTTATCTTGGACACAGTGTATCTCATATACAGTAATTCGATTAATCTTGCTGCTAAAAACTTTTACTGAGAAAGACAATTTTGTTGTAATAACAAGTTCTTTCAGTAAACCTACTGCATATATAATTTTGTACAATTTTTATGATTTTATCTACAGAAATAATCACTGATAAATTTATACAGATATTAATTTCCAATTGCGTTTAATTTGGCATGCTACATTCGCTCAATTTCAACGGCAATATCATGATACAATAATTGCTTCTGTACTTCTTCCTCAATTAAGTTGTGATCCATTAAAGATCAAGAAGGATTTGTTTCTTATAGCACAGACAATAAATTCAAGTTTACTGGCATGGACTATCCAATCAGTGTGTACTAGTACATACAATATTGCACATAAACATATTAAATATGTATGTTGGCAATTTCCAAAGTAGAACAACAAATGATCAACTCACGGTATTGCAGTTCATAAAATTGGCAAACGTTTAATAAATTTTCTATATTATTTATTTTTCAATTTCCCTACAACTGTTGTTGAACTGAATTAGAAGACATTTATGAAGAATAATACTATTCTTATATTTAAATCGTCTTTATGATTCCAAGACTTTTGTTAGAAATTTGTGGAGAGACTTTAACTACTGCGAAGAGCTGTAATACTTGACACTAGTCATCAGTCCGTTGCTCTGCAAATGTACATGTTTAATTTTTTTATATATGTAACCCTTTGGCATTACGTTAGTTATACAGAATCCAGATGAAAAAGAAAAATTAATCTAAAACGATCGATTTAATATTGATGTACCCTGTATACTCTGATTTCATGAATAGTAGCAAGACAATAAGTAAGACATTTTAAGAAATTGTTGATTCTATCAAAATCATAAACTTAGAAAACCACAAAAACATCGTTTAATTTGTTAAGTACATATTGGAACAGAACTCGTGTTCATAAATTATGTTAAACCGCAAAAAAGCTAAACCAAATATTTATTTCAGTAAATTTACATAATGGAATCATGTCACTTGAAGAAAGCTTTTAAAATAAAGAAGTAAATAATCGTGAAATTATTAATACGCATGTTCCAGATCACAGTTATTCCAAATATAGGAGTTTTTACAAATTTTATTAAAATAAATTAGAATTAGAATTGCAATACAAAGAAAACACCACACACACTTAAGCAAATTCATATTATGTAAAAACTAAGATGCGTTGAGGTGAAATTCACGAATATCAGATTACAGATTACAATGTATTCATTTATATTCCTGAAGACAGAAGGAAGAACGGAACGTTAACCGAAGTACATCACACAATAACCCTACAACTGATTTTTCCAATGCTCTACCTGAAGGTACTACATTGGCCAGGAAGCTAGTTATTTTTACTTAGAAATTTTGAATTTTGCCGAACCCTACTTTACCAAGCAAGGTAGGGATCTTTAATGTACATGACAACACACATGTGGAACCCACATTATATCTCTCATCTGTACGAGGGCGTATTTTTGTGAAAAAGATTCCCTAATATTTTTCAAGTGGTTTGTGTTGGGATCAGCAGTCATACGAGAACCTGTATGATTCATAGAGCTGCATAATTACACGATACCACAAGTACTTTCTCTGGATTCATCCCATAAATCCAATAGGAAGACATAACAAAACCCCCCGACGGAACGTAAAAAAGAGGGAGAATTGAATGACAATAATTTTGTTCCTAGAGAAAATAGAAACTAATTATCTGCGAATCTTCAACAAGACACAAATGAGTATGAACGTGAAAGGGTAGCTATAGATATCTCGGATGTTATAAAGTAAACTTCAGACATAACATTGTGTGGTGTCATGGATTTTTGTCACACCCACAACATTCAGATTGGTACGAATTGGTTCCTAGTATTAACTTGGAAATAAGCACAAAAAAGCAAATAAATCTACTCCTAGCTAATGATGGAATTCTTTGACTCACCGGAAAATTATACTGCAGGTTAGCTGTTTGTTCAACATTGTTGGTTTCGTGTACTGAGGCATTTATGCATTGTTTTGTTCCATAAAATATTGATAAACTTATACATGTCCACTTTAAGTATAGCATAATTTTGAGTAATTAATTGTATAAAACCGGGATATTGCCAGTTTTAATTGCCAATTTGATATGTTGTGAATTGTTATTATGGTTAATTATCAAGGTTATGATTACTTGAGAATGACCTGAACATAAAATTTTACCATTCTGTGTATTTGTTTACAAGAGTATCGCTGCCGCTGATATTTACACTGCTATAAGTAAATTTAAAATTGTTGTATGTACACTTGTTTACAGGAAGATGAAATGATGTTATCGTAAAATAGATTTAGGTGATGTTGTTATATTTAGTTAAACATATGGGTGGCATTTTGTAAAAAAGGAATTTTATTTCACCAGGAGGGTAAAGTAATTGAAATCTCCCCAGAAGTACCTGTCGTCTAGGGTATTCATAACTAGATGAGACTAAATGACTTGGCGCCCATAATTCGACACAATCGAAAGCCTTTTAAAGTGTTTTGGGAACGTAATTTTGAAATTACACCTATATTATATTTTTCTAATTTGTGTATAGTTTTCCATAACGACCCACACTTCATTAGTTGGCCAGCGCACACTTATTTTGCTTCGGGATTTCGGCCTCTTCTGGGCAATTCCAAATTTAAAAACTATCAATTAGTTATTTTTCAGTTTGCAGCCAACTAAACAGCATTTTCATTGTATGAAATTTCAAGAAATCCTTTGACCACAAAAAAATTACAAGTCTAAAATCTACATGAATATATTGCAATTGATGTGGAGTTCTCTAAAATTTAAATCTGTAAAATAGAATTTTTCTCGTGGTTACCCTCTTCACATTAAATACAGTGGAATTATGTACGAGCACTTATCGATTATTAGTACTATTAAATATACCTAGAAAGTATTCAAGCTATTACCAAACCACAACCGTTAGTAGATCACCTCCTTAGGATTTTCTATACTGCGCCATTGTATTTTTGTCTGGAAGTAGTCAATAACCGCCAATGGTACGTCTTTTATTGCCTGGTCATATCGCACAAGTTCTGGTATGTCTAATCCTTCCCACCTTATTATAAATGCAATCTTTTCTAAAAAACAAAGAATTGAAAGAAAATACTACTTATACAGTTGTTGAGTAATTTTCACATTACTTAATGTTCAAGTCTTTCAATGTAAGATCTATAAGACTGAATCATTGGTTTGCTCATAATAATCAAGCATACCTTTCAATATATTAAGCTTGCCAATATAAACACTCGCAAAACCAGAATACTGCGAGTGAAGGAATAGTTCATAATAATGATACACAAACGAATTAAGAATTACTTACTGATAAGTAATTAATGCAAAAATAGAACTCTATTATATGCATTAATATTGCACCATCAGTTATATTATTATTTCAGATCGATATGATCATCATAATGATTGTGTACATAAAGGTGCAAAATATTTCAATAGTTCCCCTTTTGGGACCAATTTCGATAAGGGTGCTATCAACTGACCGTTGTAAATAACAACCATATATTAATTGAAAACCTTCATTCAAAATTTAGGCTCTGGCTAGGTGTGTATTTTCTAAAGACCATACATGTGATTCAATTCTTTGTAAACATGGATTCATTTGACATTAGAAGCATTTCAGTAATAAAGTGAAGATTTTGTTCTTGCTGATTATACAGTCGAGTCCATGATGAAATGTAAGCTGCTGGACCCGTTATCTAGCTGTAGACAACGAATGATACAATATTGACTGTGTAGATATCCTTCGAATACTAGGTACATTGTAACGCATGGATGTTACAGTAAATAAAAACCAGATGCTAAAAGAGAAAAATGAATCTTGAACAGACAACTTAATATTAATATTTCGTGTATATTCTGCTTATAGTAGCGTTCATTAAGGAAGACATTTCAGTAAAATTGGCAGTTCTATTACAATCATAAAATTAAAAAACACAAAAGCATCATTTTATCTCTGTTAAATACATATTCAAACAGAATTAAGGTTCATAAATTATTTTAAACCACCAGAAGGGTACACAAAATATTTATTTCAGTGAATTTTTATAGTGTGATCATGTCATTTTAAGAAAGCTTTAGAAGTAAGAAGTAAATAACAGTGAGTTTATTAATATGCATCTCAAATATATAACTTTTTTTTAACAAATTTTAGTAAGATAAATTAGAATTAATTTACATTGTTATACGTTGTAAAAACCCAACGCAGAGTAGGGGAATTTCACAAATATCAGATTTCAGATGATTTTATCATTTTATATAATACGTTAAAATGTATTCATTTATATTGTTGAAGACAATGAAACGCGAATGTTAATCTAAGTAAATCACATGATACCAGAAATACTTTATCGGAATTCACTCCATAAACCCAATAGGAAGACTGTACCACGACAAAACCCCAACTGAATAAAAGAAAAAAGGGGAAAATAAATGACAATAAATAGATCCAATGGAAAACTAATTGTGCACTGGTCAGTAACAAGAACAGGTCAAAATTTAACATGTCGAGCACGTAATACGGCGATAACCCATGCACTAGGTGGTCGGTAGGGCGGAAAGTTGAAAGTGAACGTAACAGTTTCAATAAGAAAATTTTGGTTAAATTCTTTCAGAGAAAATATGCGGCATATAACTCGAAAGCGAAATATGCTGACAGGTACATTTACTTGCTGTCTAACATTTAAGCAGACACGTTTCACCCCTTATACCTAACTGATGTGTGTGTTCGTGCGCTTGAGTGTGGTGTGTGCACATGGGTGCATGCATGTGTGTGTGTGTGTGTATGTGTGCAAGAGTGTGTTTGTGTTATTTGTTTTGGGTGTTTGGGTGCTGTGTCTTTGTGTGTATGCATGTTTTTGTTGATCTTAAGTTTGCTCCCCCGGCAGGCACAGGGTAAATTCTCACACGTGGTCAGCCGTGGATATAATGTCATGATGACCGAGGGTGGGTTCAAGGGGTTATGGACTTGGAGAGTCCACCCCACCATTAATATGGAATTTGTGACAAGGGAGTTGTTTATAGTTAAGAAAATAAATAATACTGATGGTTGGAAATCCTGAAATCAAACAGTGAGTAATATTATGAACTATTATGTAACTTTTTAAAAATGTCTAGGTGAATTTTTAAGTGTCAATGGTGTTACTGTATGTAGTGAGAAATTAATTAAAGTGTAAGTCATTATTTTGTTGAACGATGATTTCGCGACAGAACAAGTGTTGGTTAAATTTAAACATAATGTTATAATTTTAAAATATTAAGAAATATGTACATATTGATTTTAGGTTCTTTTGAATGAACAATGAAACAATAGAATGAAAAAGCTGATATTTAACTGTTTCCTGTTTCTTATTAACAACATTTCTAGAAATTGTTATTTATAAATGATGTAATACAATATTGGGAACAGAAAAATTTGGAGTAATGATAGGATTATTGACGAATTAGATTTCATGTCCTTTTAGGATTTCTTTTAGCAATACCTGACCAGAGAGAGGTTAGGGAATTAAGGTTTTCTTTTAAGGAAAGTACATTTGTATTTTTATTAAAACTATTTAATGTTGATAGAACTTAAGTTTAGGTTGAATTTTGTTTGAATTTATTGAAAAACTACGTAAGCCAACACATTTGTAAAGGTTATCCAGCTACTCCAGTAATTGAATCGTATTTGAAAGGCATTTTATTTCTTCATTTTATCTAATTTGAACAAAATTTAATAAGTGTTTTAAGATATTTTAAAGAAAGGTAAATATATGGTGATAGAGATTAGAAAGCTGCAGCAGTGAGGGCCGGTGCGAACTAACCATCTTCAGTGTAGGAATAATATCAAAACGGATTACTGTGACAGACGGTTTGGCACTACTTAATTACAACAAAGAGAAAACCTTTCAGTGTAAATGAGTTTATTATGTAGTTGTTTTGATTCCAGCCGATTTTTTATTATTTTTATTTCAATTTTTTATTTGTTTTATAATTTTTCCATGGCAACCAACTCCTATACCACTGCAGTTAACCAACGCTCCCTTATATTGTGAGAGGGTCCCCGCCCCTTCAGGACAGATCAAAATTTATAAAGTTAACACTCATTTTAACCATAACAACCTGTTTTATCAAGTATTGAATCAATAACCACATTTCAGTAGTAGTGTGCTGTTGCAAATTCGGCCAGGCTTGCCTCAATGCATTCAAAAACATTTTATGAGAAGATTCTCATTTGTTTACATTAAACTAAAAGTTCAGTTACAAATTAAACCAAAATCAGGAAGAATTCAGACAGAAATTAAAACAGATTAATGAGAGACTAAATAATTTTACACATTTCACAAGAGGAGGTTCAGGAAGTGGTTGACTCACGTATCACAGAGGTGAAAATGGAAATAAATACGAGCTTGGATGATGTTAGTATTACCGTAGGGAATCTACAAGAAGCTAAAGAAACATGAGCAGAACACTAGGGTGGCATTTAGGAAAGTAAAACAGAATGTAATGGTATCAAATAATGAAGTTAAGAAAAAATTTGATATACTAGAGGTAAAAGTAGACAATTTAAAGAAAAGCTAGACAAATTCAAGAAGACGGTATTAGGCATAGTAGTGAGGTAATTTCTTTAGAACAATTCCCTAAATTTTACGATGATATGAAAATATTTTCAAATAATTTAAAAATTATTATAACTACAAGTAGTTAAGCAACAAAAATAAAACGTGTACAGATCAATGCTAAAAGGCAACGTAAAGATTAGTAGTGATGGAGATAAGTACACTCCTATAATATGAGCATACATTTTTAAACTATTGATGGGGGCAATATAAAGTTATGGATAATATATTCATGGGAAAATTTAATGATGTCTGGAATACGGAAAAAAGGAATCACTTAAGAATGCAGTTACCAAAAGCGCAAAACAGGAATACATTACAGAAAATGAAACAGAAACTAGCTACGAAAATGTATGAACGATTAAAATTTTACTTGTTGAAAATAAAGAGATAAAAACGTTAGTTGATACTGAGAGGTAAGCCAGTTTGTTCTCAAAAAATTTTATAGTGCAACATAAACATGTTAATAGAAAAAATAATTTAAAATAACCGAACAATAAAAAGTTTGCAACAATCAACAGTATGGTAATTTTGAATATAAAAATTATAGTGTTGTAGAGCAATATGGATTTTTTATTATACCAGGTCTCGAGTTACATTGTATAATGGAGAAGGATCTAAAAAATAAATTAAAGATAAAGTTTTATGCCGAGAGCACAACTATTATTATTGGGGCTGTTGTATGGGGTGGAATGATGAGTTAAGCATCAATGAAGAAATTGACTGCGTTACCATTGATTACATTGAAAATGTGGATGAGATAAATAAAGTTGGATCCAAATGATTGTCCTGACGAGATAAAATAGCAAACTGTCCTGGTGAAGTTAAGCATTAATTATCTTGGTGAAGTTGAGAAGCAAATTGTCCAGGTAAAATTAAGGAGCAAGTTGATTGTAAAATAGAGAATATGTTAAAGTAGGGTATTATAGACAAATCGTCAAAGCATTATTTACAAATTTCATATTTCGAGGGGGGTGCATTATGCTCAGTTATGACAAAATTCTGTTTCATAATAAAAGTGTGAACTTTCAATAAAAACACTCGGTGTATAAAACGGATGGATATTTTATTCACATAATTCATTATCAAGGTCAAATTTTTAATAAGAAAGTCATTTTACTGAAAATTGCATTCACTTTACTATACAGCGCTTCATGTGGGAAGTCTGGTAATTGTTCGTTATTCCATTCAATTTTGCACAAAAAGTCGAGATATCACAAACAAACATGATATTTATTAAGCAAACAGTTGAACCAGTAATTAAAATGGTTGGAAATTACGCATGGTAAAGCAGATCGATTTCGTATTGTGAGGCGGCCGAACAAATTAGATACTTTGTTGTATAATAAAACGATTATTATTGGTTTGGGAATAGGTGATTTGTAGCGCAACTCTAATACGTCTATAGAATAGCAGATTGCCTGAAAATATTATTGTTCACTATTTGGATGCAAGGTTATGCAGTGTGTCCACATATAGAATTCACATGGTTTATCACTTTTTAAACAAATCGGTCGACTTCGATTTTTTTTATTTTACACATCATGTACCTACAAGGTGTTTCTTAAACTTGATTTTTTTTTGTTTTTCACACTATGTACCTACAACGTGCTTCTTAAACTAATTCTTAATTATTAGAAAAATAAAAAATATAACTAGTATAATAATAAATGAACAAATAATATTGGCTATTCAGATATGCTGCACCAACTACTACACATCGTTCAACCCGCTTCGTAAATACTGTGTAGGCATTATGGATTTCCTGAATTGGGATGTGAATAACCTTCATGTTATTATTATTATACTAGTTTGTTTTTTATTTTCCTAATAATTAAGAATTAGTTAAAGAAGCACATTGTAGGTAGATGAGGTGAAAAATAAAAAAATCAAAGTCAGCCAATTTATTTGAAAAGTGACAATCTGTCATAACTTTTCATTCTAAAAAATTTTTCTAAGTAAATGTTTTTGATATTTTTAAAAACAAAAGTAGTTTACTCTTGACAATTTTAGAAAATTCCTTCTAAAACACCCCATATATTAATTAATTGGCCTGATTTTTTCAGCATCTTAGTTTAAGACAAGGCAAAGTTGATCCCAGAAGCTCAAATTTCAACTCAAATTATTTTTGGTATTTACACCTGATGTGAACTATCTGTTGACACACTGTATGCATGACAAGAGTAATTCTAATTCCTGTTATTCTGTGAACAAGTGTAGTGATTTGGAAATAACATTCTATTTAATAAAAATTAGTGCAAGTAAAGTGTTTGCAGTTAATTGATTTTCGCCAATTTAAAAAAATTGTAGGTGGACCTGTAATTTGTTGGATTAATTTTAGTAATAGGGAATTATTTTAGGGTTACAATTCTAATATGATTCAAGCCCAACTCTAGTTCGATTTAATTGAATTCAGTTTGATTCTACTTCAATTCAACTTGAAAATTAGCCTTCTTGGCTTAGTGCTGGTGAAAGTCTTGTGTACTTTAATTTAAGAAACAGCTATGTCGCAAAGGAAGAAATTGTATTTCAATAATTATAATTAATTGTACAGGGAAGCATGCAGGGCAGATTTATGTTAATCAGTTGTTCAAATTAAATCTTTCCTCAGAAAATATTATAATAAAGGGAGTTCGGATAGAGAAATAATAAAATTGCTTTCAATAATTTTAAGTATTAACGTCCCGGAAATTCATTTGTGAGAATAACAAATTAAAGATTAAAAACCAATGTCAAGAAATGATAAAAACTTATTATTATCGGAAATAATTATAGGGACGAAGAGTGTGTGCTTAAACATCATAGCTTAGCAGATGGTACAAGGCTGAAGTACTATGAGGTAGAGAATGAACATGATGAGAAGCTTATGATGTTAAGGTGAGATAGGAATATTTGTTTGAAATAGAAAGCTAAACACATTTTAGGGATGTGTAGGGCGACTTTGAAACATTCTGATTGAATAAAGTATATTAATAATGATATGCAAGTATCGATTTTATGTTCTTAAAATATTTCAATGAGTATAGAGTGTAAGTTTACAATACAGATAATATTGTTTTGAGAGGAAAAGACAGCCATGGTCTTTCCATGAATCTGATCTTGAAAATTGTTTATGAAAGTCTAAACATCATGTGAAAAAAGGAGAGCGAATTAAATTCCGCATTCCTTTGCTATTTTCAACAACCAAAATTCAACAAGCCTGAAACTTCATGCAAAATTAGTGCAGTACCTATTTATTTTAAATCTTAAGAACAAAAATTAACTTAAACTAAGTGTATTGCGAAAATTTAAGTCTTGAAAAATTTTCTCACATAAGTAACAACTCTGGTTTTATTTTATTGTTAGATATTAAAAAACTAATTTTAATTAAGACTGTTGGTATGGAGCGAATAAAATTTCGAATGTGGAGTGTTAAAAATCCGGAGGAGCAATAAAAATCCTGATGTATAAATAAGTCACCCTGTATGATATAAGCGTATTGTAGATAAATAGCAAGTAACGTAAGTTGTATATGTAAAAATAATTAATTGTAAGATACTGTAAAACGCATTCAAAGCGAACGCAAATCGATCATTTTAAGATAAATACAAAGCCATTTATTTTCACTTATTAATTATCAATACATTTTGATAAAAATGCTTTTCATTTGCAGTAAATAGCATAGAATAGTATTAGCTTTATGCATTTGGATAAAAATAAGTAATTTCGTGTATTTGAAATCCCAATGATGTTAAAAGCAAATATTTTCTATAAAATACAACCCCTTTTGCATTAAGAAGCAATTAAAGTTTAAATTAATTACCCGTGGATTACAGAAATTTATTTTAAATAAAGAATTCTCTAGAATATTAGTCATACGTATTTAGAACTACGTAAATAAACTAATTAATAAATGAAAGATTTATTCCAAGAAGCGGCCGGAACACAAAAAACCCAGAAAGTGAAATTGAAATTGATAAGAAATATTTATGATCTTCGCATTCACTGTTGGAGAGAAGCGACTTAAACAAGAGTAAACAGCACGCGGCACGAATAAGTGAAACGAGATCACGAGGTAATAAACGCCGCGATTTTAGACGCTAACGAGTTTTTCTGAAAAAGCTTGCACCATAATGTTCCATACACATTCTACTAGTTTCTAGAAAATAGATAATTTGTATATATAAGAAAGCGTTTATTATTTAGAGGATTTATTCGATTCTTAAATTCGATCGCTTGATTTATATTGATTTAAATCGTGAGCTATTGCTTTGTGAAAACGATATTAACGTTTTAAAAGCAAATTACATAATAAATGGAATTTAATAAATTACAATGAAGAGGGAAAATTCTTCAACATAACCCTTATTAAATTAAATTTTCATTCGTGCCTCTACAAATTTTTATTTCTAAATTTCTCGCTCCTACAATTTTTAATTTTCTTTTTGTGGTGTTCTCCCCCTACGATTTAGGTCACCATAAAATGCTGTGTTACTCGTATTATATTAGGCCCCACGATTGGGCATGTCATAAAATGCTATGATATTTCCGCCCCACAATTTGGGCGTACATAAAATGCTGTGATATTTTTATTAGCCCCTTTGACATTATATTAATATTTAGCCCCACGATTGGGCATGTCATAAAATGTTGTAAAATTTTTGTTGTAAAATTTACCCCTAATAATCAAGCACCTATGATGTGGAATGTTATGTTATGATTTTTGCCACAACTAGCTGATTAAATAAAGCAATTCTACAATACACAATATAATGATTAAATATTTACAACTTTAAAATTTTCTCTTTTCAGAATATTTACATATACCAGATTTATGAAATTGAAGCCAGCAAAACTAGCCTTTTTGCTTATATTTAGGACCTTTGTAAAAATATCAACTACAACTAAAATATGCTGATATCCATTCCTACTCGGTATCAAATTACTCAAGTAATCCATCGCCACAATATCTAACGGACCTTCCGCTCTTATACATCTTACTTGATTCTGCAGCACCACATTCTTATCCTTTCCTAACAAACACATCTCACACAGATTTATGCAATTTTTCACCAATTTTCTATCGTTTCGTGCATAAAAAGCTTCCCTAAATATCAAGAACGTCTTATAAATCCATATATGACCAAACGTAATATGAATTTCCTGGATCAGCTCAACGGCTACCTGTGTCGTTAACACTAATAATTCATCATCCCCTAATTTTTTCACCAAAACTCTCTGGACCATATAAAAACCTCTGTCTTGCTCTAAATTCTCTCTGAATAATTTTTCTCTGATCACCCTCATTTTGTCGTGTGCTTGCATTCTATGGAATCTGGCATTCGACCATCTTCCCACATCTTCAAATACTTGCAATGCAATCAAAAATCCATTCTTACTATCCATTACCAACCCTTCATCCTTCCTACTAAAGAAATCAGTTGTAACATTTTCTTTACCAGGTTTATGTCTAATCTCAAAATCATATACCTGCAATACTAACGCCCATCTATACAATCGACTGTTCAAAAACTCTTTCTTCTTCAGAAACGTGACTACTGTGTTATCTGATTCAACCAGAAATTTATTACCCAATAAATAAAATCTTAACTCTTTCACAGCATATACGATTGCCAGCATCTCTTTTACCGCTGTTGAATACCTAGTCTCGCAGTCTTTCAGAGCCCTCGAAATAAAACAAATCGGCACTTCTCTCCCTTCTTGGACCTGCACCAACTCATCCCCTATTGCAAAACTCGGCGCGTCTGTCCTCAAAATAAATGGATCCGTAAAATTGGACTATTTTAATGACAATTCCCTATAAAATACCGCCTTCAACTCCCGAAATGCCTGCTCCCTTTGCTCGTTCCATTTCCACCTTTCGTTTTTTTTCAACAACTCCAACAATGGAATGCACAACTCCGAATATTTTGGTATGGATCGACGATAATAATTTAATACACCTAAAAATCCCCTTAAACCTTTCAAATTTCTTGGCTGTTTCAGATTCTTCAACTCGTCCAAGCGTTTTTCACAAATTCTAATTCCTTCGCTGCCAACGACAAACCCCAAATACTTTACCTGTTCCTTAAAAAACTCACTTCTTCGAATTCAATCTCAAACCTCCCTCGTCTAACCTTCGGATCACTTTTCTTAAATGTTCTAACTCGTTCTTAGAAAAAATCAAAATATCGTCGACATAGTGCGTACAGAAGTCTTCGTACTCATCTGCATTATACATGCAAAATGGCGACGGTTAAGAGCTAAGGTTAGGAAAGCTCCCCCAATTTTAATTATATTTAAAGTATTACACCAATAAAAATGTTAATTTGTTATTTTAGTGACAAAATAAATTACTGAGGATATGTTGCAGTAAAATCTTTAATCATAACTGGTTGTTTTTACATAAATCGATATATTAAGACCACGGTATGTTTTTGAGGTTAAGAAATTTTTATAATTAATTTAATACTTCAACGTAAATACCGGAACAGTAAATAATCTACAAATATAACTGGTTAGTACACAGTACAATTATTTTATACTTGATTAGTAGTGAACAATTTAAAAAAAAGTGCGTGAATGAGAATCTAGTGTAGCGTTGGAAATTTGTTCTAAGTGTAACTGTTCAATTGGGATACACGCAGATGAAGTGATTACTTGTGACTCATGTAGAGGTATTCTTCATAAAGGATGTACAAAACTTACCAGTTCTGAGAAAAGAGTTCTAGAATTAAAAACTACCAGAACAATGTTCTACTTCTGTGAGGCATGCTTAACAGCTTTCAAACAAGCACCAAGTGTAATGAGGAAAATTAATGAAGTTGTTACAATTAATGAAAACTTAGTAAAGAGAAACGATATCCTAATGAAAGAACATGAAGCGTTTAAAGTTGTATTAGATGAATATGAGCAATACTCACAAAGAAATACAATTCATATTTTTGGGGTTAAAAAAAGCCAAATGAAGTAATTGAAGAAGTGGTGGCTGATGTGTTAAGAAACAACATTGGAATGAAATCCATAAAATTAGAAACCGATATTGATAGATGCCATCGTGTAGGCATACCCAAAGAGAATAAGCCTAGACCAATTATAGTAAAATTATTAAGTTACCGCATAAAACACTTTACAAGAAAAATTTAAAGGGAACTGGAATTACAATCACTGAAGATCTAACAAAAATGAGATTGGAATTGTTGAGAGTTGCTAAAGAAAAGTTCAGTCAGGTATGGACTCGAGATGGTACTGTTTATGTTAAAAATCTCGATAAAATCCACAGAATAACAACCCAACAAGATTTAGGAAAAACGCCTCCGTTAAATAAATAAATAATATGTTATGTATTTTGTCTACTCCTTCAAGTAGTTATAGGGTAAGATGCCATTATGATTTATTATACTAGTTGGGGGTACTTTTCTGTTTAATTTATAATAGTGCTTTTAATTTTAAATTTTCATAAGTCTACGATTAATTAACAATCAATTTAAGTTTTAGTTCTGATAGTTAAGCTGAATTTATCAACTTGTTAAACCAATAAATATTTATTTAGAGAACAAGTATAATCTTGTGATTAGTGTTTAAACCTTAACAATCAATACTGTTATCAAAATCTGAAAATATTTTGTTTTTTATTTTGCTATCTATTCCTGTACACATATTTATCTAATAGGTTGTAAAAAAAAGGAATAATATTGTAAATAATTATGTTACTTGAAAATCTAAAATATATACGTGAAATTGAAAGCTATAATCACAATACAAATGAAAATTATGCTAGGAGTCATGAATTAAGAGAGAAATTTAAACAAGGGGTCAATAATGTACATAGAATTATCAGTATTTGGCAACAAAATATTCGTAGCCTAAACAAAAATTTTGACGAAATAGGTGCTTTAATTGCTTAAATGCAAATGGAGTAGAGATAGACTTACTGGTTTTAACAGAAACATGGCAAATAGATCCAACATTTTATAATTATGCAAAGTTTAATCAAAATGATGGTGTAGTGTATACATAAAAAAATATATCTACTCAGCACAAATGTTACATCTACCATGAAGTAACAATATTAAGAATAACTTTTGTGATAGACAACATCACCTTTGGAGTCAGCTGCATATATAGACCACCTTCCACAAACTTAAACCTATTTCTTGAGGACCTTTGTACATATTTCGATGAAGTCACATTTCAGCAAGTTGAAATTGTAATAGGGAAATATTAACATTGATCTCTTGAAAACTAATGATGATGCTACTTTGCAATATCTGAATATATTGAACTATTTAAATTTTTTGCCTCAATAATAATAATATATAATAAATAATCCAACTAGAATACTAAATCAAACTAGTACATGTATTGATCATATCTTTGTTCGAACAACACTGCCAAATTTTGACTGGTCTATTTCATCAGTAAACTAGAAAATTCAATTACGGACCACTATGCAAACGGGTTACAGTTATATAGAAAATATTTTCATACTATAAAAAATGATACACTAAACCACAATAAAACATTAAAAACGATCACCCTCATCGACTACAATAAATTTCTTGAACATATTCAAACTGAAAAGTGGGAGGCCATACTCGACTCATTCGATGTAAATAAAGCTGCAGAAATGCTCATAAGTAAAATTAAAACTAATATAAATAAATCAATGCTTGTAAAAAATATTAAGGTAAATATAAAAAAACCATGGATCACTATGGACCTACTTACTTCAATTCACTGTAGAGATAGTTTAAAAAAACAACTAATGAAATACCCCTAACAAGAAATTCTAAAAACAGAATATAAAATGTATAGAAACCAAATCACAAAGCTGTTAAAAAAAAGCAAAAATGATTACTATAGGAAAAAAATTACTGCTGCTAGAGGAAATACAAGGCAAATCTGGCAAATTATAAGTAGTAGCATCAATAAAACACAAAGTAGCACCAACAAAATTGCTAAAATAATTAACGAAGAAGGTATTGAGGTAAAGGACACACAAACAATAGTAAACATATTCAATCAGTATTATATAACAGTAGGTCATACACTGGCAAGTAAAATTAAAAACAACAAAAGCACGTGGGAAAGTTATGCACCCCCATTTCAACAAAACCACTCAATGTTTTAGAGCCAATAGGTGAAGAAGAAATTTTAAGTCACATTTCTGCACTAAAAAATAATACCGTGCCTGGGTTAGACGTGATATCCACTAAAATAATCAAAATAGGTACACAGACATTAATAAAGCCAATTCAACATATTATTAATCTTGCTTTCAGTACAGGCATTTTTCCTGACGCATTCAAACATGCTATCATTACTCCAATATATGAATCTGGTGATAATAGTAAAGTACAAAATTATAGACCAATATCGTTAATAAGTAATTTAGCCAAAATAATAGAAAACGCTATGAAAGTACGATTAATAAAATACCTGGAAAAAACCACTTACTATCGGAAACAATATGGCTTTCGTGGAAACCGCTCTACTGAAAATGCTGTTTTTAAATTAAAAATCGATATTGTTGAAGCCTTAGATACTAACAATAAAGTATTGGCTATATTTTTGAACTTGGCAAAAGCTTTCGATACAGTACAACATGACATTCTATTACAGAAATTGAACCACATGGGTATCCGAGGATTACCACTGCATCTCCTAACCAGATTTTTAGAAAATCAAGCCAGCAAAAGGAGCTTTTTCTATTACCTTTAAAGACCTATTGAAATGTTTCAAGATGTCTATGCTTTTCATAAATTTACACAAGAAAACCCCAATTTGTCGGCTCTTACACTTTAAATTATTGTTGAGATAAACAGTAAAAAAATTAATCATATCCAAAATATTTGAGATAAAACAGTTTTAAAAATAAGTCATATCAAAATCTCTAACCTGAAGTGGTTTCGTGGGTGCTCCTAAGAATTGAAGTCGATATCCAAATCGTTATTGGTGCGTTTATTCCAATGAAAGGTTTTTCATTTCCGCAATAGAATATTTACCATCAATTTGCTTGTACAGGCAGCATTCTCCAAAATTGTATTTCTGATCATAATGGCTCGTAATTTAAAGTTCTAACAGGAATCGTAACATTATTTTGATTGTAATTTAAGATTGTAATGGTAGTTTTTGGATGTTATTCAGATTGTAATTGAGATGGTAATTGAGATGGTAATTGAGGTGGTAATTAAGATTATAATTGAGAGCCCTGTTTTATTTATTATTAGAAATAGTATAATTTCCTAAATCTTATCTACTTACGTCTCAGAAGTACGGCACTTTTTGCACAATTATACACTCTAGAATTTCACTGTTAATTTAATTTATTATTCACGTAAATATTTAGCACTTTCAAGTATAGTAACTGCCCAGTTTCAGAGTATACTAACTCGATATTCAATTTTCAAGATATGTATAGGATCGTCCCCCTATTGTTTGTGGCGAGGCCAAGCGTATTATCACTTGTTATTTTGGAAAGTTTACCAATTGTCTGTGTTTTAATTGCATGACGTTGTGCTCTAAATCACGTAATTTAAATGTTATACCTTACATCTACTTCAGAAATCTCAGGAATTTTCGTTCATGTCGATCATGTAATATTGTTTGTTGGCCTTATTCTAATCTAAATCGAATAAATTTGGTGTTTGTTTATTTCCTCATAAATTAGATTTTCGAACAACTGCGATTCTTTTATATCACGTACGCTTTTTATATAATGCATAGTTCTGCGTGCGTTTACGATAATATCTTAACACACTTTTTGAATGAATGTTTATCTAGCCAATTCATGCAGGTTTTTCACTGATTTAATTTCAATGCGTTTCGTTACATTTTTAAATTCTACTCTTTGCTAGTGGCTACTCTTGGATATGTGTTTTAATCGTTTCTACTGCTATATACAGTGTGCTCGCAACTAATAATATTTATAATAACCCATTTGCTCTTCTAATATCTCTAATTATATGTTTCTGTTACTTGAGAGTTTCCCTTGTTTATTCTACAACCCCAATGACTTAACCTACCCCTAAATTAACCCTATAATTACAGATATATATATATATATATATATATATATATATATATTGCTGTGATACCACCAAAATCCGGTACTCCGCTGAATCGAGCCCCTACGAATTGGATGTCCAGAATGCTGTGAATCCTACAAAAGCTATTCATTACTTTAACTGTGTTGGTCCATTGACTTTCTTCTGTTAATCGCCTCGGCTGCTCCCTAGATAACTTTCATCCTAATTCATAAAAAAACAAACACATTCCTACCACAAACACGAACGTTAACTCTATTTACATCAATATTCACAATACATTAAAATTTCAAAATTAAATTTTGGCATAAATTTCAGTATCAGAAATTTTCAAGATTACATTTATTATCATTTAAATGTGCATCCTGAATTAAAGTCCTTGTTGGATGCCTACTAATTAATATAACAATATATGCAGACCGAGTCTGAGTACAAAGGAGCATCTACCACCCCTTTACGTTAATTAACCAGGTTCGTCTAATTGAGCTCAAAGACATACCCAAATTTTCATCATAATCCAGAACATCAATACTAAATACCCTTTCTACCTAAACAAGCAAATTTCACCTTAACATTAAAATTTTATGGTTAGTACAATTTCACTAATGTCCATTTAAAGTAAATCAATTATAAAGTAATTCAACACACACAAAATATCAAAGTTCACACAACATAGTATAAATTACCTGAAGGTTACTGCACTCGTAGCTTCAATGTACATCGTCCCTTTTGTTAATCACACCATTCCAACTGGGTTATATTTACAGCTTCTGATTCTCAACGCTTTTCAAATTTTCTCCATCACCATTTATTTAAAGTTGTTTCTGGGCTTTTCCGGAACTCATCTGTGTATATCTGACCCTAGTTTTGTGGATCCAGACACGTTTATGAACCATTTAATTATTCACACCCCCGCAAAATAGCAAAGAAATTCATACTTCTTTCACCAATATACGCCAAAACTGCCTACTTTTGTGTATATTTTTGTCGTTGTAAATTTTTACTAATTGGTACAGTGATACTAAATTTTATTACCTTGTATCTAAGTGCACTCAAGTACATTCATGTTAGCACGTAAATAACAAACTGTTTTAAATCACCAAAATATACGAGCAAACTTTAAATTATTGTATCAAACTAAAATGCACTGTTTAACGTATTGAATCAAGTCGCGGATGTAAGAGAGCTTCTTCATATTCACCTCCGTATATATAGCGGTTAGCCTGTCTGTCGGTCTGTTCCCCAAAACGGCCAGTTTCTAGAATTTCGTCATTCTATGTTCCCATTCCGTAGCTCGCGCGTCGGTTTTTACGAATTTTGTACTCGCCCTAGTTAAATCTCAGAAAATTTCCACACGGCACGCAACGTCTGGAAATAACTAATTGACTTTTATTCAGAAATGTTATTTCTACCTCTCAATTTTGCCTTTTACTTTCAACCAATCGCAACCCCATGACGTTGCTCTACTCACGCCTTTTTACTATATGTGTCTCGGTCTTGCGCATATTATCTGTCTCTATCTACCCTGTTCTTATTAGTGCAAATTGATATTCCTTATTATCGATTATTTCAGTCCATGTGGACTATCTGGGTTAAATAACCCCGTATTGCACCTTCTCGTGAATATTAAGCCACGGTTTCTCCAAGATTCTTTGTAACTATTAATTATCTGCAACATTTACGCAGAATGTGACATTTAAACTACGCAGGTGTTCAAACATAATATTAATTCTCAGAGCTTTATTTTCTGGTATTTTAATCTTGGATTTTCACAGGCTTTTATGCTATTATATGTTACTAACGGTTCAATTAACTTCAATTACAATTATTATCTGTACGTTTTGTTTAATACCAGTTACTTAAAATAGAATTAATTAATATAAATTTTGCACGTAATTTTTATTTGTTTCTTTACTAGGGATAATTAAATTACCCGTAAAGTTTTCTAATACTGCTTCTTTTGATATAAAGCGTCTTGTACATGATTTAAATCTCTTATTTTTACTGAAACTAATAAATTTTTATGCTTCACGGTTTTAATAACGCGTATTATCTAATAATATTCATTATACACGGTGATGAAAATTATTTGATGTGATTATTTAATTTTCTACCCTGGTCTAAATATGAGTAATATATATATATATATATATATATATATATATATATATTGATATGATAACGGCGTACTCTGTGTTATGACGTTTTTACTTAACTCCACCCACCGCTCTGTGTTCTCAAATCAAATTTAAATCTCACTAATTTTATTATTATGCCACGGCTAGCCCTATTTAATCTACACAGAGTGCACACCATTACGATGATAAATTTTTCTCTTCTCCACCCCTTTCTGATTACCTATTTGTTTGAATTGATAAAGCGAAGTCAATTAATTTCATATAATGAAAAGAAATATTATTTACAAGTTTTGAAAAATATTAAAATACACTCCTCAATCAATCAATATCATATGTATCATATATCCCAAACTTTATATCCTTTGAAAGCAATCTAAAGCCACCAAAAACTACCTCTTTTTACCAAAGGACCTGGAACGTTCTGGACCTCTTTATAATATATTACGCAAGTTTAACGTATGCAATGTTTGCTGCTGACTTTATCACAAGTTTATATAAAACGAATAAATTCAGTATTGAAATTTAAATAGAAAAAATATCTTAAAACTAATTAGATCTGACCTGCTACTGGTTGTTCGGGTTGTGGATCAACAGCCCTTTGTTGTCCTCATTCGTCTATCACTGCTCTGTTTAGTTGAACCCCCTCGTTTTCCATAAATTACTTCGTGCTTCTTTATTTTATTTGCATTGATTCTCGCAACTCAAAATTGTACCAGAATTGTACCAAAATCGTCGACGCTGATTTGAAATATTATATTAATCCATTTAAAATATCCCCACATTCGAATTATTATCAACACAATTGAATTATAATATCTATCCACTCGAATTTGAACACATTTAAATTATTCTTCTCATCAACCATTCGAAGTAATATCTATCCACACATTTGAAGCCATTAAACAGCAAAAGAAGTATTAATAATTGTTGTACTTTATTGTCACTATAACGTACTTGATATTTTATTATAATTACGCGTGACCTTCTGATTAGCAGTGACGCAGCTTTGCCCTGCTTGAGTTTAAATTGACCCGTCTTATCATTGCTCGGTGTTAAATATAGGCTGTTCCCACTTACATGTGGGCTGGGTTTTCAACAAGTCTCGTAGATATCTTAACCAATAAGGTCTTTGTATTTCCTGCATCTTGAAGTGGTTTCTGATGTAATATATTTGGTTTTCCGTGTAATGATGTTTGCTTGATACCTTATTATTCGCTATCTTGACCATACGTTGTTTTGTTTAAATATCGCCTTTTAGATAATTGAACAAAATAAATGATGTAACCTTAATTATATTTTCGTTTATGTATTTTTGAAACTGCGTTTTCTTATCAAAATGTCTATTGTTTCTGCGTAATTGCGTAAAGCTTTGTTAGGTTTTATCTCTTATCTTCGTATTTGTTTTATAACTAATTAGAACACTTCTCAACGCGTGTTTAATTACATGTACTACCACTTCTTCTGAATAAGCGTACTTTTACTGAAAGATATTCTTACTTTGCATTACTTAATATTAATAAAGGTCTATATACAGAGTGTTAAATATTTGCTATTTCCATAACGTATGAACTACCTATTTCTCTGCTAAATCCGAGTACTATTGTTGTAAGATGTGCTTATTTGCATTGTTTAAAGCTAACTATGATCTATATACAGGGTGTTAAAAATTTACTATTTACATAATGTATGAATTATTAAATTTTCTGCTAAATAAATGGAGTTTTCAGCTTCCTATCGCAATTTATGGTTACTACACGAACCTTGCTATTCAATTCACCCCTAAACAACCCCTTATCACAGCAATATATATATATATATATATATATATATTGCCGTGGACCTAAAAACCTAAAATTCGTGCCCCACCTGGGCCAACGTAAAATTTTCAGAAAAAAATTCCTTACCCTTTTATTAAGACGCCTTCGAATTCCTTTGCTTCCCTGGCTAGCTCAGCAATCGGCCTTGTCTTGAATACATAGTTTTACGTACATACTTCATTCCAAATCATACACAATCAAATAAAATTACCAAAATAATACAACAACCATATAACCTTTTATTTACACATATTAACAGATAAAATATATTTACACATGTGTCCAAACACTTTGGTACAATAATTACCAGCTCAATTTATTGAATGTTTTAAAGTCCTTGATTTTTAAAATGATTTTAAACAAATTCGAGTAAATATGAGTAGATGGGCCCCACATGTAACCCTAATTTGACTTCACACTGGTGTATTGTGAGCTCATTATAACCAAGTTTTGTTTGTATATGCTTTTTAAACCTTGCATTAATGAAAACAAAATTTACAGACCCGTTTACCCTTTACAACACAATTTATAGCCTGAATAAAATTTTAATATATCCTAAATAAACCCTTTTTCAATACTCAAAATTATTAAATTGTCCTGTACATGTATCTCCTTAAACAAGTTTTTAAAACAATAAATATGCCACCAATCAACCACACAACACAAAAATTCCACAAATGTTTATATAACAACAGAAATTTCAACTTAATTACCTGGAGACACCTTCATTCTTCCTTCCCGCAGGAGATGGCTACCAGAAACCCCTCGGCGTTGTTTCCATCTACTACGCTGATTTCCAGATTCACAAATCTCTATCGTCTAATATCTCCGCTACCACGCAAGATATTCGCTTCGTCTCACAGTACCATTCCATACTATATACTTCACGCATACAAAATTGATTTCCAGGTCTGCTTACCCCATATATCCTGCATCCATTTAATAATTTTGTCGTAATAGCCGGACCTTTTATTTAAATACGCACTAACTCGTGCATCACGTTAATAACTTTAGGTCCGCTACTACAGTTTTATACTTTCAACTAAGATGTTAAATATAATTTTACTACACACACAAATTCTAACCAAACAGCTTTTTTATTATGTTGGTCTGAACCCGTATTCAGAACTCGATGTAAGTAAAAGATAAGAGAGCTTTAATATTTTCGCTCGGGTATTTATATTCTCATTCCATCCCCCTAGTTTCATTTGAAAACCTTATTTTCCAAAGCGGCTTCTTAAAATTTTGAAAGTAGCCGTCTCTAAATTATGCAAAATTTCTCCCGTCTTACGTGCTATTTACCTAGAATTCGTTTTGTACCTTACCGTGTGCATTCTTTTATATAACTGTTGGCTCTCAACCAATGACAAAATTTTCTGTCGTCACAATGCTCCGCCTAACCGCTATTCCCCTCTGTTCTATGCATGTTTGTTGTCTCCTTTAAAACCCCACTTGAGTTACAGAAAATCGATATTGTCGACGTCCTTCATCAACTCCACGTGTATATCTTACGTGACCTTCAATCCAATGCTTGCTCTATATTTGTCTCTATATGTTGTATATTATCGATTGTTCATTCCACTCACTCCTTAAGATATTTGCTACAATAGCTGCTTATACCAATTGACCGTCGAAAACAATTTCTATAGAATTCTATATTAACGTTCACCTCAAATTCTCTGAACGTAACATTTAACAAACGGGTATTTCTTGTAATTATCGCCCGTTTTCCAATTATGCCACCGGGACAGGTGACAATTGGAAAACTTTACAAATCTAAATCATATATACACAACCGTACATTAACCCAACTTTCAATTACGTTTGGCATTGATTAATGTCATGTAGTTGAAGTTTTGATAATGTTAATAAATAATAAAAATAAAGTGGAATCTATAATTAAAAGTGTTACCGAGACGATCTTTTGATATAAACATAGACCATTAACATATATTTCCATTAGGTTGTGGGCTCAGGCATCACAAACAAAAGGTATTAATTTTGAGGTTAAAAAAAATTAAAAAGAAATTCGCAAATAAAAGGATGGTTAACCGTAACAATCAAGTTAATTTACCTAAACTTATTTCAATAATTGTAAATTCCGTGTATTGGCATTATTGGATTAACGAACAAACAAAGCTAGCACAAGACCATGAAGTTAGCGAATTTAGGGTAATGAACAGCAAGAATTTATACACAAGGACATCAAAGCAAAGTTCGCTATAATACAATGCATAACTGATAAGCATTTAGATTTAGTAAAAGATGCATTAACAGCAAAACAGACGATGAAAGCTCTGGCGGATGTATTTGAAAGAAAAAGTGTTTTACAAAGCTAACATTAAAGAAGAGTTTGCTTATATTAAAACTAAAAAAGGATATTAAGTTAGAAGTTCATTTCTTGTATTTCCATAATTTAATATGGGAACTAGAAAACTATATGCACCAATTGCTAGAATGTCTGCAATAAGAGTTATGTTGTTTTTGCATTATAAAACAATTTTGAAGATTAAACAGTTAGATATACCATCAGCATTTTTGAACGGAAAATTGAATACTGACGTTTATATACAGAGACCAAAAGAAGTGCAAACTAGATCTCCAATATTGAAACTTAATCATGCATTATACGGATTAAAAGAATCTCCAAAACTTTGGAATAACAGACTCAATGATTTTGTTATCAAATATAAAATGAAAAGGTCACCATATGATTGTTGTTTGTACTATAACAGTAATAATTGTTGGTTAATACTTTATGTTGACGATAAATTAATATGTAGCAAGGATGATGAGATAGAAAGAGTAATACAAGTACTTAAGTTAGAATTTAAAGCTAAAGAAATTGGTGAAGTAAACAATTTTTTAGGTATGAAAATCGAAAGAACCAAAACAAAAATTTACATTAACCAAACAAAAATGATTTAAACAATTTTGGAAGCATTTAATATGAAGGACTGCAAAAGCATAGAAACTTCAATGGAAAATAATTTTCAAATCGATACTGAACAAAAGGTAATTGAAGTACCATACCTTATTGGAAACTTACTTTATTTAACCAAGCATAACTTATTCGGTATCATACTTAAGTCGCACACTTGACCAACCCACCAAACAAACTTGGAATGCAGCAAAACTAATTCTACGATATTTACAAGGTCCAATGAACGTGAAGCTAACATTTACAAAAGGCTGAAATGATTATGTTAAAGAATGTACGGACGCAAATTGGGAAACGGACAAATCAGATAGGAAAAGTTTAAGTGATGGAATAATTTTTATAATTGTTCCGTTTATAATGTAAATGGTGGGCGGTATGTTCCGTTTATATTGTAAATAATTTAAAGCTAAATTTTATTTCTGTCGAGTTTGTTGATTATTTACATTCGCCGCAGTATATCTAAACTTATTAGAGTCAAATTCCCAATCGATTTGTTGTTCGAACAGTCCGCATCGCTGTTTTGCATGTTCTACATAGGACAAATTAATTTGACGAACCGCTTTTCTTCAGAACCGCTATTGAAATAAATGTGCTTCGCTTCACCCGCAAAAGGCAGAGTAGATGTTACATCGTTTTTTTCGTTGACACGGTTTCATAAATCAACAGGTCAGTGCTTTTAGTAAACGCTTGAACTGATTAAAACATTAATTATTTGTTGTTTGTTCAATTATCAGTTAATTTTATATACAGTCCACTTTTTTCTCATAGTTAGCTATCGTAGTTTTGTTACCGCATTTGAAGCGAAACTATGATAGCTAATTAGGAGAGAAAAGTGGACTGTATATAAAATTAAGTGATAATTGAACAAACAACAAATAATTAATGTTTTTTAATCAGATCAAGCGTTTACTAAAAGCACTCACCTGGTTGTTTATGAAGCCGTGCCAACGAAAAAAATATTGCGGTGAATCTACGATAGCTAATTAGGAGAGAAAAGTGGACTGTATAAAAAATTAAGTAATATTTGAACAAACAACATATAATTAATGTTTTGAATTAGATCAAGCGTTTGCTAAAAGCACTCACCTGTTGGTTTATGAAGTCGTGGTAACGAAACAAACGATGTAACATCTACTCAGCCTTTTGTGGGTGAATCAAAGCACATTTATTTCAATAGCGGTTCTGACAAAAAGCGGTTCATAATTAATTTGTCTTACGTAGAACATGCAAACCAGTGTTGCGGACTGTTCGAACGACAAAGCGAAACTACAATAGCGAATTAGGAGAGAAAAGTGGACTGTATTAAAACTTAAGTGATAATTGAACAAACAACAAATAATTAATGTTTTAATCAGTTCAAGCGTTTACTAAAAGCACTCACCTATTGATTTATAAAGCCGTGTCAACGAAAAAACAATATAACATCTACTTTGCCTTTTGCGAGTGACGCAAAGCACATTTATGACGATAGCGGTTCTGTAGAAAAGCGGTTCATATAATTAATTTGATCTACGTAGAACATGCAAAACAGCGATGCGGACAGTTCGAACGACAAATCCCACGCGCCAACATGTGCTGTGAGTGATAAACGTTGTTATTCCGCATGTGCAAGAGCAGTGTAGTGACTGGAAAATCCACAAAGCAGAGAAAATCGATTTGTCGTTCAAACAGTCCGCATCGCTGCTTTGTATGTTGTAGCAGTGTAAAATCCTGCTAATATCCTTATAGGTAGGCAATCCTAATTACGGAGCATATACATCTATGGTAGTATATAGTTCTAGTGCGCGTAGAACAAGTTAGAACGGAGTAGGGATTCGAGGTCCGACGGCGATACTCGAGGCCATCGTGGTTTTTCTGGTTCTTGTTGAGTTGAACTTGCAAGCAGAATGACGTTTCGAAGAATCGGCTTCTTAGTAAGAATTCTTGCAAAGAAGCGAGTTCGATTTAAAATGTTTTACTTAACGAAACTTACAGCAGGCTAGTGGTAGGTGAGATTTCTTTTAAATAAAATTTTGCTAATGAAGTATTACAAATTTTAGCTGTCAGTTACGGTTGAAAACAAATAACTTTAGTTATTTTAAAAATTAGATTACTAAGGTACCGTCTTGAACGAAAGAGGTTTCCTAGATATCTAATGGCGTTGGCATAAACTTGGACTTGATTAACGGAATTTCATATGAAGATGTAACATTCGAATTTAATCCAAAACAAGTGACGAAACTACAAGTGCGAGGTGGAGAGCAAAGGTTGTTGATGCTTTACAATTCCATGCTCATCACAAGGGTCAAGTCGAGTCAAGGACGCAGCTGGCGGTTAGGTTTGGCTGTTTGCAGACAGATGACATTGTTTTCCTACAAATTATGTAACTAGGTAATTATACTTTCTTATCGGATCGGGTTTGGAACAAAATTTAGTTAAACAAAGAGTAAACTACAATAATTTTTATTCGTAACTTACCTCATGATGTTGTAAACATTCCTGGACGTTTTAAATTTAATTTTGTTTTTAATTGTTAGTAAGTTACTTGATGCCTGCGAAGTCCACATTTACTTGACATTAAATTTGAACTATAATGACCTTTACCTCAATCTAACTTCACTTTGAATATATAGCAACTTTGCATAAAATGCTTTGTACACATATTTTGTATTAACAAACAGTGTAACACTGATGAGGTTATGAGCTCAGACACTTATCGGCGCATTTAATTTAATTGTAAATGATTTAACGTAATTTAAGTTCTTTATTAATTGTATATAAAATTGTGACTTATGAAAGTTTAAGTCGGTTTGTATATAGTTTTGCTACTTGAATTTTTTTATTAAGGAACTAAGTCGAATCATGCTTATTTGTACATACCTTTTCTTGTACATATATTTCTAAAACATTAGAAATACTTTGCCTTTCAATTGTTTATTTATTGAACTGATGTGTTTGTGACTTAGTGCATTAAATGGTACACTACTGTGTTAAGCTATACAGGTCATCCCACCCCTGAAGAAATTATTAGACGTTTTATGCTCTTAAATTATTATAGCTTAGGCTATGTTTTTTTTTGTAAGCAACATTTAGTGTTTTGTTTAGATTCTGCCATACTTAGGGAGACGGAGTTTGCAGCCAGTGCAGCAGTCCCGAGGTATTAGATATTTTTTTACTCCCTTACAGATAGGTGTACCAAGGAGTAGACAATGTTCTACGCAGGAGAAATTAATTTGACGAACCGCTTTTCTTCAGAACCGCTATTGAAATAAATGTGCTTCGCTTCACCCGCAAAAGGCAGAGTAGATGTTACATGGTTTTTTTCGTTGACACGGTTTCATAAATCAACAGGTGAGTGCTTTTAGTAAACGCTTGAACTGATTAAAACATTAATTATTTGTTGTTTGTTCAATTATCACTTAATTTTTTATACAGTCCACTTTTCTCTCCTAATTAGCTATCGTAGATTCACTGGAACAATAATAGTAATCCAATAAATTGGTTTTCAAAAAAGTAAAACTGTGTTACACTGTCTAGGGACAAGTCCGAATATTTGGCAGCAGTTTCAGCAGTTCAAGATTTAATAAATGTTAAAGATGTGGTAAGTGAATTTAACAGGAGCGAAAAAGCTCTTTTATATTGCAATAATCAGAATGCAATTTCTATGAGTAGTGTTAACAATTCGAAAAGACAAACATATAGACATTAAGAATTACTTCATACCAGATCTTGTTTGTAAAAATGTTAAAAATCGCACCAAAATGTTTAATATTTGCATAGCCATAATCAAAGATTTTAATTGTTTCACAAAGTTAAAAAACATTCATCGGCTAGTTTTGATCTCTCTGGATCTCATTGGGATGAAGTGGATTATAATCCTTATGAAACAACCAAAAGCTATTGACAATAATAACTTCGAAAGAACCTCTGTGAGATGGCAAGAGTAAAATAGAAATGCCATCAGAAGATAACCACTAGTACTGCACTAGTAAAAGTACAGTTCAAAATTAAATTAATATTTCATATATGACCATAACAAATACGTTTCAGCTTTGGGCTTGTTAGAAGTGTTACAGGCAAAATTTTTGCAGAAAAATAAAACAACGTCCTTTGGCGACGCTCAGTATAGTACCCTGGAGGGAAAAGATCATAATAATTAACGAATCTATATAATAATTATTTGGTTTAAAACAAAATAGTATTAAGATGTATAAATAAACAACCACTTTATGAAAAATCGAAAGAGATTTTTCGTAGTGGGTGTTTATTTATTACATCTTAATACTATATTATTTTAAAATAAATAATTTGCTAAAAGCAATTATTATATTATATTATATTATATCATAGCAGAAATTATAATTAATTCACTTTTAGATAAAATCAAACCTAATCTTACATTTAAATTACCATTTATCAAAAAATTTGTAGACGACATACTAACTGCTATTCCAAAAGATAAAATAGACCACACCTTAGAAACATTTAACAAATATAACCAAAACATGTAATTCACAATAGAAACTGAAACTAACAACTCGGTACCATTTTTAGATACTCTTGTTATCAGACAAAACAATAATCAAATAATTACTGATTGGTATATCAAACCCACTAGCTCTGGACGCTATATAAATTATCACTCATACCACTCATTTGATATAAAAATTAACTTTATTTTAGGATTACAAAATAGAATTAAACATATATCACATCCTACTTTATACCAAAAAAATTTAAAAATACTGAGTAAGCTTTTCAAAAATAACAACTACCCTAATTCTTTAATAAACAATTTATTATACAACCAAGGACATAGACAAATTACCAAAAATAAAGAACTTGATAATACAAACAACATCATCCATAACCAAAGCTATAAATCTCTTCCATACATACAAGGACTGACACATAAAATTATTAACATATTTAAAAACCTGAATATCCACATTGCTAAAAAAAAAACGTAAATTCAATAAATAAATTATTTTCCAAACTTAAAGACAAAACCAATCAATTGCAATAAAGAAATGTAATTTATAAATTAAATTGTTTAGATTGTGATCGTTCATATATTGGCCAAACATTTCAAAATTTAAAACAAAGAATCATACAACATAAAAGCGATATAAAAGTTAAACCTAAAGCATGTGCCATTGAAATACACACAGTTAATGATGAACATAAAATAAATTTCAAAAATCCACAAATTTTACAAATAGAAATTAACAAATTTAAAAGAACATTTTTAGAAATGTGCCATATTTATAGAAATTCAAATTCATTAAATACAAAAAGTGATATTGATAATCTGAGCAGTATATACTCATACCTTTTAAACTTTAAAGAAAAATATAAAGAACAATAAGTCTAAGAATTGATTTTACATATGCATTCTTAAGTACATCTAACTATAAAAAAACACCCTCACATACTCACACACCTACAAACCCACTCCTTCTCTCTCTCTCCTTCTCTCTCTCTCTCTCTCTCTCTCACACACACACACACACACACATCACACACACACACACACACAAAATATATACTCACAATACACAAAACAATATGATATATTCAATATTCACCCACCTCCTAATATAAACATACACATGAGGATGCTATTATGTGTATCAATTTAAAAATTAAAACAAGAAAAAATTAATATACATAACATACATACACACATGCAAGTTAACAAAAAGATCAAGATATATATAAAAATCATTTAATCAAAATTGACTTTTACTTCTATCAAACCAATATTTTATTTCATCAAATTTTTTTATATATACACATTATTTCTTTTTAATTATTAAAGAAAATTGTTCTAAAAATTCTTCAAAATAAGCTAATGTAAATAACCTCACTATAAGTAGTTATTTTATTTACTTTAGTAGTTTGTTAATAGTTTGTACGTTTTAGTTATTGCCTGTGATGAAGCATAAAATTTTATGCGAAAATTCAGGCTAAAAAAAAGAGTTTTCTTTATTACCAGCCGACCTAAAACCTGCTAATTTCAACACAATCGTATAAAAAGAAGGTCGTTACAATAAATGAAATATATGTATGTATATATATATATATATATATCATACATATATATATATATATATATATATATATATATATATATATATATATATGGTGCATTTATACACTAAAGGGGGCGCTGCGTTAACATATCTCTTATTAAAATAATAATAAAACATGGGGGACATTTATTCATACTTTTAAAATGATTAGTTAAAAAGCAAGGGTTAAAAAAACACTGGTCATAATTATAAAAGGATGCTTGAGATTCTCAGTGTTGAGCCACCATAATTAATAGTAACGAGGGGATGTCATGTGATAGCTTCTTCACTGGTGGTGGGCGGAATCAACGTATGAAAGAGCATGATTCATTTGTTGGAACGTTTTGAGAACATAAAATCCAAAATAAAAGCCAAAATTATTATTCTGAGGTAAATGCTAAGACCACCTTCCGTTTGTATAATATAACCATCAAAATTTACAGTATTTTAGTAGTTTAGTTGTAATATTAGGGTTGCACGTCGGTTTATAATATTTAGAGTTCAGTATTAAAGTTAAAAGTTAATTAGTTACAAGATTGTTATTGGTTATCATGCATTTGAAATGAATGACATGCATTGTATATAGTATATTAAGAAATTAGTGGGCTAGGACAATTTTAAAAGACACAGTGTGTAGATTTAGAAGTAAAAAATGATTGCTATTGATGTTGGCATAAAAACAGGATAATTAAGAAAGAAAATTTTTGGATAAAGTTTTTAATGGCAATTTTTGTAAAACAAGCCTTACAATCTCTGAAGATAAAGAGAATTTACGTTTGAATTTGGCATTATTTATTAATAGAAGTTGTTAAAAGTGACTGGAAAGTGAATAGCCCTTATCCAGCAAATATTGGTGTAAAATAAGAAGAGCCTGTCATAGTACTTGTGATACTAGGATATTTCTAGAGGAGTTTTAGAAAAGTTTGATTATTGCGGGAAGCTTGCCCAAGTCCAAGGGTCCAGAAATCGATCAAAGCACCACAACCGTTAGCATAGGTACCAGGAGCCTAAGGCAATCGGTGCACCCTAGTTGTTCCAATAGCGAAGAGCATCGTGAGACAGCTACGACTAGTTAAGACCAGGACCAGTAATAAGTATCCATTAGTAGCAAACGTATTTTCCATAATTGATTTAGAATCAACCCTTACAAAGGGTCATTTGTAACATTAGTAAAACTAAAACAAACAATTGCATTGGGTTTTGATGTCACTGCTGAAGGAGTTTGAGAATTGTATGCCACTGATACCTTGTAAGACGCTGTCCACTGTGCAGAATTATAAGAGGTAATTATTTAGATCTAAGTCTTCTGATTGCTATTATTGATTGGAGATTTAATTCTAGGAATCTAAAGCATCCAATACCACACAGGGTATATTTGACAACACATTCAGTATTCCATACTATATCAATACCTAGTGAAAGGTTATGTATTGCGCCAGTTTGTCAATCGTGACATAAGGGGCGTGCGTCAAAACTCGATAACCTCTAAGTGATCGAATTCTGACGTAGAGGTAATTTGGTTAGGCGTGTTAATTATATTTCTAAAAAGGCGAAAAATTTTACGATCATAACGGCGACTGCTCTGGTTCTGGAACCCAGACTAGGGTAGTTAATTTAGCAACAAAAATTATTAGAACACCCGAGTTTAGAGTACTCTTGGACGAGGCATATTAGATAAGATGTAGGAGCTGAGCCGTACACTGCCCTTGAAGCACCAGCAGAAGATCTTATATTCAATATATAACTTTAAAGGGGGCTAGTTTATTGTAATATATATATATATATATATATATATATATATATATATATTGTTATGGATTCAAAGGGTTAAATTTGGGGTAAGCAATGCAATTTCAAACACCCTGTATAGAGAAACAAACAAATTATTTACGCGCAAAATTTATTTAATTTAAACGGACAAGTATTGACGTAATTTTATAATTAATGATTGAAAAGTTAGAAGTGCATAAAGAAAACCAGTTTTAAAAACAAATAGAAACGCATAATTAATTTAATTTATTTTAATTCAACGTGTAATAGCATTAGAAAACACACCAGGGTATAGAAAATCGATAATCCCAAGGCGAAAGGTCTTGGTAACAGACAAACAGACGTCAGTACGGTGAAATATAGACTCCAAGAATTGTTGTTTGAAACGGTATATAATTAAGAACACCTGCATGTTTAAAAGGTTACCTTCGTCAAAATTATCAGCATAATAAAGCGGGCTTCATAGATAATAGTATTCAACCGTCAGTGGCTTCGAATAACTAGCTAACAAAGTTTCTTAAAGAGTAGGTGAGATGCACGATCAGTAATATGCTACAGATAGAGACGGATATAAAAGCATTAGTTTCAAAACGCACGTACTTAATCCACGTGTAGTGATGAGACGCGGTCAGCAATATCGATTTTCTACAACTCGAGTGGGTTTGGAACGCGACATCAAATATGCATGTCAGAGATAAAAATATTACTGGCGGAGTTTCCTGACGACACAGAACAGAATCATTGGCTGAAACGGATGATTTTACCAAACGGACGAATATGCGACAGATGGTAGCGAGTTTCGGATTATACGGCGCGTCCACGAGGGGAATTTCTGGAAGCGTTAAGTCGGTTATATCAAAATTTGCAGAAGTGTTATTTTAAAGATATAAATACTCTGACAGAATTGGGAGCTCTCCTCTTTATATTCTCATCGCTTTTAACTACTTACAACGATAGACCGACGTTATAGTAAAGTTTTTGTGAGTATTAAATATATTCATTATACCGTAAATGTACTGCTAGTACTTAGAAATTGGTAGTTATGACCTTCTAGTTATTAACGGAAAGATACGAGTAGTGTAGTGAAAATCAAATTAACAGAGGTCCAATTACTACCATACCAGGCTAGTAAATCAATAAATAGACGCATAATATACGTGAGTTTGTTTGCTGTTATGGAATGGTATTTTGAAGCAATGCTTGGTGATATTGGGGTTTTCATCTATGAATATGTGGAGGAGCAGAGCGCATAATCACGAAGCCGATGGGTTCTGGAAATTATCGTCTGAAGGGATAAAGGCTTGAAGCATTCTCCAGGTAACTTATTTGAATTTTCTGTTATCCGATAAACTTTTGGTATTATTTTGGTGATGTGTGAGTGAATATTGGAGTTATTTATAGTTATTAACGCAAGATACGTTTACTGGAGAATTATTGGGGTTATTTAAATTATTGAAAAAGGGTGTATTGAAAACTTATTGAATTTTGTTATGAATATAAATTGGATTGTTAGGGGTACATGGGTTTATTAGTTTTGTAGTAATTTTATGCAAGGTAAAAGGCATACATTAATAAACTGGGTTATTATGAGCTCACCATACTCCAGTGTGCAATAAATATAGGGTATTATTTGGGGCCCATCTATTCATACTTTTATTAAATGTGTTTGCAAATAATAATAATTTAAAACAAGGACTTTAAAATATATCACTTATTGAGTTATAATTAGTGTATACCTGGGAATAATTTGTTTGTAAATAGCGGTAAATAAAAGATTGTGTGATTGTTGTATTATTTGGTTTTATTGAATGGTGTGCGAGTGGGAAGGAAGAATGATTGTAAATTTAGGTATCCGACTACAAGCACAGCTGAGCTAGTCAGGAAAGCTGCTGAAGATTGTTGCAGCAGAATAAACGAGTAAGAATATTTTCATAAATTTTTTTAGTGTTGACACACTGGCGATGTTAAAAGTGTAAGTCCACGAACCACAGCAATCTTATAACGGCCCAATGTTAGAAATTGAATGATTATTAGGGAGATCCAGAGCTAAGTCCACGATCCACAGCAATATATATATATATATATATATATATATTATTGTGTAATTAGAAGCTAATTGGAGGTTAACAAGACATACAGAAGGTCATGGGTTCAGCTAGAGCAGAGGTTCCCAACCTCTTCTGAACCACCGCCCCCTCTACTGGAAAAAAAACTTCCAACGCCCCCCTCCTCATCATAGTGCATTATAACGAATATTAAAATATTGTTGCATAGTATCTATCTATCTATATATATATATATATATATATACATAGATACTCATATACGAACGTTGCACTTTTGACTGCTATTACAAGCGTTCACTAAAGCGTTGGACAAGGTATATATATTAAAAATCGCAAAAGTAAACCTTAATTAAAACGACTATCAAATGTAGTACAAACTTGTTTATTAAAACTTAAATATGAATACATAATGAACAGAAAAAGATTAAGAAGAAAAATTAATGAGATAGTTGAGGCTGGTGAAGTTTTAACAATTTGCTAATGTCGGGTTCCAATTTCGTTAACATCAGCCGCAAATCGCCACGTTCAGTAATGTGCAGTCTGTTCTTTTTCTTAGACAATAAATTAGCTACTGCACTGAACCCACGCTCAGCCAAATAAGATGAAGGAAATGCAGTTAAAAATATCTGTACTCTTGACCACAATCCAGGGTAAAGAACTGGTATTGGTTTTTGAAGCCAGACCTCTTGATATCCATTTCTAAACTTTACTTTTAGTTCTTCGTTAGTTGTGAGTTCTACGAGTTCCTCTTCTAAATTTGATGATTCTGCTGTATCTGCATTTGCGAAAGGATCTAAAACCCAACCCGGTATATTCATGTTTAAAATATCCTGAATCGCTCCACACAATCAACATGAAGAACGTCCAAGTGTTGGCAGTAAGTAAGTAAATCTTCATGTTTTGCAGAGACTGCTGATAATGTGGGAAAGTGGCTGTATTCACCTCTCCCTAGATTTCGTTTGAATAGAAGAAGTTTTCCCACAAAAGCAGCTATGACGTTTTTTGTTTTAATTAAATTCAATTCGTCACCTTGCAATTGTAAATTGACTTCATTAAATATTTTAAACAAGTCTGTCAAATAAGCGATGTCATTTTTATGTATAATCAGGTTTTCGCGCAATTTTTCGTTTCTGTTTTCAAGAAAGTCCAGTACTGAATCAAATAGTTGAAAAAACGGTTCAAACAAGTACCTTTTGAGAGCCAACGAACTTCTGTGCAGCAGCAAGCAATTGTAATCTTCATCATTTTCACTACAAAGTTGGCTAAATAATCTATCATGCAATGAATTGCTTCTAATCGTATTTACTGCTCTAATAACGTAATGAAGCGACGAATGCAAACGTTCGTTCAGATTTTTGCAACCAAGTGCTGACGATGAATAATACAATGTATAGCAGTACATTTGGTACTGCTTGTTTCAAATGAGCTATGAAACCCTTATGACGTCCCGTCATTGCTGGAGCACCATCAGTAGCTGCCGACAAAATATTATGCATAGGTATTTCTTTCTCTTGAAAAACGTACTCATGGTATTAAATATCGTTTCTCCCTTTGTATCAGTTTCCAAATTTTTGGCAAATAATAACTCTTGAAAAAATTTTTCGTCTTTTATGAACCGAACGTATGATAACAGCAGTACTTCATTATTTGGTAGAGTGGATTCATCAAGTTGAATGGAAAAATTGCAAGTTTTTAAGTAATCGCATAATGATATTTCAACGTCTTGAGCCATTTCGTCTATTCTCCTTTGCACTGAGTTATTACTCAGAGGAATTTTTCTGATGACATCTGCCGATGTCTTATGATGAAGAACAGTTTTTATTACCTCTCTGACTGCCGGCAAGATAAGTTCCTCGCCAATGGTATGTGGTTTTCCCGTTTTTGCGATTAACAATGAAATGTTATATGATGCTCGTAGTCCATCATCTTCTTGTTACAAGCATCAACTTGTATGTTTTATCTTGTTTTGCGATGCCGGTGCACTTTGTAAGCAAGCCATATCGCGTCTTTGCTTATCAACTTGCAAAGACTTGTTGCGGACAATATTAAACGGAATTAGGTATTCATAGACCTAATGCTGAATTAAATGTTTTAAAGTATATTTTCTCGATAACAATAACATAGACATTTTAGATAGCTAAATAAACTGTCTATTCATGCCAACTAGGTATTTTCAAAGTATTTGAATATATTTATTTTCTAAAAAGGTAAGTACGTCACGAACGCCCCCCTTGATCCTCCTAACGCCCCCCTTTTGCCCCTGTACTCGCTACCGCCCCCTTTGAAAGCTACAGCGCCCACTGGGGGGCGGTACCGCCCCCGTTGGGAACCTATGAGCTAGAGGGTCTTTGATACATTTATTTAGATAATTAGATATTTGTAAATAAAAATTAGAACTTAGTTAACGTAGGATAGTTTAGGGTTAAAAGCTTTTTCGTATTCAGTAACATAGGGAAAACCAGAAACATTTCAAACCATACAAACAAACAGAGGGAACGTTATCTTAACGAACGAGGCTATAAAATTTAATATGTTCCAAGAAAGACCGACCGTTGGATATTTGTGTAAGCAATATACAGCAAAGGCAGGTGGTTGTTAAAGAATACGAATTGATATTTTACAATGAAAGATAGCGATTTCGTATGTGTTAGTAAAGGAGCATAGATAATAGGTGTTGGTTAGTTGGTTGACTTTTAAATAAGCAGATAGACAAAGATGAATCAAAGCATACAAGTATGACAGAGAAACAGCATAAGATATCAAGGTAATCATAAAGGCAGTATAATAGGGAACCAGAACCAAGCAGTTATAGAGGAAAATGGACGATGCAGGACGTATGAATGTGTGAGAAAGAAGCTCTATATTTTTAGAATTTAATTGGAAGGTAGTATGGTTGGGAGACGGTATACAAATTTGTTTGGAGAGGGTAGAAAAATCAATGATTTCTAAGAATTTTAACAGCAGACATGGATCGGTTAAAAGCAAGGGAGAGAGTTTGAATATCAATCGGATACATACATTGATTAATGTCATGTAGTCGAAGTTTTGATAATGTTAATAAATAATAAAAATAAAGTTGACTAAGTGTTACTGAGATGATCTTTTGATAATAGCATTAACATATTTCCATTAGCATCTGCCGCATTTGACCTGAGCTAGTGCAAAATGGTGTTCAAGGTGAGTTTTTGTCATACTTTATTTTAGAATTCATCATGAGCACTGCATGCTTGGGGGTTGGGTCAGTCTAAACGACTGATGTTATATAACCTTTATAAATAAAATACAAATATTCAAGTGTTTTAAAGACCACTTAGTATCAGATATTATAGTATTGTAAAAACCTGGAGTAACGTACCATGAACATCTAAAGTTGTGCCTACAATTTCCAAGTTTTCTCTCAAATCAAGATTTTCAACATCTGGTATGGCTATCTCCAATGGTTCTAAAGCAAAAGTACAGAATTAGGACAAATAAACTACAGAATGTATACATAAAGATTGTCTAATTTTGATAAAGTGCCACTTTTGTCTAGCAGCACTAAATACAACTACATGCAACTAGTTTCATTATATTTATTACAATATTCGTTCTTATATGCAAAACATCGAGAATTAAAATTAATATATCTCTTACCTAGTTGATCTTTTGAATGATACATAAAACGCATAATCCCATTAATAATTTAAATAAAAATTAGAAAGAATTCGTGTGTATAGCATGTTGACAAATGTAATTTTCTAAGCTTTTGTGTGCTGATGTGGAATCCATTTTGCACACTCTTCAACCATCATACAATTACACAAAATAAGATAATTCGTAACTAATAATATAAGTATAGTTAAAAATAAGTCATTAGTTTGCTTTTATTATACACCTACAAATACAAATACCAGACTTCATATGCGTATGAAAATGAATCAAAGTCAATATGTGTATTTTAAAAACACACGCATAAAGTCTTCGTTATATGATCCGAAGCAGGAACCAATATGAGGTATATTCTAATTAAAATACACAATTAAAAGAAAAAGATATTAATTATGATTGGTATAGTTGTTGCTAGAACAAAGATTTTTAATATTTAGATTATTCGCTGTTAATTTCGTGCAATTTGCTTCAACATATTTACCTTCTTAAAATTTTGTTTTTTATTTATCATTGATGTTGTCAAACACTTTTTTTAGAACCGTTTTAACACACAAAAAAAAAACACATGAACCGTATGAACATGCAGAAGCATTGGGAAAAATAAGTGACACTTTATTAAAATGGTGATGGTGATGGCCATTGCGATATCATCAGCTTTATTATATTATTTAGCTGTACTAAATTCAAAATTATGTGTACAACGTATTTTCTTAAAATAAATCTAAATATTATAATAATGATAATAATAATAATAATAATAATAATAATAATAATAATAAATTGTCTTTATTCATACAAATGCACATTAAATTAATGTATACAAATAAGAAGGAAATATTAAAGAAAAAGTACTGTAAAAGGCGAGATTCAGTATGGCTTTTCATGCCTACTGCTCTTCCACCTAACCTATTAAAATAGTACATACATACAGACCCATGCATGCTCATGCACACGTTTAAATAAGTGCAACTTAGAATATTATACTTAGAATATCAATCTTCGGCCTGGATTTGTTCAAGAGACACGCTCGACTAAAAGCACTAAGAGTTTGAATTTCAAATGTTTTTTAAAAGATTGCAACCATAAATTTTTTAGCTCAGGGTATAAGGTATTATACAGATGAGAAATTTGATATGAGAAAGCACGATCTCCAAACTTACCTTGCCGGGTTGGTATTTCTAGTTTGCCCCCGAGTCTCAAATTAAAATGATGTACGTTGATGTGAAACGTGATCTTCTGCTATAGATATGGGGACATTTGTTTAATACAATTTTATGGTAAAAGCAAGCAGCATGTAGATAGTGCCCAGAAGTCATATTCAACCAGGTAATTTTGTCTAAGGTATATGAAATTCGATTGTACTCCTTTATTCCAAAAATAAGTCTCAGACACAGGTTTTGCAATCTTTGGATTCTTGCAGCATCTTGCGACCACAAACAAAAACCGTAAACAGAATCACACTAATCAAATTTTGACAGCACAAGACTGTTGAACAACATTAATCTTTAGTTTTTGGTTGAGAACTCCACTATTCTGAAAGATTAGTTTTAGATAACAATATGCACTTTGCAAACATTTTGAAACATGTCTATTGAAACTTAATGATTTATCAATAACACCCAAATTATTTGCATAATTCGCTACAGGCACAATTTCATCTCCAATCTTTAATATAAAGTTGTTATCCATACCAGCAGAAATGCTTTTTTTCCAAAAAATAGTACTGCAGACTTTTTTGAGTTTAGTAACAAACCATGCTGCTTAGAGAAGTCGACCAGTTTTTCCATATTCTCATTAATGTATCTACATGCTAAATCTATTTCATATGGAAAAAAGGATATATGAAGGTGTGAGTCGTCTGCATAGTAATGAGGTGTACACCATTTTAGAATGGAGAGAACAAAAGCGGATCAAGTATAGAACCTTGAGGTACACCTGCCTGCACTAGAGTTGGTTGAGAGGTTATTCCATTAATCTGTACAATTTACGTTCGTTCATCAAATAATTTGACAATAAATTTATTGGTCCAATATAATGAAAAATTGATTTTAATATTTTGTGGTTGATAGTATCAAAAGCCTATGAGTAGTTTAATAGTAAGAGAGTTGTTAGCATACCCGCATCAGTTGCCATGATATCATCTGTTATTTTTAACAGTGCCATATTACAACTTTTCTGAATCCAGACTGTATAGTTGGTAAAACTAAAAATTGATTAAGATGTCGAGTTTCCATTACTTTTTCAAGTATTTTGAAGAATGTTGGTAAGATACTGATTGACCTAGTCTTTCATAAGAGAAGGTGGATATGCTTTTGGTAGTGGTATTACTATTGCTTTTTTCAATTGTTTATGAAAAACCGAATTCAATAAACAAAAATTAAATATGTGTGTACTGATTGGTAAAAGAAACAGAACAACCAGTCGGATAACACTAATATTAACTCCATCAATACCAGTTGCTTTGGTTTTGATAGATAAAATTATTTAAATATTTCGTCTTTTTCTACCGTTTTACACTGAATCAAATCACGTTCCGCTTGTAGCCGATTATTTTGATAAAAATTGATTAGATTATCATCATCACGCACAGTCACCTTAGGTATAGTATTTAGAAAAAAGTTATGAATATTGTCACTATTTGATAAGCGATTAGGCATTTCAGAATTCCGACTTTTTAAAATGCTTAACAACTTTAAATCCTTCCAAACATTATTCGCATTTTGATACCCATAATAATGTTGTTTTTTTTTTGTTTTACAGACAGAATTACTTGTATAGTTTCATATCTGTTTGTAGTATTCCCAGTGTATGTTGCTTCTGGTTTTTTTAAGTGTGCTAAAGCTTGGTTCTGTATTTTCATCATAAATGGATAGAGTTACCCATGAGACGGGTAATTTAGTAAAGCGGTGAGACACCATTGATGCACGGACGTCAAAAAGTAGTTATGTTATCAACAAGAAATGCTACTTTGCCGTCAATCCTATCAACATCATAAACATTAAGCCAACAAATAGATGTCATATTTAAATTGTTCATATCCCGATATGCTTAAAATTACTATATCTTTGGATTTTTGATAAAGGTTTTGTATGTGGTAAATTAATAGCAGCCAAAACTAAATCATGATCCGAAATATCATTCATGTTTATAACATTACAACCATTGTTTAAGTTATTATTTGTAGTTATAAATAAATCTATTAGGGAAATCGAGTTTTTTGCTGCTATCTGTGTTAGTTCTGTGACTAGTTGTTTTAGTCCCTACGTATCAAGAAAATTTTGCAGTTGTGTTGTCCGTAAATTCATGGTATCCAACATGTTAATATTGAAGATTTTGTTAACAATAGGAATCATCATCGCAGAAATAATGGTTTCAAGTATTTCAACGAATTGTCTGTAATTGTTTTTGAGTGAACTGTATGCCTATTGTAGGCTTTCTACAGTTATCTGTATCCACAATTGTTCTATATTTATATTGGAGTCTAAAACAGAGTAATTTAAAAAAGATTTTAGGTAAAATGCTATTCCTCCACTCCGGGTATTTCTATCACGCTGCACCAATGCATATCCTTCAATATTAACTGCTTCATTGGAAATTACGCGAGTAAGCCACGTTTCAAAGCATGCTATAATATCGTATTTATTCTGCAGAACACGACTCTTGAACAAATCAAATTTGCTTATTATAGACCAAAGATTAATATGTGCACAGTGTAGTTGCTCATTCATCAGGTTATTGGAGCAGTGCTCAAAAAATGTATTATATAATTACTTTATATTACAACTAAGAAAACAGTGCGAAAATTTCTAGTCCACTTATTTAACGCCTGAAAGAGATACAGAGGAATTCAATCTACTGAAAAAATAATTGAATAACAGAAAGATAGCAGAGAATTGTACTCACTGAATTGAGTACAGATCCATATTTTTCTACTTATTGAAATTGCAATAATTAATGGCTATGGGATTTAATACTAAAATAAATTTCTATAAGTTTCTATATACAAAACCTAACATGTTAAGTGTTAATAAAGCAAGGTAAACAGCTGAACTATTTATTTGTATTGTTGAAGATCGTCTACTTTTTGAATCTCACTTTAATCGCGTTGTTGATGTTACAATAAACTCTACCATCTCATGACCAAGCTTTTCCTTTCCAGGCAATCTTTTGGACTTCTTGTAGTAACTGGAAGCGTTCCTTACACAAATCCTCTTTTACAACAATTGAAGTGTTTAAATAACTTCTTATTATTGAAAACCATTTGACGATATCTATAACTGATAAAACTAACAATTATAGGATGCAGTCCATTAGGTTTAAGTGCACCGACTTGGTGAACTCCATTAATATAAATATTACTAAGATTTAAATTTAGATTGTTATTAAATAAATGGATAACTATATCCGCGCAATTTTCATTCTTACTTTCGTTAACTCCGAATATTCTTAACAAGTTTCTATGCGTATATTGGTCAAAATTAACACACATATTTTTTAAAGTTGCATTTTCATTGGATAAAATTCTTATCAGCATACAAGGTTGTTGTTGTGTTTGTAATAATTTTGTTGATATTTTCCAACTGATTTCTTGTAAAAGGCATTTTTTTATTAGTAATACAATAATAACGAGAGCACTACATGAAAACACGTCTAATCACTTGTACGATGCATGCGGATTATGGTATAAATACACTGCAAGCACTGCTAATACTGGTAAGATTATACAATTTAGATTAATGTATAAGGCATCCAGAAAGGGTAAGGATATTTGTATCTGTACCGCCCATGTAACGGTATTTGGAGGCGCATGGTATGTACTGCTCTTTGGAGATTTAGTAGTCGTGGAAGTTTACCCGGGAGGCCATCGTGCTTTTTGCGTACGTGCCTACTATCACAATGGTGATTTGATAGTCATAGTCCAACGTTTATATCATGCAGAATTTCGCATACGAAATGCACCGAAAGATGATACCACCAATAAATGGATTCAAATGTTTTAAATCACTGTAACGATTAAGGTCCACCTTGCTTTGTTCAAAGCCAGTAAACGATTGAACAAGAGAAAGCTTCAGTTTGTGAAAATCGGTCTCAATCAGTTCGTACATGCAGTCAAGAACTTAACAGTAAAACAATCATCATTGCATAAGATTCTAAAGCAAGATCTACATTTAACAGCCTACAAAATTAAGTTTGTTAGAAAACCGCATTTATTTAGCATTAAAAATACGAAATTTGTATATTATACAAAGAGCAAATATTTAACACCCTGTATAAAGATCGCAATTGACTTTAATTAATGCCGAGTGGCATGTCATTCAACAATAAACACGCATTCAGCAAAAGAAATAACTCTACACGCAATCAAAATTGTCCTAAACCAAAAATATTCATAGATTGTAAAATTAATGTGCGTAAAATGCAGGAAAAACCTAAAAAAATCATAATACAATTCAAATTAAACAAGCGATAATGAAAGCAGATAGCATAGTGTTCTGATAAGAAACGCATCCTTCAAAATAAATACGTTTTGAAAACGCAAAAATGTAATAAGAAATATGTTAATTTACGTCACTTGGTCTACGTGATTTTCTACATGAAGTTGGTGCAGATCCCAAAAGTATTATCTTGACAAACAACGCCATAAGTGAAATTATGTGCCAATGCGAATTAGAAATACCTGTAACAACATCAAAACAGACGCTATAAAATAAATACAAACCAGAAATATACGAGGACCTACGTGATCAACGAATCGTTTCTATAAGGCAATATCAGTGATAAACCTGTAAAAGCCCAGGAATATCCAAAACAACCGATGGATGGTCATACACTTTGAATAACAGCTCAGATAAACCAATGAATTTAAATGGGGCATAGGCTATATAATGTGCAAGTTTGATAAGCGGACAGTCTTAGTTTGAACCACGTACAAGCTGCATCACTGATACTTCAGAATTTATGCGACGAGTAAATATTCGAATTAAACAATGAAAATTTTGTGAAGTGATGTTATAAAATATTTTGAATTAACTATAGTGAGAATATATGAGACAAGCTTGGCTGTTTGCTAGAAAACGTAAGTAGAAATTTATTAATTAATTTAGCTGAAATATTTATAACTCAGGGCTCTAAGGACAATCTAAGTACAAAATTATAAGGATAAATCTAAGTACAAAATTCTAGGGAAAATCTAAGTCTCAATACGAAAACCAATATATTACAAAAATTCCGAGAGACATTACGAAAATTCAAAGGACATTACAACGTTATGAAAATTTAAGGCAGATCACATTAAACGGGGCAAAACTTGGAGACTAAGCAACTCAACTAAAAACAATATTGGAGTACTGATCCACGGTACGCAGCTGAAAGACGCTCAAGGAAAACTATAGGTCGGAAATATCTTGCATAAGACATTATTTACTTTTTATTATATTTGAACATCGATCATATTAAGGCATTATTTTCTATTTAGTATTTTTGAACATATTTTGAACTTATATATTTATGTAAGGAGTCAACAAAAATTTATTTTGATACATGAAAAATTTCGCAAACCAAGGGAAAATCTTGAACGTTCAGAGAAATTTCCAGTAGAATACAAATGCCATTTTGCTGGCTTTAAAATAAGAAAAGGGAGCTTTAAATTTTGGGGATAAATAATATAAAATTTATTGTTATTTGATTCAGGGGCTAATTTTATCAAACGGTCAAACAGATTAAGCTGTAAAGTGGAAATCATTTTTCTTTTCTCATTATACAAATATTAATCGACTTCGTTTTATCATTCAAAGCAGAAAACGTCTTAGGGAAAAGGGTAAACTATTTGATTATTGTAACGTTGTGCACACTGTGTGAATCAAACTGGGCTGGTCGAAATAGAATTAAAATTTCAGGAGATTAAAAGACACAGAGCGATGGTGATCAGAGGAAGACTATTTGAATAATTACATCGACATGCATATATATATATATATATATATATTATTGTGTAAGGGAGGGGGTTATAGGGTTTCTAAAGGTATATTTGTATTAATAGGGGTGTATGCCAAACGATAGGATTAATATTTCAGATTTAATAATTTAAAAAACTATAAATTTTGCTATACTTTACATACGTTAAAGTATGTACCATTTCAGATTGAAACTTATATGCCAAAAGGTAGTAACATGACTTTATGACGTTGATATAATGCACGGTACTTGAGGTTTTATACTGAGTTGATATTTCATGAGCCAGTTGAGAGTACATTTGCCGTCGGAAAGCCGGACGCATTTATGGATATCTGCAATATAACAAAGCGTCCAGGTCGTGTATGAATTATTTGGCTTTTCCTTTTATAGAATCAAACTTTTAGACGAATTGTAAATCAAAATTTAAAGTGAATCAAAATGTAAAAGGTTATTGGAGTTTAGTGAAGTGTTTTGGACCAATGGTAGAAATTTAAAATTATTATAAAGACTATAGCGAAGGTATGTTGGACACTGAAAGATAGGAGATTTGTTATTGGATGTTATATATGTAAAAATGTTATTGTAGTAAGCTAAGTTTGTTTAGTTAATAACTAAGCAATATAAATAAGGGACTTCTTTTAAAATTTGTTCAGATACAGACCTATTTATGAAACCTGCGTTAAAATTGTAAAATAGTTTTGAAATAAAAGTTTATTTGTGTATTCATCGAGTATTATTTAATCCAAGTATAAAAGAAAGTATATAAAGTGTTTAAAAGTGAAAAGGAAAGTCAGCGTGTATGTAAAGAAGATTTTGGAAGTGGTTATTGATGTAAAGGAGAAAGCGGTATATTATTTGAGAAGATTAGTGTTGGTTTTGGGATAGATTTGGGTATTACGGCAGCAGGATATTGGAGTGGTTAAAGAAGGCATCGACGACGTAAAGAATTTTGGGATTGATTTGAGAAGATATAACGGCAGAAGGACATCGTATGGATAATTGGTATAGCAGGATTAGGAGTGATTTGTATTAAGACAGCGGGATTGATTTGGTTGTGCGAAGAGAGAAGTAAGCGGGATACGGAGCAGAGGAACAGGAGATAGGAATACGGCGAGGAAGAATTGACGCAGGAAAGTAGATAAAGGTTTTTACTAAATTCTAAATTGGGGTAACATTATTTCAGGTTTGGGGCATCAAAATTGTTTTACAAACACCTGGAGGCAGTGCGCAAGAGGACAATTTTGGAGAATCTTGTGTAAAAGTGCGTACGGCAATTTCGAACTTGAGCCAGCAGTCAAAGGAAGGCCTTCAGCGCAGTATATTTCTGGTAAGTACCGTGAATATATTAGAACGTCAGAAATTAAAGTCATAAAAGTTACATAAATTAATTTGACATCAGGCATCGTTGATCTATTAAGATTTGGCATATCAAAATAAATTTAGTACATTTCAAAAGTGGTAAAACAAACGAGGGTGCAGTTTGGTTGGGTATTGCACATCTACTCACGATTGAACCCACGGTGAGTAGGTGAGAAAACCCTGAGATTAAAGTTTCAAATAGTCGAGGCATATAAAATATAGTAATTAGTAAAAGAAAAACCAACCAAACGTTTGCTAAAGCACCTCGATTTGAAATCATTGTGATGACGACAAAAGTCGTGTAATAAAATCTTGTTTAAAGGAGGAGTAATTATATTATATAAAAATAAAATTTAGAATCCAAGAATATATATATATATATATATATATATATATATATACAATTTTTTATAAGAAAACTAGCATTACAAGATAGAGGGATAAGAAAAAGGTAGAATTTTGGGATACACATCATAGAGAAAGAGTAGAGAATGTCCCTATTAAAACAGATTGGTCTAAAGGACCACCTACATCATTAACCATAAGATAAAACCTAAATCAACATATAGATACCTAAAACAACTAGGCTCCAAATGTGACCCAGACAAATCACATTCCTATCGAGCGCATCTTCTACGATAGCAAAACCAAATAAAGGTAATGCAATCAACTTAAATATACCCACACAATAATTTCAAAAACATAACTACCATGGGCACTGCAATAGTTGTACAATAGACAGTTAATCAAAAATAAAAATAGGAAATTTTCAATGCAATCACTCAATAAGGAATACTATTAAAAACGACAGACGATAACCCCTCACCAACTCATTGAGGAAAACCAGCAAAAAATGTATTAACATCCCTATGATAAATAAACGATTGATAAGGAAATTGTAACAAATGATTGAAATATATGCACAAGAAAACACATAGAATAGAAATTTCTTGTATTCGAACTGTGGAAACTGACTTTTACTACAGAGGCATAGTTTGCCATCCTATAGGTATCCAAAGAGTAAAGCACCAACATAACATCAGTTAGTACACGTTCTAATTATTCGCAACGTTTTTCAGATAAAAATATATCAAACTAAAATGACTGCATTGGGTTATGAAATAATATAGAAGGTAGAAGATGTAAATTTATAAAAAATTAAAATTATTTGCATCTAATAACCAATAGAAAAATTGTATAACTAGGAATGAGAAGTCTATCGTTTAAACTGAGAACTATATGCGGAATGACAAGGTTTGCAACACTTGTAGATTAAGGGGTAATGTCCATTTAAGTGTAGGATAGTATGTCAAAGATTATAAAATAAATTTATATAGAGTGAACGATATAAAAGTTCAATGATAAAGTATATTCATGTAAGTAGGTAAAGTCAAAATAAAAAAAATCAGTCGAAATAAGAATGGAAAAAGAGAAATATATTTAGATGAACGTATAGCCATGAACGTAAGTAAATACTACTCGTTAGGGGCAAACAAAAATGGTTTTAAGTCTTTAATATGCCAACGTCATTGAGGCTTGCCATTTGAATATTGTAGTTAATAAATCAATGGAGAAATTCCACGAGAGATTGTACACAATATGAATTTAAAAGCTAACTTAGTGAAAAACTTTTTAGTGGCTTTAGATAAACATGATTTTTTGCTTTTTTCAATAACTTTGAATATATTTTTCTAACATCGGTAAAGATAGAATGTAATAGTTGTTGATCTATGTCCCAACAAATTTGTTCATCAAATTCAATCCCATCAGTATTGTCAGGAACAGAGCCACGATGACTACCATGAATTGAAGTATAACAACCAAAAACTAAAAATGAAGGTAAGAACTGAGTAGCGTCATGCTTTGGGGTACATAAACTAAAAACGAAGGAGAGAACTGAGTGGCATCATGCTTCAGAGTACATAAAGCTTGTGCAATATTAAATATATTTTGGTCCCATTTAGTACAGTCAGGTTCTATATAGGTAAAGGTAGTATAACAGGATTGACATGTTCTGTTAGGTTTACTTGCAGATGGTATCAGACATTAAACCAAATTTTCTGAATTTTATAACTTTTTAAGAAATTTTGAAATTCTTTTGAGATAAAGTGTGTACCAATGTCACAAAGAATAATTTGGGGCATGTCGAAAATAAGAAAATCTTGTTCTAAAAAAATTTTATAATCGCAGAAGAAGTAGTCTTTGCTAAAAGATGGACGAAAACAAACTTGGAAAACCAATCTGTTCAACTAATAGGTATTGGTTATCTTTCTTAGATCGAGGAAGTGGTCCTAATAAATCAAGAGAAATTAATTGGAAAGAATAAGATACTTTTTTAAACCCAACCATCAAATCAGGTCCAGCTTCCTGTAAACTCTTCTATGCATCAAAGACAGTCTTTACGTGTACGTTTCACGCTTATATCTCTCCCAGCATTTAATGACATTAACTTGTTAAGTTGTGGTGTGCAAAATCGCAAATGTTGTGTTCACAGACTATGAGAATGCAGCTGTGTTTAGCAGTTTTGGCCGTGGGAGTGTGGCAAAATGGTGGAAGGATTGCAGCTCGTAAGAATTACGCCTGTTAAAGGAGAAGACTCGACTATCGGTTTTTGACACGGTCAGACGTGCATGCGGTTAAGTTTGGAAAAGTGTCATAACTTTAAAAACCATATGTCAAAATTAGCATTTACTCGAACCTTACTATTTAAATAAGTAATGGCGCTTCAAATAATGAATTGGATTCTATGACATAATACAGTTTATTAATTAAAGAATGTCAAATATTGGCTCTTTCTTTCTCTGTATTAATTAAAAAGGAAAAAAAACAATTTTTATTGATTGCATCATCACTAGCTATATTAATGCATGAAACCTCACCTTTGTGTCAACACTTTGTTACGTCCACTTTCCGGCAGTGTAATAAACCTTGCGCCTTTTATTTCGTTACTCATTCACATCGATCCTGATTCCAATACTCAAACACCACCCTGTATATGAAACATTACGACAATAAGTAAGCTTTACTACAATTCCATTTAAACCTATTGCTGTGAAATGGAAAGTTCCTCTATAATTTAAATAATCAGTACCTTGTTTTAGGTATCCGTTGGCTTGATACATATTACTATTGAGTGTGATTACTTCTTGTAATACTCAAACCTAAAGACTCACTGAAATAATGGATCACACTCCTCTGATAAAAGTCTGTCGAGTTTCTATTATCACCTGTGTGTTTGATAACAGCAGGATTGAATTTTAATTCTCGCTATAAAATGAGTTCATTTTTGATTCTGCAGTTCGTGCTTTCATATATTTTCTGGATTGCTCATCCTACTACTCCAAGAGCGATGCACGTGTGTTTTGATAAGAAGTAGATATCTTTGGTGTATTGGTAAGTTCTCCCACGCTTATCCGTACTAGTAAGATTCTCTTTTTTTTAGCTCTTAGATATAGAGGCCCAATGGTTCTCCTGCGTTAAGTCAAATTGTTTTCACGTAGACCAACTACCCTTGTCTATAGAACGCTGTTGCAGTTAGCGGCAAGGAGGATACTGACTCCCAGGGCGAAGTGCTGCTGATTCACCACCGATGGCTTGGCTATAAGATAACTGTCCAGACACAAAGAGGTATGTGACTTGTTTTGTTTTCCTTTACATACCGGAGGATAAACTCAAGTCACATTTTAAGGATCTGCTTTAAAATTAGCTGCGCTAATGTTTCTGGTTATGTTAAAAATCTTACTAGATTTTATTTTAAATTTAATATTGTTTTTCTTCTTAACGCACTTGCTTACATGAAAGTATCAGCATTATTTTTTTTACTAATAAGATTTATTACCTGTTAGCTACGGATTGTGCACTTCGTCGAACAATTTTTGAATGTATAATACATAGAGTAAAAGTGGTTTCTTTATTTAAATAGTGACTTTATTTATTTTTTCTTTGCTCGTTTAACTAGAAGTTTTTATTTTTTTTGTAAATAGAAAATCGATGGCAGTACATTATTCTTGCCTATGTGAATCCTCCCCACTCCCTACACTTGTAGTTAGTCTGACCTTTCTAAACTTCCTGTATCTTTTTAGGCGCTTCTTACCATTATAACTTACTTAATGTTGGTATTGGAGCTACTATCTAAACAAAAAATATCAACTCTATTATCAGATTGCAAAATATTGTTCATACCACAATAATTAGTGTTTGGATTTTAATAAAGTTAATGACTTGGAATTGTGTTCTTTTGCGAATAATTTAACGTAATCTACGTCTAGTTGGACGTAAACATTTTAAATTCTACCTAGTAATGCATTTAGGTCTATTTTTACATGCAACCTATAAATAATTAATTTTCAAAATTAGTCATTTATTTTGAAATACAACCATATTTATTGTAACACTTTTTTATAAATGACTTGGACTTACATTCTAATTAGCCTTTAACAAATAAAAATTGTTTATTAAGGTATACATATCGTTTATGTAAATTCCCATAGGGTAAACTTTTGTAATTCTTGATGAGTTTTGAAATATTTACATTAAAGTGATTTTCACTTACTTTATTATTTCGATGCTTAATAATCGTTCTTTTCCCATTTCAATGCTAAACTTTTTATTTAGACAGACTTGTGTAAAAATTTCCTCATTGAATATTTCGTTTACCTATTGATTGACTTAACCTTTTTTAATCATTTATATTCGCAGAGTTACTAATAAAACTTGCCTATTTCATAGATTTTTTAGTAAATTTAAATATAAACTTTTAAAATGAACTATCTACATTTAAGAACGAAAGAAGATTGTTATGAACTTTCTATTAATTACCTTCGAAATTTATCTTATGAGACTGGTTGTCAGGCCATTTATGTATGAACTTGAAGATCTTGATGATACACCACAAGGGAAGTGGAATATAAAAGATCTTAATATGTGACTTTCGCTGTGGTTTACCACCAAGGTCTTAAAGTTCATAGATAGGATTAATAGCATGTGTCGCTTTCAAAGGTACTCCCAAAAACGACACTCTCACAAGCACCACCATTAATATGCCACTTTCCTTGTGGTTTACCAACAAGATCAAGTTCATAGATAAGTGGACTAATAACCCGTATCATTTTACATAAGATAAATTTCGAGGGTAATTTAACAGAAAATTTGTTAGTTCAAAGTAAACTTCTTTTGTTTTTTTAGCAAATAAAACTTACTAAAAGATAAGTTAAGTCAATAAATGAATAGGTAGGCAAAATAATTAACAAAAGAATTTTTATTCAGCATAGGCAAATTAAAGATAAGCCCGAGTCATTAATAAAAAAATGTTAAAATAAACATGGCGGTATTTCAAAATAAATTATTTATCGGTTTCATGTAAAATATGAGATATAAATGCGTTATTAGATACAGAATTTTAAATTTGTATATCGAAACAGGCTAAGATTATGTTGAATTATGAGCAAAAGACAGCAATTCCTAGTCATTACCTTTATTAAAACATACCACTTATTACTTCCATAAAAACCCTGTCTAGATACCAGAAAATTAATTTCCTGCATTATTTTACTATATGAAATAGAATTATTATCTCGCAGTCCGATAGTAGAGTTGATATTTTTAGTTTAGGTAGTAGCTCAAATATCAACACAGGAAGTATTGACACAAAGAATGAGGTTACATGAAATTTAAATTAATATATCTAATTCATGATACAACCGGCAAAAGTTTTTTTTTTAAATTAATACAGAGAAAGAAAGAGCCAACTTTGAAATCCTCTGATTAATAAACCATATTATATCATAGAAACCTGTCATATTAGTTGAAGTAACAATTACTATTTCACCATTAGTTAATTAAATAGTAAGGTTCGAATAAATGCCACTTTCTACATACGGTTTTTATAGTTATTACACTTAACGTTCAGTCCTCAAAAAGCTCTTCTGTGTTGACAATGAGGTTTGGTTTCCTTCAGATTTTAACGTAATGTTTGATCAAGCAAAAGGTAATGTCTTACGGGAAGGTAAGAGATGTTGAATTAAAAAAGCACTACATTGAAGTCACCCACGAGAACAACACTCACAAAACACAAGTTTCAGTTGATCCCCAGTACTAAAGTGATCAACCTTCGTTTGTGTAAATCACTTCAACCTTTTTAACACTATATTCATCACTCTCCAGATTGGCTCATTCAAACTAGCTGATGTCCTACAACCAATTGAAAGATTGAACCATGACACTTCAATAATAGATGTCCACACTCATTCTCTGTGCATAATGAAAAGATCCCCGAGATTAGCTTAGTATATTTATACTTATTTGGTCATACTAAACCTACAATGTAACTAATAATTTATAAGGTGCACAGGACCGAATTCAGGAAACAAAGAAAATTTCTTTAACTTTTAAACTAAATATAGTAAATTTAAGGACTATAAAAAAATGGAAACTGGTTATCCAATAATTAAAAAAACATGCTGCAAGTTAATTCATTTAATATATAACAAGTAACCAGCAAGAAGTTTAAAATTCAGTTATAAGTACCTTTAGCATCATTTAAGGCAGTTCTTGGTTTCCTGCTAAATAAAAAATATATAATATGCAAATGATGTAAACTACATTCTCAGTAAACAACTTTATAATTCAAAGCAAACATAACTGCAGTCACACTAATTAAAAACCTCCACATATAAACTAAATCTTACCATGCTTGGGGGTCTTGTCGTAAAGAAAATGCCTCTCAAAGAACTCTATTACAATTTTTGGACAACGCTCCCTTGCTTCTGTTGCAGGTACCACATCATGTTTATTCATGCCATGCCATTTCATTAAATAGAAAAGCTCTCCTGAAAATAAGATAATTATGGGCAACATTTCATAACAGCAATTAGATAATAGAAAAATTTCCAGTTTTTTTAAATGAAATAGAAAATTGTACAATGCAAAGCAAGTTCTTACTATACTCTTGTTGGTATGAATAAAACAGAATTTCTCAATTGCGGTGTGAATTAAGATTTTACAAAAATAAGTAATTGAAAAGCAGTATGGCACATTGATTTTTTGCTATGATAATCTTGCTTACTATAATACATTGTTTGATCTTGATATATAATTTATGACATACATATAGTGTTGCCCCAACAAAATTTAAGGGTATTATCTCAAAATGTATATGGAACACATATAAAGAATTTGGACTTTTGCAGTCTGGAATATTTAATGTTATTTAACAAGATTCATGAGAGGTATGGAAAAGTTTATGACAAGTTAAAGATAGTTTTCATTCAAAAATAATGTTAAATCAACAACTTACAGTGTATTGTATTAACTGTATTACTATTATTATTTATTATTATTAGGTTAGACATTGACCATTTGCAAACAAGAGTTAGGAACCTGTACAGTTCAATCTTCCAATAATTGGGATTTGATGGTATGCTGGTTCGGGGAATAGCTGTGGTTGAATATCTACAAATGACTGAAATGAAAAATAATGACAGTTGTAGAAAATCCTGGAATTAAAAAGTGAGTAATATTATGAGCTCTTATGTAACTAAAAAAAAACAATGTTTGTGAATTTTTAAATGTCAATGGTATGTATTTCAGTAATAAGAAATTAACTAAAGTGCAAGTCAATGTGTGGTTGTACTTAGCAATGGAAGGAGTGCATATTCATTTTAAATACCAAATTTATTGGTGAAATTTAGGTTGGTTAAGGCCAATGGACAATGAAAAATAGAATAAAATTCGTTTTCAATGAGAATTTTCAACAAATTGAGATTTATCACTTAATTCAAATGGAAAACTGGAGAAGTTTAGAATAAATTATTATTGTTGGATGTAATTTGCTGTTTTCTTTAGGTTGTTACGTTTATTTTCAATGATAGACTCAAATACGTCCTTTTTGTGTGGTAATTAGTTTTTCATTCACCTAGCTTCTGTTTCTATTCAAAACCTCATCCTGTATTTTTACCTCGCAATCATATTTCTTTCAAAACTATTCATTCGAAAAATTTATTCAATAAATTAAATAGTCAATATCTTGTTTTAGGTAACCGTTAATTTGTTAAACATTCCGATAATGTATAATTGCTTTCTCTTGTGTTTCCCATTTGAAGACTTGTCGAAATAATAGACCCTACTATTATTTGATAGCGTGTTTTCCAGTTTGCTAATCGCGCTTGGATAACGCGAGGATTGCAGTACGAGCTCGTGTTATTTGAACCCATTTTGAATTTGATTCTGCAGCTTGTGCGTTGAAATATTTTCTACATTTTTCGTCACAGTACTTCAAAAAAGCAAGCCACGTTTTTTTGTTCGACAAGTAGGAGGCATCTTGCATGTATTGGTGAGTTTTCCCGCGCTTACCCATTCTAATCCGATTATCTTTTTAGTTCCTAGCTGGAGGCCAAAAGGGTTCTTTCTTTATGTAGGCCCAACTGTTCGTTGACCTAGACCAACTGCTTTTGTCCGTAGACCGCTGTTGCAGATACGGTGGCAGGGCGAATGGATCCTGACTACCATGGCGTTGCTGTGCTAACTCACCCCGACGGATTGCAAGCTAAGTATCCAGACACATACAGATACACAACTTGTTTTCTTTTGTATATATCAAGAAATGTGACACTGTAGGACTATTGTTTGTTGCAACAAATCGATATTATCGCTCTACAGGTGTGATGGTACCATTGTTAAAAATGTGTTCACTTTAAAAGGAAATTCTACAAAAAGACAATTTAATATTAGACCAATGAAAAGAGGTCTATTTACTTATTAGTAACAACTCGAGAGCCATTGCAACAAAATTTGATGTATTTGTTAGAGAAGTTAAATAACATAATGGTAAGAAATTTACCTGTTTTGTCATTAATTCAGCTGTTATCAATACTGGTGTTCCAACGGATAATCTTCATGCATCTGCTAATGATAAAAATAATATTCATAAATAAACAGTGAAGCATTATATAAAAGACCAAATACCAAAATCATTAAACTTTTTTCTTTAGTGAGTAACCATCATAGTGATAGATCAATGTAAAGACCCTGCAATGTAAACAATTAGCCATAATATCTTCAAGTATTATATCTATAGCTCAAGATAAAAATGGCTAATAGATTTACATTTAAATATTGGAGTTCTAAGTTGCATAGCAATTACATATGTGTGAACTGCAATCGACTATTTCACAAAAGTTGCCTGGGCAGGAAAAAAGCGTTCATCAAAATAGATCAATATAAAATTTCCTGCTAGGAAAATAACTTAATTTCTATACAGGCTGCCAAATACAAACACTACAAACACTTCATGGATGCATTCTCAAATTTACAATTGGAAGAGGATAAGCTACAAACTAAATGTGACAATCTGCTAGAGCATAATACAAAATGAAACTTTTCTCTCGCATTATGCCTTTAGGAAAGTGCGAGTTTTGATGACTCGATGGCAACCCTAAATAATTTGTACTGCATACTTCTTCAACAACATTCTGACATGTCCGTGCTTCTGGTCAAGGAAAAAATGATGAACGAAAAAACAAATGCTCCTGGGAAAGATTGCATATTAAACTTAATAAAGCTTACTGGCGTCGATACTCAATATGAGTATGAGATAGTTTTGAGCTCTGACAAACCAATAAAACTATCCCTTCCGTTGAATCAAATCAACCAAATACACTAATCATTTGCCTTTGAAGAAAATCGCTCAAAGTGAGTCTAATGAACCTAGTTTGCAACTGGGCAAATCTACTCCCTCATTTTTGAACATAATAGAGCAAAAGGAAACTACTGACCCTAGTGCTTCGACAACAATCATCCAAACTACATCTGCTGTTAATGTTTCTTCAGAAAGTGTCCAAAAACAAATTAAAAATTGACCAGAAGTCAATTCAACTCCACCGTACTTCACATCTAACTTATTATAACTTGCGAAGGAGCTCACAGCTGTAAATAAAAAGAATGTTCCATTGCCAACGTTCAATATAAGCTCAACAAATACTACTTACAAATAAAAAATTGCTGTGTTTGATAATAATCATGTAAGAGGATTCTCAGATATCCTACTTGCATTACTAGGCACCCAACGGTACTCTATTTTTGTGAAATGTAGCCTAAGCGCAACGTTGGATCAAGCTGTAATCAACATGATATCGGTGCTCAGTGAATTCTCTAAAGCTGATTCTATTACCATACTGGGCGGCACTGGCAATGCCTTAAAAGTTCATAAAGTAGACCATTCAACCATGATTTTATTAGAAAAATATTACACAAACCTTCACATGATATCAGCACATTTTTGGAATGAATAAACTTATTCACGCTATTAACCTTGAAATATTGTTACACTTGATTTAACGTTTTATCTGGTCGGTAATGCAGTTAACCAAATGTTACACTTAGATTCTGGTACATTGAAATGGCGATAGATGGCTCTTAAAAGCCGGTAATACAATTACCAAAGTTCATAAGATACACCATGACGTCACTGATAATTTATATTGCGCCATAATTAAACGAAGTTACATAAAATTAAAACAATAAAAATTAGAGAGTCTACTCACGTGAAGGATCCGCTAACCGGCAGGAAATCACGCTGCGGTAGCCTCGGCATCGCTGCTGCTGGTAGAGTTGGACATCCAAATTATCTCGGGGTCATGGGATGCTCCAGGGTCATCTCCGTTCCTATATGCAGTGGAAGACGAGAATAGGTAATTAAGGAAAGATAATCAAGATAAGGAAATCTACATAATAAGATAACACGACACCCCGCACGACTGTTCACTTCAAAGTTCGGCGTAAAAAAGCCACGTTTCCGCGCGAGAACCGCGGAACTCCCTACTCTTTTTGTAGCATTGCTATACCCCTATAGGGATAATTCACACTTGCCAATTGCACTATTGTGACGTACCGGAAGCCCCGCCCAGTCTATTTAAATTGTTCGCGAGTCTTGCGTATTTAAAATTATGGCGGGAACTTCCGCACATCAAGAAAACTAAACCTAACCAATGTTTAAGTGCAAATTCGGTTTGCACGTAACAATCGCGACAAAGCCACAAAAGAAAAAACTAAAAAAAAGAAAAAGTCTGTTAGCACAGTAACAGCTTAAAATCTAAGTCCTAATTACCCTACATAAACCCTAACTTAAAACCTACAAAATGTTTATATAAGGCGCCACCTGGTTTTTCGACCGATAACACGTCTACCGAAGTACCAGGAAACGGAATAGGTAGCCCGATAGTCTGTGACTACACTACTTACCGACAGCACAAATTTGTCGGGAGCATGAAACACTACTTAAACTAACACGGTGCGACAAGTCGCCTAACCTATCTAAACCTATCTAAACTTATCTAACTAAAGCTAACATATAGTTCTTATATGCAAACACACATGAGTGTCGCATCAAACTATTCTTCTTTTTTGGCAAGAAGTGCCCAAATTTAAAAAAGTTCATGAGAGTGCGTCACCTTGCACTCTGGCAAATTTTGTTTCTGGTACTTTGGTTTCCTCCGATGCACATTTAACTTGTCCATGACACAGTTGTGAATCCACAAATTTACCAAAAGTACCGCCTACTAAATCCTTATATGCTAACCTGACAAATTACATTTCTAAATTGGGTTAGCTTTTTCACTTAAATTTCAGAAAGATAATTCCCACGTCTGGTCATATATACCACACGTTAGGACGATAAAAAGATAAGATAAGATCTCAAATTGATGTTAAAGATAGTAGATAAGGTAAAGATATTAAGCTTAAGTTGTTATCCTCAAAGGTAATGAATAAGATAACGGTATTAAGCTTTAGTTATTATTTGAGATACTCAATAAGATAACACGATATTAAGTTAAAGTGATTATAAGAGATAGTAGGTAACATGAATTTAAACAGAAGTTATTACTCAAGATAACCGGTAAGATAACGCGACATAACTCAAGTCATTCCTAACGGTAGTCGGTAAGATAACGAAATTAAACCAAAATTATTACTAACAGTAATTGGTAAGATAACGATACTAAACTAAGGTTATTACCAAAGGTAATCAATAAGATAACGATATTAAACCTAAAGGTATTGTCGAAGATAATAAAGAAGACAAAGATATTGGCCTAGTTATTACCCAAGACAATGATAACAACAAAAGAGTGGCTCCAGTAGAGCCGTTTAAATGGGATTGACCCGTGCCCTCCAAAAAGAGAAACCTGTGAGGCAGGTCCGTTCGTAAGAACAGCACGGGGGACCGGCAAAGACCTTTGGGTGCATTCCTGCACCCAGTGTTGATCGATATCGGTGAAACTATCATCCGATATCCATACGGTATAAAAGATATACATACCCATTCACTCACACATTCACACACTCATACATACCTTCACTGCCAGAGCCTATGCACTGACAGCGGCACCGCATGACCCCACGAAAGATTCGCAGAGACATGGTCCAAGTGTCTGTGAAAACCTCCCGCACAACCACACGGTGACTAACAGAAAAGAAAAGGTAGTAGAGAAACAGGAACGGTAAAAAAAGAAGGAGGTTGGTTTTTTGAAGTGCATAAGAGGCACCTCTAGGTAGAAGAAAGAAGAGGAAGGGCTCGCATTGAGCAAAAGCGACAGAGGGAAAGGTGGATAGCAAAGCGCTACTCAACCAACAAGTGTGGTCAGTAGCTCGGAATGAGGGAACATCATTCTTATGAGGCAGACGGGTGTTCCGGGACAAGAACAGGTCCACCGAGAGAAGAATAAGGCATAGCGGAGATAGCGGGTTAAGAAAAAGTATAGTTTTTGGACAAGCGTCCGAGAGAAAGTAGAGAATTGTCCCTATAAAACACAGCGTAGTCTAAAGGACCACCTGCGATATTAATCCGACAAGATAAGATATACACATTTTTAAAATTCACTAGACTCCTAAGAGAACTAGTGCGATAATTTTCCTAACGAGTGCTTCGACTACGATAAGAAAATCAGACAAAGATAGACACGACAACTTAAAAAGTATCTTCACAGATACAAACACACAAAAACAAACTGTTTTAAGGTAGTTTTTTAAATCGGTAGCACCCTAAACACACAAAAATGCCCAATTATAAGCAGTTAAATACAGATACACTGTCCCCATATGCTAAAACAACCGAGAATTTAATAAAATAACAATAAGAAGCGATAGCGTCTCACCACAAAGTTCAATAAAAAATAACGAAAAAAAAGTTTATAAGTTATGTAGGTTTAGTAGAAAAAGGAAGGAATAATGTTGTAGTATAATGATGTAGTATAATGTGGGCGATTGCAATAATTCAGAGGAAAAACACACGGAATAGATAATCCTAGTTCTTGCAACTGCGAATATGAACTATTTCTTTCAATGGCATAGATCGCGCGTGTCCTATGTGAGCCCAAAGAAGAAAGCATTCACTCAACATCAGCTAAAACCAGTCATAAAAATTCAATGGGTTATTTCAACCAAAGTTACGACAATTACCATACAATTAAACCATATAAGAGAAATATTAAAGACCGAACAATATGTAGTAGGAAAATTTCAAGGGTTAATTAAATGAAACGACAGAGTTATATTGGGGGGTGTAGAGGATGAAGTGATATATATCTAACGGTATGGTGAAGGAAAGTCAACGAAAAGAAAAAGATAGCTAAATTAGGGTAAGTAAAGTTAAACGTGTAAGAAATTATATACTATATGAGAGAAGGAATAAGTAATTAAAGATACTAATTGATGGTGAGGGGAAAAAATATTAGGTAAATTGAGAGGAGAATGGGACATGAAAAACTTAATTAGCATTTGGGTCAGCAGAGAATGGCTTAAGGTCTTTAATATGCCACCTGCCTTGGCGTTTTCCTTCAGTATCCTGAAGTTCATAGATAAGGGGACTAATAACACGTGTGACTTTACAAAGAATGAATTTAGGGGCCAATTTTGAAGAAAATTTCTTAGATGCATCCGATAAGACATAGTTCTTTTTCCACACTTGTTCGCCTAAGGCAAAGGAAATATTTCGCACGCAAGTTATAATGGTCCTTGCTCTTTTCGTAAGCTTTTAACAAATTTTTCTAACGTCGTTAAAGATAGAAGGTAGTGACTGTTGGTCCTTGTCCCAACGCTACTTTATCGTCAAATTCAATTACGTTAGTATCGTCAGGCACTAAACCATAGTAACTCCCATCGATTGGGGTATATCTTCCAAAAACAAGAAAAGACGGAGTGAATTGGGTTGCTTCTGCTTAGATGTACAAAGCTTGAGCAATTTCAAAGATATGTTCATCCCATGTAGTATGGTCTGAATCAATATAAGAAGAGATAGCGGTAATTAAAACTCGATTTACTCTCTCGGTAGGGTTTACTTGGGGGTGATATTTTGCGTTAAACCAAATTTTTTGTACTTTATAACTTTTAACGAAATTCTGAAAATCTTTAGAGATAAATTGTGCACCATTGTCACAAAGAATAATCTGGGGACACCAAAGATAAGAAAGACATTCTGTTCTAGGAATTTAATTATTGCAGCGGAGGTAGCTTTACGTAAGGGTTGCACCATAACAAATTTAGAAAACCAATCGGTAACAACCAAAAGATATTGATTGCCTCTTTTCGATCGAGGGAGAGGTCCTAATAAGTCAAGCGATATTAATTGAAAGGGATAAGATACACGCTTAAAGTTACCCATTAAACCGGGGCGAGCGTCTTGTGAACTCTTATGAGAACCACAAATTTTGCAGCTTTTAATGTAGCGACAAACAGATTGCTTAAGTGTGGGCCAGTAATACAATTCAGATATTTTCGCAGAGTTTTGTAACACCAAGGTGTGCAGCTAAGGGATCGTCGTGACATAATTTGAGCACCTCACTGCGATTTGCAGTGGGCACAACGAGTTTCCATTCAGGTATATTCGATATTTTATGTGGGGACGAGGATACAAATTTATACAGTCTATTATTAGTTACACGAAAGGTAGGAAATTTGTCGGGATTATCGGAAACTTTTTTTATCATATTGAGGTACCAGGTATCCAGAATTAAATTTGGAAGGTTTAGAGAAACAACATCTCGAGATAACGCATCAGGTACGATATTTAATTTGCCAGGCCTATGCCTAACGTCGAAAGTAAATTGAGATATACGCAAGTTCCATCTTGCCAAACGACCTGCGGGTTGTTTCAAGTTATTAAGCCACGTGAGTGCTGCACAATCAGTGATTACGGTAAAGTGTGTACCTTCGACATATCCTCTAAATTTCTCGATGCCAAAGATAACACCCAATAGTTCTCGTTCGGTAGCAGAGTATTTTTGTTCGGCAGAAGTTAAGGCACGGCTCGCATAAGCGATTGGATGTTCTAAACCATTGTTTACCTGGAACAACATTGCACCTAACCCAGTAAGTGAGGCATCAGTTTGTATATAAAACTTATCGTCGAAATTTGGAGAGATTAAGATAGGTGCTGAAGTGATTAGTGTTTTAATTTGTTCGAAAGCTTGTTGGGATTCTAAATTCCACTCGATAGTTTGGGATTTCTTTTATTTTTAATTAAAGCGGTAATGGGTGCAGATATAGTTGAAAGGTTAGGTAGAAAAATGCGATAATAGCTAATCATTCCTATCAAACGCTTTGATTTCGGTAACAGTTTTGGTGTTTTGAATTTAGTAATAGCATCAACTTTAGCGGATCTGCTCGTAAGCCTGTTCCATCGACAATAAAACCAAGAAATGTAAGGGATGAACGACAAAATTGAGACTTTTCCCAGTTTATCTTAAAACCTGCTGCATTTAAACGTTCTGCAACTTCATCTAATGTGGCGATATGTTCATCGAAAGAACTTGAGATAACTAAGATATCATCTAAAAATACAAAGGCACGTTCTTGATGTAAGATAGGACCTAACGTTTGATCCATAGTACGTTGTAAAGTTTGTGGAGCGTTACAGAGACCAAATGGCAAAAAATTATATTCGAAAAGACCTCGGCCTGGGACACAAAAAGCAGTTTTTTGACGAGAAGATAAGTCGAGAGGTATCTGATAAAAGCTTGTCTTAGGTCGATAGATGAGATAAATTTTGCATTACGAAGCCTGCTCAAAATTGAATCAGTTCTAGGTAAAGGATAAGCGTCTGGAACAGTAACAGAATTTAGCTTCCTGCCATCAAAACAAACACGCCATTCATCATTCTTTTTCCGAACTAGTAATACGGAGAGGTCCACGGTGAATTTGAAGGAGAGATAACACCAGATACTAACATTTTGTCTATTTCCGCATGTAAATGCTTTTGTAAGGCAGGCGATAAGGGATATTGACGTTGCTTAAAGGGAAGGGCATCACCTGTGGAGATAACGTGTGTTGCCGTTGTAACACAACCAAGTTCAGAGGTATTAAGTTTGCGAAATTTGTCGATTGTAGCGTTAAGAGTTACATCTTGGGAGTCAGTAAGAGAGATTTTGTTAGATATTCCTGTAGATGCACAGGAGTTCGTTTTAATAGAGGTTTGCCATGAAAAATCCTGAAAGTAAAGTGACAGATTAAAAGTTTACAGAAATCAACGCCCAGTAGAAAAGGATACGCTAATGCAGGGACAATCAAAATAAAACGTCACGTTCAAGAGACTCTACACGAATTTTTAACTTAAGGAACCGGTTACATGTATTTGATTATCGTCAGCTAAATTTATGGAAGTTTTTCGAATAATTTGAATTTTGATATTTTGTTGAGATAATTGATGTAAACCTTCGTTATTTATAAGAGAACATGAAGAACCTGTATCCAGTAAAGCAATTACATTCAAGGAACCTATTGAGATAGATAAGTGTGGACGGTTATCGAAGGGTTTTTTAACAAGTTGTGAAACGGTAGCAGTCTTTTTATGATAAAAGGAATTGACGGTTTGTAACCACTTAGACCACTCGGCTGGGGTAGTATAGCATAGTTCCTCTAATGAAGGTAAGGTATTTTGTACATTAATAGTAGCGGTATTATTATTAGATAAATTTAATGACGGTACAACGTTAGAAGTGGTTTTATAATTTAAATTTACTGGCGTCTGTGTCCGTTGGATGATTGGTGTTGAGGGCGATTTTGGTTTCTTGAGATATTCACACCCTGATTTAAAATATCTCGACGGGAGTTTCCGATACGTTAGGATTACAGTTGGTGCAGTTAGATTTGTAGATATTTGAGGACCACAACCATAACAAAAATATTTCTAGGGTAAGTGCAGACAGTATAGCTATGTCCACTTCGCTTTGCAGTTCCAACAGGTAAGTGCGTTGTTAGTGACGGTAGAAGGAACGTTAAGTGTAGATACTTTACGGAAGGTCGAACTTGGCAAGCTAGATCAGGTTCTAGGAGACCAGATAATTTCTCGGTGGTGGTCGATATTTGTCAATTCTTGACCTCACTTCTTGGAGAGAACGACATAGGTCTTTAAAATGAGCTAGTGAAGATATGGGCTGTAATGCCAAATGTTCTGAGAAATGGGGTTTAAATTTCTAAGTAATTGATCGATAATTTCGGATTCGGAAGGTTTTTGTCGAGTCTGCTATATAAAGCTTCTAATGAGGTAATAAAAGACACAACATTTTCGTCGGGACCTTGAGTTCGGTTACGAATTTCGTTCCAAAGATCGTTAATGTAGCCATAAGGTTGGAAATCTCGTTTTAAACAGGCAACTAACTCATTCCAGGTAGAAATTTGGTGTCGTATGTTTCTATACCATATTAACGCTGAGCCTGCGAACAAATCACCAGCTGAGATAAATAGGTCTTGGTCGGTACACCGCGAGAAATTTTAAAATCGTTAATCCGGTCAAGAAAGGATGATAAAGAAACCTTCGAATCAAACCCTTCAAAGGTGAGACCCCATTTGTATACAGGTATAGGTTTTCCTAATGGTTTAGGTTCGCAAGCGCAAGATTTGAAAAAGGTGACGATATATCTACGTCTGCGTTAGGATTAAGTCTTTCTAAAAGAATTCCTTCAAGCAATAACACCTCGGACAACAAACTTTGTTTAGCTTGAGTCGCTTGGTCATCGTTATATAAAGATAATGATTCGATACGGTGTTTGACGTGGGTTATTCTTGAAGTCAATCTCCTAATTCGATATTAGTAGCCGCAGGATCTGTTTTGTTTATTATACCCGATATATCATCTAAAGATAATTTAATTTCTGATACGTTGAGTGGCCAGTCGCCAACAGGGTTCTTTAAGATAGCAACGCCTTTGGTTTCCTGTGACAAAACAGCCCTAAGTTGAGATCGCCTATCATTCTGATTGCTCGCAGCTATGATACTTCTACATTCCAGCTCGTAGATTAATTCGAGGGATTTTAGATGTGATACGTTCATTATGAATACAATATTCAAGACACGATATAAAAATATGCGATTTTGACGCAGATTAGAAGGTAAAACACGTTACAGTTACTTTAAGGTAATACGATACGATATTTAGAGGTAAGAACTTGTTAGAACGTCACCGATAACACCAAAGAAACACATTTAAGGTATATGGAAACGAAATCAATGTTCAGTTAAATACATATTTTATAGATAATGACAAAGAAGCCTTCCAAAATGGAAAATGGACGCAGAGGATATGTTATTTAACCTATAAGGCAACAACGTATAGTCAAACACTTCTTAAAAGGTATACTAGCAATTTATTTCACTCAAGTGTTTTTTAAACACAAAATTTTCATGTGAAGGATAAACCATAATGCAATTTTAGAATGTAACATAAAGAACAATGTATTTAAGTTTCAAAAAACGGCCTTTCAAAGTTAAGGAAAGCAACTAAAGATATTTTAATAGGTAATTCTATAATACTGTATTTAAAGACATAAGGTAAGGTAAATACTTACATGAATAAAAATACGTTTCCTTAAGTGAAAAAACTGTTTCAATAACATCTGTTAAACATTGCTTGGTTGTAACTGAAATTAACATAACCTAAAAACAAAGAAGAAACCCCTGAAGTTCATAGCCTGAACAGGTTGAAGGCGCCATCTGTTACACTTGATTTAACGTTTTATCTGGTCGGTAATGCAGTTAACCAAATGTTACACTTAGATTCTGGTACATTGAAATGGCGATAGATGGCTCTTAAAAGCCGGTAATACAATTACCAAAGTTCATAAGATACACCATGACGTCACTGATAATTTATATTGCGCCATAATTAAACGAAGTTACATAAAATTAAAACAATAAAAATTAGAGAGTCTACTCACGTGAAGGATCCGCTAACCGGCAGGAAATCACGCTGCGGTAGCCTCGGCATCGCTGCTGCTGGTAGAGTTGAACATCCAAATTATCTCGGGTCATGGGATGCTCCAGGGTCATCTCCGTTCCTATATGCAGTGGAAGACGGGAATAGGTAATTAAGGAAAGATAATCAAGATAAGGAAATCTACATAATAAGATAACACGACACCCCGCACGACTGTTCACTTCAAAGTTCGGCGTAAAAAAGCCACGTTTCCGCGCGAGAACCGCGGAACTCCCTACTCTTTTTGTAGCATTGCTATACCCCTATAGGGATAATTCACACTTGCCAATTGCACTATTGTGACGTACCGGAAGCCCCGCCCAGTCTATTTAAATTGTTCGCGCGTCTTGCGTATTTAAAATTATGGCGGGAACTTCCGCACATCAAGAAAACTAAACCTAACCAATGTTTAAGTGCAAATTCGGTTTGCACGTAACAATATATGATTTTCTCTTGCAACAAATTCGATGTTTAATTACTTTGATATAAATAGCATTTTAGCTACTAATCATTTCACTCAACATGGACTGCATATGAAATATAGTTGTAAAAGTCACATTGTGTAACGTACAAACAAGTTTTGGTCACGCCTCCCAAACCATCAAGCCAATTGCAATCTGGCATACATTGAGACACAGACAATATTAACGAAAGTTTAATCAAACCTGCACCACTTGATCCCATCTACAACGCAAATGTTCCAATAATCTTCTCATTAAACATAGAAAACTCTCCTCTGTCTACTACGTGTCATGTAACTAATCTTCCCTACAAATAAACATGAAACACGAGAGGTAACTGATAAATTAAAAAATAAAAGCTGCGTAGGAATCACCAACTTACCAGCTAAAATATTCTTTAGCCTCCCTGAAAAGATACTGGATCATCTTTCTCACCTCACTGTTCTTCTGGGACTAATTGCCTCAAACATGCAATTGTAATCCCACTGCATAAAGATGAACCACTTATAGTAAATAACTTTCACCCAATATCTTTTTTGTCAACATTCTCTAAAATCATTGAGACACCTGTCAAATCCTGACATTTAAGTTTTGTTAATAAATTCAATTTATTTTCCATCAACTAGTTCATATTCTGTGCAAAAAAATCAACAAATGATGTCATTTATAACTTTCTCACACACATTTTCCACAGTATAAATGCAATAAAGTCATGTCCCTTTGCTGTTTTCATGGATCTTAGTAAGCATTTCGATTCAAATCTGACAGTAATCAAACACAATCTGTTCGTAATGAAATTACCATTAGCTCAACAAAATTCGAATTAAAACTAGGAGTGCCTCCATGTTCAGTATCGAGGCCCATTCTCTTTGGTTTTTTATCAACGACTTTACCACCTTCATTAATTAAGTATGCAAATTCTACTCTTTTTGTTGATGGATGATATAAGTTAATCTGGGATGTCAGATTCACTTCATTACTTGAATCTCAGGTAACCTTAGGCATGATTTCTGCAAATAATTGATTCAACATAAACAAGCTATTTGTATATAACCAGAAAATCTGTTCTGTGACTTTCAAAGGATGTAATTTTATATTCGGAATACACTCCGTTTGCCATTCTAAACAGCACATTAAATAAGAAATTGTTAGGTCTATCGATACACTGCAGCTTAAACTGGAATGAGAGTATTATCAAGCATGCAAATTCATTGACTATGGCTTGCTACGCTATTAGATGTGTCCAGGATATTGATGCAAAAAAGATGGTCTGAACACCTATACCCTGTTCAACTTTAAAATGAGATATGGACTGTCTTTTTAGGGCAAAAGTTCATTAAAGAATGATGCAATCTTTTAAATTACAAACTATTACTACAAACTATTATTTCAAAAACTAAATGTTTACCTACACATCAGCCTTTATTTATGATTCTCCAACACTATTCTACAAATATGAATTCCTTATGTATGCATATTTGTGCAAAATAATATTTATTGCGGACAAAGCGCTTTTGATTTATATTAAATCATATTCGGTGTTTAACTGCAAACTATTAATTAAGTATAAACAACTCTAAATAATTCTAAATAAAATTTACCTGCTACAGTTGACAAGTGGATAAACGGTTTTGAAATTGTCGATGTCATGAGTATCATAGAAGTCGTAAGCATATAAGGAATAGGAACTCAAAATTGGTTTGAACAAAGGGAAATAGTTTATAAGTTTTGGGTGTTACATAATTTTAAATTGTTCAATAGACTGTTATTTATTTAAATAATATATTATTAAAATAATATTTATTTAAATAACAGTATATTGAACGATTTAAAATTATGTAACACCCAAAAACAAAACTTAAAAAACTATTAGCCTTTGTTCAAATGAATTTGAGTTCCTACCCCTTATATGCTTACAACTTCTATGATACCCAGGACATCGACAATTTCAAACCCGTTTATCCACTTGTCAACTGTAGAGGGTAATTTTATTTAGAATTGTTTATATTTAATTAACAGTTTGTAGTTAAACACCGACGATGATTTAATATAAATCGAAAGAGCTCTGTATGCACTAAATATTATTTTGCATGAATATGCATATAAAAGGAATTCATATTATTTAAAACATGCACGTGACCAGAGGACATATTTCCTATTCTACAAATATCGCTCTAATTTTTCTAATCACCCATTCTATTCATAGTCCTAACACCAGGAATTCCAGACCCTATTATCGCCCTGTAACTTCATCTACTTGTTTTAAAAGGTCATTCTGGTATATAGCTCCAACACTATACAATAAGCTAACTACTGCGATCAAATCTTCAGAAACTCTCAAATCTTTTAAATGTAGTTGATGATAACAAAGTTTTCCAGGTAGGAAAACAAACTGGCAAAGCTAGGAAAATTAAAATCGTTACTTTACGTCTTGAAGTGGTAAAAAATGCATTCAAATTAAGATCCAAGCTTGCTACTATTGGAATCAAAATATGTAAAAAATGCACTCAAATTAAGTTCCGAGCTTGCTACTATTGGAATCAAAATAGGAGTAGATAAAGATTTAAGAAGAACAACTCTATAAAGTACTGATCATAATACAAGGTAACTTAATGCAGAGGTCAATTTGTCTTTGAAATATATACAAGGTGTTACTGAAGATTATCGAAGCTCGAATATACAAAAACTAAGTCTTGCAGATCTTTTTACTTACATAATGTTGGTGATGCTACGTAACACACTTAATCATGTTGCTACGATATCACAGTCCTGCTTGAAACATGTCTCTCACTCATGATAGTGAAATATGTTATGCAAATTACAATGCTTGCAAGTTTGACTGCAATAGTAGCACCAGCACTAAAGTTCAAGATGGTGTAGTCTTGGCTAATAATTTATTTAAAACTACACAATTATTCAGTAATTGTTCAGCCGTCGAGCATTTATTTATTATGTATACTACAACTGTGGAGTTTTCTTCTTGTGTACAATATATTTACCTCCTTCTTCTGTCAACTCTTACTTAAACTTTTGTTATGCAGTGGAGTTATAAGGAAAATATCCTGAAGTACCTTTAATTATTTTTGAGGATTTAAATCTGCTTTCGCTGACAGGTCATACCCTGAAGACGTTGAGTGATTTTTTAACTTACAACAAATATGTAGTATACCGAATCAGCAAGGGTAACTTTTTGAACTTAATATACTTAAACCAGAAAATTATTAATTATTTCATTACTGATAAAGCCAGTTGCCCAATTTTCGACGGCAGTCATAATCATTGTGTTTTGGTTTGTGAATTGAATGTGTTAGTAAAACAGGGATTAAATTATTCTAATTATTACTGACTATAAGAATGCAAATATGATATATTAACACTTATTTGTCGTCTATTAACTGAGACACAATAATAATACTGACATTAATCTAAGTGTACATAACTTCTGTGAGGCCTTGAAGGATGTTACTTGTTTACATATACCAAGGAAAATACATAAGCCCAATTCATATTCTCACTGGTTTTCTAGTGAATTTAAGCAATTATTTTTAACTAAGAGAAACCCTTCATGCACAATTTACATCTTGTTCAGATATAGATTATAGTAGTTTTGCAGCAGTATGCCATCATTGCAAAATTCTAACAAACAGTACTATATTTCAACGATCAGTTAAAATCCAATCTCAAATGTTTCTGGGATTTATAAATTCTATGGAACAGGATCATAGTATTTCTAATAGTATAAAATGCAATAACGACAGCGGATTCAGGCGAGGGTATAGAAGAAGCGCATACATTTAGAATAGAATGGTTACACATCGCAGTATAATATAATTAAAACTAGCTACTTTAATTGATAATATATATATATATATATATATATATATATATATATATATATATATATATATAGTTAGGGTTATTAAAAAATAGTAAAAATAATAATAAAATCTAATACATACATTTTTAGGTTTAGTCATATTGATAATAATTTTTAAGTTTTGGTTAGTATTATATTATAGAACTTATTATTAAAACTTGTTCTGTATCTAAGAGTAGTATATAATACAACATCGTTATTTTGTAAAAATCAATCTTTATTCATATCATGTAGAAGCATTAAATATTTCTTCTTAAATTGTCATATTGTGTTACTATTTTTGATTTCTTGTGGGAGACTATGAAATGCTTTTAAATCTCCATAAAAACAGAATTTTGTGTACGTACTTTTTTTACTCGTTCTAAACACATTTCATCAATAGATCTACTGGTATATGAATGGACATCATAGTTCTCTGACACATGGAAAAACTTTGAGCAATATTACGTTTTTATTTTATAAATAAACAAATTAGTGTAAAAATTTATTAACTCCTCAATTGATAGTCAATTTGTTCGCCCAACATTTTTCTAGTGTATATCAAAATAAATTAATTGATCCCTCAAATGATTTTCCCTATGATTTCACATTGATTGATATTCCTTTTATATCAATTTTCTCTCGAGAAGGCATATAATCTTTGAAACCAAAACTGAGCCATTTTACGTTTGTAAATAGGGTTTCTTGTTTATTCTCTAAATAAAGAAGTAAATATAGTCAAAGCAATTTAACACAAACTTATATAGCGTTTATGCGTTAATTAAGCATACATGTGTATATAGAAAAGTAATTAATATTTTAAATTAGTTAAAAATTACTTTAGAACGAGAATATCCATAAAATTTTATAGAAGCCAGGTGGTTTATAGTTTATAAAGATATAAGGATATTATAATATATCTTATTAGAACATGCACACTCACCAAGTACAAATAATAGTAAATGCACAAAGCCTATAATACAGTAGCATAAAGGAATTTGAATATATATAACTAATATTTTATAAATATTAAAAAAAGCCGTTTTGTGCACAATTACTATGATGGCCTTTAAAATTATTATTGTTAAATGTTTAATATACTTTAATCAAGAATGCACATGACAGAAGTTTTATCAATAATAATAATAATAATTACCTTGGCAACATATGACCTAACTTATGTTTAATATTTTAACTCTTCCCCGCAAATATAAATTGCCACAACAAAACTATAAAAATCATATCTAATCAGCATCACATACTTTAGGTTCAACCATTCCAATCACATTACGCAGCAATTCAAAACGCACCCATGATATAGGCTTTGTTAGTATGTCTGCCGTCCGTCGACTGCCAGGCCAAAAATGCCATTTTGATAGTGTTCACATACATACGAACCCAGTCGCATATGTATTGGACCAAAAGAAATATGCAACACAATGCTATTTCTCTGAAGTAGAATTTATTGTACGTTCATTATTTCAGCAGAGGCAATTAAGCTTAATTGATTCCATGTGTTTTAAACGATCAATAATGTCTAATACTTGTATTAACTATAATAATAATTATAAAATATAAACAATAAAAGAAAGTTATAAGTGGTGCATTTTAATTGGACCATCTACCAACAAATATTTATTTACACAACAAAATCTTATGTCTTCTGACAATATTTTATCAAGAGTGGTTTGACAAACAAATTATTGCATTATTTGAGTGTTTTAAGTCATTACATGGTTATTAACTTGTCAAAATGTTTTTAAACAAATTACAATAAAGTGCAAACGTGCAAATACCTTTTATTTTCTTGTAGAGTGCATTCAACTAAATTATTAGTCATCATCAATGCATCTAAATAAATTTTTTTAACAATAAAAACGAGAAAATAATAAATTAACAATACAGAATAGACACTAGAGACAATACACAATTCAAACAATAAAAATGTATAAATGATATACAGCATACTTATAAGTAGAAAATAAATTCTATAACTAATTCAGATGTTCAAATAAGTGGAGTGCAAATGCTGATCGGCAAGGTTCCTTCATCCTTATTTCAAAGGGTCTAGAAGTGTGGCCAACATAAGTGGCATTACAAGAGTCGCAGAAAAGCTTATATGTACTACTTTTAGAAGAAATAGGTATGGTATCTTCGTTGTTGACAAGACTGAAGAAAATTAGAGGTTTTATAAGCAATGTGAATGTCTGCAATATTTTTTAAAAATAAATTGTGTATTTTACTGTTTAAATGTTGATTAATAAACAGAATGGAAACAAATTTTATGTTGGAGTTGGCAGAAGTAGATGAATAAGCTTTTGCTTTTTTATATTTGAATTTAAATTTCTTAATTAATTTATCGATAATATTGGAATCGTAGCCATTTTTGTGGTAAAAAATTACAGTATGTTAACGTCTTTTTGAAGTTCTGACCCCCGCATAGCTATTATTCACGAGGCTGTGGACATAGGCGTTGAAAGCAACTAGTTTATGTTGCCAGAGATGAATAGAATTGGCTGGAATGACATGATCGGTCTGGGTTTTTCTGTTGAAAATGGAGAAGTCAAACATATTGGCAGAAGTTTTCTTCATAGTTAAATCTAAATAGTTTAAACTGTAGTTATTCTCTAATTCAATGGTGAAGATTAAATGAGGGTTGATGAAATTGATTATTTTATGTAAAAGAGAGAGAACGGTATTGTCGTTACCATCTATTAAAGCTAAACAGTTGTCAACATAGTGGGACCACCATAGAATTTCAGAATTGTAGGAATAAAAAATTGTTGTAGTTCATCCATGTATAATTCGACTAACATTGGCAATAGAGAGCTCCCCATAGTTAGCCGAGAACGTTAGCTGCAGTAGGTGTCGTTGAAGACAAAGAAATCTTGTGAAAGGCAGAATTGAAGACAATTGAGAGTAGTCTCGGTATTATCGGAACTAATATAAGAATTTTAAGTATTTTTAAGCAATGGTAGGTCTCTGTGGCAGGAATTAAACTAAACAAATTTTGAACATCTAACGAAATCATTAAAAAATTTTCAGATAAGGTAAGATTTCGCAACTTGTTAATTAGATAAATGTTGTTTTTGATTCAGTACTTAAGAGTATAGTTGGTCCACGACATAATTAACTTGCGAATGAAAGATGGAAACTGCAGTAATGATAAAAGAAACTTCCGGTCGGATGGGAATATCCTCCTTGTGAATTTTTGGTAACCCGTACAACTTAGGAAGGTGAAAGTTACTAGATAAGATTGCCTTGAGAGCTTGATTTTGCAAGAGAAATTCTTTGAAATTTTTAAAAGGAATTGGGTTTTTTTGTAAAAAATTGGAGAGGCTTTTTGTTTAAGGTCAAAAAATTGTCGTCCGACAGGAATTAGTTTACTTTTTGAACATAGACAAATTAGACTAGTATGAAGACACGGTTACCTTTATCTGATTTGGTTATAATTAAGTTATTTACAGGTATCTTTTGTTTTAGCGATATTAATTTATCTGAATGATCAGATGGATTTTTTATTTTTGAAGCATTATAATTAAATAGTATGCACTCTACATTATTACGTAAAGCGTTTTTTTAACCTCCTGACTATTGTGAATATTCTCAAGCGACATCAACTTCTATTGCAAACTTACATTTGAAAAAGTAAAAATATCCAAGAATGTACTGAAATTTTGAAAGAAAATCTACAATAAATTTTAAAACAAGGACTTTAATAAGCCATTGCAATAAATAAGAGATCTACAAAAATCATAAATTTAGAAATCACAAAAGCATCATTTTATATCTGTACATTTGAAATGAAACTACGATTCATAATTATTTTAAAAGCCACCAAAAAGAAAAAGAAAAACAGATTCTAATACATTTCTTATAAAATATTAAGCACCCTATTATATATCCTTTAAAAAAATAATGCATTTAATAATACAACAACATAATTAAAATTCAGTAACAATGTATGTAAGACACTATAAAAATCGAGTTTTTACAATGTCGTTAAATACAAAGGAAAAACCAGGAGTTAATGAAACCCACAGAAATTAAACTACCAACCTGACATCATTACATGGGACAATGTATTTATTTATAACACAGTTACAATGTGTTAACCAAAAGAAACCACGAGGTCAAGCATTTTACACATGTTAGGTATATATTAATAGCATATCCCTCCGAGGTAGAAAAGTGGGCATAATGATATCACTAGACAGTAACTTGAACAAAAGGATGCAATTTAAGCAAGATGAGTTGAGAGTTGTTTCATTTGTTCAAATAGACAGGTGACCTTTTGTAAGGAAATCCATTTCACCGCGAGAATACACATTAATTAACAATCCACTGGGTTATACGTCGTCCAGAGGAAATCTTATTAGAACTAAATGTAGATGGTGCTCTTTAAACTTGACAGATTAAAAACTTAAGAGGGTAAAAATTTAATCATTACTCAATTTTGTTCAATTTTCTTCCATTTATTGCTATAGGGACCCACTCTTACACCACTGTGTTTGCCGGTGCATCTTGAATTTGTTAGGGAATTCCCACCCCATTTGGGCAATTCCAAATTTAAAACTTAATGCTTCAAGCATCGCGTATAATAGGCAATGTATGATGTGAATCAAATTCGCATGTAGTCAGTGATAAAAATGTTAAATAAAAGAGGTTCCAGGACAGTCTTGTAGCACTCTAGATGCAACATATCAAATCTGATTTAGTGCCTTGTATGAGGACAAATTATTGTCTGTTTAAAAAATAAGTTTTGAAAAGAGTCACATCTTATCTAAAAAACAATATTATTGCAATTTTATTCATAGTAGTTAATGATCTATATGTTCAAACATGTTCGACAGATCCATATATGTTACATTACATGTCTGTTAATCATCAAAGGTCTGCACAATAAATTGTGCTTGGCAGAAGAGATTAGTAATGGTTGAATTGCCATTAACAAGACCATGTCGGTTTTCAATAATAATGCACCTGAAATAGTATATTATGTCATAAAGGGAAATCTCAAAGACTTTACTGAAGTTGTTTATGCTTATAGGCCTGTAGTTCTTAACCAAGTACTTATCACCTACCTTTATTAAGTTATCAGTTGCCGTCAATTATACTGTTAAATCCGGGCGTAACTTATTATGGCCCAAATGTGGTCGCAAATTATTACCATCAAACGGTTATAGATTAACATGCAAGCAAGCAATTAAAATATATGCAAAAGGCTTACCTTGATTAATACCTGTAGCCAAGGCACCAATGTAGTACCTTCAAGTGCAGCATTGGGGACATCGTCATAAGTGTAGTGGCCCTTACTTATATCATACTATACGCAAGGCATCCTCCACTCGTTGCTTTTCGCCAAAAATCATCGCCGATGTCTTCAGGTAGATCAGGGTTTCGTGAAGGTACGTTTCCTATGCTTGGTTCAGATTATCGCAGTGAAGTAGGTTGTTGAACCCACACAGCAAGATAAAATGTATTGTAAAAGGAAAGGTTGGAATTCACGTGTACATGTCACTGCAATTAACATGCACTTGCATTTAATATGATGATATCGCACAGTAGTCAAAGGTTAAATCCTGTTTAAAATGCATCTTTCACATGAACTTCCTAATATCCCCACTATAAAAATGCTTCTCATTGGCTAAACGCGATAACAATACATTCATTTGGCCTGGGAAATGTATACTTAAATGAATACATACAATGAAATTGTAGGTTATTCTCCTACAATACATGAGAACTGAAAGCCGCAATTTTATCGTAGTAACCTAATTTATATATCTTGCTATGATACCGCCACACGTTGATGTGATAAACGTTCAGTTTCCTGTTAAACGCCACATCTCTGTGTCTCTAAATAAACTCAACTTTAAATTTTAAATATACCTCTTTTTATATGCCTCCACTAGCTCAGTTTAATCCACACAGAGTGCACAACGATACGACAACAAAGAAAGTTTAACCCCCCTTTTACTCTAGCTCCTTTCTATTTGAATGATATAAACAAAACAAACCAAAATTTGTATTATGACCAAGAATATATACACTTTACAGTTTAATAACTTTGTAAATTGATTTGCTATTCATAAATCTGATTATGCCCAAATTATAACTCCCTTAAAGCCAGCAAAAATAATACTGTATACTACTGAAAGTACCTTTTGAATGCTCAAACGATCTTCTTTCTCTCTATGTAAATTTTTAAAAGATTTTTGATGACCCTTCACAAATTAAATATTTCAATATGCAAAAAATGTAAATATTAAAATTGAAATAAAGCCTTATGCTAATAGAGAATATTCTTATTTCTGACCTGCGCTTTCCTTGCTTGTTTCCAATTCTTAGAACTGCCTCTGCATGTGATTGACCAGCACTCCTGGATTGTTTCCACTTAAACCCTCGTTGTTTACTGCGTAGTACAGCTCACCCAGTCTAACCCTTAGTTTGATTAATTTCTCCCTTCAATGCTCATATGCTTATGTAAACCACTGCTTAATTATATATCTTCGCTAGAGCAATGATTTTAAATGTTTCTTAGATTTGTTCAATAGTAGTTACTTAGAATTCATTAGAGTAAGTTATTTAAAGCCATTTTTAAAGTTAACGGCAACTTTTATCGTAGATCGGCAATAGAATTATTCTTTTAAAATTTTTCTATCTCGACTTTCACTAAATAATAATTTAATTTTACTATTTTCACTCCGTGTGTATTATACTTTGTACTGTTATAGATTGTGTCTTGGTTGAAGAATTTACCCAGTACGTGTTATATATAAAGGCTCCTCCCTTCACCTGTACCATTGGTTTTACAAGCGTCCTTTGTTAATTGACGCATTGTGCTTTGCTTTATCTTCGGATTTTCTGTAAAGTTACCATCAAAACTCATGTAGAAGTGATGCATTTACTCACGTAGGCATGTAATTTGTATAGTGTATTCCTTTGATTATCAAACTATGAACTTCCTTCAAGTCACTTCCTCATGTTTATATTTGCATTTATTTAAATTTTCCCGTTTAATTTATCACGTAACCAAACGTCTGTTTTGTTGTTTAGTACTTCAAAATCTGTTGGATTTTAATGAATTTACGATGTACAGATCACGTAGTCAAATCTCTATGATGACGTACTTGAATGCGTTTATTTATTTTATGCGTTAATGTTTTGAATAGGATTCTTTTATGGCTAGTATGCCAGGTTATTTCCCTTTCACTAATATCGTATTTATTTCAATAAAACTCGTTGCGTTTAAAATGATATTCCTGCATATATATTATCAATTTTATGCTTGTATATTTAATTTAATATGCATTATATGATGCATAAATTATTTATATTACTAAATATGATTTGATTTTTGAAGAATGAGCTTCCTTTCATAAATTAAAGTTGGTTGTGATTTATATAGTGTGCTCGATATTAGCTTTTTGCATAATTGTCGAGATACTTCATTTTATATGATATTTACAATGTAGTGTACGACCCTTATGACTCAATATACCCCTAAATTACCCTATTATCATAGCTATATATATATATATATATATATATATATATATATATATATATATATATATATTATATATATAACAGGGTGTCCCAAATTGAGTAAAATAGCGTGGGTATCTTTCTTATTATTAATGATAGAGATCTGCTTAAATGGGCAAAGTTGTGTCATTTGGATGGCTTATTTAAATTCCACATGGATACATTCGAAATTCCAAACGGTTTACAAATTATTTTAAAAAAAAATGAAAACTGCCAATTTCTTCGAAGTCGAATATTTTTGTTATAATAAAAGATACGAAAAAATGTTTCTTATAAAAGTTACTTAGTTCAATTGTGTGCACTTAAAAGTGATATTAAAATTAAATTCAAGATGGCGGTTATCGAGATATTAGCATCAACTTTCATATTTTAAATGGACGCCATATTGGATTTTTAGATGGTTAGATAGCATATTTTTTCTCTTTTCAACGATGAATCACAACATATGTTTAAATGAAAAATTTTACTGAAAATGATAATTTTAATTTTTTATTAAGTAGGCATCATCAGATTTCTCTTAAACAAATGAAATTATAACAAACTGTCATGTTGAATTAGTGTATCTGTTGTACTAATAATTGGCATTTGTGTATTCTCTTTCCCAGTTATAAGTTGTGATATACTTATTCTATAAAATATTCAAATGGCAAACTTTTCAACAAGCGAACAATATCATATGTTTTGTACATACATAACATGTAATAAGAACAGTCGCCTTGCTGCCGAAACATACTTAACAAACTTTCCCGAAAAAATACAGCCAAACATTAAAATCTTTCAAAGATTGGACACAAATATGCAGCAGTATGGATGTTTAAAAAAACCTACTCGAAACATAAATGGAGACATTGCAGATGAGGTGTTGACACTGGCCTGTGTGGAAGCTAATCCAAACATTTCAACACGGGAAATAGAAACCCAAGTAAACGTATCCAAGTCTCAAGCATCAAGAATTTTAAAAAAGCATAAATATCACCCTTACAGATTTCACATTGCTCAAAACTTACAACCAAACGACTATCTCCGCAGATCAACATTTTGCAGATGGTTTATCAATCAAGTTAGGGAGAATGATGATTTTATCAATCGCGTTTTGTGGACCGATGAGTCTTATTTTTCTAACTGTGGAATATTTAATCGTCATAATGAACACTATTGGGGACAGGAAAACCCACAACAGTTCCACGCCACAATCACATTCGATTTGGATGTAATGTTTTTTGTGGTATATTGGGAAACCGTTTACTTGGTCCTATAACATTCGATGGAACCTTAACCTCTCTACGTTATTTGGAAATGCTTCAAACATCTTTAGAAGATTTATTAAACGACCTACCTTTGGCACAAAATAATCAAATTTGGTATCAACAAGATGGCGCACCTCCACACAACGCTAGAAATTTTATCACCTACTTAAGTAACCGTTTTGATGGCAGGGTAATCACGACCCACACACCTGTAAAATGGCCGCCTAGATCAGCAGACAACACCCCTGGATTTTTGTTTATGGGGCACTTTAAAAGATAATGTATATGGAAGTTTATTTCCAGTACAATAATGTAGATGAACTACGGGAAGCGGTTATGCAGGCAATAAACGGTCTTAATGGGAATACATTACGACGCGTAACAAAAAGTGTTCTAAAACGTTGCCGATTGTGTTTAAATATTAACGGTCAACATTTTGAACAATTGCTATGATTTATTAGTTGGTGTTGAATGTCATTCTAATGTTTTCTTTGGTTTAATTTGTTTTAAAACTGATGTGTTGATGCCTACTTGATAAAAAATTTAAATTATCATTTTCAGTAAATTTTTTCATTTAAACATATGTTGTAATACATCGCTGAAAAGAGAAAAAAATATGCTATCTAACCATCTAAAAATCCAATATGGCGTCCATTTAAAATATGAAAGTTGATGCTAATATCTCGATAACCGCCATCTTGAATTTAATTTTAATATCACTTTTAAGTGCACACAATCGAACTAAGTAACTTTTATAAGAAACATTTTTTCGTATCTTTTATTATAACAAAAATATTCGACTTCTAAGAAATTGGCAGTTTTCAGTTTTTTAAATAATTTCTAAACCATTTGGAATTTCGAATGTATCTATGCGGAATTTAAATAAGCTATCCAAATGACACAACTTTGCCCATTTAAGCAGATATCTATCATTAATAATAAGAAAGATACCCATGCTATCCTACTCAATTTGAGACACCCTGTATATATATATATATATATATATATATATATATAAAAGAGGTCACGAGAGGTCATTGAAACCCAAATAGAAAGCACCGAGAAAAATTTTAATTTCCGAATATTCAGTACTTGATCCTGTATAAATATAAGCAAATTGTAAAACTAAGTCATTCATTTCATTTATCATAAAAACAGACTTCCCGTGTATGTAACACGTCAGAACAATATCAGTTATTAGAATGCAAATTAATTTTAAGATATAAATAAAAAGCATTTTCAAATATGAACCTTATTAGTTTGCAAATCAGCCATAAAAGAAAGCAAATGCAATTAATTTCTCTGTGCATTCTAAAAACAAGTTTCCATTTTTAAGATAGTTTAAAATATTAATCCAGAACCTTCGATTAATAAAGACAAATACCTCATCTCTACTAGAAACATTTTAAAAGCCAATTAATTATTAGTAAATGACGATACCAAAAAAAAACCACGACCCATTAAACTAAAATGGAACAGAAATAAGATAACGCAAGGTTTATAGTTTTAGTTGCCTTACGTATGACAATACAAAAGAAGGAGATACTAGTGGATAACTTTGTGCATTAGATAACGCATTTTACGATAAAATATAAATCATAACTGACAGTAATTGGACCATTAGAACCATGGAATCGCAGAAATATTGCATCACATAGGTGACTAAGATTCTAATTAAATTGCGAAGACTCTGGAAAATGTGACATAGTTAGATATATTATATAAAAGCCCTAATTTAATTAGAACGTTTCATTCAAGATTCGTTAATTCGCGATTCGTCACGGAAGAATTAAAACAAAATTGTATGCAGTAAATAAGCTTACGACATGAAAATTTATACGTTTCAGTAGTTTCAAACAGAGCAGTTATTAAATTGCTATACGAAATGAAACAAATACGTTTTGAATGATTTGTAGTCATCCCATTGACGTTCCACAATTAATTGGAAATAGAAGATCCACTTTTGAAAATTAACATTTTAGTGAAGATTTAAAATAATATGGACAAACTGCGATTTAACATCAATATAATGGAATGGAAAGTATTTAATACCGTAAAATACGAGTTGAATAAGCACTATTTGATTTTGCAAGTACAAATGTTAGATTTCTTTGTTTGTAATTGATAAAAATATATGTATATTAATAAGCTACAATAAATCTTAATCAAATAAGTTTTTTGGCTGATTGGATGATTTGCAGAGAATTTTGAGGTCAAAGTTCAAAGCCTTTTGACCTTTAATGAAATATCTGTGAAGCGTTTTTGGCCAAACAGTTACAAGCGGTATAATAAAGGATAGGCAAATTAACCAGTTATTAATTAAAGAATATTTGTACCTTTTAACAAAGATTAGATAAGGAACATTTTAATAATTAAGTAACTCGTAGAAATTATTGTATGTATGAACTGAAACTGTAATTGTTTTATAAACTGTTTTGTATGAAATAAAAATGTTTTAGAATATATAGACTGTTACATTTATTTTCAGGATAAATTAAATACTCCTTTTTGCCTTGTTAATTCATTACCCGTTCGAATAAATTCCGTTGCTATTCTTAAATCCTTCATCAACATCCTATATATTTTACTAGTTCAGAATAAGCCCATATTACAATAATTTTTAAAGCAAATCTATTTGCTTGGAAACAACAAGTTTGTAATAAACTTTAAGTAAGTAAATACCTTGTTTTAGGTATCCTTTAATTTGTTAAACATTCCAATAACGTATAATGTTTTCTCTATTGTTCCAGTTTACAGACTCGCCGAACTAACGTCGCGCATTTTCCAGTTTCTTAATTGCGTCTTGATAACAATATTACTTTGAGTTCTGATCATTAGTTAAACGAAATGAATATTCACTTTCTTTTTCGATTTACACAACGAAAATACTTGTTGAATATTTGGTTGTTTGTTTTCTTTATGAAAATTTCGCACATGCCCTACAGCTTGCTTCTTCCGTCAGTAGACCTAACTACCTGTGGGATTGCAGCCCCTCTTTGTTATGGGAGGACACCACTGTGTTTTCGCCATTGAACATGACGGTTTGATAAGTGGCCATCCCTTTTTGGTGTAGGAGGGTGCACAGGTGGCATGGTTCCAGGCAGTTACTAGATTAGTTCGTATATATATCTCTATAAACACTACTAAACGATGTTAGTATTTATGGCCGCCATATGGAGGCATTGTTGTTTGTGCTGAATGACTCAGAGTGGTAGTGGCAAAATGATTATTTTTAATGAAGGGATATGAGAACGCTATTGGGTTTCTTCTTTTATAGGACAATTGGATAGGTGAGTAGTATGTATATGGGGATGGATTTCAAACTGGCTTTTTTAATTTGTAACTTTGGGTTAATTAAGGGATATGGGTTGGTACTCTACAATTATTTAAGAATTTTAGGTATGTAACTTTAGGTTTACTGTCGGAATTACGAGCTGTGGTTTTTAGGGTTGAATTGGGGGTTTTTTTCTTACTTTTTTTTATTGTTATTTTAGAAGGGTAGCGTCCTAAAGACTGCAACTCGTCATTTTTGAAGTAATTCGGTTGTTCTGCCGGATAGATATGTACATATTTTGTTTTAATTAGAGGCTTCTCTTTTTTGTATGTTTTGTTGTAAGTTGTGAATGAGTGAGTGCATTTTTTTCTTTTATTTTTCAGGCCTGCCTCTATTTTTGGTATTAGTACAACCCCGCCTACTTGCCGATTGAGCCCGGCCATTTTCTTTCTTTTTTCCGTGTTCTTTTTTTTAGGCTACGTCGATGCACATAGCAAGATGTTTGCTTGAGATTGCTGTTTTATTTCATCTTGTAAATTCCATAACTTACGTTGAACTAATCAGGCAAAGTAAAGAAAAGGAAGATAAGACAATAATTACAAATTTACAATTGCTGTACCATTGTCACGGCATTCTTTTAGCTCGCACTCCAAAAAGGGGTGTCATAGCAATATAGAAATATACTCTTTATTATAAGCTAAGCTTTCGGTTTTATTTTTAAACCATTATCAAAGATACTAAAAATTAAGAAACGTTAGTATGGGCGTAAAATAGTTAAAAAACTTACTTACTAATGAGGTTTGACCAATGTAGGTAAGCTTGCAGCCTGAACAATTTATTTGATATACAATATATATATATATATATATATATATATATATATAATATTCCATTGGTCAAACCTCACAACAATTAAAACAACGCTTAACTCAACATAAAAGCGACATCCGTGTTAAGCCAAACGCTTGTGCTTTGACTTTACACGCAAACGCAAACAAACATAAAATAGATTTTGATAATCCTATAATATTACAAATTGAAAATAAAAAATCCAAAAGAGAATTCCTAGAAATGTGTTACATATTTAAAAACCTAAACACTATTAATAAAAAAACTGACATTAACACACTAAGCTCTATATACACCTATCTACTTCATTTTAAATCCAAAAACAAATTCAACATAACTGATCAAATCACTTAATAAAACACAACATAAACATACATACATACACAAACAAACACACGCATTCATTCACACATGCAAACATCCACATGCACCCACACACACATGCACAGACATACATACATTCACACAAACAACATAAACACACTGAAATACATACGTAAACAAATAGACATACATCAACATACATATATAAACATACATACATACTAAAAAATATCTAAATTTCAGTCAGACCATAAAAGAAATTAATTACAATCTAGAAAGTTATCTCGAACAATGTCAAAATTATAAAGGAATTGTGATTATAACATTCAAATGTAATTAACAAACCACATTACTGTTTTCTTTTTAAAAGCTTTTTACCACACTTTCAACTTATATTCAAAATTTATCTATATCAACAATTTCATTGTAAAACCACACATTAGTAAGTAAGTTTTTAACTATTTTACGACCCATACTAACGTTTCTTAATTTTTAGTATCTTTGATAATGGTTTAAAAATAAAACCGAGAGCTTAGTTTATAATAAAGAGTATATTTCATTAACCAGCAGACCAAAAAGCCTGTTACTATATATATTATATTTTATAATTCCAAGGTTGTTAAACCACAAATATATATATATATATATATATATATATATATATATATATATATATATATATATAAAATGAGAAAATAAAGTTTTACCTTTCGAATTAAAACATCCCGTCTCTAATATTAAAATGAAAATTTTGTGCAGCCATAAGCTGTAACACTTATACTGCTACTCAAGTTAAAAGTTATAGTTATTCGCTTGCCTGCACAGAAGGCGCGATATATTACACAGAATTTGCAAATGAGATAATATAATTTACATTCCAAATTAACAATGTAAATTAATTATTAACTCGCTTACCTTCTATACTAGCCGGCTGTGTACCAAATAATTATTGTTTATTTCAATTATCCGCATGGGTACATTTTGCCGTTCTAACTCAAATTTGCAGTGAGGAACTGGTTGCTGATTTCCTGCAACAAAAACGAACATAAAATAGATTATTACTCAACGAAATCAGGTAGAAAAATCGAAGAGTTCACTACATCGTAGGTCTATAATGCACAACCGCACACTTCGTTCACGATAGCTGATTACACCGATAGTGCCATCAAGGCGGTGCTCTTCCAACAACTTGTCTACCCACTACCGCTTGTTCGTGTATGTCCTGATTGGTCAAAAAACGTCATACCCATTCCACAACCTGTGCGTACAATCTTTACCACAAAATTACACATTAATAAAGAGCTTTTCCCCCTAAACCATGGCCAGGGAATACCAAGACCAGATTACCATGTGTAATATCCTAAATAATATTAATACAATAATCCCCTAAATTAATTATTAAACTAAATAATTTGTGGAGTGCTTTTTAACGTGTAACAATATACACAGAGCATACCTTAGAAATCTTCCATTTGTCTGGATAGACACTGGTGTGCAAGCACAAATTAAACATTGTAGTACCATGGCGAAAACTATCAAACAAGCTTAAATAAATAGACTTGTTATCAGTACCGGTACCAGTTCTTTATAACAAAGAAACTGTAAGCATATGCAAATTGCAATATTAAAATATAATAAAATTTAAATTCAAACCAGTGGTACCCACAGGAGGCAAACAGTTTTGATAGTATTTAATTCTACTCAGAAATATACACTGAAAAAACTATAAGTAATAACATAATTAAGATCCTAAACCCAAGAAGGGAGGTTTGTATGATACCTGTAATGTTGTATCTAGAACGTAAAGAAATAGTTCCAGAAAAATGTTTTTTTATAATTGTGATAACTGTAATGAACTTATACATGAAAATGTACTAGATTAACTGCAACGAAATAAGATATATGAAGTTAAGTAAAAGCACAATAAAATTTTTGTGAAGGTTATGAAAAAAGTATTAGGATAGAAAAAAGTATTAGGATAATGAAATTTATGATGAACTAAAAGAAATCAAAGTTGAGGTAGCAGAAATAAAACATGCGATGATTTAGTAAAGAATAATAACAAAAGAAGTAAGTCATATGCAGAAAAAGTAAAAGAAGAACCTAAAGAAGTAATACTTATAAAAACAAAAATGGGCCAAGATACTCAGAAAACTAGAAAAGTCTTAAAGTAATGTGAGAACCTTTATTTAGGAATAGCAGTATCAACAATGAACATTAGGGGAGGATTTTTGATTTGCATGTGAAGAAAAATGATGATAGGGATAAATCAAAAGATTGAAACAGAAAAGAAAATGGGATGTGATTATTATAATATAAATTCTATACAAGAGAACAGTCCGAGTATTAAAACCATTGGAATAGAAGAGAATTACCCAAAGAAAGAATGAATAGAGCAATAATATCACAAAATACAAGCGTAATTAAAAATAAGCGTAATTTTGAAATATAAGTCAAATGATTAGGAAAATGGAAAACAGATATATGGCTATCGTAGATAGATAGTGCTACGTTTGATAAAATAATGAAAGAAGGGAAATTGAATGGATGATATGTCCGTTATTTGAATATGTATACGTATTTCATTGTTATAAATGCTTTGGTTGTAACCACAAAATTGAAAACTGCACAAACAAACAGCTTTGTGTGAAATATGTAAAAGAAGATTCAAAATAGCTGAATGCAAAGGCGATACTCCGAATTGTTTAAATTACAGTGCCCACAATAAAAAAAATTAAACTTAAAATTGAACTACAACTATACTGCATCTGACTTGATGTGCCTAGTTTACTTAAAACAAGTTCGAAGGCGACAAGAAAACAATTTATAGTAATAATACAATACAATATAAATAGAGAATGAGAGATGAAATCACAAATATTAAACATAAATGCACAAAAAGCTTGATATCAAATATAGGTAAAATTGAAATATCAATACATGACGAAACTAACAATTCTGTGTATGACGGAAGCAACAATTACTAAAGAAATAGAGCAATATGAAATAAATATAATAGAATACAATAGACAGCATTGCTTAGCAGGACGTAGACATATGAAGGTGTTATAATGTATATTAAGGAAGGAATTAAATGTAATGTTTTTCTTAATGGGTATTAGGGATTAATTTTAAGATTGGTAAACAAACTTAACAATTTAATACTTAGTTGTCA